>CATOQN010000045.1:3230000-3850000 GCA_951802745.1 Nomada flava
GCAAACTCCCAGCGGCGTATTGCTTTGCCTCCGTCGACTTCCAAGTTCCAGCGGCGTATTGCTTTGCCTCTCGGTCAAGGAAATCTCCAGCGGCGTATTGCTTTCGCCTCGCTGCGAGCAAACTCCCAGCGGCGTATTGCTTTGCCTCTCGGTCAAGGAAATCTCCAGCGGCGTATTGCTTTCGCCTCTCTGCAAGCAAACTCCCAGCGGCGTATTGCTTTGCCTCTCGGTCAATGAAATCTCCAGCGGCGTATTGCTTTCGCCTCTCTGCAAGCAAACTCCCAGCGGCGTATTGCTTTGCCTCCGTCGACTTCCAAGTTCCAGCGGCGTATTGCTTTGCCTCTCGGTCAAGGAAATCTCCAGCGGCATATTGCTTTCGCCTCTCTGCAAGCAAACTCCCAGCGGCGTATTGCTTTGCCTCTCGGTCAAGGAAATCTCCAGCGGCGTATTGCTTTCGCCTCTCTGCAAGCAAACTCCCAGCGGCGTATTGCTTTGCCTCTCGGTCAATGAAATCTCCAGCGGCGTATTGCTTTCGCCTCTCTGCAAGCAAACTCCCAGCGGCGTATTGCTTTGCCTCTCGGTCAATGAAATCTCCAGCGGCGTATTGCTTTCGCCTCTCTGCAAGCAAACTCCCAGCGGAGTATTGCTTTGCCTCTCGGTCAAGGAAATCTCCAGCGGCGTATTGCTTTCGCCTCTCTGCAAGTAAACTCCCAGCGGCGTATTGCTTTGCCTCCGTCGACTTCCAAGTTCCAGCGGCGTATTGCTTTGCCTCTCGGTCAAGGAAATCTCCAGCGGCGTATTGCTTTCGCCTCTCTGCAAGCAAACTCCCAGCGGCGTATTGCTTTGCCTCTCGGTCAAGGAAATCTCCAGCGGCGTATTGCTTTCGCCTCTCTGCAAGCAAACTCCCAGCGGCGTATTGCTTTGCCTCCGTCGACTTCCAAGTTCCAGCGGCGTATTGCTTTGCCTCTCGGTCAAGGAAATCTCCAGCGGCGTATTGCTTTCGCCTCTCTGCAAGCAAACTCCCAGCGGCGTATTGCTTTGCCTCTCGGTCAATGAAATCTCCAGCGGCGTATTGCTTTCGCCTCTCTGCAAGCAAACTCCCAGCGGCGTATTGCTTTGCCTCCGTCGACTTCCAAGTTCCAGCGGCGTATTGCTTTGCCTCTCGGTCAAGGAAATCTCCAGCGGCGTATTGCTTTCGCCTCTCTGCAAGCAAACTCCCAGCGGCGTATTGCTTTGCCTCTCGGTCAATGAAATCTCCAGCGGCGTATTGCTTTCGCCTCTCTGCAAGCAAACTCCCAGCGGCGTATTGCTTTGCCTCTCGGTCAATGAAATCTCCAGCGGCGTATTGTTTTCGCCTCTCTGCAAGCAAACTCCCAGCGGCGTATTGCTTTGCCTCCGTCGACTTCCAAGCTCCAGCGGCGTATTGCTTTGCCTCTCGGTCAAGGAAATCTCCAGCGGCGTAGTGCTTTCGCCTCTCTGCAAGCAAACTCCCAGCGGCGTATAGCTTTGCCTCTCGGTCAATGAAATCTCCAGCGGCGTATTGCTTTCGCCTCTCTGCAAGCAAACTCCCAGCGGCGTATTGCTTTGCCTCTCGGTCAATGAAATCTCCAGCGGCGTATTGCTTTCGCCTCTCTGCAAGCAAACTCCCAGCGGAGTATTGCTTTGCCTCTCGGTCAAGGAAATCTCCAGCGGCGTATTGCTTTCGCCTCTCTGCAAGTAAACTCCCAGCGGCGTATTGCTTTGCCTCCGTCGACTTCCAAGTTCCAGCGGCGTATTGCTTTGCCTCTCGGTCAAGGAAATCTCCAGCGGCGTATTGCTTTCGCCTCTCTGCAAGCAAACTCCCAGCGGCGTATTGCTTTGCCTCTCGGTCAAGGAAATCTCCAGCGGCGTATTGCTTTCGCCTCTCTGCAAGCAAACTCCCAGCGGCGTATTGCTTTGCCTCCGTCGACTTCCAAGTTCCAGCGGCGTATTGCTTTGCCTCTCGGTCAAGGAAATCTCCAGCGGCGTATTGCTTTCGCCACTCTGCAAGCAAACTCCCAGCGGCGTATTGCTTTGCCTCTCGGTCAATGAAATCTCCAGCGGCGTATTGCTTTCGCCTCTCTGCAAGCAAACTCCCAGCGGCGTATTGCTTTGCCTCCGTCGACTTCCAAGTTCCAGCGGCGTATTGCTTTGCCTCTCGGTCAAGGAAATCTCCAGCGGCGTATTGCTTTCGCCTCTCTGCAAGCAAACTCCCAGCGGCGTATTGCTTTGCCTCTCGGTCAATGAAATCTCCAGCGGCGTATTGCTTTCGCCTCTCTGCAAGCAAACTCCCAGCGGCGTATTGCTTTGCCTCTCGGTCAATGAAATCTCCAGCGGCGTATTGTTTTCGCCTCTCTGCAAGCAAACTCCCAGCGGCGTATTGCTTTGCCTCCGTCGACTTCCAAGCTCCAGCGGCGTATTGCTTTGCCTCTCGGTCAAGGAAATCTCCAGCGGCGTAGTGCTTTCGCCTCTCTGCAAGCAAACTCCCAGCGGCGTATTGCTTTGCCTCTCGGTCAATGAAATCTCCAGCGGCGTATTGCTTTCGCCTCTCTGCAAGCAAACTCCCAGCGGCGTATTGCTTTGCCTCTCGGTCAAGGAAATCTCCAGCGGCGTATTGCTTTCGCCTCTCTGCAAGCAAACTCCCAGCGGCGTATTGCTTTGCCTCTCGGTCAATGAAATCTCCAGCGGCGTATTGCTTTCGCCTCTCTGCAAGCAAACTCCCAGCGGCGTATTGCTTTGCCTCTCGGTCAATGAAATCTCCAGCGGCGTATTCCTTTCGCCTCTCTGCAAGCAAACTCCCAGCGGAGTATTGCTTTGCCTCTCGGTCAAGGAAATCTCCAGCGGCGTATTGCTTTCGCCTCTCTGCAAGTAAACTCCCAGCGGCGTATTGCTTTGCCTCCGTCGACTTCCAAGTTCCAGCGGCGTATTGCTTTGCCTCTCGGTCAAGGAAATCTCCAGCGGCGTATTGCTTTCGCCTCTCTGCAAGCAAACTCCCAGCGGCGTATTGCTTTGCCTCTCGGTCAAGGAAATCTCCAGCGGCGTATTGCTTTCGCCTCTCTGCAAGCAAACTCCCAGCGGCGTATTGCTTTGCCTCCGTCGACTTCCAAGTTCCAGCGGCGTATTGCTTTGCCTCTCGGTCAAGGAAATCTCCAGCGGCGTATTGCTTTCGCCTCTCTGCAAGCAAACTCCCAGCGGCGTATTGCTTTGCCTCTCGGTCAATGAAATCTCCAGCGGCGTATTGCTTTCGCCTCTCTGCAAGCAAACTCCCAGCGGCGTATTGCTTTGCCTCCGTCGACTTCCAAGTTCCAGCGGCGTATTGCTTTGCCTCTCGGTCAAGGAAATCTCCAGCGGCGTATTGCTTTCGCCTCTCTGCAAGCAAACTCCCAGCGGCGTATTGCTTTGCCTCTCGGTCAATGAAATCTCCAGCGGCGTATTGCTTTCGCCTCTCTGCAAGCAAACTCCCAGCGGCGTATTGCTTTGCCTCTCGGTCAATGAAATCTCCAGCGGCGTATTGTTTTCGCCTCTCTGCAAGCAAACTCCCAGCGGCGTATTGCTTTGCCTCCGTCGACTTCCAAGCTCCAGCGGCGTATTGCTTTGCCTCTCGGTCAAGGAAATCTCCAGCGGCGTAGTGCTTTCGCCTCTCTGCAAGCAAACTCCCAGCGGCGTATTGCTTTGCCTCTCGGTCAATGAAATCTCCAGCGGCGTATTGCTTTCGCCTCTCTGCAAGCAAACTCCCAGCGGCGTATTGCTTTGCCTCTCGGTCAATGAAATCTCCAGCGGCGTATTGCTTTCGCCTCTCTGCAAGCAAACTCCCAGCGGAGTATTGCTTTGCCTCTCGGTCAAGGAAATCTCCAGCGGCGTATTGCTTTCGCCTCTCTGCAAGTAAACTCCCAGCGGCGTATTGCTTTGCCTCCGTCGACTTCCAAGTTCCAGCGGCGTATTGCTTTGCCTCTCGGTCAAGGAAATCTCCAGCGGCGTATTGCTTTCGCCTCTCTGCAAGCAAACTCCCAGCGGCGTATTGCTTTGCCTCTCGGTCAAGGAAATCTCCAGCGGCGTATTGCTTTCGCCTCTCTGCAAGCAAACTCCCAGCGGCGTATTGCTTTGCCTCCGTCGACTTCCAAGTTCCAGCGGCGTATTGCTTTGCCTCTCGGTCAAGGAAATCTCCAGCGGCGTATTGCTTTCGCCTCTCTGCAAGCAAACTCCCAGCGGCGTATTGCTTTGCCTCTCGGTCAATGAAATCTCCAGCGGTGTATTGCTTTCGCCTCTCTGCAAGCAAACTCCCAGCGGCGTATTGCTTTGCCACTCGGTCAAGGAAATCTCCAGCGGCGTATTGCTTTCGCCTCTCTGCATGCAAACTCCCAGCGGCGTATTGCTTTGCCTCTCGGTCAATGAAATCTCCAGCGGCGTATTGCTTTCGCCTCTCTGCAAGCAAATTCCCAGCGGCGTATTGCTTTGCCTCTCGGTCAAGGAAATCTCCAGCGGCGTATTGCTTTCGCCTCTTTGCAAGCAAACTCCCAGCGGCGTATTGCTTTGCCTCTCGGTCAATGAAATCTCCAGCGGCGTAATGCTTTCGCCTCTCTGCAAGCAAACTCCCAGCGGCGTATTGCTTTGCCTCTCGGTCAATGAAATCTCCAGCGGCGTATTGTTTTCGCCTCTCTGCAAGCAAACTCCCAGCGGCGTATTGCTTTGCCTCCGTCGACTTCCAAGCTCCAGCGGCGTATTGCTTTGCCTCTCGGTCAAGGAAATCTCCAGCGGCGTATTGCTTTCGCCTCTCTGCAACCAAACTCCCAGCGGCGTATTGCTTTGCCTCTCGGTCAATGAAATCTCCAGCGGCGTATTGCTTTCGCCTCTCTGCAAGCAAACTCCCAGCGGCGTATTGCTTTGCCTCTCGGTCAAGGAAATCTCCAGCGGCGTATTGCTTTCGCCTCTCTGCAAGCAAACTCCCAGCGGCGTATTGCTTTGCCTCCGTCGACTTCCAAGTTCCAGCGGCGTATTGTTTTGCTTCTCGGTCAAGGAAATCTCCAGCGGCGTATTGCTTTCGCCTCGCTGCAAGCAAACTCCCAACGGCGTATTGCTTTGCCTCTCGGTCAATGAAATCTCCAGGGGCGTATTGCTTTCGCCTCTCTGCAAGCAAACTCCCCGCGGCGTATTGCTTTGCCTCCGTCGACTTCCAAGTTCCAGCGGCGTATTGCTTTGCCTCTCGGTCAAGGAAATCTCCAGCGGCGTATTGCTTTCGCCTCTCTGCAAGCAAACTCCCAGCGGCGTTTTGTTTTGCCTCTCGGTCAATGAAATCTCCAGCGGCGTATTGCTTTCGCCTCTCTGCAAGCAAACTCCCAGCGGCGTATTGCTTTGCCTCCGTCGACTTCCAAGTTCCTGCGGCGTATTGTTTTGCCTCTCGGTCAAGGAAATCTCCAGCGGCGTATTGCTTTCGCCTCGCTGCAAGCAAACTCCCAGCGGCGTATTGCTTTGCCTCTCGGTCAAGGAAATCTCCAGCGGCGTATTGCTTTCGCCTCTCTGCAAGCAAACTCCCAGCGGCGTATTGCTTTGCCTCTCGGTCAATGAAATCTCCAGCGGCGTATTGCTTTCGCCTCTCTGCAAGCAAACTCCCAGCGGCGTAATGCTTTGCCTCCGTCGACTTCCAAGATCCAGCGGCGTATTGCTTTGCCTCTCGGTCAAGGAAATCTCCAGCGGCGTATTGCTTTCGCCTCTCTGCAAGCAAACTCCCAGCGGCGTATTGCTTTGCCTCTCGGTCAATGAAATCTCCAGCGGCGTATTGCTTTCGCCTCTCTGCAAGCAAACTCCCAGCGGCGTATTGCTTTGCCTCCGTCGACTTCCAAGTTCCAGCGGCGTATTGCTTTGCCTCTCGGTCAAGGAAATCTCCAGCGGCGTATTGCTTTCGCCTCTCTGCAAGCAAACTCCCAGCGACGTATTGCTTTGCCTCTCGGTCAAGGAAATCTCCAGCGGCGTATTGCTTTCGCCTCTCTGCAAGCAAACTCCCAGCGGCGTATTGCTTTGCCTCTCGGTCAATGAAATCTCCAGCGGCGTATTGCTTTCGCCTCTCTGCAAGCAAACTCCCAGCGGCGTATTGCTATGCCTCTCGGTCAAGGAAATCTCCAGCGGCGTATTGCTTTCGCCTCTCTGCAAGCAAACTCCCAGCGGCGTATTGCTTTGCCTCCGTCGACTTCCAAGTTCCAGCGGCGTATTGCTTTGCCTCTCGGTCAAGGAAATCTCCAGCGGCGTATTGCTTTCGCCTCTCTGCAAGCAAACTCCCAGCGGCGTATTGCTTTGCCTCTCGGTCAATGAAATCTCCAGCGGCGTATTGCTTTCGCCTCTCTGCAAGCAAACTCCCAGCGGCGTATTGCTTTGCCTCCGTCGACTTCCAAGTTCCAGCGGCGTATTGTTTTGCCTCTCGGTCAAGGAAATCTCCAGCGGCGTATTGCTTTCGCCTCGCTGCAAGCAAACTCCCAGCGGCGTATTGCTTTGCCTCTCGGTCAAGGAAATCTCCAGCGGCGTATTGCTTTCGCCTCTCTGCAAGCAAACTCCCAGCGGCGTATTGCTTTGCCTCTCGGTCAATGAAATCTCCAGCGGCGTATTGCTTTCGCCTCTCTGCAAGCAAACTCCCAGCGGCGTATTGCTTTGCCTCCGTCGACTTCCAAGTTCCAGCGGCGTATTGCTTTGCCTCTCGGTCAAGGAAATCTCCAGCGGCGTAGTGCTTTCGCCTCTCTGCAAGCAAACTCCCAGCGGCGTATTGCTTTGCCTCTCGGTCAATGAAATCTCCAGCGGCGTATTGCTTTCGCCTCTCTGCAAGCAAACTCCCAGCGGCGTATTGTTTTGCCACTCGGTCAAGGAAATCTCCAGCGGCGTATTGCTTTCGCCTCTCTGCATGCAAACTCCCAGCGGCGTATAGCTTTGCCTCTCGGTCAATGAAATCTCCAGCGGCGTATTGCTTTCGCCTCTCTGCAAGCAAATTCCCAGCGGCGTATTGCTTTGCCTCTCGGTCAAGGAAATCTCCAGCGGCGTATTGCTTTCGCCTCTCTGCAAGCAAACTCCCAGCGGCGTATTGCTTTGCCTCTCGGTCAAGGAAATCTCCAGCGGCGTATTGCTTTCGCCTCTCTGCATGCAAACTCCCAGCGGCGTATTGCTTTGCCTCTCGGTCAATGAAATCTCCAGCGGCGTATTGCTTTCGCCTCTCTGCAAGCAAACTCCCAGCGGCGTATTGCTTTGCCTCTCGGTCAAGGAAATCTCCAGCGGCGTATTGCTTTCGCCTCTCTGCAAGCAAACTCCCAGCGGCGTATTGCTTTGCCTCCGTCGACTTCCAAGTTCCAGCGGCGTATTGCTTTGCCTCTCGGTCAAGGAAATCTCCAGCGGCGTATTGCTTTCGCCTCGCTGCGAGCAAACTCCCAGCGGCGTATTGCTTTGCCTCTCGGTCAAGGAAATCTCCAGCGGCGTATTGCTTTCGCCTCTCTGCAAGCAAACTCCCAGCGGCGTATTGCTTTGCCTCTCGGTCAATGAAATCTCCAGCGGCGTATTGCTTTCGCCTCTCTGCAAGCAAACTCCCAGCGGCGTATTGCTTTGCCTCCGTCGACTTCCAAGTTCCAGCGGCGTATTGCTTTGCCTCTCGGTCAAGGAAATCTCCAGCGGCATATTGCTTTCGCCTCTCTGCAAGCAAACTCCCAGCGGCGTATTGCTTTGCCTCTCGGTCAAGGAAATCTCCAGCGGCGTATTGCTTTCGCCTCTCTGCAAGCAAACTCCCAGCGGCGTATTGCTTTGCCTCTCGGTCAATGAAATCTCCAGCGGCGTATTGCTTTCGCCTCTCTGCAAGCAAACTCCCAGCGGCGTATTGCTTTGCCTCTCGGTCAATGAAATCTCCAGCGGCGTATTGCTTTCGCCTCTCTGCAAGCAAACTCCCAGCGGAGTATTGCTTTGCCTCTCGGTCAAGGAAATCTCCAGCGGCGTATTGCTTTCGCCTCTCTGCAAGTAAACTCCCAGCGGCGTATTGCTTTGCCTCCGTCGACTTCCAAGTTCCAGCGGCGTATTGCTTTGCCTCTCGGTCAAGGAAATCTCCAGCGGCGTATTGCTTTCGCCTCTCTGCAAGCAAACTCCCAGCGGCGTATTGCTTTGCCTCTCGGTCAAGGAAATCTCCAGCGGCGTATTGCTTTCGCCTCTCTGCAAGCAAACTCCCAGCGGCGTATTGCTTTGCCTCCGTCGACTTCCAAGTTCCAGCGGCGTATTGCTTTGCCTCTCGGTCAAGGAAATCTCCAGCGGCGTATTGCTTTCGCCTCTCTGCAAGCAAACTCCCAGCGGCGTATTGCTTTGCCTCTCGGTCAATGAAATCTCCAGCGGCGTATTGCTTTCGCCTCTCTGCAAGCAAACTCCCAGCGGCGTATTGCTTTGCCTCCGTCGACTTCCAAGTTCCAGCGGCGTATTGCTTTGCCTCTCGGTCAAGGAAATCTCCAGCGGCGTATTGCTTTCGCCTCTCTGCAAGCAAACTCCCAGCGGCGTATTGCTTTGCCTCTCGGTCAATGAAATCTCCAGCGGCGTATTGCTTTCGCCTCTCTGCAAGCAAACTCCCAGCGGCGTATTGCTTTGCCTCTCGGTCAATGAAATCTCCAGCGGCGTATTGTTTTCGCCTCTCTGCAAGCAAACTCCCAGCGGCGTATTGCTTTGCCTCCGTCGACTTCCAAGCTCCAGCGGCGTATTGCTTTGCCTCTCGGTCAAGGAAATCTCCAGCGGCGTAGTGCTTTCGCCTCTCTGCAAGCAAACTCCCAGCGGCGTATAGCTTTGCCTCTCGGTCAATGAAATCTCCAGCGGCGTATTGCTTTCGCCTCTCTGCAAGCAAACTCCCAGCGGCGTATTGCTTTGCCTCTCGGTCAATGAAATCTCCAGCGGCGTATTGCTTTCGCCTCTCTGCAAGCAAACTCCCAGCGGAGTATTGCTTTGCCTCTCGGTCAAGGAAATCTCCAGCGGCGTATTGCTTTCGCCTCTCTGCAAGTAAACTCCCAGCGGCGTATTGCTTTGCCTCCGTCGACTTCCAAGTTCCAGCGGCGTATTGCTTTGCCTCTCGGTCAAGGAAATCTCCAGCGGCGTATTGCTTTCGCCTCTCTGCAAGCAAACTCCCAGCGGCGTATTGCTTTGCCTCTCGGTCAAGGAAATCTCCAGCGGCGTATTGCTTTCGCCTCTCTGCAAGCAAACTCCCAGCGGCGTATTGCTTTGCCTCCGTCGACTTCCAAGTTCCAGCGGCGTATTGCTTTGCCTCTCGGTCAAGGAAATCTCCAGCGGCGTATTGCTTTCGCCACTCTGCAAGCAAACTCCCAGCGGCGTATTGCTTTGCCTCTCGGTCAATGAAATCTCCAGCGGCGTATTGCTTTCGCCTCTCTGCAAGCAAACTCCCAGCGGCGTATTGCTTTGCCTCCGTCGACTTCCAAGTTCCAGCGGCGTATTGCTTTGCCTCTCGGTCAAGGAAATCTCCAGCGGCGTATTGCTTTCGCCTCTCTGCAAGCAAACTCCCAGCGGCGTATTGCTTTGCCTCTCGGTCAATGAAATCTCCAGCGGCGTATTGCTTTCGCCTCTCTGCAAGCAAACTCCCAGCGGCGTATTGCTTTGCCTCTCGGTCAATGAAATCTCCAGCGGCGTATTGTTTTCGCCTCTCTGCAAGCAAACTCCCAGCGGCGTATTGCTTTGCCTCCGTCGACTTCCAAGCTCCAGCGGCGTATTGCTTTGCCTCTCGGTCAAGGAAATCTCCAGCGGCGTAGTGCTTTCGCCTCTCTGCAAGCAAACTCCCAGCGGCGTATTGCTTTGCCTCTCGGTCAATGAAATCTCCAGCGGCGTATTGCTTTCGCCTCTCTGCAAGCAAACTCCCAGCGGCGTATTGCTTTGCCTCTCGGTCAAGGAAATCTCCAGCGGCGTATTGCTTTCGCCTCTCTGCAAGCAAACTCCCAGCGGCGTATTGCTTTGCCTCTCGGTCAATGAAATCTCCAGCGGCGTATTGCTTTCGCCTCTCTGCAAGCAAACTCCCAGCGGCGTATTGCTTTGCCTCTCGGTCAATGAAATCTCCAGCGGCGTATTGCTTTCGCCTCTCTGCAAGCAAACTCCCAGCGGAGTATTGCTTTGCCTCTCGGTCAAGGAAATCTCCAGCGGCGTATTGCTTTCGCCTCTCTGCAAGTAAACTCCCAGCGGCGTATTGCTTTGCCTCCGTCGACTTCCAAGTTCCAGCGGCGTATTGCTTTGCCTCTCGGTCAAGGAAATCTCCAGCGGCGTATTGCTTTCGCCTCTCTGCAAGCAAACTCCCAGCGGCGTATTGCTTTGCCTCTCGGTCAAGGAAATCTCCAGCGGCGTATTGCTTTCGCCTCTCTGCAAGCAAACTCCCAGCGGCGTATTGCTTTGCCTCCGTCGACTTCCAAGTTCCAGCGGCGTATTGCTTTGCCTCTCGGTCAAGGAAATCTCCAGCGGCGTATTGCTTTCGCCTCTCTGCAAGCAAACTCCCAGCGGCGTATTGCTTTGCCTCTCGGTCAATGAAATCTCCAGCGGCGTATTGCTTTCGCCTCTCTGCAAGCAAACTCCCAGCGGCGTATTGCTTTGCCTCCGTCGACTTCCAAGTTCCAGCGGCGTATTGCTTTGCCTCTCGGTCAAGGAAATCTCCAGCGGCGTATTGCTTTCGCCTCTCTGCAAGCAAACTCCCAGCGGCGTATTGCTTTGCCTCTCGGTCAATGAAATCTCCAGCGGCGTATTGCTTTCGCCTCTCTGCAAGCAAACTCCCAGCGGCGTATTGCTTTGCCTCTCGGTCAATGAAATCTCCAGCGGCGTATTGTTTTCGCCTCTCTGCAAGCAAACTCCCAGCGGCGTATTGCTTTGCCTCCGTCGACTTCCAAGCTCCAGCGGCGTATTGCTTTGCCTCTCGGTCAAGGAAATCTCCAGCGGCGTAGTGCTTTCGCCTCTCTGCAAGCAAACTCCCAGCGGCGTATTGCTTTGCCTCTCGGTCAATGAAATCTCCAGCGGCGTATTGCTTTCGCCTCTCTGCAAGCAAACTCCCAGCGGCGTATTGCTTTGCCTCTCGGTCAATGAAATCTCCAGCGGCGTATTGCTTTCGCCTCTCTGCAAGCAAACTCCCAGCGGAGTATTGCTTTGCCTCTCGGTCAAGGAAATCTCCAGCGGCGTATTGCTTTCGCCTCTCTGCAAGTAAACTCCCAGCGGCGTATTGCTTTGCCTCCGTCGACTTCCAAGTTCCAGCGGCGTATTGCTTTGCCTCTCGGTCAAGGAAATCTCCAGCGGCGTATTGCTTTCGCCTCTCTGCAAGCAAACTCCCAGCGGCGTATTGCTTTGCCTCTCGGTCAAGGAAATCTCCAGCGGCGTATTGCTTTCGCCTCTCTGCAAGCAAACTCCCAGCGGCGTATTGCTTTGCCTCCGTCGACTTCCAAGTTCCAGCGGCGTATTGCTTTGCCTCTCGGTCAAGGAAATCTCCAGCGGCGTATTGCTTTCGCCTCTCTGCAAGCAAACTCCCAGCGGCGTATTGCTTTGCCTCTCGGTCAATGAAATCTCCAGCGGTGTATTGCTTTCGCCTCTCTGCAAGCAAACTCCCAGCGGCGTATTGCTTTGCCACTCGGTCAAGGAAATCTCCAGCGGCGTATTGCTTTCGCCTCTCTGCATGCAAACTCCCAGCGGCGTATTGCTTTGCCTCTCGGTCAATGAAATCTCCAGCGGCGTATTGCTTTCGCCTCTCTGCAAGCAAATTCCCAGCGGCGTATTGCTTTGCCTCTCGGTCAAGGAAATCTCCAGCGGCGTATTGCTTTCGCCTCTTTGCAAGCAAACTCCCAGCGGCGTATTGCTTTGCCTCTCGGTCAATGAAATCTCCAGCGGCGTAATGCTTTCGCCTCTCTGCAAGCAAACTCCCAGCGGCGTATTGCTTTGCCTCTCGGTCAATGAAATCTCCAGCGGCGTATTGTTTTCGCCTCTCTGCAAGCAAACTCCCAGCGGCGTATTGCTTTGCCTCCGTCGACTTCCAAGCTCCAGCGGCGTATTGCTTTGCCTCTCGGTCAAGGAAATCTCCAGCGGCGTATTGCTTTCGCCTCTCTGCAACCAAACTCCCAGCGGCGTATTGCTTTGCCTCTCGGTCAATGAAATCTCCAGCGGCGTATTGCTTTCGCCTCTCTGCAAGCAAACTCCCAGCGGCGTATTGCTTTGCCTCTCGGTCAAGGAAATCTCCAGCGGCGTATTGCTTTCGCCTCTCTGCAAGCAAACTCCCAGCGGCGTATTGCTTTGCCTCCGTCGACTTCCAAGTTCCAGCGGCGTATTGTTTTGCTTCTCGGTCAAGGAAATCTCCAGCGGCGTATTGCTTTCGCCTCGCTGCAAGCAAACTCCCAGCGGCGTATTGCTTTGCCTCTCGGTCAATGAAATCTCCAGGGGCGTATTGCTTTCGCCTCTCTGCAAGCAAACTCCCCGCGGCGTATTGCTTTGCCTCCGTCGACTTCCAAGTTCCAGCGGCGTATTGCTTTGCCTCTCGGTCAAGGAAATCTCCAGCGGCGTATTGCTTTCGCCTCTCTGCAAGCAAACTCCCAGCGGCGTTTTGTTTTGCCTCTCGGTCAATGAAATCTCCAGCGGCGTATTGCTTTCGCCTCTCTGCAAGCAAACTCCCAGCGGCGTATTGCTTTGCCTCCGTCGACTTCCAAGTTCCTGCGGCGTATTGTTTTGCCTCTCGGTCAAGGAAATCTCCAGCGGCGTATTGCTTTCGCCTCGCTGCAAGCAAACTCCCAGCGGCGTATTGCTTTGCCTCTCGGTCAAGGAAATCTCCAGCGGCGTATTGCTTTCGCCTCTCTGCAAGCAAACTCCCAGCGGCGTATTGCTTTGCCTCTCGGTCAATGAAATCTCCAGCGGCGTATTGCTTTCGCCTCTCTGCAAGCAAACTCCCAGCGGCGTAATGCTTTGCCTCCGTCGACTTCCAAGATCCAGCGGCGTATTGCTTTGCCTCTCGGTCAAGGAAATCTCCAGCGGCGTATTGCTTTCGCCTCTCTGCAAGCAAACTCCCAGCGGCGTATTGCTTTGCCTCTCGGTCAATGAAATCTCCAGCGGCGTATTGCTTTCGCCTCTCTGCAAGCAAACTCCCAGCGGCGTATTGCTTTGCCTCCGTCGACTTCCAAGTTCCAGCGGCGTATTGCTTTGCCTCTCGGTCAAGGAAATCTCCAGCGGCGTATTGCTTTCGCCTCTCTGCAAGCAAACTCCCAGCGACGTATTGCTTTGCCTCTCGGTCAAGGAAATCTCCAGCGGCGTATTGCTTTCGCCTCTCTGCAAGCAAACTCCCAGCGGCGTATTGCTTTGCCTCTCGGTCAATGAAATCTCCAGCGGCGTATTGCTTTCGCCTCTCTGCAAGCAAACTCCCAGCGGCGTATTGCTATGCCTCTCGGTCAAGGAAATCTCCAGCGGCGTATTGCTTTCGCCTCTCTGCAAGCAAACTCCCAGCGGCGTATTGCTTTGCCTCCGTCGACTTCCAAGTTCCAGCGGCGTATTGCTTTGCCTCTCGGTCAAGGAAATCTCCAGCGGCGTATTGCTTTCGCCTCTCTGCAAGCAAACTCCCAGCGGCGTATTGCTTTGCCTCTCGGTCAATGAAATCTCCAGCGGCGTATTGCTTTCGCCTCTCTGCAAGCAAACTCCCAGCGGCGTATTGCTTTGCCTCCGTCGACTTCCAAGTTCCAGCGGCGTATTGTTTTGCCTCTCGGTCAAGGAAATCTCCAGCGGCGTATTGCTTTCGCCTCGCTGCAAGCAAACTCCCAGCGGCGTATTGCTTTGCCTCTCGGTCAAGGAAATCTCCAGCGGCGTATTGCTTTCGCCTCTCTGCAAGCAAACTCCCAGCGGCGTATTGCTTTGCCTCTCGGTCAATGAAATCTCCAGCGGCGTATTGCTTTCGCCTCTCTGCAAGCAAACTCCCAGCGGCGTATTGCTTTGCCTCCGTCGACTTCCAAGTTCCAGCGGCGTATTGCTTTGCCTCTCGGTCAAGGAAATCTCCAGCGGCGTAGTGCTTTCGCCTCTCTGCAAGCAAACTCCCAGCGGCGTATTGCTTTGCCTCTCGGTCAATGAAATCTCCAGCGGCGTATTGCTTTCGCCTCTCTGCAAGCAAACTCCCAGCGGCGTATTGTTTTGCCACTCGGTCAAGGAAATCTCCAGCGGCGTATTGCTTTCGCCTCTCTGCATGCAAACTCCCAGCGGCGTATAGCTTTGCCTCTCGGTCAATGAAATCTCCAGCGGCGTATTGCTTTCGCCTCTCTGCAAGCAAATTCCCAGCGGCGTATTGCTTTGCCTCTCGGTCAAGGAAATCTCCAGCGGCGTATTGCTTTCGCCTCTCTGCAAGCAAACTCCCAGCGGCGTATTGCTTTGCCTCTCGGTCAAGGAAATCTCCAGCGGCGTATTGCTTTCGCCTCTCTGCATGCAAACTCCCAGCGGCGTATTGCTTTGCCTCTCGGTCAATGAAATCTCCAGCGGCGTATTGCTTTCGCCTCTCTGCAAGCAAACTCCCAGCGGCGTATTGCTTTGCCTCTCGGTCAAGGAAATCTCCAGCGGCGTATTGCTTTCGCCTCTCTGCAAGCAAACTCCCAGCGGCGTATTGCTTTGCCTCCGTCGACTTCCAAGTTCCAGCGGCGTATTGCTTTGCCTCTCGGTCAAGGAAATCTCCAGCGGCGTATTGCTTTCGCCTCGCTGCGAGCAAACTCCCAGCGGCGTATTGCTTTGCCTCTCGGTCAAGGAAATCTCCAGCGGCGTATTGCTTTCGCCTCTCTGCAAGCAAACTCCCAGCGGCGTATTGCTTTGCCTCTCGGTCAATGAAATCTCCAGCGGCGTATTGCTTTCGCCTCTCTGCAAGCAAACTCCCAGCGGCGTATTGCTTTGCCTCCGTCGACTTCCAAGTTCCAGCGGCGTATTGCTTTGCCTCTCGGTCAAGGAAATCTCCAGCGGCATATTGCTTTCGCCTCTCTGCAAGCAAACTCCCAGCGGCGTATTGCTTTGCCTCTCGGTCAAGGAAATCTCCAGCGGCGTATTGCTTTCGCCTCTCTGCAAGCAAACTCCCAGCGGCGTATTGCTTTGCCTCTCGGTCAATGAAATCTCCAGCGGCGTATTGCTTTCGCCTCTCTGCAAGCAAACTCCCAGCGGCGTATTGCTTTGCCTCTCGGTCAATGAAATCTCCAGCGGCGTATTGCTTTCGCCTCTCTGCAAGCAAACTCCCAGCGGAGTATTGCTTTGCCTCTCGGTCAAGGAAATCTCCAGCGGCGTATTGCTTTCGCCTCTCTGCAAGTAAACTCCCAGCGGCGTATTGCTTTGCCTCCGTCGACTTCCAAGTTCCAGCGGCGTATTGCTTTGCCTCTCGGTCAAGGAAATCTCCAGCGGCGTATTGCTTTCGCCTCTCTGCAAGCAAACTCCCAGCGGCGTATTGCTTTGCCTCTCGGTCAAGGAAATCTCCAGCGGCGTATTGCTTTCGCCTCTCTGCAAGCAAATTCCCAGCGGCGTATTGCTTTGCCTCCGTCGACTTCCAAGTTCCAGCGGCGTATTGCTTTGCCTCTCGGTCAAGGAAATCTCCAGCGGCGTATTGCTTTCGCCTCTCTGCAAGCAAACTCCCAGCGGCGTATTGCTTTGCCTCTCGGTCAATGAAATCTCCAGCGGCGTATTGCTTTCGCCTCTCTGCAAGCAAACTCCCAGCGGCGTATTGCTTTGCCTCCGTCGACTTCCAAGTTCCAGCGGCGTATTGCTTTGCCTCTCGGTCAAGGAAATCTCCAGCGGCGTATTGCTTTCGCCTCTCTGCAAGCAAACTCCCAGCGGCGTATTGCTTTGCCTCTCGGTCAATGAAATCTCCAGCGGCGTATTGCTTTCGCCTCTCTGCAAGCAAACTCCCAGCGGCGTATTGCTTTGCCTCTCGGTCAATGAAATCTCCAGCGGCGTATTGTTTTCGCCTCTCTGCAAGCAAACTCCCAGCGGCGTATTGCTTTGCCTCCGTCGACTTCCAAGCTCCAGCGGCGTATTGCTTTGCCTCTCGGTCAAGGAAATCTCCAGCGGCGTAGTGCTTTCGCCTCTCTGCAAGCAAACTCCCAGCGGCGTATAGCTTTGCCTCTCGGTCAATGAAATCTCCAGCGGCGTATTGCTTTCGCCTCTCTGCAAGCAAACTCCCAGCGGCGTATTGCTTTGCCTCTCGGTCAATGAAATCTCCAGCGGCGTATTGCTTTCGCCTCTCTGCAAGCAAACTCCCAGCGGAGTATTGCTTTGCCTCTCGGTCAAGGAAATCTCCAGCGGCGTATTGCTTTCGCCTCTCTGCAAGTAAACTCCCAGCGGCGTATTGCTTTGCCTCCGTCGACTTCCAAGTTCCAGCGGCGTATTGCTTTGCCTCTCGGTCAAGGAAATCTCCAGCGGCGTATTGCTTTCGCCTCTCTGCAAGCAAACTCCCAGCGGCGTATTGCTTTGCCTCTCGGTCAAGGAAATCTCCAGCGGCGTATTGCTTTCGCCTCTCTGCAAGCAAACTCCCAGCGGCGTATTGCTTTGCCTCCGTCGACTTCCAAGTTCCAGCGGCGTATTGCTTTGCCTCTCGGTCAAGGAAATCTCCAGCGGCGTATTGCTTTCGCCACTCTGCAAGCAAACTCCCAGCGGCGTATTGCTTTGCCTCTCGGTCAATGAAATCTCCAGCGGCGTATTGCTTTCGCCTCTCTGCAAGCAAACTCCCAGCGGCGTATTGCTTTGCCTCCGTCGACTTCCAAGTTCCAGCGGCGTATTGCTTTGCCTCTCGGTCAAGGAAATCTCCAGCGGCGTATTGCTTTCGCCTCTCTGCAAGCAAACTCCCAGCGGCGTATTGCTTTGCCTCTCGGTCAATGAAATCTCCAGCGGCGTATTGCTTTCGCCTCTCTGCAAGCAAACTCCCAGCGGCGTATTGCTTTGCCTCTCGGTCAATGAAATCTCCAGCGGCGTATTGTTTTCGCCTCTCTGCAAGCAAACTCCCAGCGGCGTATTGCTTTGCCTCCGTCGACTTCCAAGCTCCAGCGGCGTATTGCTTTGCCTCTCGGTCAAGGAAATCTCCAGCGGCGTAGTGCTTTCGCCTCTCTGCAAGCAAACTCCCAGCGGCGTATTGCTTTGCCTCTCGGTCAATGAAATCTCCAGCGGCGTATTGCTTTCGCCTCTCTGCAAGCAAACTCCCAGCGGCGTATTGCTTTGCCTCTCGGTCAAGGAAATCTCCAGCGGCGTATTGCTTTCGCCTCTCTGCAAGCAAACTCCCAGCGGCGTATTGCTTTGCCTCTCGGTCAATGAAATCTCCAGCGGCGTATTGCTTTCGCCTCTCTGCAAGCAAACTCCCAGCGGCGTATTGCTTTGCCTCTCGGTCAATGAAATCTCCAGCGGCGTATTGCTTTCGCCTCTCTGCAAGCAAACTCCCAGCGGAGTATTGCTTTGCCTCTCGGTCAAGGAAATCTCCAGCGGCGTATTGCTTTCGCCTCTCTGCAAGTAAACTCCCAGCGGCGTATTGCTTTGCCTCCGTCGACTTCCAAGTTCCAGCGGCGTATTGCTTTGCCTCTCGGTCAAGGAAATCTCCAGCGGCGTATTGCTTTCGCCTCTCTGCAAGCAAACTCCCAGCGGCGTATTGCTTTGCCTCTCGGTCAAGGAAATCTCCAGCGGCGTATTGCTTTCGCCTCTCTGCAAGCAAACTCCCAGCGGCGTATTGCTTTGCCTCCGTCGACTTCCAAGTTCCAGCGGCGTATTGCTTTGCCTCTCGGTCAAGGAAATCTCCAGCGGCGTATTGCTTTCGCCTCTCTGCAAGCAAACTCCCAGCGGCGTATTGCTTTGCCTCTCGGTCAATGAAATCTCCAGCGGCGTATTGCTTTCGCCTCTCTGCAAGCAAACTCCCAGCGGCGTATTGCTTTGCCTCCGTCGACTTCCAAGTTCCAGCGGCGTATTGCTTTGCCTCTCGGTCAAGGAAATCTCCAGCGGCGTATTGCTTTCGCCTCTCTGCAAGCAAACTCCCAGCGGCGTATTGCTTTGCCTCTCGGTCAATGAAATCTCCAGCGGCGTATTGCTTTCGCCTCTCTGCAAGCAAACTCCCAGCGGCGTATTGCTTTGCCTCTCGGTCAATGAAATCTCCAGCGGCGTATTGTTTTCGCCTCTCTGCAAGCAAACTCCCAGCGGCGTATTGCTTTGCCTCCGTCGACTTCC
Organism: Nomada flava; assembly: GCA_951802745.1. Taxonomy (NCBI): domain Eukaryota; kingdom Metazoa; phylum Arthropoda; class Insecta; order Hymenoptera; family Apidae; genus Nomada; species Nomada flava. The sequence goes on from CATOQN010000045.1 coordinate 3,248,178, forward strand.
AAGCTCCAGCGGCGTATTGCTTTGCCTCTCGGTCAAGGAAATCTCCAGCGGCGTAGTGCTTTCGCCTCTCTGCAAGCAAACTCCCAGCGGCGTATTGCTTTGCCTCTCGGTCAATGAAATCTCCAGCGGCGTATTGCTTTCGCCTCTCTGCAAGCAAACTCCCAGCGGCGTATTGCTTTGCCTCTCGGTCAATGAAATCTCCAGCGGCGTATTGCTTTCGCCTCTCTGCAAGCAAACTCCCAGCGGAGTATTGCTTTGCCTCTCGGTCAAGGAAATCTCCAGCGGCGTATTGCTTTCGCCTCTCTGCAAGTAAACTCCCAGCGGCGTATTGCTTTGCCTCCGTCGACTTCCAAGTTCCAGCGGCGTATTGCTTTGCCTCTCGGTCAAGGAAATCTCCAGCGGCGTATTGCTTTCGCCTCTCTGCAAGCAAACTCCCAGCGGCGTATTGCTTTGCCTCTCGGTCAAGGAAATCTCCAGCGGCGTATTGCTTTCGCCTCTCTGCAAGCAAACTCCCAGCGGCGTATTGCTTTGCCTCCGTCGACTTCCAAGTTCCAGCGGCGTATTGCTTTGCCTCTCGGTCAAGGAAATCTCCAGCGGCGTATTGCTTTCGCCACTCTGCAAGCAAACTCCCAGCGGCGTATTGCTTTGCCTCTCGGTCAATGAAATCTCCAGCGGCGTATTGCTTTCGCCTCTCTGCAAGCAAACTCCCAGCGGCGTATTGCTTTGCCTCCGTCGACTTCCAAGTTCCAGCGGCGTATTGCTTTGCCTCTCGGTCAAGGAAATCTCCAGCGGCGTATTGCTTTCGCCTCTCTGCAAGCAAACTCCCAGCGGCGTATTGCTTTGCCTCTCGGTCAATGAAATCTCCAGCGGCGTATTGCTTTCGCCTCTCTGCAAGCAAACTCCCAGCGGCGTATTGCTTTGCCTCTCGGTCAATGAAATCTCCAGCGGCGTATTGTTTTCGCCTCTCTGCAAGCAAACTCCCAGCGGCGTATTGCTTTGCCTCCGTCGACTTCCAAGCTCCAGCGGCGTATTGCTTTGCCTCTCGGTCAAGGAAATCTCCAGCGGCGTAGTGCTTTCGCCTCTCTGCAAGCAAACTCCCAGCGGCGTATTGCTTTGCCTCTCGGTCAATGAAATCTCCAGCGGCGTATTGCTTTCGCCTCTCTGCAAGCAAACTCCCAGCGGCGTATTGTTTTGCCACTCGGTCAAGGAAATCTCCAGCGGCGTATTGCTTTCGCCTCTCTGCATGCAAACTCCCAGCGGCGTATAGCTTTGCCTCTCGGTCAATGAAATCTCCAGCGGCGTATTGCTTTCGCCTCTCTGCAAGCAAATTCCCAGCGGCGTATTGCTTTGCCTCTCGGTCAAGGAAATCTCCAGCGGCGTATTGCTTTCGCCTCTCTGCAAGCAAACTCCCAGCGGCGTATTGCTTTGCCTCTCGGTCAAGGAAATCTCCAGCGGCGTATTGCTTTCGCCTCTCTGCATGCAAACTCCCAGCGGCGTATTGCTTTGCCTCTCGGTCAATGAAATCTCCAGCGGCGTATTGCTTTCGCCTCTCTGCAAGCAAACTCCCAGCGGCGTATTGCTTTGCCTCTCGGTCAAGGAAATCTCCAGCGGCGTATTGCTTTCGCCTCTCTGCAAGCAAACTCCCAGCGGCGTATTGCTTTGCCTCCGTCGACTTCCAAGTTCCAGCGGCGTATTGCTTTGCCTCTCGGTCAAGGAAATCTCCAGCGGCGTATTGCTTTCGCCTCGCTGCGAGCAAACTCCCAGCGGCGTATTGCTTTGCCTCTCGGTCAAGGAAATCTCCAGCGGCGTATTGCTTTCGCCTCTCTGCAAGCAAACTCCCAGCGGCGTATTGCTTTGCCTCTCGGTCAATGAAATCTCCAGCGGCGTATTGCTTTCGCCTCTCTGCAAGCAAACTCCCAGCGGCGTATTGCTTTGCCTCCGTCGACTTCCAAGTTCCAGCGGCGTATTGCTTTGCCTCTCGGTCAAGGAAATCTCCAGCGGCATATTGCTTTCGCCTCTCTGCAAGCAAACTCCCAGCGGCGTATTGCTTTGCCTCTCGGTCAAGGAAATCTCCAGCGGCGTATTGCTTTCGCCTCTCTGCAAGCAAACTCCCAGCGGCGTATTGCTTTGCCTCTCGGTCAATGAAATCTCCAGCGGCGTATTGCTTTCGCCTCTCTGCAAGCAAACTCCCAGCGGCGTATTGCTTTGCCTCTCGGTCAATGAAATCTCCAGCGGCGTATTGCTTTCGCCTCTCTGCAAGCAAACTCCCAGCGGAGTATTGCTTTGCCTCTCGGTCAAGGAAATCTCCAGCGGCGTATTGCTTTCGCCTCTCTGCAAGCAAACTCCCAGCGGCGTATTGCTTTGCCTCCGTCGACTTCCAAGTTCCAGCGGCGTATTGCTTTGCCTCTCGGTCAAGGAAATCTCCAGCGGCGTATTGCTTTCGCCTCTCTGCAAGCAAACTCCCAGCGGCGTATTGCTTTGCCTCTCGGTCAAGGAAATCTCCAGCGGCGTATTGCTTTCGCCTCTCTGCAAGCAAACTCCCAGCGGCGTATTGTTTTGCCACTCGGTCAAGGAAATCTCCAGCGGCGTATTGCTTTCGCCTCTCTGCATGCAAACTCCCAGCGGCGTATAGCTTTGCCTCTCGGTCAATGAAATCTCCAGCGGCGTATTGCTTTCGCCTCTCTGCAAGCAAATTCCCAGCGGCGTATTGCTTTGCCTCTCGGTCAAGGAAATCTCCAGCGGCGTATTGCTTTCGCCTCTCTGCAAGCAAACTCCCAGCGGCGTATTGCTTTGCCTCTCGGTCAAGGAAATCTCCAGCGGCGTATTGCTTTCGCCTCTCTGCATGCAAACTCCCAGCGGCGTATTGCTTTGCCTCTCGGTCAATGAAATCTCCAGCGGCGTATTGCTTTCGCCTCTCTGCAAGCAAACTCCCAGCGGCGTATTGCTTTGCCTCTCGGTCAAGGAAATCTCCAGCGGCGTATTGCTTTCGCCTCTCTGCAAGCAAACTCCCAGCGGCGTATTGCTTTGCCTCCGTCGACTTCCAAGTTCCAGCGGCGTATTGCTTTGCCTCTCGGTCAAGGAAATCTCCAGCGGCGTATTGCTTTCGCCTCGCTGCGAGCAAACTCCCAGCGGCGTATTGCTTTGCCTCTCGGTCAAGGAAATCTCCAGCGGCGTATTGCTTTCGCCTCTCTGCAAGCAAACTCCCAGCGGCGTATTGCTTTGCCTCTCGGTCAATGAAATCTCCAGCGGCGTATTGCTTTCGCCTCTCTGCAAGCAAACTCCCAGCGGCGTATTGCTTTGCCTCCGTCGACTTCCAAGTTCCAGCGGCGTATTGCTTTGCCTCTCGGTCAAGGAAATCTCCAGCGGCATATTGCTTTCGCCTCTCTGCAAGCAAACTCCCAGCGGCGTATTGCTTTGCCTCTCGGTCAAGGAAATCTCCAGCGGCGTATTGCTTTCGCCTCTCTGCAAGCAAACTCCCAGCGGCGTATTGCTTTGCCTCTCGGTCAATGAAATCTCCAGCGGCGTATTGCTTTCGCCTCTCTGCAAGCAAACTCCCAGCGGCGTATTGCTTTGCCTCTCGGTCAATGAAATCTCCAGCGGCGTATTGCTTTCGCCTCTCTGCAAGCAAACTCCCAGCGGAGTATTGCTTTGCCTCTCGGTCAAGGAAATCTCCAGCGGCGTATTGCTTTCGCCTCTCTGCAAGTAAACTCCCAGCGGCGTATTGCTTTGCCTCCGTCGACTTCCAAGTTCCAGCGGCGTATTGCTTTGCCTCTCGGTCAAGGAAATCTCCAGCGGCGTATTGCTTTCGCCTCTCTGCAAGCAAACTCCCAGCGGCGTATTGCTTTGCCTCTCGGTCAAGGAAATCTCCAGCGGCGTATTGCTTTCGCCTCTCTGCAAGCAAACTCCCAGCGGCGTATTGCTTTGCCTCCGTCGACTTCCAAGTTCCAGCGGCGTATTGCTTTGCCTCTCGGTCAAGGAAATCTCCAGCGGCGTATTGCTTTCGCCTCTCTGCAAGCAAACTCCCAGCGGCGTATTGCTTTGCCTCTCGGTCAATGAAATCTCCAGCGGCGTATTGCTTTCGCCTCTCTGCAAGCAAACTCCCAGCGGCGTATTGCTTTGCCTCCGTCGACTTCCAAGTTCCAGCGGCGTATTGCTTTGCCTCTCGGTCAAGGAAATCTCCAGCGGCGTATTGCTTTCGCCTCTCTGCAAGCAAACTCCCAGCGGCGTATTGCTTTGCCTCTCGGTCAATGAAATCTCCAGCGGCGTATTGCTTTCGCCTCTCTGCAAGCAAACTCCCAGCGGCGTATTGCTTTGCCTCTCGGTCAATGAAATCTCCAGCGGCGTATTGTTTTCGCCTCTCTGCAAGCAAACTCCCAGCGGCGTATTGCTTTGCCTCCGTCGACTTCCAAGCTCCAGCGGCGTATTGCTTTGCCTCTCGGTCAAGGAAATCTCCAGCGGCGTAGTGCTTTCGCCTCTCTGCAAGCAAACTCCCAGCGGCGTATAGCTTTGCCTCTCGGTCAATGAAATCTCCAGCGGCGTATTGCTTTCGCCTCTCTGCAAGCAAACTCCCAGCGGCGTATTGCTTTGCCTCTCGGTCAATGAAATCTCCAGCGGCGTATTGCTTTCGCCTCTCTGCAAGCAAACTCCCAGCGGAGTATTGCTTTGCCTCTCGGTCAAGGAAATCTCCAGCGGCGTATTGCTTTCGCCTCTCTGCAAGTAAACTCCCAGCGGCGTATTGCTTTGCCTCCGTCGACTTCCAAGTTCCAGCGGCGTATTGCTTTGCCTCTCGGTCAAGGAAATCTCCAGCGGCGTATTGCTTTCGCCTCTCTGCAAGCAAACTCCCAGCGGCGTATTGCTTTGCCTCTCGGTCAAGGAAATCTCCAGCGGCGTATTGCTTTCGCCTCTCTGCAAGCAAACTCCCAGCGGCGTATTGCTTTGCCTCCGTCGACTTCCAAGTTCCAGCGGCGTATTGCTTTGCCTCTCGGTCAAGGAAATCTCCAGCGGCGTATTGCTTTCGCCACTCTGCAAGCAAACTCCCAGCGGCGTATTGCTTTGCCTCTCGGTCAATGAAATCTCCAGCGGCGTATTGCTTTCGCCTCTCTGCAAGCAAACTCCCAGCGGCGTATTGCTTTGCCTCCGTCGACTTCCAAGTTCCAGCGGCGTATTGCTTTGCCTCTCGGTCAAGGAAATCTCCAGCGGCGTATTGCTTTCGCCTCTCTGCAAGCAAACTCCCAGCGGCGTATTGCTTTGCCTCTCGGTCAATGAAATCTCCAGCGGCGTATTGCTTTCGCCTCTCTGCAAGCAAACTCCCAGCGGCGTATTGCTTTGCCTCTCGGTCAATGAAATCTCCAGCGGCGTATTGTTTTCGCCTCTCTGCAAGCAAACTCCCAGCGGCGTATTGCTTTGCCTCCGTCGACTTCCAAGCTCCAGCGGCGTATTGCTTTGCCTCTCGGTCAAGGAAATCTCCAGCGGCGTAGTGCTTTCGCCTCTCTGCAAGCAAACTCCCAGCGGCGTATTGCTTTGCCTCTCGGTCAATGAAATCTCCAGCGGCGTATTGCTTTCGCCTCTCTGCAAGCAAACTCCCAGCGGCGTATTGCTTTGCCTCTCGGTCAAGGAAATCTCCAGCGGCGTATTGCTTTCGCCTCTCTGCAAGCAAACTCCCAGCGGCGTATTGCTTTGCCTCTCGGTCAATGAAATCTCCAGCGGCGTATTGCTTTCGCCTCTCTGCAAGCAAACTCCCAGCGGCGTATTGCTTTGCCTCTCGGTCAATGAAATCTCCAGCGGCGTATTGCTTTCGCCTCTCTGCAAGCAAACTCCCAGCGGAGTATTGCTTTGCCTCTCGGTCAAGGAAATCTCCAGCGGCGTATTGCTTTCGCCTCTCTGCAAGTAAACTCCCAGCGGCGTATTGCTTTGCCTCCGTCGACTTCCAAGTTCCAGCGGCGTATTGCTTTGCCTCTCGGTCAAGGAAATCTCCAGCGGCGTATTGCTTTCGCCTCTCTGCAAGCAAACTCCCAGCGGCGTATTGCTTTGCCTCTCGGTCAAGGAAATCTCCAGCGGCGTATTGCTTTCGCCTCTCTGCAAGCAAACTCCCAGCGGCGTATTGCTTTGCCTCCGTCGACTTCCAAGTTCCAGCGGCGTATTGCTTTGCCTCTCGGTCAAGGAAATCTCCAGCGGCGTATTGCTTTCGCCTCTCTGCAAGCAAACTCCCAGCGGCGTATTGCTTTGCCTCTCGGTCAATGAAATCTCCAGCGGCGTATTGCTTTCGCCTCTCTGCAAGCAAACTCCCAGCGGCGTATTGCTTTGCCTCCGTCGACTTCCAAGTTCCAGCGGCGTATTGCTTTGCCTCTCGGTCAAGGAAATCTCCAGCGGCGTATTGCTTTCGCCTCTCTGCAAGCAAACTCCCAGCGGCGTATTGCTTTGCCTCTCGGTCAATGAAATCTCCAGCGGCGTATTGCTTTCGCCTCTCTGCAAGCAAACTCCCAGCGGCGTATTGCTTTGCCTCTCGGTCAATGAAATCTCCAGCGGCGTATTGTTTTCGCCTCTCTGCAAGCAAACTCCCAGCGGCGTATTGCTTTGCCTCCGTCGACTTCCAAGCTCCAGCGGCGTATTGCTTTGCCTCTCGGTCAAGGAAATCTCCAGCGGCGTAGTGCTTTCGCCTCTCTGCAAGCAAACTCCCAGCGGCGTATTGCTTTGCCTCTCGGTCAATGAAATCTCCAGCGGCGTATTGCTTTCGCCTCTCTGCAAGCAAACTCCCAGCGGCGTATTGCTTTGCCTCTCGGTCAATGAAATCTCCAGCGGCGTATTGCTTTCGCCTCTCTGCAAGCAAACTCCCAGCGGAGTATTGCTTTGCCTCTCGGTCAAGGAAATCTCCAGCGGCGTATTGCTTTCGCCTCTCTGCAAGTAAACTCCCAGCGGCGTATTGCTTTGCCTCCGTCGACTTCCAAGTTCCAGCGGCGTATTGCTTTGCCTCTCGGTCAAGGAAATCTCCAGCGGCGTATTGCTTTCGCCTCTCTGCAAGCAAACTCCCAGCGGCGTATTGCTTTGCCTCTCGGTCAAGGAAATCTCCAGCGGCGTATTGCTTTCGCCTCTCTGCAAGCAAACTCCCAGCGGCGTATTGCTTTGCCTCCGTCGACTTCCAAGTTCCAGCGGCGTATTGCTTTGCCTCTCGGTCAAGGAAATCTCCAGCGGCGTATTGCTTTCGCCACTCTGCAAGCAAACTCCCAGCGGCGTATTGCTTTGCCTCTCGGTCAATGAAATCTCCAGCGGCGTATTGCTTTCGCCTCTCTGCAAGCAAACTCCCAGCGGCGTATTGCTTTGCCTCCGTCGACTTCCAAGTTCCAGCGGCGTATTGCTTTGCCTCTCGGTCAAGGAAATCTCCAGCGGCGTATTGCTTTCGCCTCTCTGCAAGCAAACTCCCAGCGGCGTATTGCTTTGCCTCTCGGTCAATGAAATCTCCAGCGGCGTATTGCTTTCGCCTCTCTGCAAGCAAACTCCCAGCGGCGTATTGCTTTGCCTCTCGGTCAATGAAATCTCCAGCGGCGTATTGTTTTCGCCTCTCTGCAAGCAAACTCCCAGCGGCGTATTGCTTTGCCTCCGTCGACTTCCAAGCTCCAGCGGCGTATTGCTTTGCCTCTCGGTCAAGGAAATCTCCAGCGGCGTAGTGCTTTCGCCTCTCTGCAAGCAAACTCCCAGCGGCGTATTGCTTTGCCTCTCGGTCAATGAAATCTCCAGCGGCGTATTGCTTTCGCCTCTCTGCAAGCAAACTCCCAGCGGCGTATTGTTTTGCCACTCGGTCAAGGAAATCTCCAGCGGCGTATTGCTTTCGCCTCTCTGCATGCAAACTCCCAGCGGCGTATAGCTTTGCCTCTCGGTCAATGAAATCTCCAGCGGCGTATTGCTTTCGCCTCTCTGCAAGCAAATTCCCAGCGGCGTATTGCTTTGCCTCTCGGTCAAGGAAATCTCCAGCGGCGTATTGCTTTCGCCTCTCTGCAAGCAAACTCCCAGCGGCGTATTGCTTTGCCTCTCGGTCAAGGAAATCTCCAGCGGCGTATTGCTTTCGCCTCTCTGCATGCAAACTCCCAGCGGCGTATTGCTTTGCCTCTCGGTCAATGAAATCTCCAGCGGCGTATTGCTTTCGCCTCTCTGCAAGCAAACTCCCAGCGGCGTATTGCTTTGCCTCTCGGTCAAGGAAATCTCCAGCGGCGTATTGCTTTCGCCTCTCTGCAAGCAAACTCCCAGCGGCGTATTGCTTTGCCTCCGTCGACTTCCAAGTTCCAGCGGCGTATTGCTTTGCCTCTCGGTCAAGGAAATCTCCAGCGGCGTATTGCTTTCGCCTCGCTGCGAGCAAACTCCCAGCGGCGTATTGCTTTGCCTCTCGGTCAAGGAAATCTCCAGCGGCGTATTGCTTTCGCCTCTCTGCAAGCAAACTCCCAGCGGCGTATTGCTTTGCCTCTCGGTCAATGAAATCTCCAGCGGCGTATTGCTTTCGCCTCTCTGCAAGCAAACTCCCAGCGGCGTATTGCTTTGCCTCCGTCGACTTCCAAGTTCCAGCGGCGTATTGCTTTGCCTCTCGGTCAAGGAAATCTCCAGCGGCATATTGCTTTCGCCTCTCTGCAAGCAAACTCCCAGCGGCGTATTGCTTTGCCTCTCGGTCAAGGAAATCTCCAGCGGCGTATTGCTTTCGCCTCTCTGCAAGCAAACTCCCAGCGGCGTATTGCTTTGCCTCTCGGTCAATGAAATCTCCAGCGGCGTATTGCTTTCGCCTCTCTGCAAGCAAACTCCCAGCGGCGTATTGCTTTGCCTCTCGGTCAATGAAATCTCCAGCGGCGTATTGCTTTCGCCTCTCTGCAAGCAAACTCCCAGCGGAGTATTGCTTTGCCTCTCGGTCAAGGAAATCTCCAGCGGCGTATTGCTTTCGCCTCTCTGCAAGCAAACTCCCAGCGGCGTATTGCTTTGCCTCCGTCGACTTCCAAGTTCCAGCGGCGTATTGCTTTGCCTCTCGGTCAAGGAAATCTCCAGCGGCGTATTGCTTTCGCCTCTCTGCAAGCAAACTCCCAGCGGCGTATTGCTTTGCCTCTCGGTCAAGGAAATCTCCAGCGGCGTATTGCTTTCGCCTCTCTGCAAGCAAACTCCCAGCGGCGTATTGCTTTGCCTCCGTCGACTTCCAAGTTCCAGCGGCGTATTGCTTTGCCTCTCGGTCAAGGAAATCTCCAGCGGCGTATTGCTTTCGCCTCTCTGCAAGCAAACTCCCAGCGGCGTATTGCTTTGCCTCTCGGTCAATGAAATCTCCAGCGGCGTATTGCTTTCGCCTCTCTGCAAGCAAACTCCCAGCGGCGTATTGCTTTGCCTCCGTCGACTTCCAAGTTCCAGCGGCGTATTGCTTTGCCTCTCGGTCAAGGAAATCTCCAGCGGCGTATTGCTTTCGCCTCTCTGCAAGCAAACTCCCAGCGGCGTATTGCTTTGCCTCTCGGTCAATGAAATCTCCAGCGGCGTATTGCTTTCGCCTCTCTGCAAGCAAACTCCCAGCGGCGTATTGCTTTGCCTCTCGGACAATGAAATCTCCAGCGGCGTATTGTTTTCGCCTCTCTGCAAGCAAACTCCCAGCGGCGTATTGCTTTGCCTCCGTCGACTTCCAAGCTCCAGCGGCGTATTGCTTTGCCTCTCGGTCAAGGAAATCTCCAGCGGCGTATTGCTTTCGCCTCTCTGCAAGCAAACTCCCAGCGGCGTATTGCTTTGCCTCTCGGTCAATGAAATCTCCAGCGGCGTATTGCTTTCGCCTCTCTGCAAGCAAACTCCCAGCGGCGTATTGCTTTGCCTCTCGGTCAAGGAAATCCCCAGCGGCGTATTGCTTTGCCTCTCGGTCAAGGAAATCTCCAGCGGCGTATTGCTTTCGCCTCTCTGCAAGCAAACTCCCAGCGGCGTATTGCTTTGCCTCTCGGTCAATGAAATCTCCAGCGGCGTATTGCTTTCGCCTCTCTGCAAGCAAACTCCCAGCGGCGTATTGCTTTGCCACTCGGTCAAGGAAATCTCCAGCGGCGTATTGTTTTCGCCTCTCTGCAAGCAAACTCCCAGCGGCGTATTGCTTTGCCTCTCGGTCAATGAAATCTCCAGCGGCCTATTGCTTTCGCCTCTCTGCAAGCAAACTCCCAGCGGCGTATTGCTTTGCCTCTCGGTCAAGGAAATCTCCAGCGGCGTATTGCTTTCGCCTCTCTGCAAGCAAACTCCCAGCGGCGTATTGCTTTGCCTCTCGGTCAATGAAATCTCCAGCGGCGTATTGCTTTCGCCTCTCTGCAAGCAAACTCCCAGCGGCGTATTGCTTTGCCACTCGGTCAAGGAAATCTCCAGCGGCGTATTGTTTTCGCCTCTCTGCAAGCAAACTCCCAGCGGCGTATTGCTTTGCCTCTCGGTCAATGAAATCTCCAGCGGCCTATTGCTTTCGCCTCTCTGCAAGCAAACTCCCAGCGGCGTATTGCTTTGCCTCTCGGTCAAGGAAATCTCCAGCGGCGTATTGTTTTCGCCTCTCTGCAAGCAAACTCCCAGCGGCGTATTGCTTTGCCTCTCGGTCAATGAAATCTCCAGCGGCCTATTGCTTTCGCCTCTCTGCAAGCAAACTCCCAGCGGCGTATTGCTTTGCCTCTCGGTCAAGGAAATCTCCAGCGGCGTATTGCTTTCGCCTCTCTGCAAGCAAACTCCCAGCGGCGTATTGCTTTGCCTCTCGGTCAATGAAATCTCCAGCGGCGTATTGCTTTCGCCTCTCTGCAAGCAAACTCCCAGCGGCGTATTGCTTTGCCACTCGGTCAAGGAAATCTCCAGCGGCGTATTGTTTTCGCCTCTCTGCAAGCAAACTCCCAGCGGCGTATTGCTTTGCCTCTCGGTCAATGAAATCTCCAGCGGCCTATTGCTTTCGCCTCTCTGCAAGCAAACTCCCAGCGGCGTATTGCTTTGCCTCTCGGTCAAGGAAATCTCCAGCGGCGTATTGCTTTCGCCTCTCTGCAAGCAAACTCCCAGCGGCGTATTGCTTTGCCTCTCGGTCAATGAAATCTCCAGCGGCGTATTGCTTTCGCCTCTCTGCAAGCAAACTCCCAGCGGCGTATAGCTTTGCCTCCGTCGACTTCCAAGTTCCAGCGGCGTATTGCTTTGCCTCTCGGTCAAGGAAATCTCCAGCGGCGTATTGCTTTCGCCTCTCTGCAAGCAAACTCCCAGCGACGTATTGCTTTGCCTCTCGGTCAAGGAAATCTCCAGCGGCGTATTGCTTTCGCCTCTCTGCAAGCAAACTCCCAGCGGCGTATTGCTTTGCCTCTCGGTCAATGAAATCTCCAGCGGCGTATTGCTTTCGCCTCTCTGCAAGCAAACTCCCAGCGGCGTATTGCTATGCCTCTCGGTCAAGGAAATCTCCAGCGGCGTATTGCTTTCGCCTCTCTGCAAGCAAACTCCCAGCGGCGTATTGCTTTGCCTCCGTCGACTTCCAAGTTCCAGCGGCGTATTGCTTTGCCTCTCGGTCAAGGAAATCTCCAGCGGCGTATTGCTTTCGCCTCTCTGCAAGCAAACTCCCAGCGGCGTATTGCTTTGCCTCTCGGTCAATGAAATCTCCAGCGGCGTATTGTTTTCGCCTCTCTGCAAGCAAACTCCCAGCGGCGTATTGCTTTGCCTCCGTCGACTTCCAAGTTCCAGCGGCGTATTGCTTTGCCTCTCGGTCAAGGAAATCTCCAGCGGCGTATTGCTTTCGCCTCTCTGCAAGCAAACTCCCAGCGGCGTATTGCTTTGCCTCTCGGTCAATGAAATCTCCAGCGGCGTATTGCTTTCGCCTCTCTGCAAGCAAACTCCCAGCGGCGTATTGCTTTGCCTCTCGGTCAATGAAATCTCCAGCGGCGTATTGTTTTCGCCTCTCTGCAAGCAAACTCCCAGCGGCGTATTGCTTTGCCTCCGTCGACTTCCAAGCTCCAGCGGCGTATTGCTTTGCCTCTCGGTCAAGGAAATCTCCAGCGGCGTATTGCTTTCGCCTCTCTGCAAGCAAACTCCCAGCGGCGTATTGCTTTGCCTCTCGGTCAATGAAATCTCCAGCGGCGTATTGCTTTCGCCTCTCTGCAAGCAAACTCCCAGCGGCGTATTGCTTTGCCTCCCGGTCAATGAAATCTCCAGCGGCGTATTGCTTTCGCCTCTCTGCAAGCAAACTCCCAGCGGCGTATTGCTTTGCCTCTCGGTCAAGGAAATCCCCAGCGGCGTATTGCTTTGCCTCTCGGTCAAGGAAATCTCCAGCGGCGTATTGCTTTCGCCTCTCTGCAAGCAAACTCCCAGCGGCGTATTGCTTTGCCTCTCGGTCAATGAAATCTCCAGCGGCGTATTGCTTTCGCCTCTCTGCAAGCAAACTCCCAGCGGCGTATTGCTTTGCCACTCGGTCAAGGAAATCTCCAGCGGCGTATTGTTTTCGCCTCTCTGCAAGCAAACTCCCAGCGGCGTATTGCTTTGCCTCTCGGTCAATGTAATCTCCAGCGGCGTATTGCTTTCGCCTCTCTGCAAGCAAACTCCCAGCGGCGTATTGCTTTGCCTCTCGGTCAATGAAATCTCCAGCGGCGTATTGTTTTCGCCTCTCTGCAAGCAAACTCCCAGCGGCGTATTGCTTTGCCTCCGTCGACTTCCAAGCTCCAGCGGCGTATTGCTTTGCCTCTCGGTCAAGGAAATCTCCAGCGGCGTATTGATTTCGCCTCTCTGCAAGCAAACTCCCAGCGGCGTATTGCTTTGCCTCTCGGTCAATGAAATCTCCAGCGGCGTATTGCTTTCGCCTCTCTGCAAGCAAACTCCCAGCGGCGTATTGCTTTGCCTCCCGGTCAATTAAATCTCCAGCGGCGTATTGCTTTCGCCTCTCTGCAAGCAAACTCCCAGCGGCGTATTGCTTTGCCTCTCGGTCAAGGAAATCCCCAGCGGCGTATTGCTTTGCCTCTCGGTCAAGGAAATCTCCAGCGGCGTATTGCTTTCGCCTCTCTGCAAGCAAACTCCCAGCGGCGTATTGCTTTGCCTCTCGGTCAATGAAATCTCCAGCGGCGTATTGCTTTCGCCTCTCTGCAAGCAAACTCCCAGCGGCGTATTGCTTTGCCACTCGGTCAAGGAAATCTCCAGCGGCGTATTGTTTTCGCCTCTCTGCAAGCAAACTCCCAGCGGCGTATTGCTTTGCCTCTCGGTCAATGAAATCTCCAGCGGCCTATTGCTTTCGCCTCTCTGCAAGCAAACTCCCAGCGGCGTATTGCTTTGCCTCTCGGTCAAGGAAATCTCCAGCGGCGTATTGCTTTCGCCTCTCTGCAAGCAAACTCCCAGCGGCGTATTGCTTTGCCTCTCGGTCAATGAAATCTCCAGCGGCGTATTGCTTTCGCCTCTCTGCGAGCAAACTCCCAGCGGCGTATTGCTTTGCCACTCGGTCAAGGAAATCTCCAGCGGCGTGTTGTTTTCGCCTCTCTGCAAGCAAACTCCCAGCGGCGTATTGCTTTGCCTCTCGGTCAATGAAATCTCCAGCGGCCTATTGCTTTCGCCTCTCTGCAAGCAAACTCCCAGCGGCGTATTGCTTTGCCTCTCGGTCAAGGAAATCTCCAGCGGCGTATTGCTTTCGCCTCTCTGCAAGCAAACTCCCAGCGGCGTATTGCTTTGCCTCTCGGTCAATGAAATCTCCAGCGGCGTATTGCTTTCGCCTCTCTGCAAGCAAACTCCCAGCGGCGTATTGCTTTGCCTCTCGGTCAATGAAATCTCCAGCGGCGTATTGTTTTCGCCTCTCTGCAAGCAAACTCCCAGCGGCGTATTGCTTTGCCTCCGTCGACTTCCAAGCTCCAGCGGCGTATTGCTTTGCCTCTCGGTCAAGGAAATCTCCAGCGGCGTATTGCTTTCGCCTCTCTGCAAGCAAACTCCCAGCGGCGTATTGCTTTGCCTCTCGGTCAATGAAATCTCCAGCGGCGTATTGCTTTCGCCTCTCTGCAAGCAAACTCCCAGCGGCGTATTGCCTTGCCTCCCGGTCAATGAAATCTCCAGCGGCGTATTGCTTTCGCCTCTCTGCAAGCAAACTCCCAGCGGCGTATTGCTTTGCCTCTCGGTCAAGGAAATCCCCAGCGGCGTATTGCTTTGCCTCTCGGTCAAGGAAATCTCCAGCGGCGTATTGCTTTCGCCTCTCTGCAAGCAAACTCCCAGCGGCGTATTGCTTTGCCTCTCGGTCAATGAAATCTCCAGCGGCGTATTGCTTTCGCCTCTCTGCAAGCAAACTCCCAGCGGCGTATTGCTTTGCCACTCGGTCAAGGAAATCTCCAGCGGCGTATTGTTTTCGCCTCTCTGCAAGCAAACTCCCAGCGGCGTATTGCTTTGCCTCTCGGTCAATGAAATCTCCAGCGGCGTATTGCTTTCGCCTCTCTGCAAGCAAACTCCCAGCGGCGTATTGCTTTGCCTCTCGGTCAATGAAATCTCCAGCGGCGTATTGTTTTCGCCTCTCTGCAAGCAAACTCCCAGCGGCGTATTGCTTTGCCTCCGTCGACTTCCAAGCTCCAGCGGCGTATTGCTTTGCCTCTCGGTCAAGGAAATCTCCAGCGGCGTATTGATTTCGCCTCTCTGCAAGCAAACTCCCAGCGGCGTATTGCTTTGCCTCTCGGTCAATGAAATCTCCAGCGGCGTATTGCTTTCGCCTCTCTGCAAGCAAACTCCCAGCGGCGTATTGCTTTGCCTCCCGGTCAATTAAATCTCCAGCGGCGTATTGCTTTCGCCTCTCTGCAAGCAAACTCCCAGCGGCGTATTGCTTTGCCTCTCGGTCAAGGAAATCCCCAGCGGCGTATTGCTTTGCCTCTCGGTCAAGGAAATCTCCAGCGGCGTATTGCTTTCGCCTCTCTGCAAGCAAACTCCCAGCGGCGTATTGCTTTGCCTCTCGGTCAATGAAATCTCCAGCGGCGTATTGCTTTCGCCTCTCTGCAAGCAAACTCCCAGCGGCGTATTGCTTTGCCACTCGGTCAAGGAAATCTCCAGCGGCGTATTGTTTTCGCCTCTCTGCAAGCAAACTCCCAGCGGCGTATTGCTTTGCCTCTCGGTCAATGAAATCTCCAGCGGCCTATTGCTTTCGCCTCTCTGCAAGCAAACTCCCAGCGGCGTATTGCTTTGCCTCTCGGTCAAGGAAATCTCCAGCGGCGTATTGCTTTCGCCTCTCTGCAAGCAAACTCCCAGCGGCGTATTGCTTTGCCTCTCGGTCAATGAAATCTCCAGCGGCGTATTGCTTTCGCCTCTCTGCGAGCAAACTCCCAGCGGCGTATTGCTTTGCCACTCGGTCAAGGAAATCTCCAGCGGCGTGTTGTTTTCGCCTCTCTGCAAGCAAACTCCCAGCGGCGTATTGCTTTGCCTCTCGGTCAATGAAATCTCCAGCGGCCTATTGCTTTCGCCTCTCTGCAAGCAAACTCCCAGCGGCGTATTGCTTTGCCTCTCGGTCAAGGAAATCTCCAGCGGCGTATTGCTTTCGCCTCTCTGCAAGCAAACTCCCAGCGGCGTATTGCTTTGCCTCTCGGTCAATGAAATCTCCAGCGGCGTATTGCTTTCGCCTCTCTGCAAGCAAACTCCCAGCGGCGTATAGCTTTGCCTCCGTCGACTTCCAAGTTCCAGCGGCGTATTGCTTTGCCTCTCGGTCAAGGAAATCTCCAGCGGCGTATTGCTTTCGCCTCTCTGCAAGCAAACTCCCAGCGACGTATTGCTTTGCCTCTCGGTCAAGGAAATCTCCAGCGGCGTATTGCTTTCGCCTCTCTGCAAGCAAACTCCCAGCGGCGTATTGCTTTGCCTCTCGGTCAATGAAATCTCCAGCGGCGTATTGCTTTCGCCTCTCTGCAAGCAAACTCCCAGCGGCGTATTGCTATGCCTCTCGGTCAAGGAAATCTCCAGCGGCGTATTGCTTTCGCCTCTCTGCAAGCAAACTCCCAGCGGCGTATTGCTTTGCCTCCGTCGACTTCCAAGTTCCAGCGGCGTATTGCTTTGCCTCTCGGTCAAGGAAATCTCCAGCGGCGTATTGCTTTCGCCTCTCTGCAAGCAAACTCCCAGCGGCGTATTGCTTTGCCTCTCGGTCAATGAAATCTCCAGCGGCGTATTGCTTTCGCCTCTCTGCAAGCAAACTCCCAGGGCGTATTGCTTTGCCTCCGTCGACTTCCAAGTTCCAGCGGCGTATTGCTTTGCCTCTCGGTCAAGGAAATCTCCAGCGGCGTAGTGCTTTCGCCTCTCTGCAAGCAAACTCCCAGCGGCGTATTGCTTTGCCTCTCGGTCAATGAAATCTCCAGCGGCGTATTGCTTTCGCCTCTCTGCAAGCAAACTCCCAGCGGCGTATTGCTTTCGCCTCTCTGCATGCAAACTCCCAGCGGCGTATTGCTTTGCCTCTCGGTCAATGAAATCTCCAGCGGCGTATTGCTTTCGCCTCTCTGCAAGCAAATTCCCAGCGGCGTATTGCTTTGCCTCTCGGTCAAGGAAATCTCCAGCGGCGTATTGCTTTCGCCTCTCTGCAAGCAAACTCCCAGCGGCGTATTGCTTTGCCTCTCGGTCAAGGAAATCTCCAGCGGCGTATTGCTTTCGCCTCTCTGCAAGCAAACTCTCAGCGGCGTATTGCTTTGCCTCTCGGTCAAGGAAATCTCCAGCGGCGTATTGCTTTCGCCTCTCTGCAAGCAAACTCCCAGCGGCGTATTGCTTTGCCTCCGTCGACTTCCAAGTTCCAGCGGCGTATTGCTTTGCCTCTCGGTCAAGGAAATCTCCAGCGGCGTATTGCTTTCGCCTCGCTGCAAGCAAACTCCCAGCGGCGTATTGCTTTGCCTCTCGGTCAAGGAAATCTCCAGCGGCGTATTGCTTTCGCCTCTCTGCAAGCAAACTCCCAGCGGCGTATTGCTTTGCCTCTCGGTCAATGAAATCTCCAGCGGCGTATTGCTTTCGCCTCTCTGCAAGCAAACTCCCAGCGGCGTATTGCTTTGCCTCCGTCGACTTCCAAGTTCCAGCGGCGTATTGCTTTGCCTCTCGGTCAAGGAAATCTCCAGCGGCGTATTGCTTTCGCCTCTCTGCAAGCAAACTCCCAGCGGCGTATTGCTTTGCCTCTCGGTCAAGGAAATCTCCAGCGGCGTATTGCTTTCGCCTCTCTGCAAGCAAACTCCCAGCGGCGTATTGCTTTGCCTCTCGGTCAATGAAATCTCCAGCGGCGTATTGCTTTCGCCTCTCTGCAAGCAAACTCCCAGCGGCGTATTGCTTTGCCTCTCGGTCAATGAAATCTCCAGCGGCGTATTGCTTTCGCCTCTCTGCAAGCAAACTCCCAGCGGAGTATTGCTTTGCCTCTCGGTCAAGGAAATCTCCAGCGGCGTATTGCTTTCGCCTCTCTGCAAGCAAACTCCCAGCGGCGTATTGCTTTGCCTCCGTCGACTTCCAAGTTCCAGCGGCGTATTGCTTTGCCTCTCGGTCAAGGAAATCTCCAGCGGCGTATTGCTTTCGCCTCTCTGCAAGCAAACTCCCAGCGGCGTATTGCTTTGCCTCCGTCGACTTCCAAGTTCCAGCGGCGTATTGCTTTGCCTCTCGGTCAAGGAAATCTCCAGCGGCGTATTGCTTTCGCCTCTCTGCAAGCAAACTCCCAGCGGCGTATTGCTTTGCCTCTCGGTCAATGAAATCTCCAGCGGCGTATTGCTTTCGCCTCTCTGCAAGCAAACTCCCAGCGGCGTATTGCTTTGCCTCCGTCGACTTCCAAGTTCCAGCGGCGTATTGCTTTGCCTCTCGGTCAAGGAAATCTCCAGCGGCGTATTGCTTTCGCCTCTCTGCAAGCAAACTCCCAGCGGCGTATTGCTTTGCCTCTCGGTCAATGAAATCTCCAGCGGCGTATTGCTTTCGCCTCTCTGCAAGCAAACTCCCAGCGGCGTATTGCTTTGCCTCTCGGTCAATGAAATCTCCAGCGGCGTATTGTTTTCGCCTCTCTGCAAGCAAACTCCCAGCGGCGTATTGCTTTGCCTCCGTCGACTTCCAAGCTCCAGCGGCGTATTGCTTTGCCTCTCGGTCAAGGAAATCTCCAGCGGCGTATTGCTTTCGCCTCTCTGCAAGCAAACTCCCAGCGGCGTATTGCTTTGCCTCTCGGTCAATGAAATCTCCAGCGGCGTATTGCTTTCGCCTCTCTGCAAGCAAACTCCCAGCGGCGTATTGCTTTGCCTCCCGGTCAATGAAATCTCCAGCGGCGTATTGCTTTCGCCTCTCTGCAAGCAAACTCCCAGCGGCGTATAGCTTTGCCTCTCGGTCAAGGAAATCCCCAGCGGCGTATTGCTTTGCCTCTCGGTCAAGGAAATCTCCAGCGGCGTATTGCTTTCGCCTCTCTGCAAGCAAACTCCCAGCGACGTATTGCTTTGCCTCTCGGTCAAGGAAATCTCCAGCGGCGTATTGCTTTCGCCTCTCTGCAAGCAAACTCCCAGCGGCGTATTGCTTTGCCTCTCGGTCAATGAAATCTCCAGCGGCGTATTGCTTTCGCCTCTCTGCAAGCAAACTCCCAGCGGCGTATTGCTATGCCTCTCGGTCAAGGAAATCTCCAGCGGCGTATTGCTTTCGCCTCTCTGCAAGCAAACTCCCAGCGGCGTATTGCTTTGCCTCCGTCGACTTCCAAGTTCCAGCGGCGTATTGCTTTGCCTCTCGGTCAAGGAAATCTCCAGCGGCGTATTGCTTTCGCCTCTCTGCAAGCAAACTCCCAGCGGCGTATTGCTTTGCCTCTCGGTCAATGAAATCTCCAGCGGCGTATTGCTTTCGCCTCTCTGCAAGCAAACTCCCAGCGGCGTATTGCTTTGCCTCCGTCGACTTCCAAGTTCCAGCGGCGTATTGTTTTGCCTCTCGGTCAAGGAAATCTCCAGCGGCGTATTGCTTTCGCCTCGCTGCAAGCAAACTCCCAGCGGCGTATTGCTTTGCCTCTCGGTCAAGGAAATCTCCAGCGGCGTATTGCTTTCGCCTCTCTGCAAGCAAACTCCCAGCGGCGTATTGCTTTGCCTCTCGGTCAATGAAATCTCCAGCGGCGTATTGCTTTCGCCTCTCTGCAAGCAAACTCCCAGCGGCGTATTGCTTTGCCACTCGGTCAAGGAAATCTCCAGCGGCGTATTGCTTTCGCCTCTCTGCATGCAAACTCCCAGCGGCGTATTGCTTTGCCTCTCGGTCAATGAAATCTCCAGCGGCGTATTGCTTTCGCCTCTCTGCAAGCAAATTCCCAGCGGCGTATTGCTTTGCCTCTCGGTCAAGGAAATCTCCAGCGGCGTATTGCTTTCGCCTCTCTGCAAGCAAAC
The DNA here is from genome assembly GCA_951802745.1 of Nomada flava. NCBI lineage: Eukaryota > Metazoa > Arthropoda > Insecta > Hymenoptera > Apidae > Nomada > Nomada flava. The sequence goes on from CATOQN010000045.1 coordinate 3,267,446, forward strand.
TCCCAGCGGCGTATTGCTTTGCCTCTCGGTCAATGAAATCTCCAGCGGCGTATTGCTTTCGCCTCTCTGCAAGCAAACTCCCAGCGGCGTATTGCTTTGCCTCCGTCGACTTCCAAGTTCCAGCTGCGTATTGCTTTGCCTCTCGGTCAAGGAAATCTCCAGCGGCGTATTGCTTTCGCCTCTCTGCAAGCAAACTCCCAGCGGCGTATTGCTTTGCCTCTCGGTCAATGAAATCTCCAGCGGCGTATTGCTTTCGCCTCTCTGCAAGCAAACTCCCAGCGGCGTATTGCTTTGCCTCTCGGTCAATGAAATCTCCAGCGGCGTATTGTTTTCGCCTCTCTGCAAGCAAACTCCCAGCGGCGTATTGCTTTGCCTCCGTCGACTTCCAAGCTCCAGCGGCGTATTGCTTTGCCTCTCGGTCAAGGAAATCTCCAGCGGCGTATTGCTTTCGCCTCTCTGCAAGCAAACTCCCAGCGGCGTATTGCTTTGCCTCTCGGTCAATGAAATCTCCAGCGGCGTATTGCTTTCGCCTCTCTGCAAGCAAACTCCCAGCGGCGTATTGCTTTGCCACTCGGTCAAGGAAATCTCCAGCGGCGTATTGTTTTCGCCTCTCTGCAAGCAAACTCCCAGCGGCGTATTGCTTTGCCTCTCGGTCAATGAAATCTCCAGCGGCCTATTGCTTTCGCCTCTCTGCAAGCAAACTCCCAGCGGCGTATTGCTTTACCTCTCGGTCAAGGAAATCTCCAGCGGCGTATTGCTTTCGCCTCTCTGCAAGCAAACTCCCAGCGGCGTATTGCTTTGCCTCTCGGTCAATGAAATCTCCAGCGGCGTATTGCTTTCGCCTCTCTGCAAGCAAACTCCCAGCGGCGTATAGCTTTGCCTCCGTCGACTTCCAAGTTCCAGCGGCGTATTGTTTTGCCTCTCGGTCAAGGAAATCTCCAGCGGCGTATTGCTTTCGCCTCTCTGCAAGCAAACTCCCAGCGACGTATTGCTTTGCCTCTCGGTCAAGGAAATCTCCAGCGGCGTATTGCTTTCGCCTCTCTGCAAGCAAACTCCCAGCGGCGTATTGCTTTGCCTCTCGGTCAATGAAATCTCCAGCGGCGTATTGCTTTCGCCTCTCTGCAAGCAAACTCCCAGCGGCGTATTGCTATGCCTCTCGGTCAAGGAAATCTCCAGCGGCGTATTGCTTTCGCCTCTCTGCAAGCAAACTCCCAGCGGCGTATTGCTTTGCCTCTCGGTCAAGGAAATCTCCAGCGGCGTATTGCTTTCGCCTCTCTGCAAGCAAACTCCCAGCGGCGTATTGCTTTGCCACTCGGTCAAGGAAATCTCCAGCGGCGTATTGTTTTCGCCTCTCTGCAAGCAAACTCCCAGCGGCGTATTGCTTTGCCTCTCGGTCAATGAAATCTCCAGCGGCCTATTGCTTTCGCCTCTCTGCAAGCAAACTCCCAGCGGCGTATTGCTTTGCCTCTCGGTCAAGGAAATCTCCAGCGGCGTATTGCTTTCGCCTCTCTGCAAGCAAACTCCCAGCGGCGTATTGCTTTGCCTCCGTCGACTTCCAAGTTCCAGCGGCGTATTGTTTTGCCTCTCGGTCAAGGAAATCTCCAGCGGCGTATTGCTTTCGCCTCGCTGCAAGCAAACTCCCAGCGGCGTATTGCTTTGCCTCTCGGTCAAGGAAATCTCCAGCGGCGTATTGCTTTCGCCTCTCTGCAAGCAAACTCCCAGCGGCGTATTGCTTTGCCTCTCGGTCAATGAAATCTCCAGCGGCGTATTGCTTTCGCCTCTCTGCAAGCAAACTCCCAGCGGCGTATTGCTTTGCCACTCGGTCAAGGAAATCTCCAGCGGCGTATTGCTTTCGCCTCTCTGCATGCAAACTCCCAGCGGCGTATTGCTTTGCCTCTCGGTCAATGAAATCTCCAGCGGCGTATTGCTTTCGCCTCTCTGCAAGCAAATTCCCAGCGGCGTATTGCTTTGCCTCTCGGTCAAGGAAATCTCCAGCGGCGTATTGCTTTCGCCTCTCTGCAAGCAAACTCCCAGCGGCGTATTGCTTTGCCTCTCGGTCAATGAAATCTCCAGCGGCGTATTGCTTTCGCCTCTCTGCAAGCAAACTCCCAGCGGCGTATTGCTTTGCCTCAGTCGACTTCCAAGTTCCAGCGGCGTATTGCTTTGCCTCTCGGTCAAGGAAATCTCCAGCGGCGTATTGCTTTCGCCTCTCTGCAAGCAAACTCCCAGCGGCGTATTGCTTTGCCTCTCGGTCAATGAAATCTCCAGCGGCGTATTGCTTTCGCCTCTCTGCAAGCAAACTCCCAGCGGCGTATTGCTTTGCCTCTCGGTCAATGAAATCTCCAGCGGCGTATTGTTTTCGCCTCTCTGCAAGCAAACTCCCAGCGGCGTATTGCTTTGCCTCCGTCGACTTCCAAGCTCCAGCGGCGTATTGCTTTGCCTCTCGGTCAAGGAAATCTCCAGCGGCGTATTGCTTTCGCCTCTCTGCAAGCAAACTCCCAGCGGCGTATTGCTTTGCCTCTCGGTCAATGAAATCTCCAGCGGCGTATTGCTTTCGCCTCTCTGCAAGCAAACTCCCAGCGGCGTATTGTTTTCGCCTCTCTGCAAGCAAACTCCCAGCGGCGTATTGCTTTGCCTCTCGGTCAATGAAATCTCCAGCGGCCTATTGCTTTCGCCTCTCTGCAAGCAAACTCCCAGCGGCGTATTGCTTTACCTCTCGGTCAAGGAAATCTCCAGCGGCGTATTGCTTTCGCCTCTCTGCAAGCAAACTCCCAGCGGCGTATTGCTTTGCCTCTCGGTCAATGAAATCTCCAGCGGCGTATTGCTTTCGCCTCTCTGCAAGCAAACTCCCAGCGGCGTATAGCTTTGCCTCCGTCGACTTCCAAGTTCCAGCGGCGTATTGTTTTGCCTCTCGGTCAAGGAAATCTCCAGCGGCGTATTGCTTTCGCCTCTCTGCAAGCAAACTCCCAGCGACGTATTGCTTTGCCTCTCGGTCAAGGAAATCTCCAGCGGCGTATTGCTTTCGCCTCTCTGCAAGCAAACTCCCAGCGGCGTATTGCTTTGCCTCTCGGTCAATGAAATCTCCAGCGGCGTATTGCTTTCGCCTCTCTGCAAGCAAACTCCCAGCGGCGTATTGCTATGCCTCTCGGTCAAGGAAATCTCCAGCGGCGTATTGCTTTCGCCTCTCTGCAAGCAAACTCCCAGCGGCGTATTGCTTTGCCTCTCGGTCAAGGAAATCTCCAGCGGCGTATTGCTTTCGCCTCTCTGCAAGCAAACTCCCAGCGGCGTATTGCTTTGCCACTCGGTCAAGGAAATCTCCAGCGGCGTATTGTTTTCGCCTCTCTGCAAGCAAACTCCCAGCGGCGTATTGCTTTGCCTCTCGGTCAATGAAATCTCCAGCGGCCTATTGCTTTCGCCTCTCTGCAAGCAAACTCCCAGCGGCGTATTGCTTTGCCTCTCGGTCAAGGAAATCTCCAGCGGCGTATTGCTTTCGCCTCTCTGCAAGCAAACTCCCAGCGGCGTATTGCTTTGCCTCTCGGTCAATGAAATCTCCAGCGGCGTATTGCTTTCGCCTCTCTGCAAGCAAACTCCCAGCGGCGTATAGCTTTGCCTCCGTCGACTTCCAAGTTCCAGCGGCGTATTGCTTTGCCTCTCGGTCAAGGAAATCTCCAGCGGCGTATTGCTTTCGCCTCTCTGCAAGCAAACTCCCAGCGACGTATTGCTTTGCCTCTCGGTCAAGGAAATCTCCAGCGGCGTATTGCTTTCGCCTCTCTGCAAGCAAACTCCCAGCGGCGTATTGCTTTGCCTCTCGGTCAATGAAATCTCCAGCGGCGTATTGCTTTCGCCTCTCTGCAAGCAAACTCCCAGCGGCGTATTGCTATGCCTCTCGGTCAAGGAAATCTCCAGCGGCGTATTGCTTTCGCCTCTCTGCAAGCAAACTCCCAGCGGCGTATTGCTTTGCCTCTCGGTCAAGGAAATCTCCAGCGGCGTATTGCTTTCGCCTCTCTGCAAGCAAACTCCCAGCGGCGTATTGCTTTGCCTCTCGGTCAATGAAATCTCCAGCGGCGTATTGCTTTCGCCTCTCTGCAAGCAAACTCCCAGCGGCGTATAGCTTTGCCTCCGTCGACTTCCAAGTTCCAGCGGCGTATTGCTTTGCCTCTCGGTCAAGGAAATCTCCAGCGGCGTATTGCTTTCGCCTCTCTGCAAGCAAACTCCCAGCGACGTATTGCTTTGCCTCTCGGTCAAGGAAATCTCCAGCGGCGTATTGCTTTCGCCTCTCTGCAAGCAAACTCCCAGCGGCGTATTGCTTTGCCTCTCGGTCAATGAAATCTCCAGCGGCGTATTGCTTTCGCCTCTCTGCAAGCAAACTCCCAGCGGCGTATTGCTATGCCTCTCGGTCAAGGAAATCTCCAGCGGCGTATTGCTTTCGCCTCTCTGCAAGCAAACTCCCAGCGGCGTATTGCTTTGCCTCCGTCGACTTCCAAGTTCCAGCGGCGTATTGCTTTGCCTCTCGGTCAAGGAAATCTCCAGCGGCGTATTGCTTTCGCCTCTCTGCAAGCAAACTCCCAGCGGCGTATTGCTTTGCCTCTCGGTCAATGAAATCTCCAGCGGCGTATTGCTTTCGCCTCTCTGCAAGCAAACTCCCAGGGCGTATTGCTTTGCCTCCGTCGACTTCCAAGTTCCAGCGGCGTATTGCTTTGCCTCTCGGTCAAGGAAATCTCCAGCGGCGTAGTGCTTTCGCCTCTCTGCAAGCAAACTCCCAGCGGCGTATTGCTTTGCCTCTCGGTCAATGAAATCTCCAGCGGCGTATTGCTTTCGCCTCTCTGCAAGCAAACTCCCAGCGGCGTATTGCTTTCGCCTCTCTGCATGCAAACTCCCAGCGGCGTATTGCTTTGCCTCTCGGTCAATGAAATCTCCAGCGGCGTATTGTTTTCGCCTCTCTGCAAGCAAATTCCCAGCGGCGTATTGCTTTGCCTCTCGGTCAAGGAAATCTCCAGCGGCGTATTGCTTTCGCCTCTCTGCAAGCAAACTCCCAGCGGCGTATTGCTTTGCCTCTCGGTCAAGGAAATCTCCAGCGGCGTATTGCTTTCGCCTCTCTGCAAGCAAACTCTCAGCGGCGTATTGCTTTGCCTCTCGGTCAAGGAAATCTCCAGCGGCGTATTGCTTTCGCCTCTCTGCAAGCAAACTCCCAGCGGCGTATTGCTTTGCCTCCGTCGACTTCCAAGTTCCAGCGGCGTATTGCTTTGCCTCTCGGTCAAGGAAATCTCCAGCGGCGTATTGCTTTCGCCTCGCTGCAAGCAAACTCCCAGCGGCGTATTGCTTTGCCTCTCGGTCAAGGAAATCTCCAGCGGCGTATTGCTTTCGCCTCTCTGCAAGCAAACTCCCAGCGGCGTATTGCTTTGCCTCTCGGTCAATGAAATCTCCAGCGGCGTATTGCTTTCGCCTCTCTGCAAGCAAACTCCCAGCGGCGTATTGCTTTGCCTCCGTCGACTTCCAAGTTCCAGCGGCGTATTGCTTTGCCTCTCGGTCAAGGAAATCTCCAGCGGCGTATTGCTTTCGCCTCTCTGCAAGCAAACTCCCAGCGGCGTATTGCTTTGCCTCTCGGTCAAGGAAATCTCCAGCGGCGTATTGCTTTCGCCTCTCTGCAAGCAAACTCCCAGCGGCGTATTGCTTTGCCTCTCGGTCAATGAAATCTCCAGCGGCGTATTGCTTTCGCCTCTCTGCAAGCAAACTCCCAGCGGCGTATTGCTTTGCCTCTCGGTCAATGAAATCTCCAGCGGCGTATTGCTTTCGCCTCTCTGCAAGCAAACTCCCAGCGGAGTATTGCTTTGCCTCTCGGTCAAGGAAATCTCCAGCGGCGTATTGCTTTCGCCTCTCTGCAAGCAAACTCCCAGCGGCGTATTGCTTTGCCTCCGTCGACTTCCAAGTTCCAGCGGCGTATTGCTTTGCCTCTCGGTCAAGGAAATCTCCAGCGGCGTATTGCTTTCGCCTCTCTGCAAGCAAACTCCCAGCGGCGTATTGCTTTGCCTCCGTCGACTTCCAAGTTCCAGCGGCGTATTGCTTTGCCTCTCGGTCAAGGAAATCTCCAGCGGCGTATTGCTTTCGCCTCTCTGCAAGCAAACTCCCAGCGGCGTATTGCTTTGCCTCTCGGTCAATGAAATCTCCAGCGGCGTATTGCTTTCGCCTCTCTGCAAGCAAACTCCCAGCGGCGTATTGCTTTGCCTCCGTCGACTTCCAAGTTCCAGCGGCGTATTGCTTTGCCTCTCGGTCAAGGAAATCTCCAGCGGCGTATTGCTTTCGCCTCTCTGCAAGCAAACTCCCAGCGGCGTATTGCTTTGCCTCTCGGTCAATGAAATCTCCAGCGGCGTATTGCTTTCGCCTCTCTGCAAGCAAACTCCCAGCGGCGTATTGCTTTGCCTCTCGGTCAATGAAATCTCCAGCGGCGTATTGTTTTCGCCTCTCTGCAAGCAAACTCCCAGCGGCGTATTGCTTTGCCTCCGTCGACTTCCAAGCTCCAGCGGCGTATTGCTTTGCCTCTCGGTCAAGGAAATCTCCAGCGGCGTATTGCTTTCGCCTCTCTGCAAGCAAACTCCCAGCGGCGTATTGCTTTGCCTCTCGGTCAATGAAATCTCCAGCGGCGTATTGCTTTCGCCTCTCTGCAAGCAAACTCCCAGCGGCGTATTGCTTTGCCTCCCGGTCAATGAAATCTCCAGCGGCGTATTGCTTTCGCCTCTCTGCAAGCAAACTCCCAGCGGCGTATAGCTTTGCCTCTCGGTCAAGGAAATCCCCAGCGGCGTATTGCTTTGCCTCTCGGTCAAGGAAATCTCCAGCGGCGTATTGCTTTCGCCTCTCTGCAAGCAAACTCCCAGCGACGTATTGCTTTGCCTCTCGGTCAAGGAAATCTCCAGCGGCGTATTGCTTTCGCCTCTCTGCAAGCAAACTCCCAGCGGCGTATTGCTTTGCCTCTCGGTCAATGAAATCTCCAGCGGCGTATTGCTTTCGCCTCTCTGCAAGCAAACTCCCAGCGGCGTATTGCTATGCCTCTCGGTCAAGGAAATCTCCAGCGGCGTATTGCTTTCGCCTCTCTGCAAGCAAACTCCCAGCGGCGTATTGCTTTGCCTCCGTCGACTTCCAAGTTCCAGCGGCGTATTGCTTTGCCTCTCGGTCAAGGAAATCTCCAGCGGCGTATTGCTTTCGCCTCTCTGCAAGCAAACTCCCAGCGGCGTATTGCTTTGCCTCTCGGTCAATGAAATCTCCAGCGGCGTATTGCTTTCGCCTCTCTGCAAGCAAACTCCCAGCGGCGTATTGCTTTGCCTCCGTCGACTTCCAAGTTCCAGCGGCGTATTGTTTTGCCTCTCGGTCAAGGAAATCTCCAGCGGCGTATTGCTTTCGCCTCGCTGCAAGCAAACTCCCAGCGGCGTATTGCTTTGCCTCTCGGTCAAGGAAATCTCCAGCGGCGTATTGCTTTCGCCTCTCTGCAAGCAAACTCCCAGCGGCGTATTGCTTTGCCTCTCGGTCAATGAAATCTCCAGCGGCGTATTGCTTTCGCCTCTCTGCAAGCAAACTCCCAGCGGCGTATTGCTTTGCCACTCGGTCAAGGAAATCTCCAGCGGCGTATTGCTTTCGCCTCTCTGCATGCAAACTCCCAGCGGCGTATTGCTTTGCCTCTCGGTCAATGAAATCTCCAGCGGCGTATTGCTTTCGCCTCTCTGCAAGCAAATTCCCAGCGGCGTATTGCTTTGCCTCTCGGTCAAGGAAATCTCCAGCGGCGTATTGCTTTCGCCTCTCTGCAAGCAAACTCCCAGCGGCGTATTGCTTTGCCTCTCGGTCAATGAAATCTCCAGCGGCGTATTGCTTTCGCCTCTCTGCAAGCAAACTCCCAGCGGCGTATTGCTTTGCCTCCGTCGACTTCCAAGTTCCAGCTGCGTATTGCTTTGCCTCTCGGTCAAGGAAATCTCCAGCGGCGTATTGCTTTCGCCTCTCTGCAAGCAAACTCCCAGCGGCGTATTGCTTTGCCTCTCGGTCAATGAAATCTCCAGCGGCCTATTGCTTTCGCCTCTCTGCAAGCAAACTCCCAGCGGCGTATTGCTTTGCCTCTCGGTCAAGGAAATCTCCAGCGGCGTATTGCTTTCGCCTCTCTGCAAGCAAACTCCCAGCGGCGTATTGCTTTGCCTCTCGGTCAATGAAATCTCCAGCGGCGTATTGCTTTCGCCTCTCTGCAAGCAAACTCCCAGCGGCGTATAGCTTTGCCTCCGTCGACTTCCAAGTTCCAGCGGCGTATTGCTTTGCCTCTCGGTCAAGGAAATCTCCAGCGGCGTATTGCTTTCGCCTCTCTGCAAGCAAACTCCCAGCGACGTATTGCTTTGCCTCTCGGTCAAGGAAATCTCCAGCGGCGTATTGCTTTCGCCTCTCTGCAAGCAAACTCCCAGCGGCGTATTGCTTTGCCTCTCGGTCAATGAAATCTCCAGCGGCGTATTGCTTTCGCCTCTCTGCAAGCAAACTCCCAGCGGCGTATTGCTATGCCTCTCGGTCAAGGAAATCTCCAGCGGCGTATTGCTTTCGCCTCTCTGCAAGCAAACTCCCAGCGGCGTATTGCTTTGCCTCCGTCGACTTCCAAGTTCCAGCGGCGTATTGCTTTGCCTCTCGGTCAAGGAAATCTCCAGCGGCGTATTGCTTTCGCCTCTCTGCAAGCAAACTCCCAGCGGCGTATTGCTTTGCCTCTCGGTCAATGAAATCTCCAGCGGCGTATTGCTTTCGCCTCTCTGCAAGCAAACTCCCAGCGGCGTATAGCTTTGCCTCCGTCGACTTCCAAGTTCCAGCGGCGTATTGCTTTGCCTCTCGGTCAAGGAAATCTCCAGCGGCGTATTGCTTTCGCCTCTCTGCAAGCAAACTCCCAGCGACGTATTGCTTTGCCTCTCGGTCAAGGAAATCTCCAGCGGCGTATTGCTTTCGCCTCTCTGCAAGCAAACTCCCAGCGGCGTATTGCTTTGCCTCTCGGTCAATGAAATCTCCAGCGGCGTATTGTTTTCGCCTCTCTGCAAGCAAACTCCCAGCGGCGTATTGCTATGCCTCTCGGTCAAGGAAATCTCCAGCGGCGTATTGCTTTCGCCTCTCTGCAAGCAAACTCCCAGCGGCGTATTGCTTTGCCTCCGTCGACTTCCAAGTTCCAGCGGCGTATTGCTTTGCCTCTCGGTCAAGGAAATCTCCAGCGGCGTATTGCTTTCGCCTCTCTGCAAGCAAACTCCCAGCGGCGTATTGCTTTGCCTCTCGGTCAATGAAATCTCCAGCGGCGTATTGCTTTCGCCTCTCTGCAAGCAAACTCCCAGGGCGTATTGCTTTGCCTCCGTCGACTTCCAAGTTCCAGCGGCGTATTGCTTTGCCTCTCGGTCAAGGAAATCTCCAGCGGCGTAGTGCTTTCGCCTCTCTGCAAGCAAACTCCCAGCGGCGTATTGCTTTGCCTCTCGGTCAATGAAATCTCCAGCGGCGTATTGCTTTCGCCTCTCTGCAAGCAAACTCCCAGCGGCGTATTGCTTTCGCCTCTCTGCATGCAAACTCCCAGCGGCGTATTGCTTTGCCTCTCGGTCAATGAAATCTCCAGCGGCGTATTGCTTTCGCCTCTCTGCAAGCAAATTCCCAGCGGCGTATTGCTTTGCCTCTCGGTCAAGGAAATCTCCAGCGGCGTATTGCTTTCGCCTCTCTGCAAGCAAACTCCCAGCGGCGTATTGCTTTGCCTCTCGGTCAAGGAAATCTCCAGCGGCGTATTGCTTTCGCCTCTCTGCAAGCAAACTCTCAGCGGCGTATTGCTTTGCCTCTCGGTCAAGGAAATCTCCAGCGGCGTATTGCTTTCGCCTCTCTGCAAGCAAACTCCCAGCGGCGTATTGCTTTGCCTCCGTCGACTTCCAAGTTCCAGCGGCGTATTGCTTTGCCTCTCGGTCAAGGAAATCTCCAGCGGCGTATTGCTTTCGCCTCGCTGCAAGCAAACTCCCAGCGGCGTATTGCTTTGCCTCTCGGTCAAGGAAATCTCCAGCGGCGTATTGCTTTCGCCTCTCTGCAAGCAAACTCCCAGCGGCGTATTGCTTTGCCTCTCGGTCAATGAAATCTCCAGCGGCGTATTGCTTTCGCCTCTCTGCAAGCAAACTCCCAGCGGCGTATTGCTTTGCCTCCGTCGACTTCCAAGTTCCAGCGGCGTATTGCTTTGCCTCTCGGTCAAGGAAATCTCCAGCGGCGTATTGCTTTCGCCTCTCTGCAAGCAAACTCCCAGCGGCGTATTGCTTTGCCTCTCGGTCAAGGAAATCTCCAGCGGCGTATTGCTTTCGCCTCTCTGCAAGCAAACTCCCAGCGGCGTATTGCTTTGCCTCTCGGTCAATGAAATCTCCAGCGGCGTATTGCTTTCGCCTCTCTGCAAGCAAACTCCCAGCGGCGTATTGCTTTGCCTCTCGGTCAATGAAATCTCCAGCGGCGTATTGCTTTCGCCTCTCTGCAAGCAAACTCCCAGCGGAGTATTGCTTTGCCTCTCGGTCAAGGAAATCTCCAGCGGCGTATTGCTTTCGCCTCTCTGCAAGCAAACTCCCAGCGGCGTATTGCTTTGCCTCCGTCGACTTCCAAGTTCCAGCGGCGTATTGCTTTGCCTCTCGGTCAAGGAAATCTCCAGCGGCGTATTGCTTTCGCCTCTCTGCAAGCAAACTCCCAGCGGCGTATTGCTTTGCCTCCGTCGACTTCCAAGTTCCAGCGGCGTATTGCTTTGCCTCTCGGTCAAGGAAATCTCCAGCGGCGTATTGCTTTCGCCTCTCTGCAAGCAAACTCCCAGCGGCGTATTGCTTTGCCTCTCGGTCAATGAAATCTCCAGCGGCGTATTGCTTTCGCCTCTCTGCAAGCAAACTCCCAGCGGCGTATTGCTTTGCCTCCGTCGACTTCCAAGTTCCAGCGGCGTATTGCTTTGCCTCTCGGTCAAGGAAATCTCCAGCGGCGTATTGCTTTCGCCTCTCTGCAAGCAAACTCCCAGCGGCGTATTGCTTTGCCTCTCGGTCAATGAAATCTCCAGCGGCGTATTGTTTTCGCCTCTCTGCAAGCAAACTCCCAGCGGCGTATTGCTTTGCCTCCGTCGACTTCCAAGCTCCAGCGGCGTATTGCTTTGCCTCTCGGTCAAGGAAATCTCCAGCGGCGTATTGCTTTCGCCTCTCTGCAAGCAAACTCCCAGCGGCGTATTGCTTTGCCTCTCGGTCAATGAAATCTCCAGCGGCGTATTGCTTTCGCCTCTCTGCAAGCAAACTCCCAGCGGCGTATTGCTTTGCCTCCCGGTCAATGAAATCTCCAGCGGCGTATTGCTTTCGCCTCTCTGCAAGCAAACTCCCAGCGGCGTATAGCTTTGCCTCTCGGTCAAGGAAATCCCCAGCGGCGTATTGCTTTGCCTCTCGGTCAAGGAAATCTCCAGCGGCGTATTGCTTTCGCCTCTCTGCAAGCAAACTCCCAGCGACGTATTGCTTTGCCTCTCGGTCAAGGAAATCTCCAGCGGCGTATTGCTTTCGCCTCTCTGCAAGCAAACTCCCAGCGGCGTATTGCTTTGCCTCTCGGTCAATGAAATCTCCAGCGGCGTATTGCTTTCGCCTCTCTGCAAGCAAACTCCCAGCGGCGTATTGCTATGCCTCTCGGTCAAGGAAATCTCCAGCGGCGTATTGCTTTCGCCTCTCTGCAAGCAAACTCCCAGCGGCGTATTGCTTTGCCTCTCGGTCAATGAAATCTCCAGCGGCGTATTGCTTTCGCCTCTCTGCAAGCAAACTCCCAGCGGCGTATTGCTTTGCCTCCGTCGACTTCCAAGTTCCAGCGGCGTATTGTTTTGCCTCTCGGTCAAGGAAATCTCCAGCGGCGTATTGCTTTCGCCTCGCTGCAAGCAAACTCCCAGCGGCGTATTGCTTTGCCTCTCGGTCAAGGAAATCTCCAGCGGCGTATTGCTTTCGCCTCTCTGCAAGCAAACTCCCAGCGGCGTATTGCTTTGCCTCTCGGTCAATGAAATCTCCAGCGGCGTATTGCTTTCGCCTCTCTGCAAGCAAACTCCCAGCGGCGTATTGCTTTGCCACTCGGTCAAGGAAATCTCCAGCGGCGTATTGCTTTCGCCTCTCTGCATGCAAACTCCCAGCGGCGTATTGCTTTGCCTCTCGGTCAATGAAATCTCCAGCGGCGTATTGCTTTCGCCTCTCTGCAAGCAAATTCCCAGCGGCGTATTGCTTTGCCTCTCGGTCAAGGAAATCTCCAGCGGCGTATTGCTTTCGCCTCTCTGCAAGCAAACTCCCAGCGGCGTATTGCTTTGCCTCTCGGTCAATGAAATCTCCAGCGGCGTATTGCTTTCGCCTCTCTGCAAGCAAACTCCCAGCGGCGTATTGCTTTGCCTCCGTCGACTTCCAAGTTCCAGCTGCGTATTGCTTTGCCTCTCGGTCAAGGAAATCTCCAGCGGCGTATTGCTTTCGCCTCTCTGCAAGCAAACTCCCAGCGGCGTATTGCTTTGCCTCTCGGTCAATGAAATCTCCAGCGGCGTATTGCTTTCGCCTCTCTGCAAGCAAACTCCCAGCGGCGTATTGCTTTGCCTCTCGGTCAATGAAATCTCCAGCGGCGTATTGTTTTCGCCTCTCTGCAAGCAAACTCCCAGCGGCGTATTGCTTTGCCTCCGTCGACTTCCAAGCTCCAGCGGCGTATTGCTTTGCCTCTCGGTCAAGGAAATCTCCAGCGGCGTATTGCTTTCGCCTCTCTGCAAGCAAACTCCCAGCGGCGTATTGCTTTGCCTCTCGGTCAATGAAATCTCCAGCGGCGTATTGCTTTCGCCTCTCTGCAAGCAAACTCCCAGCGGCGTATTGCTTTGCCACTCGGTCAAGGAAATCTCCAGCGGCGTATTGTTTTCGCCTCTCTGCAAGCAAACTCCCAGCGGCGTATTGCTTTGCCTCTCGGTCAATGAAATCTCCAGCGGCCTATTGCTTTCGCCTCTCTGCAAGCAAACTCCCAGCGGCGTATTGCTTTACCTCTCGGTCAAGGAAATCTCCAGCGGCGTATTGCTTTCGCCTCTCTGCAAGCAAACTCCCAGCGGCGTATTGCTTTGCCTCTCGGTCAATGAAATCTCCAGCGGCGTATTGCTTTCGCCTCTCTGCAAGCAAACTCCCAGCGGCGTATAGCTTTGCCTCCGTCGACTTCCAAGTTCCAGCGGCGTATTGTTTTGCCTCTCGGTCAAGGAAATCTCCAGCGGCGTATTGCTTTCGCCTCTCTGCAAGCAAACTCCCAGCGACGTATTGCTTTGCCTCTCGGTCAAGGAAATCTCCAGCGGCGTATTGCTTTCGCCTCTCTGCAAGCAAACTCCCAGCGGCGTATTGCTTTGCCTCTCGGTCAATGAAATCTCCAGCGGCGTATTGCTTTCGCCTCTCTGCAAGCAAACTCCCAGCGGCGTATTGCTATGCCTCTCGGTCAAGGAAATCTCCAGCGGCGTATTGCTTTCGCCTCTCTGCAAGCAAACTCCCAGCGGCGTATTGCTTTGCCTCTCGGTCAAGGAAATCTCCAGCGGCGTATTGCTTTCGCCTCTCTGCAAGCAAACTCCCAGCGGCGTATTGCTTTGCCACTCGGTCAAGGAAATCTCCAGCGGCGTATTGTTTTCGCCTCTCTGCAAGCAAACTCCCAGCGGCGTATTGCTTTGCCTCTCGGTCAATGAAATCTCCAGCGGCCTATTGCTTTCGCCTCTCTGCAAGCAAACTCCCAGCGGCGTATTGCTTTGCCTCTCGGTCAAGGAAATCTCCAGCGGCGTATTGCTTTCGCCTCTCTGCAAGCAAACTCCCAGCGGCGTATTGCTTTGCCTCCGTCGACTTCCAAGTTCCAGCGGCGTATTGTTTTGCCTCTCGGTCAAGGAAATCTCCAGCGGCGTATTGCTTTCGCCTCGCTGCAAGCAAACTCCCAGCGGCGTATTGCTTTGCCTCTCGGTCAAGGAAATCTCCAGCGGCGTATTGCTTTCGCCTCTCTGCAAGCAAACTCCCAGCGGCGTATTGCTTTGCCTCTCGGTCAATGAAATCTCCAGCGGCGTATTGCTTTCGCCTCTCTGCAAGCAAACTCCCAGCGGCGTATTGCTTTGCCACTCGGTCAAGGAAATCTCCAGCGGCGTATTGCTTTCGCCTCTCTGCATGCAAACTCCCAGCGGCGTATTGCTTTGCCTCTCGGTCAATGAAATCTCCAGCGGCGTATTGCTTTCGCCTCTCTGCAAGCAAATTCCCAGCGGCGTATTGCTTTGCCTCTCGGTCAAGGAAATCTCCAGCGGCGTATTGCTTTCGCCTCTCTGCAAGCAAACTCCCAGCGGCGTATTGCTTTGCCTCTCGGTCAATGAAATCTCCAGCGGCGTATTGCTTTCGCCTCTCTGCAAGCAAACTCCCAGCGGCGTATTGCTTTGCCTCCGTCGACTTCCAAGTTCCAGCGGCGTATTGCTTTGCCTCTCGGTCAAGGAAATCTCCAGCGGCGTATTGCTTTCGCCTCTCTGCAAGCAAACTCCCAGCGGCGTATTGCTTTGCCTCTCGGTCAATGAAATCTCCAGCGGCGTATTGCTTTCGCCTCTCTGCAAGCAAACTCCCAGCGGCGTATTGCTTTGCCTCTCGGTCAATGAAATCTCCAGCGGCGTATTGTTTTCGCCTCTCTGCAAGCAAACTCCCAGCGGCGTATTGCTTTGCCTCCGTCGACTTCCAAGCTCCAGCGGCGTATTGCTTTGCCTCTCGGTCAAGGAAATCTCCAGCGGCGTATTGCTTTCGCCTCTCTGCAAGCAAACTCCCAGCGGCGTATTGCTTTGCCTCTCGGTCAATGAAATCTCCAGCGGCGTATTGCTTTCGCCTCTCTGCAAGCAAACTCCCAGCGGCGTATTGTTTTCGCCTCTCTGCAAGCAAACTCCCAGCGGCGTATTGCTTTGCCTCTCGGTCAATGAAATCTCCAGCGGCCTATTGCTTTCGCCTCTCTGCAAGCAAACTCCCAGCGGCGTATTGCTTTACCTCTCGGTCAAGGAAATCTCCAGCGGCGTATTGCTTTCGCCTCTCTGCAAGCAAACTCCCAGCGGCGTATTGCTTTGCCTCTCGGTCAATGAAATCTCCAGCGGCGTATTGCTTTCGCCTCTCTGCAAGCAAACTCCCAGCGGCGTATAGCTTTGCCTCCGTCGACTTCCAAGTTCCAGCGGCGTATTGTTTTGCCTCTCGGTCAAGGAAATCTCCAGCGGCGTATTGCTTTCGCCTCTCTGCAAGCAAACTCCCAGCGACGTATTGCTTTGCCTCTCGGTCAAGGAAATCTCCAGCGGCGTATTGCTTTCGCCTCTCTGCAAGCAAACTCCCAGCGGCGTATTGCTTTGCCTCTCGGTCAATGAAATCTCCAGCGGCGTATTGCTTTCGCCTCTCTGCAAGCAAACTCCCAGCGGCGTATTGCTATGCCTCTCGGTCAAGGAAATCTCCAGCGGCGTATTGCTTTCGCCTCTCTGCAAGCAAACTCCCAGCGGCGTATTGCTTTGCCTCTCGGTCAAGGAAATCTCCAGCGGCGTATTGCTTTCGCCTCTCTGCAAGCAAACTCCCAGCGGCGTATTGCTTTGCCACTCGGTCAAGGAAATCTCCAGCGGCGTATTGTTTTCGCCTCTCTGCAAGCAAACTCCCAGCGGCGTATTGCTTTGCCTCTCGGTCAATGAAATCTCCAGCGGCCTATTGCTTTCGCCTCTCTGCAAGCAAACTCCCAGCGGCGTATTGCTTTGCCTCTCGGTCAAGGAAATCTCCAGCGGCGTATTGCTTTCGCCTCTCTGCAAGCAAACTCCCAGCGGCGTATTGCTTTGCCTCTCGGTCAATGAAATCTCCAGCGGCGTATTGCTTTCGCCTCTCTGCAAGCAAACTCCCAGCGGCGTATAGCTTTGCCTCCGTCGACTTCCAAGTTCCAGCGGCGTATTGCTTTGCCTCTCGGTCAAGGAAATCTCCAGCGGCGTATTGCTTTCGCCTCTCTGCAAGCAAACTCCCAGCGACGTATTGCTTTGCCTCTCGGTCAAGGAAATCTCCAGCGGCGTATTGCTTTCGCCTCTCTGCAAGCAAACTCCCAGCGGCGTATTGCTTTGCCTCTCGGTCAATGAAATCTCCAGCGGCGTATTGCTTTCGCCTCTCTGCAAGCAAACTCCCAGCGGCGTATTGCTATGCCTCTCGGTCAAGGAAATCTCCAGCGGCGTATTGCTTTCGCCTCTCTGCAAGCAAACTCCCAGCGGCGTATTGCTTTGCCTCCGTCGACTTCCAAGTTCCAGCGGCGTATTGCTTTGCCTCTCGGTCAAGGAAATCTCCAGCGGCGTATTGCTTTCGCCTCTCTGCAAGCAAACTCCCAGCGGCGTATTGCTTTGCCTCTCGGTCAATGAAATCTCCAGCGGCGTATTGCTTTCGCCTCTCTGCAAGCAAACTCCCAGCGGCGTATTGCTTTGCCTCCGTCGACTTCCAAGTTCCAGCGGCGTATTGTTTTGCCTCTCGGTCAAGGAAATCTCCAGCGGCGTATTGCTTTCGCCTCGCTGCAAGCAAACTCCCAGCGGCGTATTGCTTTGCCTCTCGGTCAATGAAATCTCCAGCGGCGTATTGCTTTCGCCTCTCTGCAAGCAAACTCCCAGCGGCGTATTGGTATGCCTCTCGGTCAAGGAAATCTCCAGCGGCGTATTGCTTTCGCCTCTCTGCAAGCAAACTCCCAGCGGCGTATTGCTTTGCCTCTCGGTCAATGAAATCTCCAGCGGCGTATTGCTTTCGCCTCTCTGCAAGCAAACTCCCAGCGACGTATTGCTTTGCCTCTCGGTCAAGGAAATCTCCAGCGGCGTATTGCTTTCGCCTCTCTGCAAGCAAACTCCCAGCGGCGTATTGCTTTGCCTCTCGGTCAATGAAATCTCCAGCGGCGTATTGCTTTCGCCTCTCTGCAAGCAAACTCCCAGCGGCGTATTGCTATGCCTCTCGGTCAAGGAAATCTCCAGCGGCGTATTGCTTTCGCCTCTCTGCAAGCAAACTCCCAGCGGCGTATTGCTTTGCCTCTCGGTCAATGAAATCTCCAGCGGCGTATTGCTTTCGCCTCTCTGCAAGCAAACTCCCAGCGGCGTATTGCTTTGCCACTCGGTCAAGGAAATCTCCAGCGGCGTATTGTTTTCGCCTCTCTGCAAGCAAACTCCCAGCGGCGTATTGCTTTGCCTCTTGGTCAAGGAAATCTCCAGCGGCGTATTGCTTTGCCTCTCGGTCAAGGAAATCTCCAGCGGCGTATTGCTTTCGCCTCTCTGCAAGCAAACTCCCAGCGGCGTATTGCTTTGCCACTCGGTCAAGGAAATCTCCAGCGGCGTATTGTTTTCGCCTCTCTGCAAGCAAACTCCCAGCGGCGTATTGCTTTGCCTCTCGGTCAATGAAATCTCCAGCGGCCTATTGCTTTCGCCTCTCTGCAAGCAAACTCCCAGCGGCGTATTGCTTTGCCTCTCGGTCAAGGAAATCTCCAGCGGCGTATTGCTTTCGCCTCTCTGCAAGCAAACTCCCAGCGGCGTATTGCTTTGCCTCTCGGTCAATGAAATCTCCAGCGGCGTATTGCTTTCGCCTCTCTGCAAGCAAACTCCCAGCGGCGTATAGCTTTGCCTCCGTCGACTTCCAAGTTCCAGCGGCGTATTGCTTTGCCTCTCGGTCAAGGAAATCTCCAGCGGCGTATTGCTTTCGCCTCTCTGCAAGCAAACTCCCAGCGACGTATTGCTTTGCCTCTCGGTCAAGGAAATCTCCAGCGGCGTATTGCTTTCGCCTCTCTGCAAGCAAACTCCCAGCGGCGTATTGCTTTGCCTCTCGGTCAATGAAATCTCCAGCGGCGTATTGCTTTCGCCTCTCTGCAAGCAAACTCCCAGCGGCGTATTGCTATGCCTCTCGGTCAAGGAAATCTCCAGCGGCGTATTGCTTTCGCCTCTCTGCAAGCAAACTCCCAGCGGCGTATTGCTTTGCCTCCGTCGACTTCCAAGTTCCAGCGGCGTATTGCTTTGCCTCTCGGTCAAGGAAATCTCCAGCGGCGTATTGCTTTCGCCTCTCTGCAAGCAAACTCCCAGCGGCGTATTGCTTTGCCTCTCGGTCAATGAAATCTCCAGCGGCGTATTGCTTTCGCCTCTCTGCAAGCAAACTCCCAGCGGCGTATTGCTTTGCCTCCGTCGACTTCCAAGTTCCAGCGGCGTATTGTTTTGCCTCTCGGTCAAGGAAATCTCCAGCGGCGTATTGCTTTCGCCTCGCTGCAAGCAAACTCCCAGCGGCGTATTGCTTTGCCTCTCGGTCAAGGAAATCTCCAGCGGCGTATTGCTTTCGCCTCTCTGCAAGCAAACTCCCAGCGGCGTATTGCTTTGCCTCTCGGTCAATGAAATCTCCAGCGGCGTATTGCTTTCGCCTCTCTGCAAGCAAACTCCCAGCGGCGTATTGCTTTGCCACTCGGTCAAGGAAATCTCCAGCGGCGTATTGTTTTCGCCTCTCTGCAAGCAAACTCCCAGCGGCGTATTGCTTTGCCTCTCGGTCAATGAAATCTCCAGCGGCCTATTGCTTTCGCCTCTCTGCAAGCAAACTCCCAGCGGCGTATTGCTTTGCCTCTCGGTCAAGGAAATCTCCAGCGGCGTATTGCTTTCGCCTCTCTGCAAGCAAACTCCCAGCGGCGTATTGCTTTGCCTCTCGGTCAATGAAATCTCCAGCGGCGTATTGCTTTCGCCTCTCTGCAAGCAAACTCCCAGCGGCGTATAGCTTTGCCTCCGTCGACTTCCAAGTTCCAGCGGCGTATTGCTTTGCCTCTCGGTCAAGGAAATCTCCAGCGGCGTATTGCTTTCGCCTCTCTGCAAGCAAACTCCCAGCGACGTATTGCTTTGCCTCTCGGTCAAGGAAATCTCCAGCGGCGTATTGCTTTCGCCTCTCTGCAAGCAAACTCCCAGCGGCGTATTGCTTTGCCTCTCGGTCAATGAAATCTCCAGCGGCGTATTGCTTTCGCCTCTCTGCAAGCAAACTCCCAGCGGCGTATTGCTATGCCTCTCGGTCAAGGAAATCTCCAGCGGCGTATTGCTTTCGCCTCTCTGCAAGCAAACTCCCAGCGGCGTATTGCTTTGCCTCCGTCGACTTCCAAGTTCCAGCGGCGTATTGCTTTGCCTCTCGGTCAAGGAAATCTCCAGCGGCGTATTGCTTTCGCCTCTCTGCAAGCAAACTCCCAGCGGCGTATTGCTTTGCCTCTCGGTCAATGAAATCTCCAGCGGCGTATTGCTTTCGCCTCTCTGCAAGCAAACTCCCAGCGGCGTATTGCTTTGCCTCCGTCGACTTCCAAGTTCCAGCGGCGTATTGTTTTGCCTCTCGGTCAAGGAAATCTCCAGCGGCGTATTGCTTTCGCCTCGCTGCAAGCAAACTCCCAGCGGCGTATTGCTTTGCCTCTCGGTCAATGAAATCTCCAGCGGCGTATTGCTTTCGCCTCTCTGCAAGCAAACTCCCAGCGGCGTATTGGTATGCCTCTCGGTCAAGGAAATCTCCAGCGGCGTATTGCTTTCGCCTCTCTGCAAGCAAACTCCCAGCGGCGTATTGCTTTGCCTCTCGGTCAATGAAATCTCCAGCGGCGTATTGCTTTCGCCTCTCTGCAAGCAAACTCCCAGCGACGTATTGCTTTGCCTCTCGGTCAAGGAAATCTCCAGCGGCGTATTGCTTTCGCCTCTCTGCAAGCAAACTCCCAGCGGCGTATTGCTTTGCCTCTCGGTCAATGAAATCTCCAGCGGCGTATTGCTTTCGCCTCTCTGCAAGCAAACTCCCAGCGGCGTATTGCTATGCCTCTCGGTCAAGGAAATCTCCAGCGGCGTATTGCTTTCGCCTCTCTGCAAGCAAACTCCCAGCGGCGTATTGCTTTGCCTCTCGGTCAATGAAATCTCCAGCGGCGTATTGCTTTCGCCTCTCTGCAAGCAAACTCCCAGCGGCGTATTGCTTTGCCACTCGGTCAAGGAAATCTCCAGCGGCGTATTGTTTTCGCCTCTCTGCAAGCAAACTCCCAGCGGCGTATTGCTTTGCCTCTTGGTCAAGGAAATCTCCAGCGGCGTATTGCTTTGCCTCTCGGTCAAGGAAATCTCCAGCGGCGTATTGCTTTCGCCTCTCTGCAAGCAAACTCCCAGCGGCGTATTGCTTTGCCACTCGGTCAAGGAAATCTCCAGCGGCGTATTGTTTTCGCCTCTCTGCAAGCAAACTCCCAGCGGCGTATTGCTTTGCCTCTCGGTCAATGAAATCTCCAGCGGCCTATTGCTTTCGCCTCTCTGCAAGCAAACTCCCAGCGGCGTATTGCTTTGCCTCTCGGTCAAGGAAATCTCCAGCGGCGTATTGCTTTCGCCTCTCTGCAAGCAAACTCCCAGCGGCGTATTGCTTTGCCTCTCGGTCAATGAAATCTCCAGCGGCGTATTGCTTTCGCCTCTCTGCAAGCAAACTCCCAGCGGCGTATAGCTTTGCCTCCGTCGACTTCCAAGTTCCAGCGGCGTATTGCTTTGCCTCTCGGTCAAGGAAATCTCCAGCGGCGTATTGCTTTCGCCTCTCTGCAAGCAAACTCCCAGCGACGTATTGCTTTGCCTCTCGGTCAAGGAAATCTCCAGCGGCGTATTGCTTTCGCCTCTCTGCAAGCAAACTCCCAGCGGCGTATTGCTTTGCCTCTCGGTCAATGAAATCTCCAGCGGCGTATTGCTTTCGCCTCTCTGCAAGCAAACTCCCAGCGGCGTATTGCTATGCCTCTCGGTCAAGGAAATCTCCAGCGGCGTATTGCTTTCGCCTCTCTGCAAGCAAACTCCCAGCGGCGTATTGCTTTGCCTCCGTCGACTTCCAAGTTCCAGCGGCGTATTGCTTTGCCTCTCGGTCAAGGAAATCTCCAGCGGCGTATTGCTTTCGCCTCTCTGCAAGCAAACTCCCAGCGGCGTATTGCTTTGCCTCTCGGTCAATGAAATCTCCAGCGGCGTATTGCTTTCGCCTCTCTGCAAGCAAACTCCCAGCGGCGTATTGCTTTGCCTCCGTCGACTTCCAAGTTCCAGCGGCGTATTGTTTTGCCTCTCGGTCAAGGAAATCTCCAGCGGCGTATTGCTTTCGCCTCGCTGCAAGCAAACTCCCAGCGGCGTATTGCTTTGCCTCTCGGTCAAGGAAATCTCCAGCGGCGTATTGCTTTCGCCTCTCTGCAAGCAAACTCCCAGCGGCGTATTGCTTTGCCTCTCGGTCAATGAAATCTCCAGCGGCGTATTGCTTTCGCCTCTCTGCAAGCAAACTCCCAGCGGCGTATTGCTTTGCCTCCGTCGACTTCCAAGTTCCAGCGGCGTATTGCTTTGCCTCTCGGTCAAGGAAATCTCCAGCGGCGTATTGCTTTCGCCTCTCTGCAAGCAAACTCCCAGCGGCGTATTGCTTTGCCTCTCGGTCAATGAAATCTCCAGCGGCGTATTGCTTTCGCCTCTCTGCAAGCAAACTCCCAGCGGCGTATTGCTTTGCCACTCGGTCAAGGAAATCTCCAGCGGCGTATTGCTTTCGCCTCTCTGCATGCAAACTCCCAGCGGCGTATTGCTTTGCCTCTCGGTCAATGAAATCTCCAGCGGCGTATTGCTTTCGCCTCTCTGCAAGCAAATTCCCAGCGGCGTATTGCTTTGCCTCTCGGTCAAGGAAATCTCCAGCGGCGTATTGCTTTCGCCTCTCTGCAAGCAAACTCCCAGCGGCGTATTGCTTTGCCTCTCGGTCAATGAAATCTCCAGCGGCGTATTGCTTTCGCCTCTCTGCAAGCAAACTCCCAGCGGCGTATTGCTTTGCCTCCGTCGACTTCCAAGTTCCAGCGGCGTATTGCTTTGCCTCTCGGTCAAGGAAATCTCCAGCGGCGTATTGCTTTCGCCTCTCTGCAAGCAAACTCCCAGCGGCGTATTGCTTTGCCTCTCGGTCAATGAAATCTCCAGCGGCGTATTGCTTTCGCCTCTCTGCAAGCAAACTCCCAGCGGCGTATTGCTTTGCCTCTCGGTCAATGAAATCTCCAGCGGCGTATTGTTTTCGCCTCTCTGCAAGCAAACTCCCAGAGGCGTATTGCTTTGCCTCCGTCGACTTCCAAGCTCCAGCGGCGTATTGCTTTGCCTCTCGGTCAAGGAAATCTCCAGCGGCGTATTGCTTTCGCCTCTCTGCAAGCAAACTCCCAGCGGCGTATTGCTTTGCCTCTCGGTCAATGAAATCTCCAGCGGCGTATTGCTTTCGCCTCTCTGCAAGCAAACTCCCAGCGGCGTATTGCTTTGCCACTCGGTCAAGGAAATCTCCAGCGGCGTATTGTTTTCGCCTCTCTGCAAGCAAACTCCCAGCGGCGTATTGCTTTGCCTCTCGGTCAATGAAATCTCCAGCGGCCTATTGCTTTCGCCTCTCTGCAAGCAAACTCCCAGCGGCGTATTGCTTTGCCTCTCGGTCAAGGAAATCTCCAGCGGCGTATTGCTTTCGCCTCTCTGCAAGCAAACTCCCAGCGGCGTATTGCTTTGCCTCTCGGTCAATGAAATCTCCAGCGGCGTATTGCTTTCGCCTCTCTGCAAGCAAACTCCCAGCGGCGTATAGCTTTGCCTCTCGGTCAAGGAAATCCCCAGCGGCGTATTGCTTTGCCTCTCGGTCAAGGAAATCTCCAGCGGCGTATTGCTTTCGCCTCTCTGCAAGCAAACTCCCAGCGACGTATTGCTTTGCCTCTCGGTCAAGGAAATCTCCAGCGGCGTATTGCTTTCGCCTCTCTGCAAGCAAACTCCCAGCGGCGTATTGCTTTGCCTCTCGGTCAATGAAATCTCCAGCGGCGTATTGCTTTCGCCTCTCTGCAAGCAAACTCCCAGCGGCGTATTGCTATGCCTCTCGGTCAAGGAAATCTCCAGCGGCGTATTGCTTTCGCCTCTCTGCAAGCAAACTCCCAGCGGCGTATTGCTTTGCCTCCGTCGACTTCCAAGTTCCAGCGGCGTATTGCTTTGCCTCTCGGTCAAGGAAATCTCCAGCGGCGTATTGCTTTCGCCTCTCTGCAAGCAAACTCCCAGCGGCGTATTGCTTTGCCTCTCGGTCAATGAAATCTCCAGCGGCGTATTGCTTTCGCCTCTCTGCAAGCAAACTCCCAGCGGCGTATTGCTTTGCCTCCGTCGACTTCCAAGTTCCAGCGGCGTATTGTTTTGCCTCTCGGTCAAGGAAATCTCCAGCGGCGTATTGCTTTCGCCTCGCTGCAAGCAAACTCCCAGCGGCGTATTGCTTTGCCTCTCGGTCAAGGAAATCTCCAGCGGCGTATTGCTTTCGCCTCTCTGCAAGCAAACTCCCAGCGGCGTATTGCTTTGCCTCTCGGTCAATGAAATCTCCAGCGGCGTATTGCTTTCGCCTCTCTGCAAGCAAACTCCCAGCGGCGTATTGCTTTGCCTCCGTCGACTTCCAAGTTCCAGCGGCGTATTGCTTTGCCTCTCGGTCAAGGAAATCTCCAGCGGCGTATTGCTTTCGCCTCTCTGCAAGCAAACTCCCAGCGGCGTATTGCTTTGCCTCTCGGTCAATGAAATCTCCAGCGGCGTATTGCTTTCGCCTCTCTGCAAGCAAACTCCCAGCGGCGTATTGCTTTGCCACTCGGTCAAGGAAATCTCCAGCGGCGTATTGCTTTCGCCTCTCTGCATGCAAACTCCCAGCGGCGTATTGCTTTGCCTCTCGGTCAATGAAATCTCCAGCGGCGTATTGCTTTCGCCTCTCTGCAAGCAAACTCCCAGCGGCGTATTGCTTTGCCTCTCGGTCAAGGAAATCTCCAGCGGCGTATTGCTTTCGCCTCTCTGCAAGCAAACTCCCAGCGGCGTATTGCTTTGCCTCTCGGTCAATGAAATCTCCAGCAGCGTATTGCTTTCGCCTCTCTGCAAGCAAACTCCCAGCGGCGTATTGCTTTGCCTCTCGGTCAAGGAAATCCCCAGCGGCGTATTGCTTTGCCTCTCGGTCAATGAAATCTCCAGCGGCGTATTGCTTTCGCCTCTCTGCAAGCAAACTCCCAGCGGCGTATTGCTTTGCCTCTCGGTCAAGGAAATCTCCAGCGGCGTATTGCTTTCGCCTCTCTGCAAGCAAACTCCCAGCGGCGTAATGCTTTGCCACCGTCGACTTCCAAGTTCCAGCGGCGTAATGCTTTGCCTCTCGGTCAAGGAAATCTCCAGCGGCGTATTGCTTTCGCCTCTCTGCAAGCAAACTCCCAGCGGCGTATTGCTTTGCCTCTCGGTCAATGAAATCTCCAGCGGCGTATTGCTTTCGCCTCTCTGCAAGCAAACTCCCAGCGGCGTATTGCTTTGCCTCTCGGTCAAGGAAATCTCCAGCGGCGTATTGCTTTCGCCTCTCTGCAAGCAAACTCCCAGCGGCGTATTGCTTTGCCTCCGTCGACTTCCAAGTTCCAGCGGCGTATTGCTTTGCCTCTCGGTCAAGGAAATCTCCAGCGGCGTATTGCTTTCGCCTCTCTGCAAGCAAACTCCCAGCGGCGTATTGCTTTGCCTCTCGGTCAAGGAAATCTCCAGCGGCGTATTGCTTTCGCCTCTCTGCAAGCAAACTCCCAGCGGCGTATTGCTTTGCCTCTCGGTCAATGAAATCTCCAGCGGCGTATTGCTTTCGCCTCTCTGCAAGCAAACTCCCAGCGGCGTATTGCTTTGCCTCCGTCGACTTCCAAGTTCCAGCGGCGTATTGTTTTGCCTCTCGGTCAAGGAAATCTCCAGCGGCGTATTGCTTTCGCCTCGCTGCAAGCAAACTCCCAGCGGCGTATTGCTTTGCCTCTCGGTCAAGGAAATCTCCAGCGGCGTATTGCTTTCGCCTCTCTGCAAGCAAACTCCCAGCGGCGTATTGCTTTGCCTCTCGGTCAATGAAATCTCCAGCGGCGTATTGCTTTCGCCTCTCTGCAAGCAAACTCCCAGCGGCGTATTGCTTTGCCTCCGTCGACTTCCAAGTTCCAGCGGCGTATTGCTTTGCCTCTCGGTCAAGGAAATCTCCAGCGGCGTATTGTTTTCGCCTCTCTGCAAGCAAACTCCCAGCGGCGTATTGCTTTGCCTCTCGGTCAATGAAATCTCCAGCGGCGTATTGCTTTCGCCTCTCTGCAAGCAAACTCCCAGCGGCGTATTGCTTTGCCACTCGGTCAAGGAAATCTCCAGCGGCGTATTGCTTTCGCCTCTCTGCATGCAAACTCCCAGCGGCGTATTGCTTTGCCTCTCGGTCAATGAAATCTCCAGCGGCGTATTGCTTTCGCCTCTCTGCAAGCAAATTCCCAGCGGCGTATTGCTTTGCCTCTCGGTCAAGGAAATCTCCAGCGGCGTATTGCTTTCGCCTCTCTGCAAGCAAACTCCCAGCGGCGTATTGCTTTGCCTCTCGGTCAATGAAATCTCCAGCGGCGTATTGCTTTCGCCTCTCTGCAAGCAAACTCCCAGCGGCGTATTGCTTTGCCTCCGTCGACTTCCAAGTTCCAGCGGCGTATTGCTTTGCCTCTCGGTCAAGGAAATCTCCAGCGGCGTATTGCTTTCGCCTCTCTGCAAGCAAACTCCCAGCGGCGTATTGCTTTGCCTCTCGGTCAATGAAATCTCCAGCGGCGTAATGCTTTCGCCTCTCTGCAAGCAAACTCCCAGCGGCGTATTGCTTTGCCTCTCGGTCAATGAAATCTCCAGCGGCGTATTGTTTTCGCCTCTCTGCAAGCAAACTCCCAGCGGCGTATTGCTTTGCCTCCGTCGACTTCCAAGCTCCAGCGGCGTATTGCTTTGCCTCTCGGTCAAGGAAATCTCCAGCGGCGTATTGCTTTGCCTCTCGGTCAAGGAAATCTCCAGCGGCGTATTGCTTTCGCCTCTCTGCAAGCAAACTCCCAGCGGCGTATTGCTTTGCCACTCGGTCAAGGAAATCTCCAGCGGCGTATTGTTTTCGCCTCTCTGCAAGCAAACTCCCAGCGGCGTATTGCTTTGCCTCTCGGTCAATGAAATCTCCAGCGGCCTATTGCTTTCGCTTCTCTGCAAGCAAACTCCCAGCGGCGTATTGCTTTGCCTCTCGGTCAAGGAAATCTCCAGCGGCGTATTGCTTTCGCCTCTCTGCAAGCAAACTCCCAGCGGCGTATTGCTTTGCCTCTCGGTCAATGAAATCTCCAGCGGCGTATTGCTTTCGCCTCTCTGCAAGCAAACTCCCAGCGGCGTATAGCTTTGCCTCCGTCGACTTCCAAGTTCCAGCGGCGTATTGCTTTGCCTCTCGGTCAAGGAAATCTCCAGCGGCGTATTGCTTTCGCCTCTCTGCAAGCAAACTCCCAGCGACGTATTGCTTTGCCTCTCGGTCAAGGAAATCTCCAGCGGCGTATTGCTTTCGCCTCTCTGCAAGCAAACTCCCAGCGGCGTATTGCTTTGCCTCTCGGTCAATGAAATCTCCAGCGGCGTATTGCTTTCGCCTCTCTGCAAGCAAACTCCCAGCGGCGTATTGCTATGCCTCTCGGTCAAGGAAATCTCCAGCGGCGTATTGCTTTCGCCTCTCTGCAAGCAAACTCCCAGCGGCGTATTGCTTTGCCTCCGTCGACTTCCAAGTTCCAGCGGCGTATTGCTTTGCCTCTCGGTCAAGGAAATCTCCAGCGGCGTATTGCTTTCGCCTCTCTGCAAGCAAACTCCCAGCGGCGTATTGCTTTGCCTCTCGGTCAATGAAATCTCCAGCGGCGTATTGCTTTCGCCTCTCTGCAAGCAAACTCCCAGCGGCGTATTGCTTTGCCTCCGTCGACTTCCAAGTTCCAGCGGCGTATTGTTTTGCCTCTCGGTCAAGGAAATCTCCAGCGGCGTATTGCTTTCGCCTCGCTGCAAGCAAACTCCCAGCGGCGTATTGCTTTGCCTCTCGGTCAAGGAAATCTCCAGCGGCGTATTGCTTTCGCCTCTCTGCAAGCAAACTCCCAGCGGCGTATTGCTTTGCCTCTCGGTCAATGAAATCTCCAGCGGCGTATTGCTTTCGCCTCTCTGCAAGCAAACTCCCAGCGGCGTATTGCTTTGCCTCCGTCGACTTCCAAGTTCCAGCGGCGTATTGCTTTGCCTCTCGGTCAAGGAAATCTCCAGCGGCGTATTGCTTTCGCCTCTCTGCAAGCAAACTCCCAGCGGCGTATTGCTTTGCCTCTCGGTCAATGAAATCTCCAGCGGCGTATTGCTTTCGCCTCTCTGCAAGCAAACTCCCAGCGGCGTATTGCTTTGCCACTCGGTCAAGGAAATCTCCAGCGGCGTATTGCTTTCGCCTCTCTGCATGCAAACTCCCAGCGGCGTATTGCTTTGCCTCTCGGTCAATGAAATCTCCAGCGGCGTATTGCTTTCACCTCTCTGCAAGCAAATTCCCAGCGGCGTATTGCTTTGCCTCTCGGTCAAGGAAATCTCCAGCGGCGTATTGCTTTCGCCTCTCTGCAAGCAAACTCCCAGCGGCGTATTGCTTTGCCTCTCGGTCAATGAAATCTCCAGCGGCGTATTGCTTTCGCCTCTCTGCAAGCAAACTCCCAGCGGCGTATTGCTTTGCCTCCGTCGACTTCCAAGTTCCAGCGGCGTATTGCTTTGCCTCTCGGTCAAGGAAATCTCCAGCGGCGTATTGCTTTCGCCTCTCTGCAAGCAAACTCCCAGCGGCGTATTGCTTTGCCTCTCGGTCAATGAAATCTCCAGCGGCGTATTGCTTTCGCCTCTCTGCAAGCAAACTCCCAGCGGCGTATTGCTTTGCCTCTCGGTCAATGAAATCTCCAGCGGCGTATTGTTTTCGCCTCTCTGCAAGCAAACTCCCAGCGGCGTATTGCTTTGCCTCCGTCGACTTCCAAGCTCCAGCGGCGTATTGCTTTGCCTCTCGGTCAAGGAAATCTCCAGCGGCGTATTGCTTTCGCCTCTCTGCAAGCAAACTCCCAGCGGCGTATTGCTTTGCCTCTCGGTCAATGAAATCTCCAGCGGCGTATTGCTTTCGCCTCTCTGCAAGCAAACTCCCAGCGGCGTATTGCTTTGCCACTCGGTCAAGGAAATCTCCAGCGGCGTATTGTTTTCGCCTCTCTGCAAGCAAACTCCCAGCGGCGTATTGCTTTGCCTCTCGGTCAATGAAATCTCCAGCGGCCTATTGCTTTCGCCTCTCTGCAAGCAAACTCCCAGCGGCGTATTGCTTTGCCTCTCGGTCAAGGAAATCTCCAGCGGCGTATTGCTTTCGCCTCTCTGCAAGCAAACTCCCAGCGGCGTATTGCTTTGCCTCTCGGTCAATGAAATCTCCAGCGGCGTATTGCTTTCGCCTCTCTGCAAGCAAACTCCCAGCGGCGTATAGCTTTGCCTCTCGGTCAAGGAAATCCCCAGCGGCGTATTGCTTTGCCTCTCGGTCAAGGAAATCTCCAGCGGCGTATTGCTTTCGCCTCTCTGCAAGCAAACTCCCAGCGACGTATTGCTTTGCCTCTCGGTCAAGGAAATCTCCAGCGGCGTATTGCTTTCGCCTCTCTGCAAGCAAACTCCCAGCGGCGTATTGCTTTGCCTCTCGGTCAATGAAATCTCCAGCGGCGTATTGCTTTCGCCTCTCTGCAAGCAAACTCCCAGCGGCGTATTGCTATGCCTCTCGGTCAAGGAAATCTCCAGCGGCGTATTGCTTTCGCCTCTCTGCAAGCAAACTCCCAGCGGCGTATTGCTTTGCCTCCGTCGACTTCCAAGTTCCAGCGGCGTATTGCTTTGCCTCTCGGTCAAGGAAATCTCCAGCGGCGTATTGCTTTCGCCTCTCTGCAAGCAAACTCCCAGCGGCGTATTGCTTTGCCTCTCGGTCAATGAAATCTCCAGCGGCGTATTGCTTTCGCCTCTCTGCAAGCAAACTCCCAGCGGCGTATTGCTTTGCCTCCGTCGACTTCCAAGTTCCAGCGGCGTATTGTTTTGCCTCTCGGTCAAGGAAATCTCCAGCGGCGTATTGCTTTCGCCTCGCTGCAAGCAAACTCCCAGCGGCGTATTGCTTTGCCTCTCGGTCAAGGAAATCTCCAGCGGCGTATTGCTTTCGCCTCTCTGCAAGCAAACTCCCAGCGGCGTATTGCTTTGCCTCTCGGTCAATGAAATCTCCAGCGGCGTATTGCTTTCGCCTCTCTGCAAGCAAACTCCCAGCGGCGTATTGCTTTGCCTCCGTCGACTTCCAAGTTCCAGCGGCGTATTGCTTTGCCTCTCGGTCAAGGAAATCTCCAGCGGCGTATTGCTTTCGCCTCTCTGCAAGCAAACTCCCAGCGGCGTATTGCTTTGCCTCTCGGTCAATGAAATCTCCAGCGGCGTATTGCTTTCGCCTCTCTGCAAGCAAACTCCCAGCGGCGTATTGCTTTGCCACTCGGTCAAGGAAATCTCCAGCGGCGTATTGCTTTCGCCTCTCTGCATGCAAACTCCCAGCGGCGTATTGCTTTGCCTCTCGGTCAATGAAATCTCCAGCGGCGTATTGCTTTCGCCTCTCTGCAAGCAAACTCCCAGCGGCGTATTGCTTTGCCTCTCGGTCAATGAAATCTCCAGCGGCGTATTGTTTTCGCCTCTCTGCAAGCAAACTCCCAGCGGCGTATTGCTTTGCCTCCGTCGACTTCCAAGCTCCAGCGGCGTATTGCTTTGCCTCTCGGTCAAGGAAATCTCCAGCGGCGTATTGCTTTCGCCTCTCTGCAAGCAAACTCCCAGCGGCGTATTGCTTTGCCTCTCGGTCAATGAAATCTCCAGCAGCGTATTGCTTTCGCCTCTCTGCAAGCAAACTCCCAGCGGCGTATTGCTTTGCCTCTCGGTCAAGGAAATCCCCAGCGGCGTATTGCTTTGCCTCTCGGTCAATGAAATCTCCAGCGGCGTATTGCTTTCGCCTCTCTGCAAGCAAACTCCCAGCGGCGTATTGCTTTGCCTCTCGGTCAAGGAAATCTCCAGCGGCGTATTGCTTTCGCCTCTCTGCAAGCAAACTCCCAGCGGCGTAATGCTTTGCCACCGTCGACTTCCAAGTTCCAGCGGCGTAATGCTTTGCCTCTCGGTCAAGGAAATCTCCAGCGGCGTATTGCTTTCGCCTCTCTGCAAGCAAACTCCCAGCGGCGTATTGCTTTGCCTCTCGGTCAATGAAATCTCCAGCGGCGTATTGCTTTCGCCTCTCTGCAAGCAAACTCCCAGCGGCGTATTGCTTTGCCTCTCGGTCAAGGAAATCTCCAGCGGCGTATTGCTTTCGCCTCTCTGCAAGCAAACTCCCAGCGGCGTATTGCTTTGCCTCCGTCGACTTCCAAGTTCCAGCGGCGTATTGCTTTGCCTCTCGGTCAAGGAAATCTCCAGCGGCGTATTGCTTTCGCCTCTCTGCAAGCAAACTCCCAGCGGCGTATTGCTTTGCCTCTCGGTCAAGGAAATCTCCAGCGGCGTATTGCTTTCGCCTCTCTGCAAGCAAACTCCCAGCGGCGTATTGCTTTGCCTCCGTCGACTTCCAAGTTCCAGCGGCGTATTGCTTTGCCTCTCGGTCAAGGAAATCTCCAGCGGCGTATTGCTTTCGCCTCTCTGCAAGCAAACTCCCAGCGGCGTATTGCTTTGCCTCTCGGTCAAGGAAATCTCCAGCGGCGTATTGCTTTCGCCTCTCTGCAAGCAAACTCCCAGCGGCGTATTGCTTTGCCTCCGTCGACTTCCAAGCTCCAGCGGCGTATTGCTTTGCCTCTCGGTCAAGGAAATCTCCAGCGGCGTATTGCTTTCGCCTCTCTGCAAGCAAACTCCCAGCGGCGTATTGCTTTGCCTCTCGGTCAATGAAATCTCCAGCGGCGTATTGCTTTCGCCTCTCTGCAAGCAAACTCCCAGCGGCGTATTGCTTTGCCTCCCGGTCAATGAAATCTCCAGCGGCGTATTGCTTTCGCCTCTCTGCAAGCAAACTCCCAGCGGCGTATTGCTTTGCCTCTCGGTCAAGGAAATCCCCAGCGGCGTATTGCTTTGCCTCTCGGTCAAGGAAATCTCCAGCGGCGTATTGCTTTCGCCTCTCTGCAAGCAAACTCCCAGCGGCGTATTGCTTTGCCTCTCGGTCAATGAAATCTCCAGCGGCGTATTGCTTTCGCCTCTCTGCAAGCAAACTCCCAGCGGCGTATTGCTTTGCCACTCGGTCAAGGAAATCTCCAGCGGTGTATTGTTTTCGCCTCTCTGCAAGCAAACTCCCAGCGGCGTATTGCTTTGCCTCTCGGTCAATGAAATCTCCAGCGGCCTATTGCTTTCGCCTCTCTGCAAGCAAACTCCCAGCGGCGTATTGCTTTGCCTCTCGGTCAAGGAAATCCCCAGCGGCGTATTGCTTTGCCTCTCGGTCAAGGAAATCTCCAGCGGCGTATTGCTTTCGCCTCTCTGCAAGCAAACTCCCAGCGGCGTATTGCTTTGCCTCTCGGTCAATGAAATCTCCAGCGGCGTATTGCTTTCGCCTCTCTGCAAGCAAACTCCCAGCGGCGTATTGCTTTGCCTCTCGGTCAAGGAAATCCCCAGCGGCGTATTGCTTTGCCTCTCGGTTAAGGAAATCTCCAGCGGCGTATTGCTTTCGCCTCTCTGCAAGCAAACTCCCAGCGGCGTATTGCTTTGCCTCTCGGTCAATGAAATCTCCAGCGGCGTATTGCTTTCGCCTCTCTGCAAGCAAACTCCCAGCGGCGTATTGCTTTGCCACTCGGTCAAGGAAATCTCCAGCGGCGTATTGTTTTCGCCTCTCTGCAAGCAAACTCCCAGCGGCGTATTGCTTTGCCTCTCGGTCAATGAAATCTCCAACGGCCTATTGCTTTCGCCTCTCTGCAAGCAAACTCCCAGCGGCGTATTGCTTTGCCTCTCGGTCAAGGAAATCTCCAGCGGCGTATTGCTTTCGCCTCTCTGCAAGCAAACTCCCAGCGGCGTATTGTTTTGCCTCTCGGTCAATGAAATCTCCAGCGGCGTATTGCTTTCGCCTCTCTGCAAGCAAACTCCCAGCGGCGTATAGCTTTGCCTCCGTCGACTTCCAAGTTCCAGCGGCGTATTGCTTTGCCTCTCGGTCAAGGAAATCTCCAGCGGCGTATTGCTTTCGCCTCTCTGCAAGCAAACTCCCAGCGACGTATTGCTTTGCCTCTCGGTCAAGGAAATCTCCAGCGGCGTATTGCTTTCGCCTCTCTGCAAGCAAACTCCCAGCGGCGTATTGCTTTGCCTCTCGGTCAATGAAATCTCCAGCGGCGTATTGCTTTCGCCTCTCTGCAAGCAAACTCCCAGCGGCGTATTGCTATGCCTCTCGGTCAAGGAAATCTCCAGCGGCGTATTGCTTTCGCCTCTCTGCAAGCAAACTCCCAGCGGCGTATTGCTTTGCCTCCGTCGACTTCCAAGTTCCAGCGGCGTATTGCTTTGCCTCTCGGTCAAGGAAATCTCCAGCGGCGTATTGCTTTCGCCTCTCTGCAAGCAAACTCCCAGCGGCGTATTGCTTTGCCTCTCGGTCAATGAAATCTCCAGCGGCGTATTGCTTTCGCCTCTCTGCAAGCAAACTCCCAGCGGCGTATTGCTTTGCCTCCGTCGACTTCCAAGTTCCAGCGGCGTATTGTTTTGCCTCTCGGTCAAGGAAATCTCCAGCGGCGTATTGCTTTCGCCTCGC
This sequence comes from Nomada flava, assembly GCA_951802745.1. Classification (NCBI taxonomy): domain Eukaryota; kingdom Metazoa; phylum Arthropoda; class Insecta; order Hymenoptera; family Apidae; genus Nomada; species Nomada flava. The sequence continues at coordinate 3,299,959 of CATOQN010000045.1, forward strand.
TGCAAGCAAACTCCCAGCGGCGTATTGCTTTGCCTCTCGGTCAAGGAAATCTCCAGCGGCGTATTGCTTTCGCCTCTCTGCAAGCAAACTCCCAGCGGCGTATTGCTTTGCCTCTCGGTCAATGAAATCTCCAGCGGCGTATTGCTTTCGCCTCTCTGCAAGCAAACTCCCAGCGGCGTATTGCTTTGCCTCCGTCGACTTCCAAGTTCCAGCGGCGTATTGCTTTGCCTCTCGGTCAAGGAAATCTCCAGCGGCGTATTGCTTTCGCCTCTCTGCAAGCAAACTCCCAGCGGCGTATTGCTTTGCCTCTCGGTCAATGAAATCTCCAGCGGCGTATTGCTTTCGCCTCTCTGCAAGCAAACTCCCAGCGGCGTATTGCTTTGCCACTCGGTCAAGGAAATCTCCAGCGGCGTATTGCTTTCGCCTCTCTGCATGCAAACTCCCAGCGGCGTATTGCTTTGCCTCTCGGTCAATGAAATCTCCAGCGGCGTATTGCTTTCGCCTCTCTGCAAGCAAATTCCCAGCGGCGTATTGCTTTGCCTCTCGGTCAAGGAAATCTCCAGCGGCGTATTGCTTTCGCCTCTCTGCAAGCAAACTCCCAGCGGCGTATTGCTTTGCCTCTCGGTCAATGAAATCTCCAGCGGCGTATTGCTTTCGCCTCTCTGCAAGCAAACTCCCAGCGGCGTATTGCTTTGCCTCTCGGTCAAGGAAATCTCCAGCGGCGTATTGCTTTCGCCTCTCTGCAAGCAAACTCCCAGCGGCGTATTGCTTTGCCTCCGTCGACTTCCAAGTTCCAGCGGCGTATTGCTTTGCCTCTCGGTCAAGGAAATCTCCAGCGGCGTATTGCTTTCGCCTCTCTGCAAGCAAACTCCCAGCGGCGTATTGCTTTGCCTCTCGGTCAAGGAAATCTCCAGCGGCGTATTGCTTTCGCCTCTCTGCAAGCAAACTCCCAGCGGCGTATTGCTTTGCCTCTCGGTCAATGAAATCTCCAGCGGCGTATTGCTTTCGCCTCTCTGCAAGCAAACTCCCAGCGGCGTATTGCTTTGCCTCCGTCGACTTCCAAGTTCCAGCGGCGTATTGTTTTGCCTCTCGGTCAAGGAAATCTCCAGCGGCGTATTGCTTTCGCCTCGCTGCAAGCAAACTCCCAGCGGCGTATTGCTTTGCCTCTCGGTCAAGGAAATCTCCAGCGGCGTATTGCTTTCGCCTCTCTGCAAGCAAACTCCCAGCGGCGTATTGCTTTGCCTCTCGGTCAATGAAATCTCCAGCGGCGTATTGCTTTCGCCTCTCTGCAAGCAAACTCCCAGCGGCGTATTGCTTTGCCTCCGTCGACTTCCAAGTTCCAGCGGCGTATTGCTTTGCCTCTCGGTCAAGGAAATCTCCAGCGGCGTATTGTTTTCGCCTCTCTGCAAGCAAACTCCCAGCGGCGTATTGCTTTGCCTCTCGGTCAATGAAATCTCCAGCGGCGTATTGCTTTCGCCTCTCTGCAAGCAAACTCCCAGCGGCGTATTGCTTTGCCACTCGGTCAAGGAAATCTCCAGCGGCGTATTGCTTTCGCCTCTCTGCATGCAAACTCCCAGCGGCGTATTGCTTTGCCTCTCGGTCAATGAAATCTCCAGCGGCGTATTGCTTTCGCCTCTCTGCAAGCAAATTCCCAGCGGCGTATTGCTTTGCCTCTCGGTCAAGGAAATCTCCAGCGGCGTATTGCTTTCGCCTCTCTGCAAGCAAACTCCCAGCGGCGTATTGCTTTGCCTCTCGGTCAATGAAATCTCCAGCGGCGTATTGCTTTCGCCTCTCTGCAAGCAAACTCCCAGCGGCGTATTGCTTTGCCTCCGTCGACTTCCAAGTTCCAGCGGCGTATTGCTTTGCCTCTCGGTCAAGGAAATCTCCAGCGGCGTATTGCTTTCGCCTCTCTGCAAGCAAACTCCCAGCGGCGTATTGCTTTGCCTCTCGGTCAATGAAATCTCCAGCGGCGTAATGCTTTCGCCTCTCTGCAAGCAAACTCCCAGCGGCGTATTGCTTTGCCTCTCGGTCAATGAAATCTCCAGCGGCGTATTGTTTTCGCCTCTCTGCAAGCAAACTCCCAGCGGCGTATTGCTTTGCCTCCGTCGACTTCCAAGCTCCAGCGGCGTATTGCTTTGCCTCTCGGTCAAGGAAATCTCCAGCGGCGTATTGCTTTGCCTCTCGGTCAAGGAAATCTCCAGCGGCGTATTGCTTTCGCCTCTCTGCAAGCAAACTCCCAGCGGCGTATTGCTTTGCCACTCGGTCAAGGAAATCTCCAGCGGCGTATTGTTTTCGCCTCTCTGCAAGCAAACTCCCAGCGGCGTATTGCTTTGCCTCTCGGTCAATGAAATCTCCAGCGGCCTATTGCTTTCGCTTCTCTGCAAGCAAACTCCCAGCGGCGTATTGCTTTGCCTCTCGGTCAAGGAAATCTCCAGCGGCGTATTGCTTTCGCCTCTCTGCAAGCAAACTCCCAGCGGCGTATTGCTTTGCCTCTCGGTCAATGAAATCTCCAGCGGCGTATTGCTTTCGCCTCTCTGCAAGCAAACTCCCAGCGGCGTATAGCTTTGCCTCCGTCGACTTCCAAGTTCCAGCGGCGTATTGCTTTGCCTCTCGGTCAAGGAAATCTCCAGCGGCGTATTGCTTTCGCCTCTCTGCAAGCAAACTCCCAGCGACGTATTGCTTTGCCTCTCGGTCAAGGAAATCTCCAGCGGCGTATTGCTTTCGCCTCTCTGCAAGCAAACTCCCAGCGGCGTATTGCTTTGCCTCTCGGTCAATGAAATCTCCAGCGGCGTATTGCTTTCGCCTCTCTGCAAGCAAACTCCCAGCGGCGTATTGCTATGCCTCTCGGTCAAGGAAATCTCCAGCGGCGTATTGCTTTCGCCTCTCTGCAAGCAAACTCCCAGCGGCGTATTGCTTTGCCTCCGTCGACTTCCAAGTTCCAGCGGCGTATTGCTTTGCCTCTCGGTCAAGGAAATCTCCAGCGGCGTATTGCTTTCGCCTCTCTGCAAGCAAACTCCCAGCGGCGTATTGCTTTGCCTCTCGGTCAATGAAATCTCCAGCGGCGTATTGCTTTCGCCTCTCTGCAAGCAAACTCCCAGCGGCGTATTGCTTTGCCTCCGTCGACTTCCAAGTTCCAGCGGCGTATTGTTTTGCCTCTCGGTCAAGGAAATCTCCAGCGGCGTATTGCTTTCGCCTCGCTGCAAGCAAACTCCCAGCGGCGTATTGCTTTGCCTCTCGGTCAAGGAAATCTCCAGCGGCGTATTGCTTTCGCCTCTCTGCAAGCAAACTCCCAGCGGCGTATTGCTTTGCCTCTCGGTCAATGAAATCTCCAGCGGCGTATTGCTTTCGCCTCTCTGCAAGCAAACTCCCAGCGGCGTATTGCTTTGCCTCCGTCGACTTCCAAGTTCCAGCGGCGTATTGCTTTGCCTCTCGGTCAAGGAAATCTCCAGCGGCGTATTGCTTTCGCCTCTCTGCAAGCAAACTCCCAGCGGCGTATTGCTTTGCCTCTCGGTCAATGAAATCTCCAGCGGCGTATTGCTTTCGCCTCTCTGCAAGCAAACTCCCAGCGGCGTATTGCTTTGCCACTCGGTCAAGGAAATCTCCAGCGGCGTATTGCTTTCGCCTCTCTGCATGCAAACTCCCAGCGGCGTATTGCTTTGCCTCTCGGTCAATGAAATCTCCAGCGGCGTATTGCTTTCACCTCTCTGCAAGCAAATTCCCAGCGGCGTATTGCTTTGCCTCTCGGTCAAGGAAATCTCCAGCGGCGTATTGCTTTCGCCTCTCTGCAAGCAAACTCCCAGCGGCGTATTGCTTTGCCTCTCGGTCAATGAAATCTCCAGCGGCGTATTGCTTTCGCCTCTCTGCAAGCAAACTCCCAGCGGCGTATTGCTTTGCCTCCGTCGACTTCCAAGTTCCAGCGGCGTATTGCTTTGCCTCTCGGTCAAGGAAATCTCCAGCGGCGTATTGCTTTCGCCTCTCTGCAAGCAAACTCCCAGCGGCGTATTGCTTTGCCTCTCGGTCAATGAAATCTCCAGCGGCGTATTGCTTTCGCCTCTCTGCAAGCAAACTCCCAGCGGCGTATTGCTTTGCCTCTCGGTCAATGAAATCTCCAGCGGCGTATTGTTTTCGCCTCTCTGCAAGCAAACTCCCAGCGGCGTATTGCTTTGCCTCCGTCGACTTCCAAGCTCCAGCGGCGTATTGCTTTGCCTCTCGGTCAAGGAAATCTCCAGCGGCGTATTGCTTTCGCCTCTCTGCAAGCAAACTCCCAGCGGCGTATTGCTTTGCCTCTCGGTCAATGAAATCTCCAGCGGCGTATTGCTTTCGCCTCTCTGCAAGCAAACTCCCAGCGGCGTATTGCTTTGCCACTCGGTCAAGGAAATCTCCAGCGGCGTATTGTTTTCGCCTCTCTGCAAGCAAACTCCCAGCGGCGTATTGCTTTGCCTCTCGGTCAATGAAATCTCCAGCGGCCTATTGCTTTCGCCTCTCTGCAAGCAAACTCCCAGCGGCGTATTGCTTTGCCTCTCGGTCAAGGAAATCTCCAGCGGCGTATTGCTTTCGCCTCTCTGCAAGCAAACTCCCAGCGGCGTATTGCTTTGCCTCTCGGTCAATGAAATCTCCAGCGGCGTATTGCTTTCGCCTCTCTGCAAGCAAACTCCCAGCGGCGTATAGCTTTGCCTCTCGGTCAAGGAAATCCCCAGCGGCGTATTGCTTTGCCTCTCGGTCAAGGAAATCTCCAGCGGCGTATTGCTTTCGCCTCTCTGCAAGCAAACTCCCAGCGACGTATTGCTTTGCCTCTCGGTCAAGGAAATCTCCAGCGGCGTATTGCTTTCGCCTCTCTGCAAGCAAACTCCCAGCGGCGTATTGCTTTGCCTCTCGGTCAATGAAATCTCCAGCGGCGTATTGCTTTCGCCTCTCTGCAAGCAAACTCCCAGCGGCGTATTGCTATGCCTCTCGGTCAAGGAAATCTCCAGCGGCGTATTGCTTTCGCCTCTCTGCAAGCAAACTCCCAGCGGCGTATTGCTTTGCCTCCGTCGACTTCCAAGTTCCAGCGGCGTATTGCTTTGCCTCTCGGTCAAGGAAATCTCCAGCGGCGTATTGCTTTCGCCTCTCTGCAAGCAAACTCCCAGCGGCGTATTGCTTTGCCTCTCGGTCAATGAAATCTCCAGCGGCGTATTGCTTTCGCCTCTCTGCAAGCAAACTCCCAGCGGCGTATTGCTTTGCCTCCGTCGACTTCCAAGTTCCAGCGGCGTATTGTTTTGCCTCTCGGTCAAGGAAATCTCCAGCGGCGTATTGCTTTCGCCTCGCTGCAAGCAAACTCCCAGCGGCGTATTGCTTTGCCTCTCGGTCAAGGAAATCTCCAGCGGCGTATTGCTTTCGCCTCTCTGCAAGCAAACTCCCAGCGGCGTATTGCTTTGCCTCTCGGTCAATGAAATCTCCAGCGGCGTATTGCTTTCGCCTCTCTGCAAGCAAACTCCCAGCGGCGTATTGCTTTGCCTCCGTCGACTTCCAAGTTCCAGCGGCGTATTGCTTTGCCTCTCGGTCAAGGAAATCTCCAGCGGCGTATTGCTTTCGCCTCTCTGCAAGCAAACTCCCAGCGGCGTATTGCTTTGCCTCTCGGTCAATGAAATCTCCAGCGGCGTATTGCTTTCGCCTCTCTGCAAGCAAACTCCCAGCGGCGTATTGCTTTGCCACTCGGTCAAGGAAATCTCCAGCGGCGTATTGCTTTCGCCTCTCTGCATGCAAACTCCCAGCGGCGTATTGCTTTGCCTCTCGGTCAATGAAATCTCCAGCGGCGTATTGCTTTCGCCTCTCTGCAAGCAAACTCCCAGCGGCGTATTGCTTTGCCTCTCGGTCAATGAAATCTCCAGCGGCGTATTGTTTTCGCCTCTCTGCAAGCAAACTCCCAGCGGCGTATTGCTTTGCCTCCGTCGACTTCCAAGCTCCAGCGGCGTATTGCTTTGCCTCTCGGTCAAGGAAATCTCCAGCGGCGTATTGCTTTCGCCTCTCTGCAAGCAAACTCCCAGCGGCGTATTGCTTTGCCTCTCGGTCAATGAAATCTCCAGCAGCGTATTGCTTTCGCCTCTCTGCAAGCAAACTCCCAGCGGCGTATTGCTTTGCCTCTCGGTCAAGGAAATCCCCAGCGGCGTATTGCTTTGCCTCTCGGTCAATGAAATCTCCAGCGGCGTATTGCTTTCGCCTCTCTGCAAGCAAACTCCCAGCGGCGTATTGCTTTGCCTCTCGGTCAAGGAAATCTCCAGCGGCGTATTGCTTTCGCCTCTCTGCAAGCAAACTCCCAGCGGCGTAATGCTTTGCCACCGTCGACTTCCAAGTTCCAGCGGCGTAATGCTTTGCCTCTCGGTCAAGGAAATCTCCAGCGGCGTATTGCTTTCGCCTCTCTGCAAGCAAACTCCCAGCGGCGTATTGCTTTGCCTCTCGGTCAATGAAATCTCCAGCGGCGTATTGCTTTCGCCTCTCTGCAAGCAAACTCCCAGCGGCGTATTGCTTTGCCTCTCGGTCAAGGAAATCTCCAGCGGCGTATTGCTTTCGCCTCTCTGCAAGCAAACTCCCAGCGGCGTATTGCTTTGCCTCCGTCGACTTCCAAGTTCCAGCGGCGTATTGCTTTGCCTCTCGGTCAAGGAAATCTCCAGCGGCGTATTGCTTTCGCCTCTCTGCAAGCAAACTCCCAGCGGCGTATTGCTTTGCCTCTCGGTCAAGGAAATCTCCAGCGGCGTATTGCTTTCGCCTCTCTGCAAGCAAACTCCCAGCGGCGTATTGCTTTGCCTCCGTCGACTTCCAAGTTCCAGCGGCGTATTGCTTTGCCTCTCGGTCAAGGAAATCTCCAGCGGCGTATTGCTTTCGCCTCTCTGCAAGCAAACTCCCAGCGGCGTATTGCTTTGCCTCTCGGTCAAGGAAATCTCCAGCGGCGTATTGCTTTCGCCTCTCTGCAAGCAAACTCCCAGCGGCGTATTGCTTTGCCTCCGTCGACTTCCAAGCTCCAGCGGCGTATTGCTTTGCCTCTCGGTCAAGGAAATCTCCAGCGGCGTATTGCTTTCGCCTCTCTGCAAGCAAACTCCCAGCGGCGTATTGCTTTGCCTCTCGGTCAATGAAATCTCCAGCGGCGTATTGCTTTCGCCTCTCTGCAAGCAAACTCCCAGCGGCGTATTGCTTTGCCTCCCGGTCAATGAAATCTCCAGCGGCGTATTGCTTTCGCCTCTCTGCAAGCAAACTCCCAGCGGCGTATTGCTTTGCCTCTCGGTCAAGGAAATCCCCAGCGGCGTATTGCTTTGCCTCTCGGTCAAGGAAATCTCCAGCGGCGTATTGCTTTCGCCTCTCTGCAAGCAAACTCCCAGCGGCGTATTGCTTTGCCTCTCGGTCAATGAAATCTCCAGCGGCGTATTGCTTTCGCCTCTCTGCAAGCAAACTCCCAGCGGCGTATTGCTTTGCCACTCGGTCAAGGAAATCTCCAGCGGTGTATTGTTTTCGCCTCTCTGCAAGCAAACTCCCAGCGGCGTATTGCTTTGCCTCTCGGTCAATGAAATCTCCAGCGGCCTATTGCTTTCGCCTCTCTGCAAGCAAACTCCCAGCGGCGTATTGCTTTGCCTCTCGGTCAAGGAAATCCCCAGCGGCGTATTGCTTTGCCTCTCGGTCAAGGAAATCTCCAGCGGCGTATTGCTTTCGCCTCTCTGCAAGCAAACTCCCAGCGGCGTATTGCTTTGCCTCTCGGTCAATGAAATCTCCAGCGGCGTATTGCTTTCGCCTCTCTGCAAGCAAACTCCCAGCGGCGTATTGCTTTGCCTCTCGGTCAAGGAAATCCCCAGCGGCGTATTGCTTTGCCTCTCGGTTAAGGAAATCTCCAGCGGCGTATTGCTTTCGCCTCTCTGCAAGCAAACTCCCAGCGGCGTATTGCTTTGCCTCTCGGTCAATGAAATCTCCAGCGGCGTATTGCTTTCGCCTCTCTGCAAGCAAACTCCCAGCGGCGTATTGCTTTGCCACTCGGTCAAGGAAATCTCCAGCGGCGTATTGTTTTCGCCTCTCTGCAAGCAAACTCCCAGCGGCGTATTGCTTTGCCTCTCGGTCAATGAAATCTCCAACGGCCTATTGCTTTCGCCTCTCTGCAAGCAAACTCCCAGCGGCGTATTGCTTTGCCTCTCGGTCAAGGAAATCTCCAGCGGCGTATTGCTTTCGCCTCTCTGCAAGCAAACTCCCAGCGGCGTATTGTTTTGCCTCTCGGTCAATGAAATCTCCAGCGGCGTATTGCTTTCGCCTCTCTGCAAGCAAACTCCCAGCGGCGTATAGCTTTGCCTCCGTCGACTTCCAAGTTCCAGCGGCGTATTGCTTTGCCTCTCGGTCAAGGAAATCTCCAGCGGCGTATTGCTTTCGCCTCTCTGCAAGCAAACTCCCAGCGACGTATTGCTTTGCCTCTCGGTCAAGGAAATCTCCAGCGGCGTATTGCTTTCGCCTCTCTGCAAGCAAACTCCCAGCGGCGTATTGCTTTGCCTCTCGGTCAATGAAATCTCCAGCGGCGTATTGCTTTCGCCTCTCTGCAAGCAAACTCCCAGCGGCGTATTGCTATGCCTCTCGGTCAAGGAAATCTCCAGCGGCGTATTGCTTTCGCCTCTCTGCAAGCAAACTCCCAGCGGCGTATTGCTTTGCCTCCGTCGACTTCCAAGTTCCAGCGGCGTATTGCTTTGCCTCTCGGTCAAGGAAATCTCCAGCGGCGTATTGCTTTCGCCTCTCTGCAAGCAAACTCCCAGCGGCGTATTGCTTTGCCTCTCGGTCAATGAAATCTCCAGCGGCGTATTGCTTTCGCCTCTCTGCAAGCAAACTCCCAGCGGCGTATTGCTTTGCCTCCGTCGACTTCCAAGTTCCAGCGGCGTATTGTTTTGCCTCTCGGTCAAGGAAATCTCCAGCGGCGTATTGCTTTCGCCTCGCTGCAAGCAAACTCCCAGCGGCGTATTGCTTTGCCTCTCGGTCAAGGAAATCTCCAGCGGCGTATTGCTTTCGCCTCTCTGCAAGCAAACTCCCAGCGGCGTATTGCTTTGCCTCTCGGTCAATGAAATCTCCAGCGGCGTATTGCTTTCGCCTCTCTGCAAGCAAACTCCCAGCGGCGTATTGCTTTGCCTCCGTCGACTTCCAAGTTCCAGCGGCGTATTGCTTTGCCTCTCGGTCAAGGAAATCTCCAGCGGCGTATTGCTTTCGCCTCTCTGCAAGCAAACTCCCAGCGGCGTATTGCTTTGCCTCTCGGTCAATGAAATCTCCAGCGGCGTATTGCTTTCGCCTCTCTGCAAGCAAACTCCCAGCGGCGTATTGCTTTGCCACTCGGTCAAGGAAATCTCCAGCGGCGTATTGCTTTCGCCTCTCTGCATGCAAACTCCCAGCGGCGTATTGCTTTGCCTCTCGGTCAATGAAATCTCCAGCGGCGTATTGCTTTCGCCTCTCTGCAAGCAAATTCCCAGCGGCGTATTGCTTTGCCTCTCGGTCAAGGAAATCTCCAGCGGCGTATTGCTTTCGCCTCTCTGCAAGCAAACTCCCAGCGGCGTATTGCTTTGCCTCTCGGTCAATGAAATCTCCAGCGGCGTATTGCTTTCGCCTCTCTGCAAGCAAACTCCCAGCGGCGTATTGCTTTGCCTCCGTCGACTTCCAAGTTCCAGCGGCGTATTGCTTTGCCTCTCGGTCAAGGAAATCTCCAGCGGCGTATTGCTTTCGCCTCTCTGCAAGCAAACTCCCAGCGGCGTATTGCTTTGCCTCTCGGTCAATGAAATCTCCAGCGGCGTATTGCTTTCGCCTCTCTGCAAGCAAACTCCCAGCGGCGTATTGCTTTGCCTCTCGGTCAATGAAATCTCCAGCGGCGTATTGTTTTCGCCTCTCTGCAAGCAAACTCCCAGCGGCGTATTGCTTTGCCTCCGTCGACTTCCAAGCTCCAGCGGCGTATTGCTTTGCCTCTCGGTCAAGGAAATCTCCAGCGGCGTATTGCTTTCGCCTCTCTGCAAGCAAACTCCCAGCGGCGTATTGCTTTGCCTCTCGGTCAATGAAATCTCCAGCGGCGTATTGCTTTCGCCTCTCTGCAAGCAAACTCCCAGCGGCGTATTGCTTTGCCACTCGGTCAAGGAAATCTCCAGCGGCGTATTGTTTTCGCCTCTCTGCAAGCAAACTCCCAGCGGCGTATTGCTTTGCCTCTCGGTCAATGAAATCTCCAGCGGCCTATTGCTTTCGCCTCTCTGCAAGCAAACTCCCAGCGGCGTATTGCTTTACCTCTCGGTCAAGGAAATCTCCAGCGGCGTATTGCTTTCGCCTCTCTGCAAGCAAACTCCCAGCGGCGTATTGCTTTGCCTCTCGGTCAATGAAATCTCCAGCGGCGTATTGCTTTCGCCTCTCTGCAAGCAAACTCCCAGCGGCGTATAGCTTTGCCTCCGTCGACTTCCAAGTTCCAGCGGCGTATTGCTTTGCCTCTCGGTCAAGGAAATCTCCAGCGGCGTATTGCTTTCGCCTCTCTGCAAGCAAACTCCCAGCGACGTATTGCTTTGCCTCTCGGTCAAGGAAATCTCCAGCGGCGTATTGTTTTCGCCTCTCTGCAAGCAAACTCCCAGCGGCGTATTGCTTTGCCTCTCGGTCAAGGAAATCTCCAGCGGCGTATTGCTTTGCCTCTCGGTCAATGAAATCTCCAGCGGCGTATTGCTTTCGCCTCTCTGCAAGCAAACTCCCAGCGGCGTATAGCTTTGCCTCCGTCGACTTCCAAGTTCCAGCGGCGTATTGCTTTGCCTCTCGGTCAAGGAAATCTCCAGCGGCGTATTGCTTTCGCCTCTCTGCAAGCAAACTCCCAGCGACGTATTGCTTTGCCTCTCGGTCAAGGAAATCTCCAGCGGCGTATTGCTTTCGCCTCTCTGCAAGCAAACTCCCAGCGGCGTATTGCTTTGCCTCTCGGTCAATGAAATCTCCAGCGGCGTATTGCTTTCGCCTCTCTGCAAGCAAACTCCCAGCGGCGTATTGCTATGCCTCTCGGTCAAGGAAATCTCCAGCGGCGTATTGCTTTCGCCTCTCTGCAAGCAAACTCCCAGCGGCGTATTGCTTTGCCTCCGTCGACTTCCAAGTTCCAGCGGCGTATTGCTTTGCCTCTCGGTCAAGGAAATCTCCAGCGGCGTATTGCTTTCGCCTCTCTGCAAGCAAACTCCCAGCGGCGTATTGCTTTGCCTCTCGGTCAATGAAATCTCCAGCGGCGTATTGCTTTCGCCTCTCTGCAAGCAAACTCCCAGCGGCGTATTGCTTTGCCTCCGTCGACTTCCAAGTTCCAGCGGCGTATTGTTTTGCCTCTCGGTCAAGGAAATCTCCAGCGGCGTATTGCTTTCGCCTCGCTGCAAGCAAACTCCCAGCGGCGTATTGCTTTGCCTCTCGGTCAAGGAAATCTCCAGCGGCGTATTGCTTTCGCCTCTCTGCAAGCAAACTCCCAGCGGCGTATTGCTTTGCCTCTCGGTCAATGAAATCTCCAGCGGCGTATTGCTTTCGCCTCTCTGCAAGCAAACTCCCAGCGGCGTATTGCTTTGCCTCCGTCGACTTCCAAGTTCCAGCGGCGTATTGCTTTGCCTCTCGGTCAAGGAAATCTCCAGCGGCGTATTGCTTTCGCCTCTCTGCAAGCAAACTCCCAGCGGCGTATTGCTTTGCCTCTCGGTCAATGAAATCTCCAGCGGCGTATTGCTTTCGCCTCTCTGCAAGCAAACTCCCAGCGGCGTATTGCTTTGCCACTCGGTCAAGGAAATCTCCAGCGGCGTATTGCTTTCGCCTCTCTGCATGCAAACTCCCAGCGGCGTATTGCTTTGCCTCTCGGTCAATGAAATCTCCAGCGGCGTATTGCTTTCGCCTCTCTGCAAGCAAATTCCCAGCGGCGTATTGCTTTGCCTCTCGGTCAAGGAAATCTCCAGCGGCGTATTGCTTTCGCCTCTCTGCAAGCAAACTCCCAGCGGCGTATTGCTTTGCCTCTCGGTCAATGAAATCTCCAGCGGCGTATTGCTTTCGCCTCTCTGCAAGCAAACTCCCAGCGGCGTATTGCTTTGCCTCCGTCGACTTCCAAGTTCCAGCGGCGTATTGCTTTGCCTCTCGGTCAAGGAAATCTCCAGCGGCGTATTGCTTTCGCCTCTCTGCAAGCAAACTCCCAGCGGCGTATTGCTTTGCCTCTCGGTCAATGAAATCTCCAGCGGCGTATTGCTTTCGCCTCTCTGCAAGCAAACTCCCAGCGGCGTATTGCTTTGCCTCTCGGTCAATGAAATCTCCAGCGGCGTATTGTTTTCGCCTCTCTGCAAGCAAACTCCCAGCGGCGTATTGCTTTGCCTCCGTCGACTTCCAAGCTCCAGCGGCGTATTGCTTTGCCTCTCGGTCAAGGAAATCTCCAGCGGCGTATTGCTTTCGCCTCTCTGCAAGCAAACTCCCAGCGGCGTATTGCTTTGCCTCTCGGTCAATGAAATCTCCAGCGGCGTATTGCTTTCGCCTCTCTGCAAGCAAACTCCCAGCGGCGTATTGCTTTGCCACTCGGTCAAGGAAATCTCCAGCGGCGTATTGTTTTCGCCTCTCTGCAAGCAAACTCCCAGCGGCGTATTGCTTTGCCTCTCGGTCAATGAAATCTCCAGCGGCCTATTGCTTTCGCCTCTCTGCAAGCAAACTCCCAGCGGCGTATTGCTTTACCTCTCGGTCAAGGAAATCTCCAGCGGCGTATTGCTTTCGCCTCTCTGCAAGCAAACTCCCAGCGGCGTATTGCTTTGCCTCTCGGTCAATGAAATCTCCAGCGGCGTATTGCTTTCGCCTCTCTGCAAGCAAACTCCCAGCGGCGTATAGCTTTGCCTCCGTCGACTTCCAAGTTCCAGCGGCGTATTGCTTTGCCTCTCGGTCAAGGAAATCTCCAGCGGCGTATTGCTTTCGCCTCTCTGCAAGCAAACTCCCAGCGACGTATTGCTTTGCCTCTCGGTCAAGGAAATCTCCAGCGGCGTATTGCTTTCGCCTCTCTGCAAGCAAACTCCCAGCGGCGTATTGCTTTGCCTCTCGGTCAATGAAATCTCCAGCGGCGTATTGCTTTCGCCTCTCTGCAAGCAAACTCCCAGCGGCGTATTGCTTTGCCTCCGTCGACTTCCAAGTTCCAGCGGCGTATTGTTTTGCCTCTCGGTCAAGGAAATCTCCAGCGGCGTATTGCTTTCGCCTCGCTGCAAGCAAACTCCCAGCGGCGTATTGCTTTGCCTCTCGGTCAAGGAAATCTCCAGCGGCGTATTGCTTTCGCCTCTCTGCAAGCAAACTCCCAGCGGCGTATTGCTTTGCCTCTCGGTCAATGAAATCTCCAGCGGCGTATTGCTTTCGCCTCTCTGCAAGCAAATTCCCAGCGGCGTATTGCTTTGCCTCTCGGTCAAGGAAATCTCCAGCGGCGTATTGCTTTCGCCTCTCTGCAAGCAAGCTCCCAGCGGCGTATTGCTTTGCCTCCGTCGACTTCCAAGTTCCAGCGGCGTATTGTTTTGCCTCTCGGTCAAGGAAATCTCCAGCGGCGTATTGCTTTCGCCTCGCTGCAAGCAAACTCCCAGCGGCGTATTGCTTTGCCTCTCGGTCAAGGAAATCTCCAGCGGCGTATTGCTTTCGCCTCTCTGCAAGCAAACTCCCAGCGGCGTATTGCTTTGCCTCTCGGTCAATGAAATCTCCAGCGGCGTATTGCTTTCGCCTCTCTGCAAGCAAACTCCCAGCGGCGTATTGCTTTGCCTCCGTCGACTTCCAAGTTCCAGCGGCGTATTGCTTTGCCTCTCGGTCAAGGAAATCTCCAGCGGCGTATTGCTTTCGCCTCTCTGCAAGCAAACTCCCAGCGGCGTATTGCTTTGCCTCTCGGTCAATGAAATCTCCAGCGGCGTATTGCTTTCGCCTCTCTGCAAGCAAACTCCCAGCGGCGTATTGCTTTGCCACTCGGTCAAGGAAATCTCCAGCGGCGTATTGCTTTCGCCTCTCTGCAAGCAAACTCCCAGCGGCGTATTGCTTTGCCTCCGTCGACTTCCAAGTTCCAGCGGCGTATTGCTTTGCCTCTCGGTCAATGAAATCTCCAGCGGCGTATTGTTTTCGCCTCTCTGCAAGCAAACTCCCAGCGGCGTATTGCTTTGCCTCCGTCGACTTCCAAGCTCCAGCGGCGTATTGCTTTGCCTCTCGGTCAAGGAAATCTCCAGCGGCGTATTGCTTTCGCCTCTCTGCAAGCAAACTCCCAGCGGCGTATTGCTTTGCCTCTCGGTCAATGAAATCTCCAGCGGCGTATTGCTTTCGCCTCTCTGCAAGCAAACTCCCAGCGGCGTATTGCTTTGCCACTCGGTCAAGGAAATCTCCAGCGGCGTATTGTTTTCGCCTCTCGGCAAGCAAACTCCCAGCGGCGTATTGCTTTGCCTCTCGGTCAATGAAATCTCCAGCGGCGTATTGCTTTCGCCTCTCTGCAAGCAAACTCCCAGCGGCGTATAGCGTTGCCTCCGTCGACTTCCAAGTTCCAGCGGCGTATTGCTTTGCCTCTCGGTCAAGGAAATCTCCAGCGGCGTATTGCTTTCGCCTCTCTGCAAGCAAACTCCCAGCGACGTATTGCTTTGCCTCTCGGTCAAGGAAATCTCCAGCGGCGTATTGCTTTCGCCTCTCTGCAAGCAAACTCCCAGCGGCGTATTGCTTTGCCTCTCGGTCAATGAAATCTCCAGCGGCGTATTGCTTTCGCCTCTCTGCAAGCAAACTCCCAGCGGCGTATTGCTATGCCTCTCGGTCAAGGAAATCTCCAGCGGCGTATTGCTTTCGCCTCTCTGCAAGCAAACTCCCAGCGGCGTATTGCTTTGCCTCCGTCGACTTCCAAGTTCCAGCGGCGTATTGCTTTGCCTCTCGGTCAAGGAAATCTCCAGCGGCGTATTGCTTTCGCCTCTCTGCAAGCAAACTCCCAGCGGCGTATTGCTTTGCCTCTCGGTCAATGAAATCTCCAGCGGCGTATTGCTTTCGCCTCTCTGCAAGCAAACTCCCAGCGGCGTATTGCTTTGCCTCCGTCGACTTCCAAGTTCCAGCGGCGTATTGTTTTGCCTCTCGGTCAAGGAAATCTCCAGCGGCGTATTGCTTTCGCCTCGCTGCAAGCAAACTCCCAGCGGCGTATTGCTTTGCCTCTCGGTCAAGGAAATCTCCAGCGGCGTATTGCTTTCGCCTCTCTGCAAGCAAACTCCCAGCGGCGTATTGCTTTGCCTCTCGGTCAATGAAATCTCCAGCGGGGTATTGCTTTCGCCTCTCTGCAAGCAAACTCCCAGCGGCGTATTGCTTTGCCTCTCGGTCAAGGAAATCTCCAGCGGCGTATTGCTTTCGCCTCTCTGCAAGCAAACTCCCAGCGGCGTATTGCTTTGCCTCCGTCGACTTCCAAGTTCCAGCGGCGTATTGCTTTGCCTCTCGGTCAAGGAAATCTCCAGCGGCGTATTGCTTTCGCCTCTCTGCAAGCAAACTCCCAGCGGCGTATTGCTTTGCCTCTCGGTCAAGGAAATCTCCAGCGGCGTATTGCTTTCGCCTCTCTGCAAGCAAACTCCCAGCGGCGTATTGCTTTGCCTCCGTCGACTTCCAAGTTCCAGCGGCGTATTGCTTTGCCTCTCGGTCAAGGAAATCTCCAGCGGCGTATTGCTTTCGCCTCTCTGCAAGCAAACTCCCAGCGGCGTATTGCTTTGCCTCTCGGTCAAGGAAATCTCCAGCGGCGTATTGCTTTCGCCTCTCTGCAAGCAAACTCCCAGCGGCGTATTGCTTTGCCTCCGTCGACTTCCAAGCTCCAGCGGCGTATTGCTTTGCCTCTCGGTCAAGGAAATCTCCAGCGGCGTATTGCTTTCGCCTCTCTGCAAGCAAACTCCCAGCGGCGTATTGCTTTGCCTCTCGGTCAATGAAATCTCCAGCGGCGTATTGCTTTCGCCTCTCTGCAAGCAAACTCCCAGCGGCGTATTGCTTTGCCTCCCGGTCAATGAAATCTCCAGCGGCGTATTGCTTTCGCCTCTCTGCAAGCAAACTCCCAGCGGCGTATTGCTTTGCCTCTCGGTCAAGGAAATCCCCAGCGGCGTATTGCTTTGCCTCTCGGTCAAGGAAATCTCCAGCGGCGTATTGCTTTCGCCTCTCTGCAAGCAAACTCCCAGCGGCGTATTGCTTTGCCTCTCGGTCAATGAAATCTCCAGCGGCGTATTGCTTTCGCCTCTCTGCAAGCAAACTCCCAGCGGCGTATTGGTTTGCCACTCGGTCAAGGAAATCTCCAGCGGCGTATTGTTTTCGCCTCTCTGCAAGCAAACTCCCAGCGGCGTATTGCTTTGCCTCTCGGTCAATGAAATCTCCAGCGGCCTATTGCTTTCGCCTCTCTGCAAGCAAACTCCCAGCGGCGTATTGCTTTGCCTCTCGGTCAAGGAAATCCCCAGCGGCGTATTGCTTTGCCTCTCGGTCAAGGAAATCTCCAGCGGCGTATTGCTTTCGCCTCTCTGCAAGCAAACTCCCAGCGGCGTATTGCTTTGCCTCTCGGTCAATGAAATCTCCAGCGGCGTATTGCTTTCGCCTCTCTGCAAGCAAACTCCCAGCGGCGTATTGCTTTGCCTCTCGGTCAAGGAAATCCCCAGCGGCGTATTGCTTTGCCTCTCGGTCAAGGAAATCTCCAGCGGCGTATTGCTTTCGCCTCTCTGCAAGCAAACTCCCAGCGGCGTATTGCTTTGCCTCTCGGTCAATGAAATCTCCAGCGGCGTATTGCTTTCGCCTCTCTGCAAGCAAACTCCCAGCGGCGTATTGCTTTGCCACTCGGTCAAGGAAATCTCCAGCGGCGTATTGTTTTCGCCTCTCTGCAAGCAAACTCCCAGCGGCGTATTGCTTTGCCTCTCGGTCAATGAAATCTCCAGCGGCCTATTGCTTTCGCCTCTCTGCAAGCAAACTCCCAGCGGCGTATTGCTTTGCCTCTCGGTCAAGGAAATCTCCAGCGGCGTATTGCTTTCGCCTCTCTGCAAGCAAACTCCCAGCGGCGTATTGCTTTGCCTCTCGGTCAATGAAATCTCCAGCGGCGTATTGCTTTCGCCTCTCTGCAAGCAAACTCCCAGCGGCGTATAGCTTTGCCTCCGTCGACTTCCAAGTTCCAGCGGCGTATTGCTTTGCCTCTCGGTCAAGGAAATCTCCAGCGGCGTATTGCTTTCGCCTCTCTGCAAGCAAACTCCCAGCGACGTATTGCTTTGCCTCTCGGTCAAGGAAATCTCCAGCGGCGTAATGCTTTCGCCTCTCTGCAAGCAAACTCCCAGCGGCGTATTGCTTTGCCTCTCGGTCAATGAAATCTCCAGCGGCGTATTGCTTTCGCCTCTCTGCAAGCAAACTCCCAGCGGCGTATTGCTATGCCTCTCGGTCAAGGAAATCTCCAGCGGCGTATTGCTTTCGCCTCTCTGCAAGCAAACTCCCAGCGGCGTATTGCTTTGCCTCCGTCGACTTCCAAGTTCCAGCGGCGTATTGCTTTGCCTCTCGGTCAAGGAAATCTCCAGCGGCGTATTGCTTTCGCCTCTCTGCAAGCAAACTCCCAGCGGCGTATTGCTTTGCCTCTCGGTCAATGAAATCTCCAGCGGCGTATTGCTTTCGCCTCTCTGCAAGCAAACTCCCAGCGGCGTATTGCTTTGCCTCCGTCGACTTCCAAGTTCCAGCGGCGTATTGTTTTGCCTCTCGGTCAAGGAAATCTCCAGCGGCGTATTGCTTTCGCCTCGCTGCAAGCAAACTCCCAGCGGCGTATTGCTTTGCCTCTCGGTCAAGGAAATCTCCAGCGGCGTATTGCTTTCGCCTCTCTGCAAGCATACTCCCAGCGGCGTATTGCTTTGCCTCTCGGTCAATGAAATCTCCAGCGGCGTATTGCTTTCGCCTCTCTGCAAGCAAACTCCCAGCGGCGTATTGCTTTGCCTCCGTCGACTTCCAAGTTCCAGCGGCGTATTGCTTTGCCTCTCGGTCAAGGAAATCTCCAGCGGCGTATTGTTTTCGCCTCTCTGCAAGCAAACTCCCAGCGGCGTATTGCTTTGCCTCTCGGTCAATGAAATCTCCAGCGGCGTATTGCTTTCGCCTCTCTGCAAGCAAACTCCCAGCGGCGTATTGCTTTGCCACTCGGTCAAGGAAATCTCCAGCGGCGTATTGCTTTCGCCTCTCTGCATGCAAACTCCCAGCGGCGTATTGCTTTGCCTCTCGGTCAATGAAATCTCCAGCGGCGTATTGCTTTCGCCTCTCTGCAAGCAAATTCCCAGCGGCGTATTGCTTTGCCTCTCGGTCAAGGAAATCTCCAGCGGCGTATTGCTTTCGCCTCTCTGCAAGCAAACTCCCAGCGGCGTATTGCTTTGCCTCTCGGTCAATGAAATCTCCAGCGGCGTATTGCTTTCGCCTCTCTGCAAGCAAACTCCCAGCGGCGTATTGCTTTGCCTCCGTCGACTTCCAAGTTCCAGCGGCGTATTGCTTTGCCTCTCGGTCAAGGAAATCTCCAGCGGCGTATTGCTTTCGCCTCTCTGCAAGCAAACTCCCAGCGGCGTATTGCTTTGCCTCTCGGTCAATGAAATCTCCAGCGGCGTATTGCTTTCGCCTCTCTACAAGCAAACTCCCAGCGGCGTATTGCTTTGCCTCTCGGTCAATGAAATCTCCAGCGGCGTATTGTTTTCGCCTCTCTGCAAGCAAACTCCCAGCGGCGTATTGCTTTGCCTCCGTCGACTTCCAAGCTCCAGCGGCGTATTGCTTTGCCTCTCGGTCAAGGAAATCTCCAGCGGCGTATTGCTTTCGCCTCTCTGCAAGCAAACTCCCAGCGGCGTATTGCTTTGCCTCTCGGTCAATGAAATCTCCAGCGGCGTATTGCTTTCGCCTCTCTGCAAGCAAACTCCCAGCGGCGTATTGCTTTGCCACTCGGTCAAGGAAATCTCCAGCGGCGTATTGTTTTCGCCTCTCTGCAAGCAAACTCCCAGCGGCGTATTGCTTTGCCTCTCGGTCAATGAAATCTCCAGCGGCCTATTGCTTTCGCCTCTCTGCAAGCAAACTCCCAGCGGCGTATTGCTTTACCTCTCGGTCAAGGAAATCTCCAGCGGCGTATTGCTTTCGCCTCTCTGCAAGCAAACTCCCAGCGGCGTATTGCTTTGCCTCTCGGTCAATGAAATCTCCAGCGGCGTATTGCTTTCGCCTCTCTGCAAGCAAACTCCCAGCGGCGTATAGCTTTGCCTCCGTCGACTTCCAAGTTCCAGCGGCGTATTGCTTTGCCTCTCGGTCAAGGAAATCTCCAGCGGCGTATTGCTTTCGCCTCTCTGCAAGCAAACTCCCAGCGGCGTATTGCTTTGCCTCTCGGTCAATGAAATCTCCAGCGGCGTATTGCTTTCGCCTCTCTGCAAGCAAACTCCCAGCGGCGTATTGCTATGCCTCTCGGTCAAGGAAATCTCCAGCGGCGTATTGCTTTCGCCTCTCTGCAAGCAAACTCCCAGCGGCGTATTGCTTTGCCTCCGTCGACTTCCAAGTTCCAGCGGCGTATTGCTTTGCCTCTCGGTCAAGGAAATCTCCAGCGGCGTATTGCTTTCGCCTCTCTGCAAGCAAACTCCCAGCGGCGTATTGCTTTGCCTCTCGGTCAATGAAATCTCCAGCGGCGTATTGCTTTCGCCTCTCTGCAAGCAAACTCCCAGCGGCGTATTGCTTTGCCTCCGTCGACTTCCAAGTTCCAGCGGCGTATTGTTTTGCCTCTCGGTCAAGGAAATCTCCAGCGGCGTATTGCTTTCGCCTCGCTGCAAGCAAACTCCCAGCGGCGTATTGCTTTGCCTCTCGGTCAAGGAAATCTCCAGCGGCGTATTGCTTTCGCCTCTCTGCAAGCAAACTCCCAGCGGCGTATTGCTTTGCCTCTCGGTCAATGAAATCTCCAGCGGCGTATTGCTTTCGCCTCTCTGCAAGCAAACTCCCAGCGGCGTATTGCTTTGCCACTCGGTCAAGGAAATCTCCAGCGGCGTATTGCTTTCGCCTCTCTGCATGCAAACTCCCAGCGGCGTATTGCTTTGCCTCTCGGTCAATGAAATCTCCAGCGGCGTATTGCTTTCGCCTCTCTGCAAGCAAATTCCCAGCGGCGTATTGCTTTGCCTCTCGGTCAAGGAAATCTCCAGCGGCGTATTGCTTTCGCCTCTCTGCAAGCAAACTCCCAGCGGCGTATTGCTTTGCCTCTCGGTCAATGAAATCTCCAGCGGCCTATTGCTTTCGCCTCTCTGCAAGCAAACTCCCAGCGGCGTATTGCTTTGCCTCTCGGTCAAGGAAATCTCCAGCGGCGTATTGCTTTCGCCTCTCTGCAAGCAAACTCCCAGCGGCGTATTGCTTTGCCTCTCGGTCAATGAAATCTCCAGCGGCGTATTGCTTTCGCCTCTCTGCAAGCAAACTCCCAGCGGCGTATTGCTTTGCCTCCGTCGACTTCCAAGTTCCAGCGGCGTATTGTTTTGCCTCTCGGTCAAGGAAATCTCCAGCGGCGTATTGCTTTCGCCTCGCTGCAAGCAAACTCCCAGCGGCGTATTGCTTTGCCTCTCGGTCAAGGAAATCTCCAGCGGCGTATTGCTTTCGCCTCTCTGCAAGCAAACTCCCAGCGGCGTATTGCTTTGCCTCTCGGTCAATGAAATCTCCAGCGGCGTATTGCTTTCGCCTCTCTGCAAGCAAACTCCCAGCGGCGTATTGCTTTGCCACTCGGTCAAGGAAATCTCCAGCGGCGTATTGCTTTCGCCTCTCTGCATGCAAACTCCCAGCGGCGTATTGCTTTGCCTCTCGGTCAATGAAATCTCCAGCGGCGTATTGCTTTCGCCTCTCTGCAAGCAAATTCCCAGCGGCGTATTGCTTTGCCTCTCGGTCAAGGAAATCTCCAGCGGCGTATTGCTTTCGCCTCTCTGCAAGCAAACTCCCAGCGGCGTATTGCTTTGCCTCTCGGTCAATGAAATCTCCAGCGGCCTATTGCTTTCGCCTCTCTGCAAGCAAACTCCCAGCGGCGTATTGCTTTGCCTCTCGGTCAAGGAAATCTCCAGCGGCGTATTGCTTTCGCCTCTCTGCAAGCAAACTCCCAGCGGCGTATTGCTTTGCCTCTCGGTCAATGAAATCTCCAGCGGCGTATTGCTTTCGCCTCTCTGCAAGCAAACTCCCAGCGGCGTATAGCTTTGCCTCCGTCGACTTCCAAGTTCCAGCGGCGTATTGCTTTGCCTCTCGGTCAAGGAAATCTCCAGCGGCGTATTGCTTTCGCCTCTCTGCAAGCAAACTCCCAGCGACGTATTGCTTTGCCTCTCGGTCAAGGAAATCTCCAGCGGCGTAATGCTTTCGCCTCTCTGCAAGCAAACTCCCAGCGGCGTATTGCTTTGCCTCTCGGTCAATGAAATCTCCAGCGGCGTATTGCTTTCGCCTCTCTGCAAGCAAACTCCCAGCGGCGTATTGCTATGCCTCTCGGTCAAGGAAATCTCCAGCGGCGTATTGTTTTCGCCTCTCTGCAAGCAAACTCCCAGCGGCGTATTGCTTTGCCTCCGTCGACTTCCAAGTTCCAGCGGCGTATTGCTTTGCCTCTCGGTCAAGGAAATCTCCAGCGGCGTATTGCTTTCGCCTCTCTGCAAGCAAACTCCCAGCGGCGTATTGCTTTGCCTCTCGGTCAATGAAATCTCCAGCGGCGTATTGCTTTCGCCTCTCTGCAAGCAAACTCCCAGCGGCGTATTGCTTTGCCTCCGTCGACTTCCAAGTTCCAGCGGCGTATTGTTTTGCCTCTCGGTCAAGGAAATCTCCAGCGGCGTATTGCTTTCGCCTCGCTGCAAGCAAACTCCCAGCGGCGTATTGCTTTGCCTCTCGGTCAAGGAAATCTCCAGCGGCGTATTGCTTTCGCCTCTCTGCAAGCATACTCCCAGCGGCGTATTGCTTTGCCTCTCGGTCAATGAAATCTCCAGCGGCGTATTGCTTTCGCCTCTCTGCAAGCAAACTCCCAGCGGCGTATTGCTTTGCCTCCGTCGACTTCCAAGTTCCAGCGGCGTATTGCTTTGCCTCTCGGTCAAGGAAATCTCCAGCGGCGTATTGTTTTCGCCTCTCTGCAGGCAAACTCCCAGCGGCGTATTGCTTTGCCTCTCGGTCAATGAAATCTCCAGCAGCGTATTGCTTTCGCCTCTCTGCAAGCAAACTCCCAGCGGCGTATTGCTTTGCCACTCGGTCAAGGAAATCTCCAGCGGCGTATTGCTTTCGCCTCTCTGCATGCAAACTCCCAGCGGCGTATTGCTTTGCCTCTCGGTCAATGAAATCTCCAGCGGCGTATTGCTTTCGCCTCTCTGCAAGCAAATTCCCAGCGGCGTATTGCTTTGCCTCTCGGTCAAGGAAATCTCCAGCGGCGTATTGCTTTCGCCTCTCTGCAAGCAAACTCCCAGCGGCGTATTGCTTTGCCTCTCGGTCAATGAAATCTCCAGCGGCGTATTGCTTTCGCCTCTCTGCAAGCAAACTCCCAGCGGCGTATTGCTTTGCCTCCGTCGACTTCCAAGTTCCAGCGGCGTATTGCTTTGCCTCTCGGTCAAGGAAATCTCCAGCGGCGTATTGCTTTCGCCTCTCTGCAAGCAAACTCCCAGCGGCGTATTGCTTTGCCTCTCGGTCAATGAAATCTCCAGCGGCGTATTGCTTTCGCCTCTCTGCAAGCAAACTCCCAGCGGCGTATTGCTTTGCCTCTCGGTCAATGAAATCTCCAGCGGCGTATTGTTTTCGCCTCTCTGCAAGCAAACTCCCAGCGGCGTATTGCTTTGCCTCCGTCGACTTCCAAGCTCCAGCGGCGTATTGCTTTGCCTCTCGGTCAAGGAAATCTCCAGCGGCGTATTGCTTTCGCCTCTCTGCAAGCAAACTCCCAGCGGCGTATTGCTTTGCCTCTCGGTCAATGAAATCTCCAGCGGCGTATTGCTTTCGCCTCTCTGCAAGCAAACTCCCAGCGGCGTATTGCTTTGCCACTCGGTCAAGGAAATCTCCAGCGGCGTATTGTTTTCGCCTCTCTGCAAGCAAACTCCCAGCGGCGTATTGCTTTGCCTCTCGGTCAATGAAATCTCCAGCGGCCTATTGCTTTCGCCTCTCTGCAAGCAAACTCCCAGCGGCGTATTGCTTTACCTCTCGGTCAAGGAAATCTCCAGCGGCGTATTGCTTTCGCCTCTCTGCAAGCAAACTCCCAGCGGCGTATTGCTTTGCCTCTCGGTCAATGAAATCTCCAGCGGCGTATTGCTTTCGCCTCTCTGCAAGCAAACTCCCAGCGGCGTATAGCTTTGCCTCCGTCGACTTCCAAGTTCCAGCGGCGTATTGCTTTGCCTCTCGGTCAAGGAAATCTCCAGCGGCGTATTGCTTTCGCCTCTCTGCAAGCAAACTCCCAGCGGCGTATTGCTTTGCCTCTCGGTCAATGAAATCTCCAGCGGCGTATTGCTTTCGCCTCTCTGCAAGCAAACTCCCAGCGGCGTATTGCTATGCCTCTCGGTCAAGGAAATCTCCAGCGGCGTATTGCTTTCGCCTCTCTGCAAGCAAACTCCCAGCGGCGTATTGCTTTGCCTCTCGGTCAATGAAATCTCCAGCGGCGTATTGCTTTCGCCTCTCTGCAAGCAAACTCCCAGCGGCGTATTGCTATGCCTCTCGGTCAAGGAAATCTCCAGCGGCGTAATGCTTTCGCCTCTCTGCAAGCAAACTCCCAGCGGCGTATTGCTTTGCCTCTCGGTCAATGAAATCTCCAGCGGCGTATTGCTTTCGCCTCTCTGCAAGCAAACTCCCAGCGGCGTATTGCTATGCCTCTCGGTCAAGGAAATCTCCAGCGGCGTATTGTTTTCGCCTCTCTGCAAGCAAACTCCCAGCGGCGTATTGCTTTGCCTCCGTCGACTTCCAAGTTCCAGCGGCGTATTGCTTTGCCTCTCGGTCAAGGAAATCTCCAGCGGCGTATTGCTTTCGCCTCTCTGCAAGCAAACTCCCAGCGGCGTATTGCTTTGCCTCTCGGTCAATGAAATCTCCAGCGGCGTATTGCTTTCGCCTCTCTGCAAGCAAACTCCCAGCGGCGTATTGCTTTGCCTCCGTCGACTTCCAAGTTCCAGCGGCGTATTGTTTTGCCTCTCGGTCAAGGAAATCTCCAGCGGCGTATTGCTTTCGCCTCGCTGCAAGCAAACTCCCAGCGGCGTATTGCTTTGCCTCTCGGTCAAGGAAATCTCCAGCGGCGTATTGCTTTCGCCTCTCTGCAAGCATACTCCCAGCGGCGTATTGCTTTGCCTCTCGGTCAATGAAATCTCCAGCGGCGTATTGCTTTCGCCTCTCTGCAAGCAAACTCCCAGCGGCGTATTGCTTTGCCTCCGTCGACTTCCAAGTTCCAGCGGCGTATTGCTTTGCCTCTCGGTCAAGGAAATCTCCAGCGGCGTATTGTTTTCGCCTCTCTGCAGGCAAACTCCCAGCGGCGTATTGCTTTGCCTCTCGGTCAATGAAATCTCCAGCAGCGTATTGCTTTCGCCTCTCTGCAAGCAAACTCCCAGCGGCGTATTGCTTTGCCACTCGGTCAAGGAAATCTCCAGCGGCGTATTGCTTTCGCCTCTCTGCATGCAAACTCCCAGCGGCGTATTGCTTTGCCTCTCGGTCAATGAAATCTCCAGCGGCGTATTGCTTTCGCCTCTCTGCAAGCAAATTCCCAGCGGCGTATTGCTTTGCCTCTCGGTCAAGGAAATCTCCAGCGGCGTATTGCTTTCGCCTCTCTGCAAGCAAACTCCCAGCGGCGTATTGCTTTGCCTCTCGGTCAATGAAATCTCCAGCGGCGTATTGCTTTCGCCTCTCTGCAAGCAAACTCCCAGCGGCGTATTGCTTTGCCTCCGTCGACTTCCAAGTTCCAGCGGCGTATTGCTTTGCCTCTCGGTCAAGGAAATCTCCAGCGGCGTATTGCTTTCGCCTCTCTGCAAGCAAACTCCCAGCGGCGTATTGCTTTGCCTCTCGGTCAATGAAATCTCCAGCGGCGTATTGCTTTCGCCTCTCTGCAAGCAAACTCCCAGCGGCGTATTGCTTTGCCTCTCGGTCAATGAAATCTCCAGCGGCGTATTGTTTTCGCCTCTCTGCAAGCAAACTCCCAGCGGCGTATTGCTTTGCCTCCGTCGACTTCCAAGCTCCAGCGGCGTATTGCTTTGCCTCTCGGTCAAGGAAATCTCCAGCGGCGTATTGCTTTCGCCTCTCTGCAAGCAAACTCCCAGCGGCGTATTGCTTTGCCTCTCGGTCAATGAAATCTCCAGCGGCGTATTGCTTTCGCCTCTCTGCAAGCAAACTCCCAGCGGCGTATTGCTTTGCCACTCGGTCAAGGAAATCTCCAGCGGCGTATTGTTTTCGCCTCTCTGCAAGCAAACTCCCAGCGGCGTATTGCTTTGCCTCTCGGTCAATGAAATCTCCAGCGGCCTATTGCTTTCGCCTCTCTGCAAGCAAACTCCCAGCGGCGTATTGCTTTACCTCTCGGTCAAGGAAATCTCCAGCGGCGTATTGCTTTCGCCTCTCTGCAAGCAAACTCCCAGCGGCGTATTGCTTTGCCTCTCGGTCAATGAAATCTCCAGCGGCGTATTGCTTTCGCCTCTCTGCAAGCAAACTCCCAGCGGCGTATAGCTTTGCCTCCGTCGACTTCCAAGTTCCAGCGGCGTATTGCTTTGCCTCTCGGTCAAGGAAATCTCCAGCGGCGTATTGCTTTCGCCTCTCTGCAAGCAAACTCCCAGCGGCGTATTGCTTTGCCTCTCGGTCAATGAAATCTCCAGCGGCGTATTGCTTTCGCCTCTCTGCAAGCAAACTCCCAGCGGCGTATTGCTATGCCTCTCGGTCAAGGAAATCTCCAGCGGCGTATTGCTTTCGCCTCTCTGCAAGCAAACTCCCAGCGGCGTATTGCTTTGCCTCCGTCGACTTCCAAGTTCCAGCGGCGTATTGCTTTGCCTCTCGGTCAAGGAAATCTCCAGCGGCGTATTGCTTTCGCCTCTCTGCAAGCAAACTCCCAGCGGCGTATTGCTTTGCCTCTCGGTCAATGAAATCTCCAGCGGCGTATTGCTTTCGCCTCTCTGCAAGCAAACTCCCAGCGGCGTATTGCTTTGCCTCCGTCGACTTCCAAGTTCCAGCGGCGTATTGTTTTGCCTCTCGGTCAAGGAAATCTCCAGCGGCGTATTGCTTTCGCCTCGCTGCAAGCAAACTCCCAGCGGCGTATTGCTTTGCCTCTCGGTCAAGGAAATCTCCAGCGGCGTATTGCTTTCGCCTCTCTGCAAGCAAACTCCCAGCGGCGTATTGCTTTGCCTCTCGGTCAATGAAATCTCCAGCGGCGTATTGCTTTCGCCTCTCTGCAAGCAAACTCCCAGCGGCGTATTGCTTTGCCACTCGGTCAAGGAAATCTCCAGCGGCGTATTGCTTTCGCCTCTCTGCATGCAAACTCCCAGCGGCGTATTGCTTTGCCTCTCGGTCAATGAAATCTCCAGCGGCGTATTGCTTTCGCCTCTCTGCAAGCAAATTCCCAGCGGCGTATTGCTTTGCCTCTCGGTCAAGGAAATCTCCAGCGGCGTATTGCTTTCGCCTCTCTGCAAGCAAACTCCCAGCGGCGTATTGCTTTGCCTCCGTCGACTTCCAAGTTCCAGCGGCGTATTGTTTTGCCTCTCGGTCAAGGAAATCTCCAGCGGCGTATTGCTTTCGCCTCGCTGCAAGCAAACTCCCAGCGGCGTATTGCTTTGCCTCTCGGTCAAGGAAATCTCCAGCGGCGTATTGCTTTCGCCTCTCTGCAAGCAAACTCCCAGCGGCGTATTGCTTTGCCTCTCGGTCAATGAAATCTCCAGCGGCGTATTGCTTTCGCCTCTCTGCAAGCAAACTCCCAGCGGCGTATTGCTTTGCCTCCGTCGACTTCCAAGTTCCAGCGGCGTATTGCTTTGCCTCTCGGTCAAGGAAATCTCCAGCGGCGTATTGCTTTCGCCTCTCTGCAAGCAAACTCCCAGCGGCGTATTGCTTTGCCTCTCGGTCAATGAAATCTCCAGCGGCGTATTGCTTTCGCCTCTCTGCAAGCAAACTCCCAGCGGCGTATTGCTTTGCCACTCGGTCAAGGAAATCTCCAGCGGCGTATTGTTTTCGCCTCTCTGCAAGCAAACTCCCAGCGGCGTATTGCTTTGCCTCCGTCGACTTCCAAGCTCCAGCGGCGTATTGCTTTGCCTCTCGGTCAAGGAAATCTCCAGCGGCGTATTGCTTTCGCCTCTCTGCAAGCAAACTCCCAGCGGCGTATTGCTTTGCCTCTCGGTCAATGAAATCTCCAGCGGCGTATTGCTTTCGCCTCTCTGCAAGCAAACTCCCAGCGGCGTATTGCTTTGCCACTCGGTCAAGGAAATCTCCAGCGGCGTATTGTTTTCGCCTCTCTGCAAGCAAACTCCCAGCGGCGTATTGCTTTGCCTCTCGGTCAATGAAATCTCCAGCGGCCTATTGCTTTCGCCTCTCTGCAAGCAAACTCCCAGCGGCGTATTGCTTTACCTCTCGGTCAAGGAAATCTCCAGCGGCGTATTGCTTTCGCCTCTCTGCAAGCAAACTCCCAGCGGCGTATTGCTTTGCCTCTCGGTCAATGAAATCTCCAGCGGCGTATTGCTTTCGCCTCTCTGCAAGCAAACTCCCAGCGGCGTATAGCTTTGCCTCCGTCGACTTCCAAGTTCCAGCGGCGTATTGCTTTGCCTCTCGGTCAAGGAAATCTCCAGCGGCGTATTGCTTTCGCCTCTCTGCAAGCAAACTCCCAGCGGCGTATTGCTTTGCCTCTCGGTCAATGAAATCTCCAGCGGCGTATTGCTTTCGCCTCTCTGCAAGCAAACTCCCAGCGGCGTATTGCTATGCCTCTCGGTCAAGGAAATCTCCAGCGGCGTATTGCTTTCGCCTCTCTGCAAGCAAACTCCCAGCGGCGTATTGCTTTGCCTCCGTCGACTTCCAAGTTCCAGCGGCGTATTGCTTTGCCTCTCGGTCAAGGAAATCTCCAGCGGCGTATTGCTTTCGCCTCTCTGCAAGCAAACTCCCAGCGGCGTATTGCTTTGCCTCTCGGTCAATGAAATCTCCAGCGGCGTATTGCTTTCGCCTCTCTGCAAGCAAACTCCCAGCGGCGTATTGCTTTGCCTCCGTCGACTTCCAAGTTCCAGCGGCGTATTGTTTTGCCTCTCGGTCAAGGAAATCTCCAGCGGCGTATTGCTTTCGCCTCGCTGCAAGCAAACTCCCAGCGGCGTATTGCTTTGCCTCTCGGTCAAGGAAATCTCCAGCGGCGTATTGCTTTCGCCTCTCTGCAAGCAAACTCCCAGCGGCGTATTGCTTTGCCTCTCGGTCAATGAAATCTCCAGCGGCGTATTGCTTTCGCCTCTCTGCAAGCAAACTCCCAGCGGCGTATTGCTTTGCCACTCGGTCAAGGAAATCTCCAGCGGCGTATTGCTTTCGCCTCTCTGCATGCAAACTCCCAGCGGCGTATTGCTTTGCCTCTCGGTCAATGAAATCTCCAGCGGCGTATTGCTTTCGCCTCTCTGCAAGCAAATTCCCAGCGGCGTATTGCTTTGCCTCTCGGTCAAGGAAATCTCCAGCGGCGTATTGCTTTCGCCTCTCTGCAAGCAAACTCCCAGCGGCGTATTGCTTTGCCTCTCGGTCAATGAAATCTCCAGCGGCCTATTGCTTTCGCCTCTCTGCAAGCAAACTCCCAGCGGCGTATTGCTTTGCCTCTCGGTCAAGGAAATCTCCAGCGGCGTATTGCTTTCGCCTCTCTGCAAGCAAACTCCCAGCGGCGTATTGCTTTGCCTCTCGGTCAATGAAATCTCCAGCGGCGTATTGCTTTCGCCTCTCTGCAAGCAAACTCCCAGCGGCGTATTGCTTTGCCTCCGTCGACTTCCAAGTTCCAGCGGCGTATTGTTTTGCCTCTCGGTCAAGGAAATCTCCAGCGGCGTATTGCTTTCGCCTCGCTGCAAGCAAACTCCCAGCGGCGTATTGCTTTGCCTCTCGGTCAAGGAAATCTCCAGCGGCGTATTGCTTTCGCCTCTCTGCAAGCAAACTCCCAGCGGCGTATTGCTTTGCCTCTCGGTCAATGAAATCTCCAGCGGCGTATTGCTTTCGCCTCTCTGCAAGCAAACTCCCAGCGGCGTATTGCTTTGCCACTCGGTCAAGGAAATCTCCAGCGGCGTATTGCTTTCGCCTCTCTGCATGCAAACTCCCAGCGGCGTATTGCTTTGCCTCTCGGTCAATGAAATCTCCAGCGGCGTATTGCTTTCGCCTCTCTGCAAGCAAATTCCCAGCGGCGTATTGCTTTGCCTCTCGGTCAAGGAAATCTCCAGCGGCGTATTGCTTTCGCCTCTCTGCAAGCAAACTCCCAGCGGCGTATTGCTTTGCCTCTCGGTCAATGAAATCTCCAGCGGCCTATTGCTTTCGCCTCTCTGCAAGCAAACTCCCAGCGGCGTATTGCTTTGCCTCTCGGTCAAGGAAATCTCCAGCGGCGTATTGCTTTCGCCTCTCTGCAAGCAAACTCCCAGCGGCGTATTGCTTTGCCTCTCGGTCAATGAAATCTCCAGCGGCGTATTGCTTTCGCCTCTCTGCAAGCAAACTCCCAGCGGCGTATAGCTTTGCCTCCGTCGACTTCCAAGTTCCAGCGGCGTATTGCTTTGCCTCTCGGTCAAGGAAATCTCCAGCGGCGTATTGCTTTCGCCTCTCTGCAAGCAAACTCCCAGCGACGTATTGCTTTGCCTCTCGGTCAAGGAAATCTCCAGCGGCGTAATGCTTTCGCCTCTCTGCAAGCAAACTCCCAGCGGCGTATTGCTTTGCCTCTCGGTCAATGAAATCTCCAGCGGCGTATTGCTTTCGCCTCTCTGCAAGCAAACTCCCAGCGGCGTATTGCTATGCCTCTCGGTCAAGGAAATCTCCAGCGGCGTATTGTTTTCGCCTCTCTGCAAGCAAACTCCCAGCGGCGTATTGCTTTGCCTCCGTCGACTTCCAAGTTCCAGCGGCGTATTGCTTTGCCTCTCGGTCAAGGAAATCTCCAGCGGCGTATTGCTTTCGCCTCTCTGCAAGCAAACTCCCAGCGGCGTATTGCTTTGCCTCTCGGTCAATGAAATCTCCAGCGGCGTATTGCTTTCGCCTCTCTGCAAGCAAACTCCCAGCGGCGTATTGCTTTGCCTCCGTCGACTTCCAAGTTCCAGCGGCGTATTGTTTTGCCTCTCGGTCAAGGAAATCTCCAGCGGCGTATTGCTTTCGCCTCGCTGCAAGCAAACTCCCAGCGGCGTATTGCTTTGCCTCTCGGTCAAGGAAATCTCCAGCGGCGTATTGCTTTCGCCTCTCTGCAAGCATACTCCCAGCGGCGTATTGCTTTGCCTCTCGGTCAATGAAATCTCCAGCGGCGTATTGCTTTCGCCTCTCTGCAAGCAAACTCCCAGCGGCGTATTGCTTTGCCTCCGTCGACTTCCAAGTTCCAGCGGCGTATTGCTTTGCCTCTCGGTCAAGGAAATCTCCAGCGGCGTATTGTTTTCGCCTCTCTGCAGGCAAACTCCCAGCGGCGTATTGCTTTGCCTCTCGGTCAATGAAATCTCCAGCAGCGTATTGCTTTCGCCTCTCTGCAAGCAAACTCCCAGCGGCGTATTGCTTTGCCACTCGGTCAAGGAAATCTCCAGCGGCGTATTGCTTTCGCCTCTCTGCATGCAAACTCCCAGCGGCGTATTGCTTTGCCTCTCGGTCAATGAAATCTCCAGCGGCGTATTGCTTTCGCCTCTCTGCAAGCAAATTCCCAGCGGCGTATTGCTTTGCCTCTCGGTCAAGGAAATCTCCAGCGGCGTATTGCTTTCGCCTCTCTGCAAGCAAACTCCCAGCGGCGTATTGCTTTGCCTCTCGGTCAATGAAATCTCCAGCGGCGTATTGCTTTCGCCTCTCTGCAAGCAAACTCCCAGCGGCGTATTGCTTTGCCTCCGTCGACTTCCAAGTTCCAGCGGCGTATTGCTTTGCCTCTCGGTCAAGGAAATCTCCAGCGGCGTATTGCTTTCGCCTCTCTGCAAGCAAACTCCCAGCGGCGTATTGCTTTGCCTCTCGGTCAATGAAATCTCCAGCGGCGTATTGCTTTCGCCTCTCTGCAAGCAAACTCCCAGCGGCGTATTGCTTTGCCTCTCGGTCAATGAAATCTCCAGCGGCGTATTGTTTTCGCCTCTCTGCAAGCAAACTCCCAGCGGCGTATTGCTTTGCCTCCGTCGACTTCCAAGCTCCAGCGGCGTATTGCTTTGCCTCTCGGTCAAGGAAATCTCCAGCGGCGTATTGCTTTCGCCTCTCTGCAAGCAAACTCCCAGCGGCGTATTGCTTTGCCTCTCGGTCAATGAAATCTCCAGCGGCGTATTGCTTTCGCCTCTCTGCAAGCAAACTCCCAGCGGCGTATTGCTTTGCCACTCGGTCAAGGAAATCTCCAGCGGCGTATTGTTTTCGCCTCTCTGCAAGCAAACTCCCAGCGGCGTATTGCTTTGCCTCTCGGTCAATGAAATCTCCAGCGGCCTATTGCTTTCGCCTCTCTGCAAGCAAACTCCCAGCGGCGTATTGCTTTACCTCTCGGTCAAGGAAATCTCCAGCGGCGTATTGCTTTCGCCTCTCTGCAAGCAAACTCCCAGCGGCGTATTGCTTTGCCTCTCGGTCAATGAAATCTCCAGCGGCGTATTGCTTTCGCCTCTCTGCAAGCAAACTCCCAGCGGCGTATTGCTTTGCCTCCGTCGACTTCCAAGTTCCAGCGGCGTATTGTTTTGCCTCTCGGTCAAGGAAATCTCCAGCGGCGTATTGCTTTCGCCTCGCTGCAAGCAAACTCCCAGCGGCGTATTGCTTTGCCTCTCGGTCAAGGAAATCTCCAGCGGCGTATTGCTTTCGCCTCTCTGCAAGCAAACTCCCAGCGGCGTATTGCTTTGCCTCTCGGTCAATGAAATCTCCAGCGGCGTATTGCTTTCGCCTCTCTGCAAGCAAACTCCCAGCGGCGTATTGCTTTGCCACTCGGTCAAGGAAATCTCCAGCGGCGTATTGCTTTCGCCTCTCTGCATGCAAACTCCCAGCGGCGTATTGCTTTGCCTCTCGGTCAATGAAATCTCCAGCGGCGTATTGCTTTCGCCTCTCTGCAAGCAAATTCCCAGCGGCGTATTGCTTTGCCTCTCGGTCAAGGAAATCTCCAGCGGCGTATTGCTTTCGCCTCTCTGCAAGCAAACTCCCAGCGGCGTATTGCTTTGCCTCTCGGTCAATGAAATCTCCAGCGGCCTATTGCTTTCGCCTCTCTGCAAGCAAACTCCCAGCGGCGTATTGCTTTGCCTCTCGGTCAAGGAAATCTCCAGCGGCGTATTGCTTTCGCCTCTCTGCAAGCAAACTCCCAGCGGCGTATTGCTTTGCCTCTCGGTCAATGAAATCTCCAGCGGCGTATTGCTTTCGCCTCTCTGCAAGCAAACTCCCAGCGGCGTATAGCTTTGCCTCCGTCGACTTCCAAGTTCCAGCGGCGTATTGCTTTGCCTCTCGGTCAAGGAAATCTCCAGCGGCGTATTGCTTTCGCCTCTCTGCAAGCAAACTCCCAGCGGCGTATTGCTTTGCCTCTCGGTCAATGAAATCTCCAGCGGCGTATTGCTTTCGCCTCTCTGCAAGCAAACTCCCAGCGGCGTATTGCTATGCCTCTCGGTCAAGGAAATCTCCAGCGGCGTATTGCTTTCGCCTCTCTGCAAGCAAACTCCCAGCGGCGTATTGCTTTGCCTCCGTCGACTTCCAAGTTCCAGCGGCGTATTGCTTTGCCTCTCGGTCAAGGAAATCTCCAGCGGCGTATTGCTTTCGCCTCTCTGCAAGCAAACTCCCAGCGGCGTATTGCTTTGCCTCTCGGTCAATGAAATCTCCAGCGGCGTATTGCTTTCGCCTCTCTGCAAGCAAACTCCCAGCGGCGTATTGCTTTGCCTCCGTCGACTTCCAAGTTCCAGCGGCGTATTGTTTTGCCTCTCGGTCAAGGAAATCTCCAGCGGCGTATTGCTTTCGCCTCGCTGCAAGCAAACTCCCAGCGGCGTATTGCTTTGCCTCTCGGTCAAGGAAATCTCCAGCGGCGTATTGCTTTCGCCTCTCTGCAAGCAAACTCCCAGCGGCGTATTGCTTTGCCTCTCGGTCAATGAAATCTCCAGCGGCGTATTGCTTTCGCCTCTCTGCAAGCAAACTCCCAGCGGCGTATTGCTTTGCCACTCGGTCAAGGAAATCTCCAGCGGCGTATTGCTTTCGCCTCTCTGCATGCAAACTCCCAGCGGCGTATTGCTTTGCCTCTCGGTCAATGAAATCTCCAGCGGCGTATTGCTTTCGCCTCTCTGCAAGCAAATTCCCAGCGGCGTATTGCTTTGCCTCTCGGTCAAGGAAATCTCCAGCGGCGTATTGCTTTCGCCTCTCTGCAAGCAAACTCCCAGCGGCGTATTGCTTTGCCTCCGTCGACTTCCAAGTTCCAGCGGCGTATTGTTTTGCCTCTCGGTCAAGGAAATCTCCAGCGGCGTATTGCTTTCGCCTCGCTGCAAGCAAACTCCCAGCGGCGTATTGCTTTGCCTCTCGGTCAAGGAAATCTCCAGCGGCGTATTGCTTTCGCCTCTCTGCAAGCAAACTCCCAGCGGCGTATTGCTTTGCCTCTCGGTCAATGAAATCTCCAGCGGCGTATTGCTTTCGCCTCTCTGCAAGCAAACTCCCAGCGGCGTATTGCTTTGCCTCCGTCGACTTCCAAGTTCCAGCGGCGTATTGCTTTGCCTCTCGGTCAAGGAAATCTCCAGCGGCGTATTGCTTTCGCCTCTCTGCAAGCAAACTCCCAGCGGCGTATTGCTTTGCCTCTCGGTCAATGAAATCTCCAGCGGCGTATTGCTTTCGCCTCTCTGCAAGCAAACTCCCAGCGGCGTATTGCTTTGCCACTCGGTCAAGGAAATCTCCAGCGGCGTATTGCTTTCGCCTCTCTGCATGCAAACTCCCAGCGGCGTATTGCTTTGCCTCTCGGTCAATGAAATCTCCAGCGGCGTATTGCTTTCGCCTCTCTGCAAGCAAATTCCCAGCGGCGTATTGCTTTGCCTCTCGGTCAAGGAAATCTCCAGCGGCGTATTGCTTTCGCCTCTCTGCAAGCAAACTCCCAGCGGCGTATTGCTTTGCCTCTCGGTCAATGAAATCTCCAGCGGCGTATTGCTTTCGCCTCTCTGCAAGCAAACTCCCAGCGGCGTATTGCTTTGCCTCCGTCGACTTCCAAGTTCCAGCGGCGTATTGCTTTGCCTCTCGGTCAAGGAAATCTCCAGCGGCGTATTGCTTTCGCCTCTCTGCAAGCAAACTCCCAGCGGCGTATTGCTTTGCCTCTCGGTCAATGAAATCTCCAGCGGCGTATTGCTTTCGCCTATCTGCAAGCAAACTCCCAGCGGCGTATTGCTTTGCCTCTCGGTCAATGAAATCTCCAGCGGCGTATTGTTTTCGCCTCTCTGCAAGCAAACTCCCAGCGGCGTATTGCTTTGCCTCCGTCGACTTCCAAGCTCCAGCGGCGTATTGCTTTGCCTCTCGGTCAAGGAAATCTCCAGCGGCGTATTGCTTTCGCCTCTCTGCAAGCAAACTCCCAGCGGCGTATTGCTTTGCCTCTCGGTCAATGAAATCTCCAGCGGCGTATTGCTTTCGCCTCTCTGCAAGCAAACTCCCAGCGGCGTATTGCTTTGCCACTCGTCAAGGAAATCTCCAGCGGCGTATTGTTTTCGCCTCTCTGCAAGCAAACTCCCAGCGGCGTATTGCTTTGCCTCTCGGTCAATGAAATCTCCAGCGGCGTATTGCTTTCGCCTCTCTGCAAGCAAACTCCCAGCGGCGTATAGCTTTGCCTCCGTCGACTTCCAAGTTCCAGCGGCGTATTGCTTTGCCTCTCGGTCAAGGAAATCTCCAGCGGCGTATTGCTTTCGCCTCTCTGCAAGCAAACTCCCAGCGACGTATTGCTTTGCCTCTCGGTCAAGGAAATCTCCAGCGGCGTATTGCTTTCGCCTCTCTGCAAGCAAACTCCCAGCGGCGTATTGCTTTGCCTCTCGGTCAATGAAATCTCCAGCGGCGTATTGCTTTCGCCTCTCTGCAAGCAAACTCCCAGCGGCGTATTGCTATGCCTCTCGGTCAAGGAAATCTCCAGCGGCGTATTGCTTTCGCCTCTCTGCAAGCAAACTCCCAGCGGCGTATTGCTTTGCCTCCGTCGACTTCCAAGTTCCAGCGGCGTATAGCTTTGCCTCTCGGTCAAGGAAATCTCCAGCGGCGTATTGCTTTCGCCTCTCTGCAAGCAAACTCCCAGCGGCGTATTGCTTTGCCTCTCGGTCAATGAAATCTCCAGCGGCGTATTGCTTTCGCCTCTCTGCAAGCAAACTCCCAGCGGCGTATTGCTTTGCCTCCGTCGACTTCCAAGTTCCAGCGGCGTATTGTTTTGCCTCTCGGTCAAGGAAATCTCCAGCGGCGTATTGCTTTCGCCTCGCTGCAAGCAAACTCCCAGCGGCGTATTGCTTTGCCTCTCGGTCAAGGAAATCTCCAGCGGCGTATTGCTTTCGCCTCTCTGCAAGCAAACTCCCAGCGGCGTATTGCTTTGCCTCT
This sequence comes from Nomada flava, assembly GCA_951802745.1. Classification (NCBI taxonomy): domain Eukaryota; kingdom Metazoa; phylum Arthropoda; class Insecta; order Hymenoptera; family Apidae; genus Nomada; species Nomada flava. The sequence goes on from CATOQN010000045.1 coordinate 3,335,485, forward strand.
CGGTCAATGAAATCTCCAGCGGCGTATTGCTTTCGCCTCTCTGCAAGCAAACTCCCAGCGGCGTATTGCTTTGGCACTCGGTCAAGGAAATCTCCAGCGGCGTATTGCTTTCGCCTCACTGCATGCAAACTCCCAGCGGCGTATTGCTTTGCCTCTCGGTCAATGAAATCTCCAGCGGCGTATTGCTTTCGCCTCTCTGCAAGCAAATTCCCAGCGGCGTATTGCTTTGCCTCTCGGTCAAGGAAATCTCCAGCGGCGTATTGCTTTCGCCTCTCTGCAAGCAAACTCCCAGTGGCGTATTGCTTTGCCTCTCGGTCAATGAAATCTCCAGCGGCGTATTGCTTTCGCCTCTCTGCAAGCAAACTCCCAGCGGCGTATTGCTTTGCCTCCGTCGACTTCCAAGTTCCAGCGGCGTATTGCTTTGCCTCTCGGTCAAGGAAATCTCCAGCGGCGTATTGCTTTCGCCTCTCTGCAAGCAAACTCCCAGCGGCGTATTGCTTTGCCTCCGTCGACTTCCAAGTTCCAGCGGCGTATTGCTTTGCCTCTCGGTCAAGGAAATCTCCAGCGGCGTATTGCTTTGCCTCTCGGTCAATGAAATCTCCAGCGGCGTATTGCTTTCGCCTCTCTGCAAGCAAACTCCCAGCGGCGTATTGCTTTGGCACTCGGTCAAGGAAATCTCCAGCGGCGTATTGCTTTCGCCTCACTGCATGCAAACTCCCAGCGGCGTATTGCTTTGCCTCTCGGTCAATGAAATCTCCAGCGGCGTATTGCTTTCGCCTCTCTGCAAGCAAATTCCCAGCGGCGTATTGCTTTGCCTCTCGGTCAAGGAAATCTCCAGCGGCGTATTGCTTTCGCCTCTCTGCAAGCAAACTCCCAGTGGCGTATTGCTTTGCCTCTCGGTCAATGAAATCTCCAGCGGCGTATTGCTTTCGCCTCTCTGCAAGCAAACTCCCAGCGGCGTATTGCTTTGCCTCCGTCGACTTCCAAGTTCCAGCGGCGTATTGCTTTGCCTCTCGGTCAAGGAAATCTCCAGCGGCGTATTGCTTTCGCCTCTCTGCAAGCAAACTCCCAGCGGCGTATTGCTTTGCCTCTCGGTCAATGAAATCTCCAGCGGCGTATTGCTTTCGCCTCTCTGCAAGCAAACTCCCAGCGGCGTATAGCTTTGCCTCTCGGTCAATGAAATCTCCAGCGGCGTATTGTTTTCGCCTCTCTGCAAGCAAACTCCCAGCGGCGTATTGCTTTGCCTCCGTCGACTTCCAAGCTCCAGCGGCGTATTGCTTTGCCTCTCGGTCAAGGAAATCTCCAGCGGCGTATTGCTTTCGCCTCTCTGCAAGCAAACTCCCAGCGGCGTATTGCTTTGCCTCTCGGTCAATGAAATCTCCAGCGGCGTATTGCTTTCGCCTCTCTGCAAGCAAACTCCCAGCGGCGTATTGCTTTCGCCTCTCTGCAAGCAAACTCCCAGCGGCGTATTGATTTGCCTCCCGGTCAATGAAATCTCCAGCGGCGTATTGCTTTCGCCTCTCTGCAAGCAAACTCCCAGCGGCGTATTGCTTTGCCTCTCGGTCAAGGAAATCCCCAGCGGCGTATTGCTTTGCCTCTCGGTCAATGAAATCTCCAGCGGCGTATTGCTTTCGCCTCTCTGCAAGCAAACTCCCAGCGGCGTATTGCTTTGCCTCTCGGTCAAGGAAATCTCCAGCGGCGTATTGCTTTCGCCTCTCTGCAAGCAAACTCCCAGCGGCGTAATGCTTTGCCACCGTCGACTTCCAAGTTCCAGCGGCGTATTGCTTTGCCTCTCGGTCAAGGAAATCTCCAGCGGCGTATTGCTTTCGCCTCTCTGCAAGCAAACTCCCAGCGGCGTATTGCTTTGCCTCTCGGTCAATGAAATCTCCAGCGGCGTATTGCTTTCGCCTCTCTGCAAGCAAACTCCCAGCGGCGTATTGCTTTGCCTCTCGGTCAAGGAAATCTCCAGCGGCGTATTGCTTTCGCCTCTCTGCAAGCAAACTCCCAGCGGCGTATTGCTTTGCCTCCGTCGACTTCCAAGTTCCAGCGGCGTATTGCTTTGCCTCTCGGTCAAGGAAATCTCCAGCGGCGTATTGCTTTCGCCTCTCTGCAAGCAAACTCCCAGCGGCGTATTGCTTTGCCTCTCGGTCAAGGAAATCTCCAGCGGCGTATTGCTTTCGCCTCTCTGCAAGCAAACTCCCAGCGGCGTATTGCTTTGCCTCCGTCGACTTCCAAGTTCCAGCGGCGTATTGCTTTGCCTCTCGGTCAAGGAAATCTCCAGCGGCGTAATGCTTTCGCCTCTCTGCAAGCAAACTCCCAGCGGCGTATTGCTTTGCCTCTCGGTCAAGGAAATCTCCAGCGGCGTATTGCTTTCGCCTCTCTGCAAGCAAACTCCCAGCGGCGTATTGCTTTGCCTCCGTCGACTTCCAAGTTCCAGCGGCGTATTGCTTTGCCTCTCGGTCAAGGAAATCTCCAGCGGCGTATTGCTTTCGCCTCTCTGCAAGCAAACTCCCAGCGGCGTATTGCTTTGCCTCTCGGTCAATGAAATCTCCAGCGGCGTATTGCTTTCGCCTCTCTGCAAGCAAACTCCCAGCGGCGTATTGCTTTGCCTCCGTCGACTTCCAAGTTCCAGCGGCGTATTGCTTTGCCTCTCGGTCAAGGAAATCTCCAGCGGCGTATTGCTTTCGCCTCTCTGCAAGCAAACTCCCAGCGGCGTATTGCTTTGCCTCTCGGTCAATGAAATCTCCAGCGGCGTATTACTTTCGCCTCTCTGCAAGCAAACTCCCAGCGGCGTATTGCTTTGCCTCCGTCGACTTCCAAGTTCCAGCGGCGTATTGCTTTGCCTCTCGGTCAAGGAAATCTCCAGCGGCGTATTGCTTTCGCCTCTCTGCAAGCAAACTCCCAGCGGCGTATTGCTTTGCCTCTCGGTCAATGAAATCTCCAGCGGCGTATTGCTTTCGCCACTCTGCAAGCAAACTCCCAGCGGCGTATTGCTTTGCCTCTCGGTCAATGAAATCTCCAGCGGCGTATTGTTTTCGCCTCTCTGCAAGCAAACTCCCAGCGGCGTATTGCTTTGCCTCCGTCGACTTCCAAGCTCCAGCGGCGTATTGCTTTGCCTCTCGGTCAAGGAAATCTCCAGCGGCGTATTGCTTTCGCCTCTCTGCAAGCAAACTCCCAGCGGCGTATTGCTTTGCCTCTCGGTCAATGAAATCTCCAGCGGCGTATTGCTTTCGCCTCTCTGCAAGCAAACTCCCAGCGGCGTATTGCTTTGCCTCCCGGTCAATGAAATCTCCATTGGCGTATTGCTTTCGCCTCTCTGCAAGCAAACTCCCAGCGGCGTATTGCTTTGCCTCTCGGTCAAGGAAATCCCCAGCGGCGTATTGCTTTGCCTCTCGGTCAAGGAAATCTCCAGCGGCGTATTGCTTTCGCCTCTCTGCAAGCAAACTCCCAGCGGCGTATTGCTTTGCCTCTCGGTCAATGAAATCTCCAGCGGCGTATTGCTTTCGCCTCTCTGCAAGCAAACTCCCAGCGGCGTATTGCTTTGCCACTCGGTCAAGGAAATCTCCAGCGGCGTATTGTTTTCGCCTCTCTGCAAGCAAACTCCCAGCGGCGTATTGCTTTGCCTCTCGGTCAATGAAATCTCCAGCGGCCTATTGCTTTCGCCTCTCTGCAAGCAAACTCCCAGCGGCGTATTGCTTTGCCTCTCGGTCAAGGAAATCTCCAGCGGCGTATTGCTTTCGCCTCTCTGCAAGCAAACTCCCAGCGGCGTTTTGTTTTGCCTCTCGGTCAATGAAATCTCCAGCGGCGTATTGCTTTCGCCTCTCTGCAAGCAAACTCCCAGCGGCGTATTGCTTTGCCTCCGTCGACTTCCAAGTTCCAGCGGCGTATTGTTTTGCCTCTCGGTCAAGGAAATCTCCAGCGGCGTATTGCTTTCGCCTCGCTGCAAGCAAACTCCCAGCGGCGTATTGTTTTGCCTCTCGGTCAAGGAAATCTCCAGCGGCGTATTGCTTTCGCCTCTCTGCAAGCAAACTCCCAGCGGCGTATTGCTTTGCCTCTCGGTCAATGAAATCTCCAGCGGCGTATTGCTTTCGCCTCTCTGCAAGCAAACTCCCAGCGGCGTATTGCTTTGCCTCCGTCGACTTCCAAGTTCCAGCGGCGTATTGCTTTGCCTCTCGGTCAAGGAAATCTCCAGCGGCGTATTGCTTTCGCCTCTCTGCAAGCAAACTCCCAGCGGCGTATTGCTTTGCCTCTCGGTCAATGAAATCTCCAGCGGCGTATTGCTTTCGCCTCTCTGCAAGCAAACTCCCAGCGGCGTATTGCTTTGCCTCCGTCGACTTCCAAGTTCCAGCGGCGTATTGCTTTGCCTCTCGGTCAAGGAAATCTCCAGCGGCGTATTGCTTTCGCCTCTCTGCAAGCAAACTCCCAGCGACGTATTGCTTTGCCTCTCGGTCAAGGAAATCTCCAGCGGCGTATTGCTTTCGCCTCTCTGCAAGCAAAGTCCCAGCGGCGTATTGCTTTGCCTCTCGGTCAATGAAATCTCCAGCGGCGTATTGCTTTCGCCTCTCTGCAAGCAAACTCCCAGCGGCGTATTGCTATGCCTCTCGGTCAAGGAAATCTCCAGCGGCGTATTGCTTTCGCCTCTCTGCAAGCAAACTCCCAGCGGCGTATTGCTTTGCCTCCGTCGACTTCCAAGTTCCAGCGGCGTATTGCTTTGCCTCTCGGTCAAGGAAATCTCCAGCGGCGTATTGCTTTCGCCTCGCTGCAAGCAAACTCCCAGCGGCGTATTGTTTTGCCTCTCGGTCAAGGAAATCTCCAGCGGCGTATTGCTTTCGCCTCTCTGCAAGCAAACTCCCAGCGGCGTATTGCTTTGCCTCTCGGTCAATGAAATCTCCAGCGGCGTATTGCTTTCGCCTCTCTGCAAGCAAACTCCCAGCGGCGTATTGCTTTGCCTCCGTCGACTTCCAAGTTCCAGCGGCGTATTGCTTTGCCTCTCGGTCAAGGAAATCTCCAGCGGCGTATTGCTTTCGCCTCTCTGCAAGCAAACTCCCAGCGGCGTATTGCTTTGCCTCTCGGTCAATGAAATCTCCAGCGGCGTATTGCTTTCGCCTCTCTGCAAGCAAACTCCCAGCGGCGTATTGCTTTGCCTCCGTCGACTTCCAAGTTCCAGCGGCGTATTGCTTTGCCTCTCGGTCAAGGAAATCTCCAGCGGCGTATTGCTTTCGCCTCTCTGCAAGCAAACTCCCAGCGACGTATTGCTTTGCCTCTCGGTCAAGGAAATCTCCAGCGGCGTATTGCTTTCGCCTCTCTGCAAGCAAACTCCCAGCGGCGTATTGCTTTGCCTCTCGGTCAATGAAATCTCCAGCGGCGTATTGCTTTCGCCTCTCTGCAAGCAAACTCCCAGCGGCGTATTGCTATGCCTCTCGGTCAAGGAAATCTCCAGCGGCGTATTGCTTTCGCCTCTCTGCAAGCAAACTCCCAGCGGCGTATTGCTTTGCCTCCGTCGACTTCCAAGTTCCAGCGGCGTATTGCTTTGCCTCTCGGTCAAGGAAATCTCCAGCGGCGTATTGCTTTCGCCTCTCTGCAAGCAAACTCCCAGCGGCGTATTGCTTTGCCTCTCGGTCAATGAAATCTCCAGCGGCGTATTGCTTTCGCCTCTCTGCAAGCAAACTCCCAGCGGCGTATTGCTTTGCCTCCGTCGACTTCCAAGTTCCAGCGGCGTATTGTTTTGCCTCTCGGTCAAGGAAATCTCCAGCGGCGTATTGCTTTCGCCTCGCTGCAAGCAAACTCCCAGCGGCGTATTGCTTTGCCTCTCGGTCAAGGAAATCTCCAGCGGCGTATTGCTTTCGCCTCTCTGCAAGCAAACTCCCAGCGGCGTATTGCTTTGCCTCTCGGTCAATGAAATCTCCAGCGGCGTATTGCTTTCGCCTCTCTGCAAGCAAACTCCCAGCGGCGTATTGCTTTGCCTCCGTCGACTTCCAAGTTCCAGCGGCGTATTGCTTTGCCTCTCGGTCAAGGAAATCTCCAGCGGCGTAGTGCTTTCGCCTCTCTGCAAGCAAACTCCCAGCGGCGTATTGCTTTGCCTCTCGGTCAATGAAATCTCCAGCGGCGTATTGCTTTCGCCTCTCTGCAAGCAAACTCCCAGCGGCGTATTGCTTTGCCACTCGGTCAAGGAAATCTCCAGCGGCGTATTGCTTTCGCCTCTCTGCATGCAAACTCCCAGCGGCGTATTGCTTTGCCTCTCGGTCAATGAAATCTCCAGCGGCGTATTGCTTTCGCCTCTCTGCAAGCAAATTCCCAGCGGCGTATTGCTTTGCCTCTCGGTCAAGGAAATCTCCAGCGGCGTATTGCTTTCGCCTCTCTGCAAGCAAACTCCCAGCGGCGTATTGCTTTGCCTCTCGGTCAAGGAAATCTCCAGCGGCGTATTGCTTTCGCCTCTCTGCATGCAAACTCCCAGCGGCGTATTGCTTTGCCTCCGTCGACTTCCAAGTTCCAGCGGCGTATTGCTTTGCCTCTCGGTCAAGGAAATCTCCAGCGGCGTATTTCTTTCGCCTCGCTGCAAGCGAACTCCCAGCGGCGTATTGCTTTGCCTCTCGGTCAAGGAAATCTCCAGCGGCGTATTGCTTTCGCCTCTCTGCAAGCAAACTCCCAGCGGCGTATTGCTTTGCCTCCGTCGACTTCCAAGTTCCAGCGGCGTATTGCTTTGCCTCTCGGTCAAGGAAATCTCCAGCGGCGTATTTCTTTCGCCTCGCTGCAAGCGAACTCCCAGCGGCGTATTGCTTTGCCTCTCGGTCAAGGAAATCTCCAGCGGCGTATTGCTTTCGCCTCTCTGCAAGCAAACTCCCAGCGGCGTATTGCTTTGCCTCTCGGTCAATGAAATCTCCAGCGGCGTATTGCTTTCGCCTCTCTGCAAGCAAACTCCCAGCGGCGTATTGCTTTGCCTCCGTCGACTTCCAAGTTCCAGCGGCGTATTGCTTTGCCTCTCGGTCAAGGAAATCTCCAGCGGCGTATTGCTTTCGCCTCTCTGCAAGCAAACTCCCAGCGGCGTATTGCTTTGCTTCTCGGTCAAGGAAATCTCCAGCGGCGTATTGCTTTCGCCTCTCTGCAAGCAAACTCCCAGCGGCGTATTGCTTTGCCTCTCGGTCAATGAAATCTCCAGCGGCGTATTGCTTTCGCCTCTCTGCAAGCAAATTCCCAGCGGCGTATTGCTTTGCCTCTCGGTCAAGGAAATCTCCAGCGGCGTATTGCTTTCGCCTCTCTGCAAGCAAACTCCCAGCGGCGTATTGCTTTGCCTCTCGGTCAAGGAAATCTCCAGCGGCGTATTGCTTTCGCCTCTCTGCATGCAAACTCCCAGCGGCGTATTGCTTTGCCTCTCGGTCAATGAAATCTCCAGCGGCGTATTGCTTTCGCCTCTCTGCAAGCAAACTCCCAGCGGCGTATTGCTTTGCCTCTCGGTCAAGGAAATCTCCAGCGGCGTATTGCTTTCGCCTCTCTGCAAGCAAACTCCCAGCGGCGTATTGCTTTGCCTCCGTCGACTTCCAAGTTCCAGCGGCGTATTGCTTTGCCTCTCGGTCAAGGAAATCTCCAGCGGCGTATTGCTTTCGCCTCTCTGCAAGCAAACTCCCAGCGGCGTATTGCTTTGCCTCTCGGTCAAGGAAATCTCCAGCGGCGTATTGCTTTCGCCTCTCTGCAAGCAAACTCCCAGCGGCGTATTGCTTTGCCTCCGTCGACTTCCAAGTTCCAGCGGCGTATTGCTTTGCCTCTCGGTCAAGGAAATCTCCAGCGGCGTAATGCTTTCGCCTCTCTGCAAGCAAACTCCCAGCGGCGTATTGCTTTGCCTCTCGGTCAAGGAAATCTCCAGCGGCGTATTGCTTTCGCCTCTCTGCAAGCAAACTCCCAGCGGCGTATTGCTTTGCCTCTCGGTCAATGAAATCTCCAGCGGCGTATTGTTTTCGCCTCTCTGCAAGCAAACTCCCAGCGGCGTATAGCTTTGCCTCTCGGTCAATGAAATCTCCAGCGGCGTATTGTTTTCGCCTCTCTGCAAGCAAACTCCCAGCGGCGTATTGCTTTGCCTCCGTCGACTTCCAAGCTCCAGCGGCGTATTGCTTTGCCTCTCGGTCAAGGAAATCTCCAGCGGCGTATTGCTTTCGCCTCTCTGCAAGCAAACTCCCAGCGGCGTATTGCTTTGCCTCTCGGTCAATGAAATCTCCAGCGGCGTATTGCTTTCGCCTCTCTGCAAGCAAACTCCCAGCGGCGTATTGCTTTCGCCTCTCTGCAAGCAAACTCCCAGCGGCGTATTGATTTGCCTCCCGGTCAATGAAATCTCCAGCGGCGTATTGCTTTCGCCTCTCTGCAAGCAAACTCCCAGCGGCGTATTGCTTTGCCTCTCGGTCAAGGAAATCCCCAGCGGCGTATTGCTTTGCCTCTCGGTCAATGAAATCTCCAGCGGCGTATTGCTTTCGCCTCTCTGCAAGCAAACTCCCAGCGGCGTATTGCTTTGCCTCTCGGTCAAGGAAATCTCCAGCGGCGTATTGCTTTCGCCTCTCTGCAAGCAAACTCCCAGCGGCGTAATGCTTTGCCACCGTCGACTTCCAAGTTCCAGCGGCGTATTGCTTTGCCTCTCGGTCAAGGAAATCTCCAGCGGCGTATTGCTTTCGCCTCTCTGCAAGCAAACTCCCAGCGGCGTATTGCTTTGCCTCTCGGTCAATGAAATCTCCAGCGGCGTATTGCTTTCGCCACTCTGCAAGCAAACTCCCAGCGGCGTATTGCTTTGCCTCTCGGTCAATGAAATCTCCAGCGGCGTATTGTTTTCGCCTCTCTGCAAGCAAACTCCCAGCGGCGTATTGCTTTGCCTCCGTCGACTTCCAAGCTCCAGCGGCGTATTGCTTTGCCTCTCGGTCAAGGAAATCTCCAGCGGCGTATTGCTTTCGCCTCTCTGCAAGCAAACTCCCAGCGGCGTATTGCTTTGCCTCTCGGTCAATGAAATCTCCAGCGGCGTATTGCTTTCGCCTCTCTGCAAGCAAACTCCCAGCGGCGTATTGCTTTGCCTCCCGGTCAATGAAATCTCCATTGGCGTATTGCTTTCGCCTCTCTGCAAGCAAACTCCCAGCGGCGTATTGCTTTGCCTCTCGGTCAAGGAAATCCCCAGCGGCGTATTGCTTTGCCTCTCGGTCAAGGAAATCTCCAGCGGCGTATTGCTTTCGCCTCTCTGCAAGCAAACTCCCAGCGGCGTATTGCTTTGCCTCTCGGTCAATGAAATCTCCAGCGGCGTATTGCTTTCGCCTCTCTGCAAGCAAACTCCCAGCGGCGTATTGCTTTGCCACTCGGTCAAGGAAATCTCCAGCGGCGTATTGTTTTCGCCTCTCTGCAAGCAAACTCCCAGCGGCGTATTGCTTTGCCTCTCGGTCAATGAAATCTCCAGCGGCCTATTGCTTTCGCCTCTCTGCAAGCAAACTCCCAGCGGCGTATTGCTTTGCCTCTCGGTCAAGGAAATCTCCAGCGGCGTATTGCTTTCGCCTCTCTGCAAGCAAACTCCCAGCGGCGTTTTGTTTTGCCTCTCGGTCAATGAAATCTCCAGCGGCGTATTGCTTTCGCCTCTCTGCAAGCAAACTCCCAGCGGCGTATTGCTTTGCCTCCGTCGACTTCCAAGTTCCAGCGGCGTATTGTTTTGCCTCTCGGTCAAGGAAATCTCCAGCGGCGTATTGCTTTCGCCTCGCTGCAAGCAAACTCCCAGCGGCGTATTGTTTTGCCTCTCGGTCAAGGAAATCTCCAGCGGCGTATTGCTTTCGCCTCTCTGCAAGCAAACTCCCAGCGGCGTATTGCTTTGCCTCTCGGTCAATGAAATCTCCAGCGGCGTATTGCTTTCGCCTCTCTGCAAGCAAACTCCCAGCGGCGTATTGCTTTGCCTCCGTCGACTTCCAAGTTCCAGCGGCGTATTGCTTTGCCTCTCGGTCAAGGAAATCTCCAGCGGCGTATTGCTTTCGCCTCTCTGCAAGCAAACTCCCAGCGGCGTATTGCTTTGCCTCTCGGTCAATGAAATCTCCAGCGGCGTATTGCTTTCGCCTCTCTGCAAGCAAACTCCCAGCGGCGTATTGCTTTGCCTCCGTCGACTTCCAAGTTCCAGCGGCGTATTGCTTTGCCTCTCGGTCAAGGAAATCTCCAGCGGCGTATTGCTTTCGCCTCTCTGCAAGCAAACTCCCAGCGACGTATTGCTTTGCCTCTCGGTCAAGGAAATCTCCAGCGGCGTATTGCTTTCGCCTCTCTGCAAGCAAAGTCCCAGCGGCGTATTGCTTTGCCTCTCGGTCAATGAAATCTCCAGCGGCGTATTGCTTTCGCCTCTCTGCAAGCAAACTCCCAGCGGCGTATTGCTATGCCTCTCGGTCAAGGAAATCTCCAGCGGCGTATTGCTTTCGCCTCTCTGCAAGCAAACTCCCAGCGGCGTATTGCTTTGCCTCCGTCGACTTCCAAGTTCCAGCGGCGTATTGCTTTGCCTCTCGGTCAAGGAAATCTCCAGCGGCGTATTGCTTTCGCCTCGCTGCAAGCAAACTCCCAGCGGCGTATTGTTTTGCCTCTCGGTCAAGGAAATCTCCAGCGGCGTATTGCTTTCGCCTCTCTGCAAGCAAACTCCCAGCGGCGTATTGCTTTGCCTCTCGGTCAATGAAATCTCCAGCGGCGTATTGCTTTCGCCTCTCTGCAAGCAAACTCCCAGCGGCGTATTGCTTTGCCTCCGTCGACTTCCAAGTTCCAGCGGCGTATTGCTTTGCCTCTCGGTCAAGGAAATCTCCAGCGGCGTATTGCTTTCGCCTCTCTGCAAGCAAACTCCCAGCGGCGTATTGCTTTGCCTCTCGGTCAATGAAATCTCCAGCGGCGTATTGCTTTCGCCTCTCTGCAAGCAAACTCCCAGCGGCGTATTGCTTTGCCTCCGTCGACTTCCAAGTTCCAGCGGCGTATTGCTTTGCCTCTCGGTCAAGGAAATCTCCAGCGGCGTATTGCTTTCGCCTCTCTGCAAGCAAACTCCCAGCGACGTATTGCTTTGCCTCTCGGTCAAGGAAATCTCCAGCGGCGTATTGCTTTCGCCTCTCTGCAAGCAAACTCCCAGCGGCGTATTGCTTTGCCTCTCGGTCAATGAAATCTCCAGCGGCGTATTGCTTTCGCCTCTCTGCAAGCAAACTCCCAGCGGCGTATTGCTATGCCTCTCGGTCAAGGAAATCTCCAGCGGCGTATTGCTTTCGCCTCTCTGCAAGCAAACTCCCAGCGGCGTATTGCTTTGCCTCCGTCGACTTCCAAGTTCCAGCGGCGTATTGCTTTGCCTCTCGGTCAAGGAAATCTCCAGCGGCGTATTGCTTTCGCCTCTCTGCAAGCAAACTCCCAGCGGCGTATTGCTTTGCCTCTCGGTCAATGAAATCTCCAGCGGCGTATTGCTTTCGCCTCTCTGCAAGCAAACTCCCAGCGGCGTATTGCTTTGCCTCCGTCGACTTCCAAGTTCCAGCGGCGTATTGTTTTGCCTCTCGGTCAAGGAAATCTCCAGCGGCGTATTGCTTTCGCCTCGCTGCAAGCAAACTCCCAGCGGCGTATTGCTTTGCCTCTCGGTCAAGGAAATCTCCAGCGGCGTATTGCTTTCGCCTCTCTGCAAGCAAACTCCCAGCGGCGTATTGCTTTGCCTCTCGGTCAATGAAATCTCCAGCGGCGTATTGCTTTCGCCTCTCTGCAAGCAAACTCCCAGCGGCGTATTGCTTTGCCTCCGTCGACTTCCAAGTTCCAGCGGCGTATTGCTTTGCCTCTCGGTCAAGGAAATCTCCAGCGGCGTAGTGCTTTCGCCTCTCTGCAAGCAAACTCCCAGCGGCGTATTGCTTTGCCTCTCGGTCAATGAAATCTCCAGCGGCGTATTGCTTTCGCCTCTCTGCAAGCAAACTCCCAGCGGCGTATTGCTTTGCCACTCGGTCAAGGAAATCTCCAGCGGCGTATTGCTTTCGCCTCTCTGCATGCAAACTCCCAGCGGCGTATTGCTTTGCCTCTCGGTCAATGAAATCTCCAGCGGCGTATTGCTTTCGCCTCTCTGCAAGCAAATTCCCAGCGGCGTATTGCTTTGCCTCTCGGTCAAGGAAATCTCCAGCGGCGTATTGCTTTCGCCTCTCTGCAAGCAAACTCCCAGCGGCGTATTGCTTTGCCTCTCGGTCAAGGAAATCTCCAGCGGCGTATTGCTTTCGCCTCTCTGCATGCAAACTCCCAGCGGCGTATTGCTTTGCCTCCGTCGACTTCCAAGTTCCAGCGGCGTATTGCTTTGCCTCTCGGTCAAGGAAATCTCCAGCGGCGTATTTCTTTCGCCTCGCTGCAAGCGAACTCCCAGCGGCGTATTGCTTTGCCTCTCGGTCAAGGAAATCTCCAGCGGCGTATTGCTTTCGCCTCTCTGCAAGCAAACTCCCAGCGGCGTATTGCTTTGCCTCCGTCGACTTCCAAGTTCCAGCGGCGTATTGCTTTGCCTCTCGGTCAAGGAAATCTCCAGCGGCGTATTTCTTTCGCCTCGCTGCAAGCGAACTCCCAGCGGCGTATTGCTTTGCCTCTCGGTCAAGGAAATCTCCAGCGGCGTATTGCTTTCGCCTCTCTGCAAGCAAACTCCCAGCGGCGTATTGCTTTGCCTCTCGGTCAATGAAATCTCCAGCGGCGTATTGCTTTCGCCTCTCTGCAAGCAAACTCCCAGCGGCGTATTGCTTTGCCTCCGTCGACTTCCAAGTTCCAGCGGCGTATTGCTTTGCCTCTCGGTCAAGGAAATCTCCAGCGGCGTATTGCTTTCGCCTCTCTGCAAGCAAACTCCCAGCGGCGTATTGCTTTGCTTCTCGGTCAAGGAAATCTCCAGCGGCGTATTGCTTTCGCCTCTCTGCAAGCAAACTCCCAGCGGCGTATTGCTTTGCCTCTCGGTCAATGAAATCTCCAGCGGCGTATTGCTTTCGCCTCTCTGCAAGCAAATTCCCAGCGGCGTATTGCTTTGCCTCTCGGTCAAGGAAATCTCCAGCGGCGTATTGCTTTCGCCTCTCTGCAAGCAAACTCCCAGCGGCGTATTGCTTTGCCTCTCGGTCAAGGAAATCTCCAGCGGCGTATTGCTTTCGCCTCTCTGCATGCAAACTCCCAGCGGCGTATTGCTTTGCCTCTCGGTCAATGAAATCTCCAGCGGCGTATTGCTTTCGCCTCTCTGCAAGCAAACTCCCAGCGGCGTATTGCTTTGCCTCTCGGTCAAGGAAATCTCCAGCGGCGTATTGCTTTCGCCTCTCTGCAAGCAAACTCCCAGCGGCGTATTGCTTTGCCTCCGTCGACTTCCAAGTTCCAGCGGCGTATTGCTTTGCCTCTCGGTCAAGGAAATCTCCAGCGGCGTATTGCTTTCGCCTCTCTGCAAGCAAACTCCCAGCGGCGTATTGCTTTGCCTCTCGGTCAAGGAAATCTCCAGCGGCGTATTGCTTTCGCCTCTCTGCAAGCAAACTCCCAGCGGCGTATTGCTTTGCCTCCGTCGACTTCCAAGTTCCAGCGGCGTATTGCTTTGCCTCTCGGTCAAGGAAATCTCCAGCGGCGTAATGCTTTCGCCTCTCTGCAAGCAAACTCCCAGCGGCGTATTGCTTTGCCTCTCGGTCAAGGAAATCTCCAGCGGCGTATTGCTTTCGCCTCTCTGCAAGCAAACTCCCAGCGGCGTATTGCTTTGCCTCTCGGTCAATGAAATCTCCAGCGGCGTATTGTTTTCGCCTCTCTGCAAGCAAACTCCCAGCGGCGTATAGCTTTGCCTCTCGGTCAATGAAATCTCCAGCGGCGTATTGTTTTCGCCTCTCTGCAAGCAAACTCCCAGCGGCGTATTGCTTTGCCTCCGTCGACTTCCAAGCTCCAGCGGCGTATTGCTTTGCCTCTCGGTCAAGGAAATCTCCAGCGGCGTATTGCTTTCGCCTCTCTGCAAGCAAACTCCCAGCGGCGTATTGCTTTGCCTCTCGGTCAATGAAATCTCCAGCGGCGTATTGCTTTCGCCTCTCTGCAAGCAAACTCCCAGCGGCGTATTGCTTTCGCCTCTCTGCAAGCAAACTCCCAGCGGCGTATTGATTTGCCTCCCGGTCAATGAAATCTCCAGCGGCGTATTGCTTTCGCCTCTCTGCAAGCAAACTCCCAGCGGCGTATTGCTTTGCCTCTCGGTCAAGGAAATCCCCAGCGGCGTATTGCTTTGCCTCTCGGTCAATGAAATCTCCAGCGGCGTATTGCTTTCGCCTCTCTGCAAGCAAACTCCCAGCGGCGTATTGCTTTGCCTCTCGGTCAAGGAAATCTCCAGCGGCGTATTGCTTTCGCCTCTCTGCAAGCAAACTCCCAGCGGCGTAATGCTTTGCCACCGTCGACTTCCAAGTTCCAGCGGCGTATTGCTTTGCCTCTCGGTCAAGGAAATCTCCAGCGGCGTATTGCTTTCGCCTCTCTGCAAGCAAACTCCCAGCGGCGTATTGCTTTGCCTCTCGGTCAATGAAATCTCCAGCGGCGTATTGCTTTCGCCTCTCTGCAAGCAAACTCCCAGCGGCGTATTGCTTTGCCTCTCGGTCAAGGAAATCTCCAGCGGCGTATTGCTTTCGCCTCTCTGCAAGCAAACTCCCAGCGGCGTATTGCTTTGCCTCCGTCGACTTCCAAGTTCCAGCGGCGTATTGCTTTGCCTCTCGGTCAAGGAAATCTCCAGCGGCGTATTGCTTTCGCCTCTCTGCAAGCAAACTCCCAGCGGCGTATTGCTTTGCCTCTCGGTCAAGGAAATCTCCAGCGGCGTATTGCTTTCGCCTCTCTGCAAGCAAACTCCCAGCGGCGTATTGCTTTGCCTCCGTCGACTTCCAAGTTCCAGCGGCGTATTGCTTTGCCTCTCGGTCAAGGAAATCTCCAGCGGCGTAATGCTTTCGCCTCTCTGCAAGCAAACTCCCAGCGGCGTATTGCTTTGCCTCTCGGTCAAGGAAATCTCCAGCGGCGTATTGCTTTCGCCTCTCTGCAAGCAAACTCCCAGCGGCGTATTGCTTTGCCTCCGTCGACTTCCAAGTTCCAGCGGCGTATTGCTTTGCCTCTCGGTCAAGGAAATCTCCAGCGGCGTATTGCTTTCGCCTCTCTGCAAGCAAACTCCCAGCGGCGTATTGCTTTGCCTCTCGGTCAATGAAATCTCCAGCGGCGTATTGCTTTCGCCTCTCTGCAAGCAAACTCCCAGCGGCGTATTGCTTTGCCTCCGTCGACTTCCAAGTTCCAGCGGCGTATTGCTTTGCCTCTCGGTCAAGGAAATCTCCAGCGGCGTATTGCTTTCGCCTCTCTGCAAGCAAACTCCCAGCGGCGTATTGCTTTGCCTCTCGGTCAATGAAATCTCCAGCGGCGTATTACTTTCGCCTCTCTGCAAGCAAACTCCCAGCGGCGTATTGCTTTGCCTCCGTCGACTTCCAAGTTCCAGCGGCGTATTGCTTTGCCTCTCGGTCAAGGAAATCTCCAGCGGCGTATTGCTTTCGCCTCTCTGCAAGCAAACTCCCAGCGGCGTATTGCTTTGCCTCTCGGTCAATGAAATCTCCAGCGGCGTATTGCTTTCGCCTCTCTGCAAGCAAACTCCCAGCGGCGTATTGCTTTGCCTCTCGGTCAATGAAATCTCCAGCGGCGTATTGTTTTCGCCTCTCTGCAAGCAAACTCCCAGCGGCGTATTGCTTTGCCTCCGTCGACTTCCAAGCTCCAGCGGCGTATTGCTTTGCCTCTCGGTCAAGGAAATCTCCAGCGGCGTAGTGCTTTCGCCTCTCTGCAAGCAAACTCCCAGCGGCGTATTGCTTTGCCTCTCGGTCAATGAAATCTCCAGCGGCGTATTGCTTTCGCCTCTCTGCAAGCAAACTCCCAGCGGCGTATTGCTTTGCCTCCCGGTCAATGAAATCTCCATTGGCGTATTGCTTTCGCCTCTCTGCAAGCAAACTCCCAGCGGCGTATTGCTTTGCCTCTCGGTCAAGGAAATCCCCAGCGGCGTATTGCTTTGCCTCTCGGTCAAGGAAATCTCCAGCGGCGTATTGCTTTCGCCTCTCTGCAAGCAAACTCCCAGCGGCGTATTGCTTTGCCTCTCGGTCAATGAAATCTCCAGCGGCGTATTGCTTTCGCCTCTCTGCAAGCAAACTCCCAGCGGCGTATTGCTTTGCCACTCGGTCAAGGAAATCTCCAGCGGCGTATTGTTTTCGCCTCTCTGCAAGCAAACTCCCAGCGGCGTATTGCTTTGCCTCTCGGTCAATGAAATCTCCAGCGGCCTATTGCTTTCGCCTCTCTGCAAGCAAACTCCCAGCGGCGTATTGCTTTGCCTCTCGGTCAAGGAAATCTCCAGCGGCGTATTGCTTTCGCCTCTCTGCAAGCAAACTCCCAGCGGCGTTTTGTTTTGCCTCTCGGTCAATGAAATCTCCAGCGGCGTATTGCTTTCGCCTCTCTGCAAGCAAACTCCCAGCGGCGTATTGCTTTGCCTCCGTCGACTTCCAAGTTCCAGCGGCGTATTGTTTTGCCTCTCGGTCAAGGAAATCTCCAGCGGCGTATTGCTTTCGCCTCGCTGCAAGCAAACTCCCAGCGGCGTATTGTTTTGCCTCTCGGTCAAGGAAATCTCCAGCGGCGTATTGCTTTCGCCTCTCTGCAAGCAAACTCCCAGCGGCGTATTGCTTTGCCTCTCGGTCAATGAAATCTCCAGCGGCGTATTGCTTTCGCCTCTCTGCAAGCAAACTCCCAGCGGCGTATTGCTTTGCCTCCGTCGACTTCCAAGTTCCAGCGGCGTATTGCTTTGCCTCTCGGTCAAGGAAATCTCCAGCGGCGTATTGCTTTCGCCTCTCTGCAAGCAAACTCCCAGCGGCGTATTGCTTTGCCTCTCGGTCAATGAAATCTCCAGCGGCGTATTGCTTTCGCCTCTCTGCAAGCAAACTCCCAGCGGCGTATTGCTTTGCCTCCGTCGACTTCCAAGTTCCAGCGGCGTATTGCTTTGCCTCTCGGTCAAGGAAATCTCCAGCGGCGTATTGCTTTCGCCTCTCTGCAAGCAAACTCCCAGCGACGTATTGCTTTGCCTCTCGGTCAAGGAAATCTCCAGCGGCGTATTGCTTTCGCCTCTCTGCAAGCAAACTCCCAGCGGCGTATTGCTTTGCCTCTCGGTCAATGAAATCTCCAGCGGCGTATTGCTTTCGCCTCTCTGCAAGCAAACTCCCAGCGGCGTATTGCTATGCCTCTCGGTCAAGGAAATCTCCAGCGGCGTATTGCTTTCGCCTCTCTGCAAGCAAACTCCCAGCGGCGTATTGCTTTGCCTCCGTCGACTTCCAAGTTCCAGCGGCGTATTGCTTTGCCTCTCGGTCAAGGAAATCTCCAGCGGCGTATTGCTTTCGCCTCTCTGCAAGCAAACTCCCAGCGGCGTATTGCTTTGCCTCTCGGTCAATGAAATCTCCAGCGGCGTATTGCTTTCGCCTCTCTGCAAGCAAACTCCCAGCGGCGTATTGCTTTGCCTCCGTCGACTTCCAAGTTCCAGCGGCGTATTGTTTTGCCTCTCGGTCAAGGAAATCTCCAGCGGCGTATTGCTTTCGCCTCGCTGCAAGCAAACTCCCAGCGGCGTATTGCTTTGCCTCTCGGTCAAGGAAATCTCCAGCGGCGTATTGCTTTCGCCTCTCTGCAAGCAAACTCCCAGCGGCGTATTGCTTTGCCTCTCGGTCAATGAAATCTCCAGCGGCGTATTGCTTTCGCCTCTCTGCAAGCAAACTCCCAGCGGCGTATTGCTTTGCCTCCGTCGACTTCCAAGTTCCAGCGGCGTATTGCTTTGCCTCTCGGTCAAGGAAATCTCCAGCGGCGTAGTGCTTTCGCCTCTCTGCAAGCAAACTCCCAGCGGCGTATTGCTTTGCCTCTCGGTCAATGAAATCTCCAGCGGCGTATTGCTTTCGCCTCTCTGCAAGCAAACTCCCAGCGGCGTATTGCTTTGCCACTCGGTCAAGGAAATCTCCAGCGGCGTATTGCTTTCGCCTCTCTGCATGCAAACTCCCAGCGGCGTATTGCTTTGCCTCTCGGTCAATGAAATCTCCAGCGGCGTATTGCTTTCGCCTCTCTGCAAGCAAATTCCCAGCGGCGTATTGCTTTGCCTCTCGGTCAAGGAAATCTCCAGCGGCGTATTGCTTTCGCCTCTCTGCAAGCAAACTCCCAGCGGCGTATTGCTTTGCCTCTCGGTCAAGGAAATCTCCAGCGGCGTATTGCTTTCGCCTCTCTGCATGCAAACTCCCAGCGGCGTATTGCTTTGCCTCTCGGTCAATGAAATCTCCAGCGGCGTATTGCTTTCGCCTCTCTGCAAGCAAACTCCCAGCGGCGTATTGCTTTGCCTCTCGGTCAAGGAAATCTCCAGCGGCGTATTGCTTTCGCCTCTCTGCAAGCAAACTCCCAGCGGCGTATTGCTTTGCCTCCGTCGACTTCCAAGTTCCAGCGGCGTATTGCTTTGCCTCTCGGTCAAGGAAATCTCCAGCGGCGTATTTCTTTCGCCTCGCTGCAAGCAAACTCCCAGCGGCGTATTGCTTTGCCTCTCGGTCAAGGAAATCTCCAGCGGCGTATTGCTTTCGCCTCTCTGCAAGCAAACTCCCAGCGGCGTATTGCTTTGCCTCTCGGTCAATGAAATCTCCAGCGGCGTATTGCTTTCGCCTCTCTGCAAGCAAACTCCCAGCGGCGTATTGCTTTGCCTCCGTCGACTTCCAAGTTCCAGCGGCGTATTGCTTTGCCTCTCGGTCAAGGAAATCTCCAGCGGCGTATTGCTTTCGCCTCTCTGCAAGCAAACTCCCAGCGGCGTATTGCTTTGCTTCTCGGTCAAGGAAATCTCCAGCGGCGTATTGCTTTCGCCTCTCTGCAAGCAAACTCCCAGCGGCGTATTGCTTTGCCTCTCGGTCAATGAAATCTCCAGCGGCGTATTGCTTTCGCCTCTCTGCAAGCAAATTCCCAGCGGCGTATTGCTTTGCCTCTCGGTCAAGGAAATCTCCAGCGGCGTATTGCTTTCGCCTCTCTGCAAGCAAACTCCCAGCGGCGTATTGCTTTGCCTCTCGGTCAAGGAAATCTCCAGCGGCGTATTGCTTTCGCCTCTCTGCATGCAAACTCCCAGCGGCGTATTGCTTTGCCTCTCGGTCAATGAAATCTCCAGCGGCGTATTGCTTTCGCCTCTCTGCAAGCAAACTCCCAGCGGCGTATTGCTTTGCCTCTCGGTCAAGGAAATCTCCAGCGGCGTATTGCTTTCGCCTCTCTGCAAGCAAACTCCCAGCGGCGTATTGCTTTGCCTCCGTCGACTTCCAAGTTCCAGCGGCGTATTGCTTTGCCTCTCGGTCAAGGAAATCTCCAGCGGCGTATTGCTTTCGCCTCTCTGCAAGCAAACTCCCAGCGGCGTATTGCTTTGCCTCTCGGTCAAGGAAATCTCCAGCGGCGTATTGCTTTCGCCTCTCTGCAAGCAAACTCCCAGCGGCGTATTGCTTTGCCTCTCGGTCAATGAAATCTCCAGCGGCGTATTGCTTTCGCCTCTCTGCAAGCAAACTCCCAGCGGCGTATTGCTTTGCCTCCGTCGACTTCCAAGTTCCAGCGGCGTATTGTTTTGCCTCTCGGTCAAGGAAATCTCCAGCGGCGTATTGCTTTCGCCTCGCTGCAAGCAAACTCCCAGCGGCGTATTGCTTTGCCTCTCGGTCAAGGAAATCTCCAGCGGCGTATTGCTTTCGCCTCTCTGCAAGCAAACTCCCAGCGGCGTATTGCTTTGCCTCTCGGTCAATGAAATCTCCAGCGGCGTATTGCTTTCGCCTCTCTGCAAGCAAACTCCCAGCGGCGTATTGCTTTGCCTCCGTCGACTTCCAAGTTCCAGCGGCGTATTGCTTTGCCTCTCGGTCAAGGAAATCTCCAGCGGCGTAGTGCTTTCGCCTCTCTGCAAGCAAACTCCCAGCGGCGTATTGCTTTGCCTCTCGGTCAATGAAATCTCCAGCGGCGTATTGCTTTCGCCTCTCTGCAAGCAAACTCCCAGCGGCGTATTGCTTTGCCACTCGGTCAAGGAAATCTCCAGCGGCGTATTGCTTTCGCCTCTCTGCATGCAAACTCCCAGCGGCGTATTGCTTTGCCTCTCGGTCAATGAAATCTCCAGCGGCGTATTGCTTTCGCCTCTCTGCAAGCAAATTCCCAGCGGCGTATTGCTTTGCCTCTCGGTCAAGGAAATCTCCAGCGGCGTATTGCTTTCGCCTCTCTGCAAGCAAACTCCCAGCGGCGTATTGCTTTGCCTCTCGGTCAAGGAAATCTCCAGCGGCGTATTGCTTTCGCCTCTCTGCATGCAAACTCCCAGCGGCGTATTGCTTTGCCTCCGTCGACTTCCAAGTTCCAGCGGCGTATTGCTTTGCCTCTCGGTCAAGGAAATCTCCAGCGGCGTATTTCTTTCGCCTCGCTGCAAGCGAACTCCCAGCGGCGTATTGCTTTGCCTCTCGGTCAAGGAAATCTCCAGCGGCGTATTGCTTTCGCCTCTCTGCAAGCAAACTCCCAGCGGCGTATTGCTTTGCCTCCGTCGACTTCCAAGTTCCAGCGGCGTATTGCTTTGCCTCTCGGTCAAGGAAATCTCCAGCGGCGTATTTCTTTCGCCTCGCTGCAAGCGAACTCCCAGCGGCGTATTGCTTTGCCTCTCGGTCAAGGAAATCTCCAGCGGCGTATTGCTTTCGCCTCTCTGCAAGCAAACTCCCAGCGGCGTATTGCTTTGCCTCTCGGTCAATGAAATCTCCAGCGGCGTATTGCTTTCGCCTCTCTGCAAGCAAACTCCCAGCGGCGTATTGCTTTGCCTCCGTCGACTTCCAAGTTCCAGCGGCGTATTGCTTTGCCTCTCGGTCAAGGAAATCTCCAGCGGCGTATTGCTTTCGCCTCTCTGCAAGCAAACTCCCAGCGGCGTATTGCTTTGCTTCTCGGTCAAGGAAATCTCCAGCGGCGTATTGCTTTCGCCTCTCTGCAAGCAAACTCCCAGCGGCGTATTGCTTTGCCTCTCGGTCAATGAAATCTCCAGCGGCGTATTGCTTTCGCCTCTCTGCAAGCAAATTCCCAGCGGCGTATTGCTTTGCCTCTCGGTCAAGGAAATCTCCAGCGGCGTATTGCTTTCGCCTCTCTGCAAGCAAACTCCCAGCGGCGTATTGCTTTGCCTCTCGGTCAAGGAAATCTCCAGCGGCGTATTGCTTTCGCCTCTCTGCATGCAAACTCCCAGCGGCGTATTGCTTTGCCTCTCGGTCAATGAAATCTCCAGCGGCGTATTGCTTTCGCCTCTCTGCAAGCAAACTCCCAGCGGCGTATTGCTTTGCCTCTCGGTCAAGGAAATCTCCAGCGGCGTATTGCTTTCGCCTCTCTGCAAGCAAACTCCCAGCGGCGTATTGCTTTGCCTCCGTCGACTTCCAAGTTCCAGCGGCGTATTGCTTTGCCTCTCGGTCAAGGAAATCTCCAGCGGCGTATTGCTTTCGCCTCTCTGCAAGCAAACTCCCAGCGGCGTATTGCTTTGCCTCTCGGTCAAGGAAATCTCCAGCGGCGTATTGCTTTCGCCTCTCTGCAAGCAAACTCCCAGCGGCGTATTGCTTTGCCTCCGTCGACTTCCAAGTTCCAGCGGCGTATTGCTTTGCCTCTCGGTCAAGGAAATCTCCAGCGGCGTAATGCTTTCGCCTCTCTGCAAGCAAACTCCCAGCGGCGTATTGCTTTGCCTCTCGGTCAAGGAAATCTCCAGCGGCGTATTGCTTTCGCCTCTCTGCAAGCAAACTCCCAGCGGCGTATTGCTTTGCCTCTCGGTCAATGAAATCTCCAGCGGCGTATTGTTTTCGCCTCTCTGCAAGCAAACTCCCAGCGGCGTATAGCTTTGCCTCTCGGTCAATGAAATCTCCAGCGGCGTATTGTTTTCGCCTCTCTGCAAGCAAACTCCCAGCGGCGTATTGCTTTGCCTCCGTCGACTTCCAAGCTCCAGCGGCGTATTGCTTTGCCTCTCGGTCAAGGAAATCTCCAGCGGCGTATTGCTTTCGCCTCTCTGCAAGCAAACTCCCAGCGGCGTATTGCTTTGCCTCTCGGTCAATGAAATCTCCAGCGGCGTATTGCTTTCGCCTCTCTGCAAGCAAACTCCCAGCGGCGTATTGCTTTCGCCTCTCTGCAAGCAAACTCCCAGCGGCGTATTGATTTGCCTCCCGGTCAATGAAATCTCCAGCGGCGTATTGCTTTCGCCTCTCTGCAAGCAAACTCCCAGCGGCGTATTGCTTTGCCTCTCGGTCAAGGAAATCCCCAGCGGCGTATTGCTTTGCCTCTCGGTCAATGAAATCTCCAGCGGCGTATTGCTTTCGCCTCTCTGCAAGCAAACTCCCAGCGGCGTATTGCTTTGCCTCTCGGTCAAGGAAATCTCCAGCGGCGTATTGCTTTCGCCTCTCTGCAAGCAAACTCCCAGCGGCGTAATGCTTTGCCACCGTCGACTTCCAAGTTCCAGCGGCGTATTGCTTTGCCTCTCGGTCAAGGAAATCTCCAGCGGCGTATTGCTTTCGCCTCTCTGCAAGCAAACTCCCAGCGGCGTATTGCTTTGCCTCTCGGTCAATGAAATCTCCAGCGGCGTATTGCTTTCGCCTCTCTGCAAGCAAACTCCCAGCGGCGTATTGCTTTGCCTCTCGGTCAAGGAAATCTCCAGCGGCGTATTGCTTTCGCCTCTCTGCAAGCAAACTCCCAGCGGCGTATTGCTTTGCCTCCGTCGACTTCCAAGTTCCAGCGGCGTATTGCTTTGCCTCTCGGTCAAGGAAATCTCCAGCGGCGTATTGCTTTCGCCTCTCTGCAAGCAAACTCCCAGCGGCGTATTGCTTTGCCTCTCGGTCAAGGAAATCTCCAGCGGCGTATTGCTTTCGCCTCTCTGCAAGCAAACTCCCAGCGGCGTATTGCTTTGCCTCCGTCGACTTCCAAGTTCCAGCGGCGTATTGCTTTGCCTCTCGGTCAAGGAAATCTCCAGCGGCGTAATGCTTTCGCCTCTCTGCAAGCAAACTCCCAGCGGCGTATTGCTTTGCCTCTCGGTCAAGGAAATCTCCAGCGGCGTATTGCTTTCGCCTCTCTGCAAGCAAACTCCCAGCGGCGTATTGCTTTGCCTCCGTCGACTTCCAAGTTCCAGCGGCGTATTGCTTTGCCTCTCGGTCAAGGAAATCTCCAGCGGCGTATTGCTTTCGCCTCTCTGCAAGCAAACTCCCAGCGGCGTATTGCTTTGCCTCTCGGTCAATGAAATCTCCAGCGGCGTATTGCTTTCGCCTCTCTGCAAGCAAACTCCCAGCGGCGTATTGCTTTGCCTCCGTCGACTTCCAAGTTCCAGCGGCGTATTGCTTTGCCTCTCGGTCAAGGAAATCTCCAGCGGCGTATTGCTTTCGCCTCTCTGCAAGCAAACTCCCAGCGGCGTATTGCTTTGCCTCTCGGTCAATGAAATCTCCAGCGGCGTATTACTTTCGCCTCTCTGCAAGCAAACTCCCAGCGGCGTATTGCTTTGCCTCCGTCGACTTCCAAGTTCCAGCGGCGTATTGCTTTGCCTCTCGGTCAAGGAAATCTCCAGCGGCGTATTGCTTTCGCCTCTCTGCAAGCAAACTCCCAGCGGCGTATTGCTTTGCCTCTCGGTCAATGAAATCTCCAGCGGCGTATTGCTTTCGCCTCTCTGCAAGCAAACTCCCAGCGGCGTATTGCTTTGCCTCTCGGTCAATGAAATCTCCAGCGGCGTATTGTTTTCGCCTCTCTGCAAGCAAACTCCCAGCGGCGTATTGCTTTGCCTCCGTCGACTTCCAAGCTCCAGCGGCGTATTGCTTTGCCTCTCGGTCAAGGAAATCTCCAGCGGCGTAGTGCTTTCGCCTCTCTGCAAGCAAACTCCCAGCGGCGTATTGCTTTGCCTCTCGGTCAATGAAATCTCCAGCGGCGTATTGCTTTCGCCTCTCTGCAAGCAAACTCCCAGCGGCGTATTGCTTTGCCTCCCGGTCAATGAAATCTCCATTGGCGTATTGCTTTCGCCTCTCTGCAAGCAAACTCCCAGCGGCGTATTGCTTTGCCTCTCGGTCAAGGAAATCCCCAGCGGCGTATTGCTTTGCCTCTCGGTCAAGGAAATCTCCAGCGGCGTATTGCTTTCGCCTCTCTGCAAGCAAACTCCCAGCGGCGTATTGCTTTGCCTCTCGGTCAATGAAATCTCCAGCGGCGTATTGCTTTCGCCTCTCTGCAAGCAAACTCCCAGCGGCGTATTGCTTTGCCACTCGGTCAAGGAAATCTCCAGCGGCGTATTGTTTTCGCCTCTCTGCAAGCAAACTCCCAGCGGCGTATTGCTTTGCCTCTCGGTCAATGAAATCTCCAGCGGCCTATTGCTTTCGCCTCTCTGCAAGCAAACTCCCAGCGGCGTATTGCTTTGCCTCTCGGTCAAGGAAATCTCCAGCGGCGTATTGCTTTCGCCTCTCTGCAAGCAAACTCCCAGCGGCGTTTTGTTTTGCCTCTCGGTCAATGAAATCTCCAGCGGCGTATTGCTTTCGCCTCTCTGCAAGCAAACTCCCAGCGGCGTATTGCTTTGCCTCCGTCGACTTCCAAGTTCCAGCGGCGTATTGTTTTGCCTCTCGGTCAAGGAAATCTCCAGCGGCGTATTGCTTTCGCCTCGCTGCAAGCAAACTCCCAGCGGCGTATTGTTTTGCCTCTCGGTCAAGGAAATCTCCAGCGGCGTATTGCTTTCGCCTCTCTGCAAGCAAACTCCCAGCGGCGTATTGCTTTGCCTCTCGGTCAATGAAATCTCCAGCGGCGTATTGCTTTCGCCTCTCTGCAAGCAAACTCCCAGCGGCGTATTGCTTTGCCTCCGTCGACTTCCAAGTTCCAGCGGCGTATTGCTTTGCCTCTCGGTCAAGGAAATCTCCAGCGGCGTATTGCTTTCGCCTCTCTGCAAGCAAACTCCCAGCGGCGTATTGCTTTGCCTCTCGGTCAATGAAATCTCCAGCGGCGTATTGCTTTCGCCTCTCTGCAAGCAAACTCCCAGCGGCGTATTGCTTTGCCTCCGTCGACTTCCAAGTTCCAGCGGCGTATTGCTTTGCCTCTCGGTCAAGGAAATCTCCAGCGGCGTATTGCTTTCGCCTCTCTGCAAGCAAACTCCCAGCGACGTATTGCTTTGCCTCTCGGTCAAGGAAATCTCCAGCGGCGTATTGCTTTCGCCTCTCTGCAAGCAAACTCCCAGCGGCGTATTGCTTTGCCTCTCGGTCAATGAAATCTCCAGCGGCGTATTGCTTTCGCCTCTCTGCAAGCAAACTCCCAGCGGCGTATTGCTATGCCTCTCGGTCAAGGAAATCTCCAGCGGCGTATTGCTTTCGCCTCTCTGCAAGCAAACTCCCAGCGGCGTATTGCTTTGCCTCCGTCGACTTCCAAGTTCCAGCGGCGTATTGCTTTGCCTCTCGGTCAAGGAAATCTCCAGCGGCGTATTGCTTTCGCCTCTCTGCAAGCAAACTCCCAGCGGCGTATTGCTTTGCCTCTCGGTCAATGAAATCTCCAGCGGCGTATTGCTTTCGCCTCTCTGCAAGCAAACTCCCAGCGGCGTATTGCTTTGCCTCCGTCGACTTCCAAGTTCCAGCGGCGTATTGTTTTGCCTCTCGGTCAAGGAAATCTCCAGCGGCGTATTGCTTTCGCCTCGCTGCAAGCAAACTCCCAGCGGCGTATTGCTTTGCCTCTCGGTCAAGGAAATCTCCAGCGGCGTATTGCTTTCGCCTCTCTGCAAGCAAACTCCCAGCGGCGTATTGCTTTGCCTCTCGGTCAATGAAATCTCCAGCGGCGTATTGCTTTCGCCTCTCTGCAAGCAAACTCCCAGCGGCGTATTGCTTTGCCTCCGTCGACTTCCAAGTTCCAGCGGCGTATTGCTTTGCCTCTCGGTCAAGGAAATCTCCAGCGGCGTAGTGCTTTCGCCTCTCTGCAAGCAAACTCCCAGCGGCGTATTGCTTTGCCTCTCGGTCAATGAAATCTCCAGCGGCGTATTGCTTTCGCCTCTCTGCAAGCAAACTCCCAGCGGCGTATTGCTTTGCCACTCGGTCAAGGAAATCTCCAGCGGCGTATTGCTTTCGCCTCTCTGCATGCAAACTCCCAGCGGCGTATTGCTTTGCCTCTCGGTCAATGAAATCTCCAGCGGCGTATTGCTTTCGCCTCTCTGCAAGCAAATTCCCAGCGGCGTATTGCTTTGCCTCTCGGTCAAGGAAATCTCCAGCGGCGTATTGCTTTCGCCTCTCTGCAAGCAAACTCCCAGCGGCGTATTGCTTTGCCTCTCGGTCAAGGAAATCTCCAGCGGCGTATTGCTTTCGCCTCTCTGCATGCAAACTCCCAGCGGCGTATTGCTTTGCCTCTCGGTCAATGAAATCTCCAGCGGCGTATTGCTTTCGCCTCTCTGCAAGCAAACTCCCAGCGGCGTATTGCTTTGCCTCTCGGTCAAGGAAATCTCCAGCGGCGTATTGCTTTCGCCTCTCTGCAAGCAAACTCCCAGCGGCGTATTGCTTTGCCTCCGTCGACTTCCAAGTTCCAGCGGCGTATTGCTTTGCCTCTCGGTCAAGGAAATCTCCAGCGGCGTATTTCTTTCGCCTCGCTGCAAGCAAACTCCCAGCGGCGTATTGCTTTGCCTCTCGGTCAAGGAAATCTCCAGCGGCGTATTGCTTTCGCCTCTCTGCAAGCAAACTCCCAGCGGCGTATTGCTTTGCCTCTCGGTCAATGAAATCTCCAGCGGCGTATTGCTTTCGCCTCTCTGCAAGCAAACTCCCAGCGGCGTATTGCTTTGCCTCCGTCGACTTCCAAGTTCCAGCGGCGTATTGCTTTGCCTCTCGGTCAAGGAAATCTCCAGCGGCGTATTGCTTTCGCCTCTCTGCAAGCAAACTCCCAGCGGCGTATTGCTTTGCTTCTCGGTCAAGGAAATCTCCAGCGGCGTATTGCTTTCGCCTCTCTGCAAGCAAACTCCCAGCGGCGTATTGCTTTGCCTCTCGGTCAATGAAATCTCCAGCGGCGTATTGCTTTCGCCTCTCTGCAAGCAAATTCCCAGCGGCGTATTGCTTTGCCTCTCGGTCAAGGAAATCTCCAGCGGCGTATTGCTTTCGCCTCTCTGCAAGCAAACTCCCAGCGGCGTATTGCTTTGCCTCTCGGTCAAGGAAATCTCCAGCGGCGTATTGCTTTCGCCTCTCTGCATGCAAACTCCCAGCGGCGTATTGCTTTGCCTCTCGGTCAATGAAATCTCCAGCGGCGTATTGCTTTCGCCTCTCTGCAAGCAAACTCCCAGCGGCGTATTGCTTTGCCTCTCGGTCAAGGAAATCTCCAGCGGCGTATTGCTTTCGCCTCTCTGCAAGCAAACTCCCAGCGGCGTATTGCTTTGCCTCCGTCGACTTCCAAGTTCCAGCGGCGTATTGCTTTGCCTCTCGGTCAAGGAAATCTCCAGCGGCGTATTGCTTTCGCCTCTCTGCAAGCAAACTCCCAGCGGCGTATTGCTTTGCCTCTCGGTCAAGGAAATCTCCAGCGGCGTATTGCTTTCGCCTCTCTGCAAGCAAACTCCCAGCGGCGTATTGCTTTGCCTCTCGGTCAATGAAATCTCCAGCGGCGTATTGCTTTCGCCTCTCTGCAAGCAAACTCCCAGCGGCGTATTGCTTTGCCTCCGTCGACTTCCAAGTTCCAGCGGCGTATTGCTTTGCCTCTCGGTCAAGGAAATCTCCAGCGGCGTATTGCTTTCGCCTCTCTGCAAGCAAACTCCCAGCGGCGTATTGCTTTGCCTCTCGGTCAATGAAATCTCCAGCGGCGTATTACTTTCGCCTCTCTGCAAGCAAACTCCCAGCGGCGTATTGCTTTGCCTCCGTCGACTTCCAAGTTCCAGCGGCGTATTGCTTTGCCTCTCGGTCAAGGAAATCTCCAGCGGCGTATTGCTTTCGCCTCTCTGCAAGCAAACTCCCAGCGGCGTATTGCTTTGCCTCTCGGTCAATGAAATCTCCAGCGGCGTATTGCTTTCGCCTCTCTGCAAGCAAACTCCCAGCGGCGTATTGCTTTGCCTCTCGGTCAATGAAATCTCCAGCGGCGTATTGTTTTCGCCTCTCTGCAAGCAAACTCCCAGCGGCGTATTGCTTTGCCTCCGTCGACTTCCAAGCTCCAGCGGCGTATTGCTTTGCCTCTCGGTCAAGGAAATCTCCAGCGGCGTATTGCTTTCGCCTCTCTGCAAGCAAACTCCCAGCGGCGTATTGCTTTGCCTCTCGGTCAATGAAATCTCCAGCGGCGTATTGCTTTCGCCTCTCTGCAAGCAAACTCCCAGCGGCGTATTGCTTTGCCTCCCGGTCAATGAAATCTCCATTGGCGTATTGCTTTCGCCTCTCTGCAAGCAAACTCCCAGCGGCGTATTGCTTTGCCTCTCGGTCAAGGAAATCCCCAGCGGCGTATTGCTTTGCCTCTCGGTCAAGGAAATCTCCAGCGGCGTATTGCTTTCGCCTCTCTGCAAGCAAACTCCCAGCGGCGTATTGCTTTGCCTCTCGGTCAATGAAATCTCCAGCGGCGTATTGCTTTCGCCTCTCTGCAAGCAAACTCCCAGCGGCGTATTGCTTTGCCTCTCGGTCAATGAAATCTCCAGCGGCCTATTGCTTTCGCCTCTCTGCAAGCAAACTCCCAGCGGCGTATTGCTTTGCCTCTCGGTCAAGGAAATCTCCAGCGGCGTATTGCTTTCGCCTCTCTGCAAGCAAACTCCCAGCGGCGTTTTGTTTTGCCTCTCGGTCAATGAAATCTCCAGCGGCGTATTGCTTTCGCCTCTCTGCAAGCAAACTCCCAGCGGCGTATTGCTTTGCCTCCGTCGACTTCCAAGTTCCAGCGGCGTATTGTTTTGCCTCTCGGTCAAGGAAATCTCCAGCGGCGTATTGCTTTCGCCTCGCTGCAAGCAAACTCCCAGCGGCGTATTGTTTTGCCTCTCGGTCAAGGAAATCTCCAGCGGCGTATTGCTTTCGCCTCTCTGCAAGCAAACTCCCAGCGGCGTATTGCTTTGCCTCTCGGTCAATGAAATCTCCAGCGGCGTATTGCTTTCGCCTCTCTGCAAGCAAACTCCCAGCGGCGTATTGCTTTGCCTCCGTCGACTTCCAAGTTCCAGCGGCGTATTGCTTTGCCTCTCGGTCAAGGAAATCTCCAGCGGCGTATTGCTTTCGCCTCTCTGCAAGCAAACTCCCAGCGGCGTATTGCTTTGCCTCTCGGTCAATGAAATCTCCAGCGGCGTATTGCTTTCGCCTCTCTGCAAGCAAACTCCCAGCGGCGTATTGCTTTGCCTCCGTCGACTTCCAAGTTCCAGCGGCGTATTGCTTTGCCTCTCGGTCAAGGAAATCTCCAGCGGCGTATTGCTTTCGCCTCTCTGCAAGCAAACTCCCAGCGACGTATTGCTTTGCCTCTCGGTCAAGGAAATCTCCAGCGGCGTATTGCTTTCGCCTCTCTGCAAGCAAACTCCCAGCGGCGTATTGCTTTGCCTCTCGGTCAATGAAATCTCCAGCGGCGTATTGCTTTCGCCTCTCTGCAAGCAAACTCCCAGCGGCGTATTGCTATGCCTCTCGGTCAAGGAAATCTCCAGCGGCGTATTGCTTTCGCCTCTCTGCAAGCAAACTCCCAGCGGCGTATTGCTTTGCCTCCGTCGACTTCCAAGTTCCAGCGGCGTATTGCTTTGCCTCTCGGTCAAGGAAATCTCCAGCGGCGTATTGCTTTCGCCTCTCTGCAAGCAAACTCCCAGCGGCGTATTGCTTTGCCTCTCGGTCAATGAAATCTCCAGCGGCGTATTGCTTTCGCCTCTCTGCAAGCAAACTCCCAGCGGCGTATTGCTTTGCCTCCGTCGACTTCCAAGTTCCAGCGGCGTATTGTTTTGCCTCTCGGTCAAGGAAATCTCCAGCGGCGTATTGCTTTCGCCTCGCTGCAAGCAAACTCCCAGCGGCGTATTGCTTTGCCTCTCGGTCAAGGAAATCTCCAGCGGCGTATTGCTTTCGCCTCTCTGCAAGCAAACTCCCAGCGGCGTATTGCTTTGCCTCTCGGTCAATGAAATCTCCAGCGGCGTATTGCTTTCGCCTCTCTGCAAGCAAACTCCCAGCGGCGTATTGCTTTGCCTCCGTCGACTTCCAAGTTCCAGCGGCGTATTGCTTTGCCTCTCGGTCAAGGAAATCTCCAGCGGCGTAGTGATTTCGCCTCTCTGCAAGCAAACTCCCAGCGGCGTATTGCTTTGCCTCTCGGTCAATGAAATCTCCAGCGGCGTATTGCTTTCGCCTCTCTGCAAGCAAACTCCCAGCGGCGTATTGCTTTGCCACTCGGTCAAGGAAATCTCCAGCGGCGTATTGCTTTCGCCTCTCTGCATGCAAACTCCCAGCGGCGTATTGCTTTGCCTCTCGGTCAATGAAATCTCCAGCGGCGTATTGCTTTCGCCTCTCTGCAAGCAAATTCCCAGCGGCGTATTGCTTTGCCTCTCGGTCAAGGAAATCTCCAGCGGCGTATTGCTTTCGCCTCTCTGCAAGCAAACTCCCAGCGGCG
Source organism: Nomada flava (assembly GCA_951802745.1). Lineage (NCBI taxonomy): Eukaryota > Metazoa > Arthropoda > Insecta > Hymenoptera > Apidae > Nomada > Nomada flava. Next base: position 3,365,968 of record CATOQN010000045.1, read on the forward strand.
TATTGCTTTGCCTCTCGGTCAAGGAAATCTCCAGCGGCGTATTGCTTTCGCCTCTCTGCATGCAAACTCCCAGCGGCGTATTGCTTTGCCTCTCGGTCAATGAAATCTCCAGCGGCGTATTGCTTTCGCCTCTCTGCAAGCAAACTCCCAGCGGCGTATTGCTTTGCCTCTCGGTCAAGGAAATCTCCAGCGGCGTATTGCTTTCGCCTCTCTGCAAGCAAACTCCCAGCGGCGTATTGCTTTGCCTCCGTCGACTTCCAAGTTCCAGCGGCGTATTGCTTTGCCTCTCGGTCAAGGAAATCTCCAGCGGCGTATTTCTTTCGCCTCGCTGCAAGCAAACTCCCAGCGGCGTATTGCTTTGCCTCTCGGTCAAGGAAATCTCCAGCGGCGTATTGCTTTCGCCTCTCTGCAAGCAAACTCCCAGCGGCGTATTGCTTTGCCTCTCGGTCAATGAAATCTCCAGCGGCGTATTGCTTTCGCCTCTCTGCAAGCAAACTCCCAGCGGCGTATTGCTTTGCCTCCGTCGACTTCCAAGTTCCAGCGGCGTATTGCTTTGCCTCTCGGTCAAGGAAATCTCCAGCGGCGTATTGCTTTCGCCTCTCTGCAAGCAAACTCCCAGCGGCGTATTGCTTTGCTTCTCGGTCAAGGAAATCTCCAGCGGCGTATTGCTTTCGCCTCTCTGCAAGCAAACTCCCAGCGGCGTATTGCTTTGCCTCTCGGTCAATGAAATCTCCAGCGGCGTATTGCTTTCGCCTCTCTGCAAGCAAATTCCCAGCGGCGTATTGCTTTGCCTCTCGGTCAAGGAAATCTCCAGCGGCGTATTGCTTTTGCCTCTCTGCAAGCAAACTCCCAGCGGCGTATTGCTTTGCCTCTCGGTCAAGGAAATCTCCAGCGGCGTATTGCTTTCGCCTCTCTGCATGCAAACTCCCAGCGGCGTATTGCTTTGCCTCTCGGTCAATGAAATCTCCAGCGGCGTATTGCTTTCGCCTCTCTGCAAGCAAACTCCCAGCGGCGTATTGCTTTGCCTCTCGGTCAAGGAAATCTCCAGCGGCGTATTGCTTTCGCCTCTCTGCAAGCAAACTCCCAGCGGCGTATTGCTTTGCCTCCGTCGACTTCCAAGTTCCAGCGGCGTATTGCTTTGCCTCTCGGTCAAGGAAATCTCCAGCGGCGTATTGCTTTCGCCTCTCTGCAAGCAAACTCCCAGCGGCGTATTGCTTTGCCTCTCGGTCAAGGAAATCTCCAGCGGCGTATTGCTTTCGCCTCTCTGCAAGCAAACTCCCAGCGGCGTATTGCTTTGCCTCTCGGTCAATGAAATCTCCAGCGGCGTATTGCTTTCGCCTCTCTGCAAGCAAACTCCCAGCGGCGTATTGCTTTGCCTCCGTCGACTTCCAAGTTCCAGCGGCGTATTGCTTTGCCTCTCGGTCAAGGAAATCTCCAGCGGCGTATTGCTTTCGCCTCTCTGCAAGCAAACTCCCAGCGGCGTATTGCTTTGCCTCTCGGTCAATGAAATCTCCAGCGGCGTATTACTTTCGCCTCTCTGCAAGCAAACTCCCAGCGGCGTATTGCTTTGCCTCCGTCGACTTCCAAGTTCCAGCGGCGTATTGCTTTGCCTCTCGGTCAAGGAAATCTCCAGCGGCGTATTGCTTTCGCCTCTCTGCAAGCAAACTGCCAGCGGCGTATTGCTTTGCCTCTCGGTCAATGAAATCTCCAGCGGCGTATTGCTTTCGCCTCTCTGCAAGCAAACTCCCAGCGGCGTATTGCTTTCGCCTCTCTGCAAGCAAACTCCCAGCGGCGTATTGCTTTGCCTCTCGGTCAATGAAATCTCCAGCGGCGTATTGTTTTCGCCTCTCTGCAAGCAAACTCCCAGCGGCGTATTGCTTTGCCTCCGTCGACTTCCAAGCTCCAGCGGCGTATTGCTTTGCCTCTCGGTCAAGGAAATCTCCAGCGGCGTATTGCTTTCGCCTCTCTGCAAGCAAACTCCCAGCGGCGTATTGCTTTGCCTCTCGGTCAATGAAATCTCCAGCGGCGTATTGCTTTCGCCTCTCTGCAAGCAAACTCCCAGCGGCGTATTGCTTTGCCTCCCGGTCAATGAAATCTCCATTGGCGTATTGCTTTCGCCTCTCTGCAAGCAAACTCCCAGCGGCGTATTGCTTTGCCTCTCGGTCAAGGAAATCCCCAGCGGCGTATTGCTTTGCCTCTCGGTCAAGGAAATCTCCAGCGGCGTATTGCTTTCGCCTCTCTGCAAGCAAACTCCCAGCGGCGTATTGCTTTGCCTCTCGGTCAATGAAATCTCCAGCGGCGTATTGCTTTCGCCTCTCTGCAAGCAAACTCCCAGCGGCGTATTGCTTTGCCACTCGGTCAAGGAAATCTCCAGCGGCGTATTGTTTTCGCCTCTCTGCAAGCAAACTCCCAGCGGCGTATTGCTTTGCCTCTCGGTCAATGAAATCTCCAGCGGCCTATTGCTTTCGCCTCTCTGCAAGCAAACTCCCAGCGGCGTATTGCTTTGCCTCTCGGTCAAGGAAATCTCCAGCGGCGTATTGCTTTCGCCTCTCTGCAAGCAAACTCCCAGCGGCGTTTTGTTTTGCCTCTCGGTCAATGAAATCTCCAGCGGCGTATTGCTTTCGCCTCTCTGCAAGCAAACTCCCAGCGGCGTATTGCTTTGCCTCCGTCGACTTCCAAGTTCCAGCGGCGTATTGTTTTGCCTCTCGGTCAAGGAAATCTCCAGCGGCGTATTGCTTTCGCCTCGCTGCAAGCAAACTCCCAGCGGCGTATTGTTTTGCCTCTCGGTCAAGGAAATCTCCAGCGGCGTATTGCTTTCGCCTCTCTGCAAGCAAACTCCCAGCGGCGTATTGCTTTGCCTCTCGGTCAATGAAATCTCCAGCGGCGTATTGCTTTCGCCTCTCTGCAAGCAAACTCCCAGCGGCGTATTGCTTTGCCTCCGTCGACTTCCAAGTTCCAGCGGCGTATTGCTTTGCCTCTCGGTCAAGGAAATCTCCAGCGGCGTATTGCTTTCGCCTCTCTGCAAGCAAACTCCCAGCGGCGTATTGCTTTGCCTCTCGGTCAATGAAATCTCCAACGGCGTATTGCTTTCGCCTCTCTGCAAGCAAACTCCCAGCGGCGTATTGCTTTGCCTCCGTCGACTTCCAAGTTCCAGCGGCGTATTGCTTTGCCTCTCGGTCAAGGAAATCTCCAGCGGCGTATTGCTTTCGCCTCTCTGCAAGCAAACTCCCAGCGACGTATTGCTTTGCCTCTCGGTCAAGGAAATCTCCAGCGGCGTATTGCTTTCGCCTCTCTGCAAGCAAACTCCCAGCGGCGTATTGCTTTGCCTCTCGGTCAATGAAATCTCCAGCGGCGTATTGCTTTCGCCTCTCTGCAAGCAAACTCCCAGCGGCGTATTGCTATGCCTCTCGGTCAAGGAAATCTCCAGCGGCGTATTGCTTTCGCCTCTCTGCAAGCAAACTCCCAGCGGCGTATTGCTTTGCCTCCGTCGACTTCCAAGTTCCAGCGGCGTATTGCTTTGCCTCTCGGTCAAGGAAATCTCCAGCGGCGTATTGCTTTCGCCTCTCTGCAAGCAAACTCCCAGCGGCGTATTGCTTTGCCTCTCGGTCAATGAAATCTCCAGCGGCGTATTGCTTTCGCCTCTCTGCAAGCAAACTCCCAGCGGCGTATTGCTTTGCCTCCGTCGACTTCCAAGTTCCAGCGGCGTATTGTTTTGCCTCTCGGTCAAGGAAATCTCCAGCGGCGTATTGCTTTCGCCTCGCTGCAAGCAAACTCCCAGCGGCGTATTGCTTTGCCTCTCGGTCAAGGAAATCTCCAGCGGCGTATTGCTTTCGCCTCTCTGCAAGCAAACTCCCAGCGGCGTATTGCTTTGCCTCTCGGTCAATGAAATCTCCAGCGGCGTATTGCTTTCGCCTCTCTGCAAGCAAACTCCCAGCGGCGTATTGCTTTGCCTCCGTCGACTTCCAAGTTCCAGCGGCGTATTGCTTTGCCTCTCGGTCAAGGAAATCTCCAGCGGCGTAGTGCTTTCGCCTCTCTGCAAGCAAACTCCCAGCGGCGTATTGCTTTGCCTCTCGGTCAATGAAATCTCCAGCGGCGTATTGCTTTCGCCTCTCTGCAAGCAAACTCCCAGCGGCGTATTGCTTTGCCACTCGGTCAAGGAAATCTCCAGCGGCGTATTGCTTTCGCCTCTCTGCATGCAAACTCCCAGCGGCGTATTGCTTTGCCTCTCGGTCAATGAAATCTCCAGCGGCGTATTGCTTTCGCCTCTCTGCAAGCAAATTCCCAGCGGCGTATTGCTTTGCCTCTCGGTCAAGGAAATCTCCAGCGGCTTATTGCTTTCGCCTCTCTGCAAGCAAACTCCCAGCGGCGTATTGCTTTGCCTCTCGGTCAAGGAAATCTCCAGCGGCGTATTGCTTTCGCCTCTCTGCATGCAAACTCCCAGCGGCGTATTGCTTTGCCTCTCGGTCAATGAAATCTCCAGCGGCGTATTGCTTTCGGCTCTCTGCAAGCAAACTCCCAGCGGCGTATTGCTTTGCCTCTCGGTCAAGGAAATCTCCAGCGGCGTATTGCTTTCGCCTCTCTGCAAGCAAACTCCCAGCGGCGTATTGCTTTGCCTCCGTCGACTTCCAAGTTCCAGCGGCGTATTGCTTTGCCTCTCGGTCAAGGAAATCTCCAGCGGCGTATTTCTTTCGCCTCGCTGCAAGCAAACTCCCAGCGGCGTATTGCTTTGCCTCTCGGTCAAGGAAATCTCCAGCGGCGTATTGCTTTCGCCTCTCTGCAAGCAAACTCCCAGCGGCGTATTGCTTTGCCTCTCGGTCAATGAAATCTCCAGCGGCGTATTGCTTTCGCCTCTCTGCAAGCAAACTCCCAGCGGCGTATTGCTTTGCCTCCGTCGACTTCCAAGTTCCAGCGGCGTATTGCTTTGCCTCTCGGTCAAGGAAATCTCCAGCGGCGTATTGCTTTCGCCTCTCTGCAAGCAAACTCCCAGCGGCGTATTGCTTTGCTTCTCGGTCAAGGAAATCTCCAGCGGCGTATTGCTTTCGCCTCTCTGCAAGCAAACTCCCAGCGGCGTATTGCTTTGCCTCTCGGTCAATGAAATCTCCAGCGGCGTATTGCTTTCGCCTCTCTGCAAGCAAATTCCCAGCGGCGTATTGCTTTGCCTCTCGGTCAAGGAAATCTCCAGCGGCGTATTGCTTTCGCCTCTCTGCAAGCAAACTCCCAGCGGCGTATTGCTTTGCCTCTCGGTCAAGGAAATCTCCAGCGGCGTATTGCTTTCGCCTCTCTGCATGCAATCTCCCAGCGGCGTATTGCTTTGCCTCTCGGTCAATGAAATCTCCAGCGGCGTATTGCTTTCGCCTCTCTGCAAGCAAACTCCCAGCGGCGTATTGCTTTGCCTCTCGGTCACGGAAATCTCCAGCGGCGTATTGCTTTCGCCTCTCTGCAAGCAAACTCCCAGCGGCGTATTGCTTTGCCTCCGTCGACTTCCAAGTTCCAGCGGCGTATTGCTTTGCCTCTCGGTCAAGGAAATCTCCAGCGGCGTATTTCTTTCGCCTCGCTGCAAGCAAACTCCCAGCGGCGTATTGCTTTGCCTCCGTCGACTTCCAAGTTCCAGCGGCGTATTGTTTTGCCTCTCGGTCAAGGAAATCTCCAGCGGCGTATTGCTTTCGCCTCGCTGCAAGCAAACTCCCAGCGGCGTATTGCTTTGCCTCTCGGTCAAGGAAATCTCCAGCGGCGTATTGCTTTCGCCTCTCTGCAAGCAAACTCCCAGCGGCGTATTGCTTTGCCTCTCGGTCAATGAAATCTCCAGCGGCGTATTGCTTTCGCCTCTCTGCAAGCAAACTCCCAGCGGCGTATTGCTTTGCCTCCGTCGACTTCCAAGTTCCAGCGGCGTATTGCTTTGCCTCTCGGTCAAGGAAATCTCCAGCGGCGTAGTGCTTTCGCCTCTCTGCAAGCAAACTCCCAGCGGCGTATTGCTTTGCCTCTCGGTCAATGAAATCTCCAGCGGCGTATTGCTTTCGCCTCTCTGCAAGCAAACTCCCAGCGGCGTATTGCTTTGCCACTCGGTCAAGGAAATCTCCAGCGGCGTATTGCTTTCGCCTCTCTGCATGCAAACTCCCAGCGGCGTATTGCTTTGCCTCTCGGTCAATGAAATCTCCAGCGGCGTATTGCTTTCGCCTCTCTGCAAGCAAATTCCCAGCGGCGTATTGCTTTGCCTCTCGGTCAAGGAAATCTCCAGCGGCGTATTGCTTTCGCCTCTCTGCAAGCAAACTCCCAGCGGCGTATTGCTTTGCCTCTCGGTCAAGGAAATCTCCAGCGGCGTATTGCTTTCGCCTCTCTGCATGCAAACTCCCAGCGGCGTATTGCTTTGCCTCTCGGTCAATGAAATCTCCAGCGGCGTATTGCTTTCGCCTCTCTGCAAGCAAACTCCCAGCGGCGTATTGCTTTGCCTCTCGGTCAAGGAAATCTCCAGCGGCGTATTGCTTTCGCCTCTCTGCAAGCAAACTCCCAGCGGCGTATTGCTTTGCCTCCGTCGACTTCCAAGTTCCAGCGGCGTATTGCTTTGCCTCTCGGTCAAGGAAATCTCCAGCGGCGTATTTCTTTCGCCTCGCTGCAAGCAAACTCCCAGCGGCGTATTGCTTTGCCTCTCGGTCAAGGAAATCTCCAGCGGCGTATTGCTTTCGCCTCTCTGCAAGCAAACTCCCAGCGGCGTATTGCTTTGCCTCTCGGTCAATGAAATCTCCAGCGGCGTATTGCTTTCGCCTCTCTGCAAGCAAACTCCCAGCGGCGTATTGCTTTGCCTCCGTCGACTTCCAAGTTCCAGCGGCGTATTGCTTTGCCTCTCGGTCAAGGAAATCTCCAGCGGCGTATTGCTTTCGCCTCTCTGCAAGCAAACTCCCAGCGGCGTATTGCTTTGCCTCTCGGTCAATGAAATCTCCAGCGGCGTATTGCTTTCGCCTCTCTGCAAGCAAATTCCCAGCGGCGTATTGCTTTGCCTCTCGGTCAAGGAAATCTCCAGCGGCGTATTGCTTTCGCCTCTCTGCAAGCAAACTCCCAGCGGCGTATTGCTTTGCCTCTCGGTCAAGGAAATCTCCAGCGGCGTATTGCTTTGCCTCCGTCGACTTCCAAGTTCCAGCGGCGTATTGCTTTGCCTCTCGGTCAAGGAAATCTCCAGCGGCGTATTTCTTTCGCCTCGCTGCAAGCAAACTCCCAGCGGCGTATTGCTTTGCCTCTCGGTCAAGGAAATCTCCAGCGGCGTATTGCTTTCGCCTCTCTGCAAGCAAACTCCCAGCGGCGTATTGCTTTGCCTCTCGGTCAATGAAATCTCCAGCGGCGTATTGCTTTCGCCTCTCTGCAAGCAAACTCCCAGCGGCGTATTGCTTTGCCTCCGTCGACTTCCAAGTTCCAGCGGCGTATTGCTTTGCCTCTCGGTCAAGGAAATCTCCAGCGGCGTATTGCTTTCGCCTCTCTGCAAGCAAACTCCCAGCGGCGTATTGCTTTGCTTCTCGGTCAAGGAAATCTCCAGCGGCGTATTGCTTTCGCCTCTCTGCAAGCAAACTCCCAGCGGCGTATTGCTTTGCCTCTCGGTCAATGAAATCTCCAGCGGCGTATTGCTTTCGCCTCTCTGCAAGCAAACTCCCAGCGGCGTATTGCTTTGCCTCTCGGTCAATGAAATCTCCAGCGGCGTATTGCTTTCGCCTCTCTGCAAGCAAACTCCCAGCGGCGTATTGCTTTGCCTCTCGGTCAAGGAAATCTCCAGCGGCGTATTGCTTTCGCCTCTCTGCATGCAAACTCCCAGCGGCGTATTGCTTTGCCTCTCGGTCAATGAAATCTCCAGCGGCGTATTGCTTTCGCCTCTCTGCAAGCAAACTCCCAGCGGCGTATTGCTTTGCCTCTCGGTCAAGGAAATCTCCAGCGGCGTATTGCTTTCGCCTCTCTGCAAGCAAACTCCCAGCGGCGTATTGCTTTGCCTCCGTCGACTTCCAAGTTCCAGCGGCGTATTGCTTTGCCTCTCGGTCAAGGAAATCTCCAGCGGCGTATTTCTTTCGCCTCGCTGCAAGCAAACTCCCAGCGGCGTATTGCTTTGCCTCTCGGTCAAGGAAATCTCCAGCGGCGTATTGCTTTCGCCTCTCTGCAAGCAAACTCCCAGCGGCGTATTGCTTTGCCTCTCGGTCAATGAAATCTCCAGCGGCGTATTGCTTTCGCCTCTCTGCAAGCAAACTCCCAGCGGCGTATTGCTTTGCCTCCGTCGACTTCCAAGTTCCAGCGGCGTATTGCTTTGCCTCTCGGTCAAGGAAATCTCCAGCGGCGTATTGCTTTCGCCTCTCTGCAAGCAAACTCCCAGCGGCGTATTGCTTTGCCTCTCGGTCAAGGAAATCTCCAGCGGCGTATTGCTTTCGCCTCTCTGCATGCAAACTCCCAGCGGCGTATTGCTTTGCCTCTCGGTCAATGAAATCTCCAGCGGCGTATTGCTTTCGCCTCTCTGCAAGCAAACTCCCAGCGGCGTATTGCTTTGCCTCTCGGTCAAGGAAATCTCCAGCGGCGTATTGCTTTCGCCTCTCTGCAAGCAAACTCCCAGCGGCGTATTGCTTTGCCTCCGTCGACTTCCAAGTTCCAGCGGCGTATTGCTTTGCCTCTCGGTCAAGGAAATCTCCAGCGGCGTATTTCTTTCGCCTCGCTGCAAGCAAACTCCCAGCGGCGTATTGCTTTGCCTCTCGGTCAAGGAAATCTCCAGCGGCGTATTGCTTTCGCCTCTCTGCAAGCAAACTCCCAGCGGCGTATTGCTTTGCCTCTCGGTCAATGAAATCTCCAGCGGCGTATTGCTTTCGCCTCTCTGCAAGCAAACTCCCAGCGGCGTATTGCTTTGCCTCCGTCGACTTCCAAGTTCCAGCGGCGTATTGCTTTGCCTCTCGGTCAAGGAAATCTCCAGCGGCGTATTGCTTTCGCCTCTCTGCAAGCAAACTCCCAGCGGCGTATTGCTTTGCTTCTCGGTCAAGGAAATCTCCAGCGGCGTATTGCTTTCGCCTCTCTGCAAGCAAACTCCCAGCGGCGTATTGCTTTGCCTCTCGGTCAATGAAATCTCCAGCGGCGTATTGCTTTCGCCTCTCTGCAAGCAAACTCCCAGCGGCGTATTGCTTTGCCTCTCGGTCAATGAAATCTCCAGCGGCGTATTGCTTTCGCCTCTCTGCAAGCAAACTCCCAGCGGAGTATTGCTTTGCCTCTCGGTCAAGGAAATCTCCAGCGGCGTATTGCTTTCGCCTCTCTGCAAGCAAACTCCCAGCGGCGTATTGCTTTGCCTCCGTCGACTTCCAAGTTCCAGCGGCGTATTGCTTTGCCTCTCGGTCAAGGAAATCTCCAGCGGCGTATTGCTTTCGCCTCTCTGCAAGCAAACTCCCAGCGGCGTATTGCTTTGCCTCTCGGTCAAGGAAATCTCCAGCGGCGTATTGCTTTCGCCTCTCTGCAAGCAAACTCCCAGCGGCGTATTGCTTTGCCTCCGTCGACTTCCAAGTTCCAGCGGCGTATTGCTTTGCCTCTCGGTCAAGGAAATCTCCAGCGGCGTATTGCTTTCGCCTCTCTGCAAGCAAACTCCCAGCGGCGTATTGCTTTGCCTCTCGGTCAATGAAATCTCCAGCGGCGTATTGCTTTCGCCTCTCTGCAAGCAAACTCCCAGCGGCGTATTGCTTTGCCTCCGTCGACTTCCAAGTTCCAGCGGCGTATTGCTTTGCCTCTCGGTCAAGGAAATCTCCAGCGGCGTATTCCTTTCGCCTCTCTGCAAGCAAACTCCCAGCGGCGTATTGCTTTGCCTCCGTCGACTTCCAAGCTCCAGCGGCGTATTGCTTTGCCTCTCGGTCAAGGAAATCTCCAGCGGCGTATTGCTTTCGCCTCTCTGCAAGCAAACTCCCAGCGGCGTATTGCTTTGCCTCTCGGTCAATGAAATCTCCAGCGGCGTATTGCTTTCGCCTCTCTGCAAGCAAACTCCCAGCGGCGTATTGCTTTCGCCTCTCTGCAAGCAAACTCCCAGCGGCGTATTGATTTGCCTCCCGGTCAATGAAATCTCCAGCGGCGTATTGCTTTCGCCTCTCTGCAAGCAAACTCCCAGCGGCGTATTGCTTTGCCTCTCGGTCAAGGAAATCCCCAGCGGCGTATTGCTTTGCCTCTCGGTCAATGAAATCTCCAGCGGCGTATTGCTTTCGCCTCTCTGCAAGCAAACTCCCAGCGGCGTATTGCTTTGCCTCTCGGTCAAGGAAATCTCCAGCGGCGTATTGCTTTCGCCTCTCTGCAAGCAAACTCCCAGCGGCGTAATGCTTTGCCACCGTCGACTTCCAAGTTCCAGCGGCGTATTGCTTTGCCTCTCGGTCAAGGAAATCTCCAGCGGCGTATTGCTTTCGCCTCTCTGCAAGCAAACTCCCAGCGGCGTATTGCTTTGCCTCTCGGTCAATGAAATCTCCAGCGGCGTATTGCTTTCGCCTCTCTGCAAGCAAACTCCCAGCGGCGTATTGCTTTGCCTCTCGGTCAAGGAAATCTCCAGCGGCGTATTGCTTTCGCCTCTCTGCAAGCAAACTCCCAGCGGCGTATTGCTTTGCCTCCGTCGACTTCCAAGTTCCAGCGGCGTATTGCTTTGCCTCTCGGTCAAGGAAATCTCCAGCGGCGTATTGCTTTCGCCTCTCTGCAAGCAAACTCCCAGCGGCGTATTGCTTTGCCTCTCGGTCAAGGAAATCTCCAGCGGCGTATTGCTTTCGCCTCTCTGCAAGCAAACTCCCAGCGGCGTATTGCTTTGCCTCCGTCGACTTCCAAGTTCCAGCGGCGTATTGCTTTGCCTCTCGGTCAAGGAAATCTCCAGCGGCGTATTGCTTTCGCCTCTCTGCAAGCAAACTCCCAGCGGCGTATTGCTTTGCCTCCGTCGACTTCCAAGTTCCAGCGGCGTATTGCTTTGCCTCTCGGTCAAGGAAATCTCCAGCGGCGTATTGCTTTCGCCTCTCTGCAAGCAAACTCCCAGCGGCGTATTGCTTTGCCTCTCGGTCAATGAAATCTCCAGCGGCGTATTGCTTTCGCCTCTCTGCAAGCAAACTCCCAGCGGCGTATTGCTTTGCCTCTCGGTCAATGAAATCTCCAGCGGCGTATTGTTTTCGCCTCTCTGCAAGCAAACTCCCTGCGGCGTATTGCTTTGCCTCCGTCGACTTCCAAGCTCCAGCGGCGTATTGCTTTGCCTCTCGGTCAAGGAAATCTCCAGCGGCGTATTGCTTTCGCCTCTCTGCAAGCAAACTCCCAGCGGCGTATTGCTTTGCCTCTCGGTCAATGAAATCTCCAGCGGCGTATTGCTTTCGCCTCTCTGCAAGCAAACTCCCAGCGGCGTATTGCTTTGCCTCCGTCGACTTCCAAGTTCCAGCGGCGTATTGCTTTGCCTCTCGGTCAAGGAAATCTCCAGCGGCGTATTGCTTTCGCCTCTCTGCAAGCAAACTCCCAGCGGCGTATTGCTTTGCCTCTCGGTCAATGAAATCTCCAGCGGCGTATTGCTTTCGCCTCTCTGCAAGCAAACTCCCAGCGGCGTATTGCTTTGCCTCTCGGTCAATGAAATCTCCAGCGGCGTATTGTTTTCGCCTCTCTGCAAGCAAACTCCCAGCGGCGTATTGCTTTGCCTCCGTCGACTTCCAAGCTCCAGCGGCGTATTGCTTTGCCTCTCGGTCAAGGAAATCTCCAGCGGCGTATTGCTTTCGCCTCTCTGCAAGCAAACTCCCAGCGGCGTATTGCTTTGCCTCTCGGTCAATGAAATCTCCAGCGGCGTATTGCTTTCGCCTCTCTGCAAGCAAACTCCCAGCGGCGTATTGCTTTGCCTCCCGGTCAATGAAATCTCCATTGGCGTATTGCTTTCGCCTCTCTGCAAGCAAACTCCCAGCGGCGTATTGCTTTGCCTCTCGGTCAAGGAAATCCCCAGCGGCGTATTGCTTTGCCTCTCGGTCAAGGAAATCTCCAGCGGCGTATTGCTTTCGCCTCTCTGCAAGCAAACTCCCAGCGGCGTATTGCTTTGCCTCTCGGTCAATGAAATCTCCAGCGGCGTATTGCTTTCGCCTCTCTGCAAGCAAACTCCCAGCGGCGTATTGCTTTGCCACTCGGTCAAGGAAATCTCCAGCGGCGTATTGTTTTCGCCTCTCTGCAAGCAAACTCCCAGCGGCGTATTGCTTTGCCTCTCGGTCAATGAAATCTCCAGCGGCCTATTGCTTTCGCCTCTCTGCAAGCAAACTCCCAGCGGCGTATTGCTTTGCCTCTCGGTCAAGGAAATCTCCAGCGGCGTATTGCTTTCGCCTCTCTGCAAGCAAACTCCCAGCGGCGTTTTGTTTTGCCTCTCGGTCAATGAAATCTCCAGCGGCGTATTGCTTTCGCCTCTCTGCAAGCAAACTCCCAGCGGCGTATTGCTTTGCCTCCGTCGACTTCCAAGTTCCAGCGGCGTATTGTTTTGCCTCTCGGTCAAGGAAATCTCCAGCGGCGTATTGCTTTCGCCTCTCTGCAAGCAAACTCCCAGCGGCGTATTGCTTTGCCTCTCGGTCAATGAAATCTCCAGCGGCGTATTGCTTTCGCCTCTCTGCAAGCAAACTCCCAGCGGCGTATTGCTTTGCCTCCGTCGACTTCCAAGTTCCAGCGGCGTATTGCTTTGCCTCTCGGTCAAGGAAATCTCCAGCGGCGTATTGCTTTCGCCTCTCTGCAAGCAAACTCCCAGCGGCGTATTGCTTTGCCTCTCGGTCAATGAAATCTCCAGCGGCGTATTGCTTTCGCCTCTCTGCAAGCAAACTCCCAGCGGCGTATTGCTTTGCCTCCGTCGACTTCCAAGTTCCAGCGGCGTATTGCTTTGCCTCTCGGTCAAGGAAATCTCCAGCGGCGTATTGCTTTCGCCTCTCTGCAAGCAAACTCCCAGCGACGTATTGCTTTGCCTCTCGGTCAAGGAAATCTCCAGCGGCGTATTGCTTTCGCCTCCCTGCAAGCAAACTCCCAGCGGCGTATTGCTTTGCCTCTCGGTCAATGAAATCTCCAGCGGCGTATTGCTTTCGCCTCTCTGCAAGCAAACTCCCAGCGGCGTATTGCTATGCCTCTCGGTCAAGGAAATCTCCAGCGGCGTATTGCTTTCGCCTCTCTGCAAGCAAACTCCCAGCGGCGTATTGCTTTGCCTCCGTCGACTTCCAAGTTCCAGCGGCGTATTGCTTTGCCTCTCGGTCAAGGAAATCTCCAGCGGCGTATTGCTTTCGCCTCTCTGCAAGCAAACTCCCAGCGGCGTATTGCTTTGCCTCTCGGTCAATGAAATCTCCAGCGGCGTATTGCTTTCGCCTCTCTGCAAGCAAACTCCCAGCGGCGTATTGCTTTGCCTCCGTCGACTTCCAAGTTCCAGCGGCGTATTGTTTTGCCTCTCGGTCAAGGAAATCTCCAGCGGCGTATTGCTTTCGCCTCGCTGCAAGCAAACTCCCAGCGGCGTATTGCTTTGCCTCTCGGTCAAGGAAATCTCCAGCGGCGTATTGCTTTCGCCTCTCTGCAAGCAAACTCCCAGCGGCGTATTGCTTTGCCTCTCGGTCAATGAAATCTCCAGCGGCGTATTGCTTTCGCCTCTCTGCAAGCAAACTCCCAGCGGCGTATTGCTTTGCCTCCGTCGACTTCCAAGTTCCAGCGGCGTATTGCTTTGCCTCTCGGTCAAGGAAATCTCCAGCGGCGTAGTGCTTTCGCCTCTCTGCAAGCAAACTCCCAGCGGCGTATTGCTTTGCCTCTCGGTCAATGAAATCTCCAGCGGCGTAATGCTTTCGCCTCTCTGCAAGCAAACTCCCAGCGGCGTATTGCTTTGCCACTCGGTCAAGGAAATCTCCAGCGGCGTATTGCTTTCGCCTCTCTGCATGCAAACTCCCAGCGGCGTATTGCTTTGCCTCTCGGTCAATGAAATCTCCAGCGGCGTATTGCTTTCGCCTCTCTGCAAGCAAATTCCCAGCGGCGTATTGCTTTGCCTCTCGGTCAAGGAAATCTCCAGCGGCGTATTGCTTTCGCCTCTCTGCAAGCAAACTCCCAGCGGCGTATTGCTTTGCCTCTCGGTCAAGGAAATCTCCAGCGGCGTATTGCTTTCGCCTCTCTGCATGCAAACTCCCAGCGGCGTATTGCTTTGCCTCTCGGTCAATGAAATCTCCAGCGGCGTATTGCTTTCGCCTCTCTGCAAGCAAACTCCCAGCGGCGTATTGCTTTGCCTCTCGGTCAAGGAAATCTCCAGCGGCGTATTGCTTTCGCCTCTCTGCAAGCAAACTCCCAGCGGCGTATTGCTTTGCCTCCGTCGACTTCCAAGTTCCAGCGGCGTATTGCTTTGCCTCTCGGTCAAGGAAATCTCCAGCGGCGTATTTCTTTCGCCTCGCTGCAAGCAAACTCCCAGCGGCGTATTGCTTTGCCTCTCGGTCAAGGAAATCTCCAGCGGCGTATTGCTTTCGCCTCTCTGCAAGCAAACTCCCAGCGGCGTATTGCTTTGCCTCTCGGTCAATGAAATCTCCAGCGGCGTATTGCTTTCGCCTCTCTGCAAGCAAACTCCCAGCGGCGTATTGCTTTGCCTCCGTCGACTTCCAAGTTCCAGCGGCGTATTGCTTTGCCTCTCGGTCAAGGAAATCTCCAGCGGCGTATTGCTTTCGCCTCTCTGCAAGCAAACTCCCAGCGGCGTATTGCTTTGCTTCTCGGTCAAGGAAATCTCCAGCGGCGTATTGCTTTCGCCTCTCTGCAAGCAAACTCCCAGCGGCGTATTGCTTTGCCTCTCGGTCAATGAAATCTCCAGCGGCGTATTGCTTTCGCCTCTCTGCAAGCAAACTCCCAGCGGCGTATTGCTTTGCCTCTCGGTCAATGAAATCTCCAGCGGCGTATTGCTTTCGCCTCTCGGTCAAGGAAATCTCCAGCGGCGTATTGCTTTCGCCTCTCTGCAAGCAAACTCCCAGCGGCGTATTGCTTTGCCTCCGTCGACTTCCAAGTTCCAGCGGCGTATTGCTTTGCCTCTCGGTCAAGGAAATCTCCAGCGGCGTATTGCTTTCGCCTCTCTGCAAGCAAACTCCCAGCGGCGTATTGCTTTGCCTCTCGGTCAATGAAATCTCCAGCGGCGTATTGCTTTCGCCTCTCTGCAAGCAAACTCCCAGCGGCGTATTGCTTTGCCTCCGTCGACTTCCAAGTTCCAGCGGCGTATTGCTTTGCCTCTCGGTCAAGGAAATCTCCAGCGGCGTATTGCTTTCGCCTCTCTGCAAGCAAACTCCCAGCGGCGTATTGCTTTGCCTCTCGGTCAATGAAATCTCCAGCGGCGTATTGCTTTCGCCTCTCTGCAAGCAAACTCCCAGCGGCGTATTGCTTTGCCTCTCGGTCAATGAAATCTCCAGCGGCGTATTGTTTTCGCCTCTCTGCAAGCAAACTCCCAGCGGCGTATTGCTTTGCCTCCGTCGACTTCCAAGCTCCAGCGGCGTATTGCTTTGCCTCTCGGTCAAGGAAATCTCCAGCGGCGTATTGCTTTCGCCTCTCTGCAAGCAAACTCCCAGCGGCGTATTGCTTTGCCTCCGTCGACTTCCAAGTTCCAGCGGCGTATTGCTTTGCCTCTCGGTCAAGGAAATCTCCAGCGGCGTATTTCTTTCGCCTCGCTGCAAGCAAACTCCCAGCGGCGTATTGCTTTGCCTCTCGGTCAAGGAAATCTCCAGCGGCGTATTGCTTTCGCCTCTCTGCAAGCAAACTCCCAGCGGCGTATTGCTTTGCCTCTCGGTCAATGAAATCTCCAGCGGCGTATTGCTTTCGCCTCTCTGCAAGCAAACTCCCAGCGGCGTATTGCTTTGCCTCCGTCGACTTCCAAGTTCCAGCGGCGTATTGCTTTGCCTCTCGGTCAAGGAAATCTCCAGCGGCGTATTGCTTTCGCCTCTCTGCAAGCAAACTCCCAGCGGCGTATTGCTTTGCTTCTCGGTCAAGGAAATCTCCAGCGGCGTATTGCTTTCGCCTCTCTGCAAGCAAACTCCCAGCGGCGTATTGCTTTGCCTCTCGGTCAATGAAATCTCCAGCGGCGTATTGCTTTCGCCTCTCTGCAAGCAAACTCCCAGCGGCGTATTGCTTTGCCTCCGTCGACTTCCAAGTTCCAGCGGCGTATTGCTTTGCCTCTCGGTCAAGGAAATCTCCAGCGGCGTATTGCTTTCGCCTCTCTGCAAGCAAACTCCCAGCGACGTATTGCTTTGCCTCTCGGTCAAGGAAATCTCCAGCGGCGTATTGCTTTCGCCTCCCTGCAAGCAAACTCCCAGCGGCGTATTGCTTTGCCTCTCGGTCAATGAAATCTCCAGCGGCGTATTGCTTTCGCCTCTCTGCAAGCAAACTCCCAGCGGCGTATTGCTATGCCTCTCGGTCAAGGAAATCTCCAGCGGCGTATTGCTTTCGCCTCTCTGCAAGCAAACTCCCAGCGGCGTATTGCTTTGCCTCCGTCGACTTCCAAGTTCCAGCGGCGTATTGCTTTGCCTCTCGGTCAAGGAAATCTCCAGCGGCGTATTGCTTTCGCCTCTCTGCAAGCAAACTCCCAGCGGCGTATTGCTTTGCCTCTCGGTCAATGAAATCTCCAGCGGCGTATTGCTTTCGCCTCTCTGCAAGCAAACTCCCAGCGGCGTATTGCTTTGCCTCCGTCGACTTCCAAGTTCCAGCGGCGTATTGTTTTGCCTCTCGGTCAAGGAAATCTCCAGCGGCGTATTGCTTTCGCCTCGCTGCAAGCAAACTCCCAGCGGCGTATTGCTTTGCCTCTCGGTCAAGGAAATCTCCAGCGGCGTATTGCTTTCGCCTCTCTGCAAGCAAACTCCCAGCGGCGTATTGCTTTGCCTCTCGGTCAATGAAATCTCCAGCGGCGTATTGCTTTCGCCTCTCTGCAAGCAAACTCCCAGCGGCGTATTGCTTTGCCTCCGTCGACTTCCAAGTTCCAGCGGCGTATTGCTTTGCCTCTCGGTCAAGGAAATCTCCAGCGGCGTAGTGCTTTCGCCTCTCTGCAAGCAAACTCCCAGCGGCGTATTGCTTTGCCTCTCGGTCAATGAAATCTCCAGCGGCGTAATGCTTTCGCCTCTCTGCAAGCAAACTCCCAGCGGCGTATTGCTTTGCCACTCGGTCAAGGAAATCTCCAGCGGCGTATTGCTTTCGCCTCTCTGCATGCAAACTCCCAGCGGCGTATTGCTTTGCCTCTCGGTCAATGAAATCTCCAGCGGCGTATTGCTTTCGCCTCTCTGCAAGCAAATTCCCAGCGGCGTATTGCTTTGCCTCTCGGTCAAGGAAATCTCCAGCGGCGTATTGCTTTCGCCTCTCTGCAAGCAAACTCCCAGCGGCGTATTGCTTTGCCTCTCGGTCAAGGAAATCTCCAGCGGCGTATTGCTTTCGCCTCTCTGCATGCAAACTCCCAGCGGCGTATTGCTTTGCCTCTCGGTCAATGAAATCTCCAGCGGCGTATTGCTTTCGCCTCTCTGCAAGCAAACTCCCAGCGGCGTATTGCTTTGCCTCTCGGTCAAGGAAATCTCCAGCGGCGTATTGCTTTCGCCTCTCTGCAAGCAAACTCCCAGCGGCGTATTGCTTTGCCTCCGTCGACTTCCAAGTTCCAGCGGCGTATTGCTTTGCCTCTCGGTCAAGGAAATCTCCAGCGGCGTATTTCTTTCGCCTCGCTGCAAGCAAACTCCCAGCGGCGTATTGCTTTGCCTCTCGGTCAAGGAAATCTCCAGCGGCGTATTGCTTTCGCCTCTCTGCAAGCAAACTCCCAGCGGCGTATTGCTTTGCCTCTCGGTCAATGAAATCTCCAGCGGCGTATTGCTTTCGCCTCTCTGCAAGCAAACTCCCAGCGGCGTATTGCTTTGCCTCCGTCGACTTCCAAGTTCCAGCGGCGTATTGCTTTGCCTCTCGGTCAAGGAAATCTCCAGCGGCGTATTGCTTTCGCCTCTCTGCAAGCAAACTCCCAGCGGCGTATTGCTTTGCTTCTCGGTCAAGGAAATCTCCAGCGGCGTATTGCTTTCGCCTCTCTGCAAGCAAACTCCCAGCGGCGTATTGCTTTGCCTCTCGGTCAATGAAATCTCCAGCGGCGTATTGCTTTCGCCTCTCTGCAAGCAAACTCCCAGCGGCGTATTGCTTTGCCTCTCGGTCAATGAAATCTCCAGCGGCGTATTGCTTTCGCCTCTCGGTCAAGGAAATCTCCAGCGGCGTATTGCTTTCGCCTCTCTGCAAGCAAACTCCCAGCGGCGTATTGCTTTGCCTCCGTCGACTTCCAAGTTCCAGCGGCGTATTGCTTTGCCTCTCGGTCAAGGAAATCTCCAGCGGCGTATTGCTTTCGCCTCTCTGCAAGCAAACTCCCAGCGGCGTATTGCTTTGCCTCTCGGTCAATGAAATCTCCAGCGGCGTATTGCTTTCGCCTCTCTGCAAGCAAACTCCCAGCGGCGTATTGCTTTGCCTCCGTCGACTTCCAAGTTCCAGCGGCGTATTGCTTTGCCTCTCGGTCAAGGAAATCTCCAGCGGCGTATTGCTTTCGCCTCTCTGCAAGCAAACTCCCAGCGGCGTATTGCTTTGCCTCTCGGTCAATGAAATCTCCAGCGGCGTATTGCTTTCGCCTCTCTGCAAGCAAACTCCCAGCGGCGTATTGCTTTGCCTCTCGGTCAATGAAATCTCCAGCGGCGTATTGTTTTCGCCTCTCTGCAAGCAAACTCCCAGCGGCGTATTGCTTTGCCTCCGTCGACTTCCAAGCTCCAGCGGCGTATTGCTTTGCCTCTCGGTCAAGGAAATCTCCAGCGGCGTATTGCTTTCGCCTCTCTGCAAGCAAACTCCCAGCGGCGTATTGCTTTGCCTCCGTCGACTTCCAAGTTCCAGCGGCGTATTGCTTTGCCTCTCGGTCAAGGAAATCTCCAGCGGCGTATTTCTTTCGCCTCGCTGCAAGCAAACTCCCAGCGGCGTATTGCTTTGCCTCTCGGTCAAGGAAATCTCCAGCGGCGTATTGCTTTCGCCTCTCTGCAAGCAAACTCCCAGCGGCGTATTGCTTTGCCTCTCGGTCAATGAAATCTCCAGCGGCGTATTGCTTTCGCCTCTCTGCAAGCAAACTCCCAGCGGCGTATTGCTTTGCCTCCGTCGACTTCCAAGTTCCAGCGGCGTATTGCTTTGCCTCTCGGTCAAGGAAATCTCCAGCGGCGTATTGCTTTCGCCTCTCTGCAAGCAAACTCCCAGCGGCGTATTGCTTTGCTTCTCGGTCAAGGAAATCTCCAGCGGCGTATTGCTTTCGCCTCTCTGCAAGCAAACTCCCAGCGGCGTATTGCTTTGCCTCTCGGTCAATGAAATCTCCAGCGGCGTATTGCTTTCGCCTCTCTGCAAGCAAACTCCCAGCGGCGTATTGCTTTGCCTCTCGGTCAATGAAATCTCCAGCGGCGTATTGCTTTCGCCTCTCGGTCAAGGAAATCTCCAGCGGCGTATTGCTTTCGCCTCTCTGCAAGCAAACTCCCAGCGGCGTATTGCTTTGCCTCCGTCGACTTCCAAGTTCCAGCGGCGTATTGCTTTGCCTCTCGGTCAAGGAAATCTCCAGCGGCGTATTGCTTTCGCCTCTCTGCAAGCAAACTCCCAGCGGCGTATTGCTTTGCCTCTCGGTCAATGAAATCTCCAGCGGCGTATTGCTTTCGCCTCTCTGCAAGCAAACTCCCAGCGGCGTATTGCTTTGCCTCCGTCGACTTCCAAGTTCCAGCGGCGTATTGCTTTGCCTCTCGGTCAAGGAAATCTCCAGCGGCGTATTGCTTTCGCCTCTCTGCAAGCAAACTCCCAGCGGCGTATTGCTTTGCCTCTCGGTCAATGAAATCTCCAGCGGCGTAATGCTTTCGCCTCTCTGCAAGCAAACTCCCAGCGGCGTATTGCTTTGCCTCTCGGTCAATGAAATCTCCAGCGGCGTATTGTTTTCGCCTCTCTGCAAGCAAACTCCCAGCGGCGTATTGCTTTGCCTCCGTCGACTTCCAAGCTCCAGCGGCGTATTGCTTTGCCTCTCGGTCAAGGAAATCTCCAGCGGCGTATTGCTTTCGCCTCTCTGCAAGCAAACTCCCAGCGGCGTATTGCTTTGCCTCTCGGTCAATGAAATCTCCAGCGGCGTATTGCTTTCGCCTCTCTGCAAGCAAACTCCCAGCGGCGTATTGCTTTGCCTCCCGGTCAATGAAATCTCCAGCGGCGTATTGCTTTCGCCTCTCTGCAAGCAAACTCCCAGCGGCGTATAGCTTTGCCTCCGACGACTTCCAAGTTCCAGCGGCGTATTGCTTTGCCTCTCGGTCAAGGAAATCTCCAGCGGCGTATTGCTTTCGCCTCTCTGCAAGCAAACTCCCAGCGACGTATTGCTTTGCCTCTCGGTCAAGGAAATCTCCAGCGGCGTATTGCTTTCGCCTCTCTGCAAGCAAACTCCCAGCGGCGTATTGCTTTGCCTCTCGGTCAATGAAATCTCCAGCGGCGTATTGCTTTCGCCTCTCTGCAAGCAAACTCCCAGCGGCGTATTGCTATGCCTCTCGGTCAAGGAAATCTCCAGCGGCGTATTGCTTTCGCCTCTCTGCAAGCAAACTCCCAGCGGCGTATTGCTTTGCCTCCGTCGACTTCCAAGTTCCAGCGGCGTATTGCTTTGCCTCTCGGTCAAGGAAATCTCCAGCGGCGTATTGCTTTCGCCTCTCTGCAAGCAAACTCCCAGCGGCGTATTGCTTTGCCTCTCGGTCAATGAAATCTCCAGCGGCGTATTGCTTTCGCCTCTCTGCAAGCAAACTCCCAGCGGCGTATTGCTTTGCCTCCGTCGACTTCCAAGTTCCAGCGGCGTAGTGCTTTCGCCTCTCTGCAAGCAAACTCCCAGCGGCGTATTGCTTTGCCTCTCGGTCAATGAAATCTCCAGCGGCGTATTGCTTTCGCCTCTCTGCAAGCAAACTCCCAGCGGCGTATTGTTTTGCCACTCGGTCAAGGAAATCTCCAGCGGCGTATTGCTTTCGCCTCTCTGCATGCAAACTCCCAGCGGCGTATTGCTTTGCCTCTCGGTCAATGAAATCTCCAGCGGCGTATTGCTTTCGCCTCTCTGCAAGCAAATTCCCAGCGGCGTATTGCTTTGCCTCTCGGTCAAGGAAATCTCCAGCGGCGTATTGCTTTCGCCTCTCTGCAAGCAAACTCCCAGCGGCGTATTGCTTTGCCTCTCGGTCAAGGAAATCTCCAGCGGCGTATTGCTTTCGCCTCTCTGCATGCAAACTCCCAGCGGCGTATTGCTTTGCCTCTCGGTCAATGAAATCTCCAGCGGCGTATTGCTTTCGCCTCTCTGCAAGCAAACTCCCAGCGGCGTTTTGCTTTGCCTCTCGGTCAAGGAAATCTCCAGCGGCGTATTGCTTTCGCCTCTCTGCAAGCAAACTCCCAGCGGCGTATTGCTTTGCCTCCGTCGACTTCCAAGTTCCAGCGGCGTATTGCTTTGCCTCTCGGTCAAGGAAATCTCCAGCGGCGTAACGCTTTCGCCTCGCTGCAAGCAAACTCCCAGCGGCGTATTGCTTTGCCTCTCGGTCAAGGAAATCTCCAGCGGCGTATTGCTTTCGCCTCTCTGCAAGCAAACTCCCAGCGGCGTATTGCTTTGCCTCTCGGTCAATGAAATCTCCAGCGGCGTATTGCTTTCGCCTCTCTGCAAGCAAACTCCCAGCGGCGTATTGCTTTGCCTCCGTCGACTTCCAAGTTCCAGCGGCGTAGTGCTTTCGCCTCTCTGCAAGCAAACTCCCAGCGGCGTATTGCTTTGCCTCTCGGTCAATGAAATCTCCAGCGGCGTATTGCTTTCGCCTCTCTGCAAGCAAACTCCCAGCGGCGTATTGTTTTGCCACTCGGTCAAGGAAATCTCCAGCGGCGTATTGCTTTCGCCTCTCTGCATGCAAACTCCCAGCGGCGTATTGCTTTGCCTCTCGGTCAATGAAATCTCCAGCGGCGTATTGCTTTCGCCTCTCTGCAAGCAAATTCCCAGCGGCGTATTGCTTTGCCTCTCGGTCAAGGAAATCTCCAGCGGCGTATTGCTTTCGCCTCTCTGCAAGCAAACTCCCAGCGGCGTATTGCTTTGCCTCTCGGTCAAGGAAATCTCCAGCGGCGTATTGCTTTCGCCTCTCTGCATGCAAACTCCCAGCGGCGTATTGCTTTGCCTCTCGGTCAATGAAATCTCCAGCGGCGTATTGCTTTCGCCTCTCTGCAAGCAAACTCCCAGCGGCGTTTTGCTTTGCCTCTCGGACAAGGAAATCTCCAGCGGCGTATTGCTTTCGCCTCTCTGCAAGCAAACTCCCAGCGGCGTATTGCTTTGCCTCCGTCGACTTCCAAGTTCCAGCGGCGTATTGCTTTGCCTCTCGGTCAAGGAAATCTCCAGCGGCGTAACGCTTTCGCCTCGCTGCAAGCAAACTCCCAGCGGCGTATTGCTTTGCCTCTCGGTCAAGGAAATCTCCAGCGGCGTATTGCTTTCGCCTCTCTGCAAGCAAACTCCCAGCGGCGTATTGCTTTGCCTCTCGGTCAATGAAATCTCCAGCGGCGTATTGCTTTCGCCTCTCTGCAAGCAAACTCCCAGCGGCGTATTGCTTTGCCTCCGTCGACTTCCAAGTTCCAGCGGCGTATTGCTTTGCCTCTCGGTCAATGAAATCTCCAGCGGCGTATTGCTTTCGCCTCTCTGCAAGCAAACTCCCAGCGGCGTATTGCTTTGCCTCTCGGTCAAGGAAATCTCCAGCGGCGTATTGCTTTCGCCTCTCTGCAAGCAAACTCCCAGCGGAGTATTGCTTTGCCTCTCGGTCAAGGAAATCTCCAGCGGCGTATTGCTTTCGCCTCTCTGCAAGCAAACTCCCAGCGGCGTATTGTTTTGCCTCCGTCGACTTCCAAGTTCCAGCGGCGTATTGCTTTGCCTCTCGGTCAAGGAAATCTCCAGCGGCGTATTGCTTTCGCCTCTCTGCAAGCAAACTCCCAGCGGCGTATTGCTTTGCCTCTCGGTCAAGGAAATCTCCAGCGGCGTATTGCTTTCGCCTCTCTGCAAGCAAACTCCCAGCGGCGTATTGCTTTGCCTCCGTCGACTTCCAAGTTCCAGCGGCGTATTGCTTTGCCTCTCGGTCAAGGAAATCTCCAGCGGCGTATTGCTTTCGCCTCTCTGCAAGCAAACTCCCAGCGGCGTATTGCTTTGCCTCTCGGTCAATGAAATCTCCAGCGGCGTATTGCTTTCGCCTCTCTGCAAGCAAACTCCCAGCGGCGTATTGCTTTGCCTCCGTCGACTTCCAAGTTCCAGCGGCGTATTGCTTTGCCTCTCGGTCAAGGAAATCTCCAGCGGCGTATTGCTTTCGCCTCTCTGCAAGCAAACTCCCAGCGGCGTATTGCTTTGCCTCTCGGTCAATGAAATCTCCAGCGGCGTATTGCTTTCGCCTCTCTGCAAGCAAACTCCCAGCGGCGTATTGCTTTGCCTCCGTCGACTTCCAAGCTCCAGCGGCGTATTGCTTTGCCTCTCGGTCAAGGAAATCCCCAGCGGCGTATTGCTTTGCCTCTCGGTCAAGGAAATCTCCAGCGGCGTATTGCTTTCGCCTCTCTGCAAGCAAACTCCCAGCGGCGTATTGCTTTGCCTCTCGGTCAATGAAATCTCCAGCGGCGTATTGCTTTCGCCTCTCTGCAAGCAAACTCCCAGCGGCGTATTGCTTTGCCACTCGGTCAAGGAAATCTCCAGCGGCGTATTGTTTTCGCCTCTCTGCAAGCAAACTCCCAGCGGCGTATTGCTTTGCCTCTCGGTCAAGGAAATCTCCAGCGGCGTATTGCTTTCGCCTCTCTGCAAGCAAACTCCCAGCGGCGTATTGCTTTGCCTCTCGGTCAATGAAATCTCCAGCGGCGTATTGCTTTCGCCTCTCTGCAAGCAAACTCCCAGCGGCGTATAGCTTTGCCTCCGTCGACTTCCAAGTTCCAGCGGCGTATTGCTTTGCCTCTCGGTCAAGGAAATCTCCAGCGGCGTATTGCTTTCGCCTCTCTGCAAGCAAACTCCCAGCGACGTATTGCTTTGCCTCTCGGTCAAGGAAATCTCCAGCGGCGTATTGCTTTCGCCTCTCTGCAAGCAAACTCCCAGCGGCGTATTGCTTTGCCTCTCGGTCAATGAAATCTCCAGCGGCGTATTGCTTTCGCCTCTCTGCAAGCAAACTCCCAGCGGCGTATTGCTTTGCCTCTCGGTCAATGAAATCTCCAGCGGCGTATTGCTTTCGCCTCTCTGCAAGCAAACTCCCAGCGGCGTATTGCTTTGCCTCCGTCGACTTCCAAGTTCCAGCGGCGTAGTGCTTTCGCCTCTCTGCAAGCAAACTCCCAGCGGCGTATTGCTTTGCCTCTCGGTCAATGAAATCTCCAGCGGCGTATTGCTTTCGCCTCTCTGCAAGCAAACTCCCAGCGGCGTATTGCTTTGCCTCTCGGTCAATGAAATCTCCAGCGGCGTATTGTTTTCGCCTCTCTGCAAGCAAACTCCCAGCGGCGTATTGCTTTGCCTCCGTCGACTTCCAAGCTCCAGCGGCGTATTGCTTTGCCTCTCGGTCAAGGAAATCTCCAGCGGCGTATTGCTTTCGCCTCTCTGCAAGCAAACTCCCAGCGGCGTATTGCTTTGCCTCCGTCGACTTCCAAGTTCCAGCGGCGTATTGCTTTGCCTCTCGGTCAAGGAAATCTCCAGCGGCGTATTTCTTTCGCCTCGCTGCAAGCAAACTCCCAGCGGCGTATTGCTTTGCCTCTCGGTCAAGGAAATCTCCAGCGGCGTATTGCTTTCGCCTCTCTGCAAGCAAACTCCCAGCGGCGTATTGCTTTGCCTCTCGGTCAATGAAATCTCCAGCGGCGTATTGCTTTCGCCTCTCTGCAAGCAAACTCCCAGCGGCGTATTGCTTTGCCTCCGTCGACTTCCAAGTTCCAGCGGCGTATTGCTTTGCCTCTCGGTCAAGGAAATCTCCAGCGGCGTATTGCTTTCGCCTCTCTGCAAGCAAACTCCCAGCGGCGTATTGCTTTGCTTCTCGGTCAAGGAAATCTCCAGCGGCGTATTGCTTTCGCCTCTCTGCAAGCAAACTCCCAGCGGCGTATTGCTTTGCCTCTCGGTCAATGAAATCTCCAGCGGCGTATTGCTTTCGCCTCTCTGCAAGCAAACTCCCAGCGGCGTATTGCTTTGCCTCTCGGTCAATGAAATCTCCAGCGGCGTATTGCTTTCGCCTCTCGGTCAAGGAAATCTCCAGCGGCGTATTGCTTTCGCCTCTCTGCAAGCAAACTCCCAGCGGCGTATTGCTTTGCCTCCGTCGACTTCCAAGTTCCAGCGGCGTATTGCTTTGCCTCTCGGTCAAGGAAATCTCCAGCGGCGTATTGCTTTCGCCTCTCTGCAAGCAAACTCCCAGCGGCGTATTGCTTTGCCTCTCGGTCAATGAAATCTCCAGCGGCGTATTGCTTTCGCCTCTCTGCAAGCAAACTCCCAGCGGCGTATTGCTTTGCCTCCGTCGACTTCCAAGTTCCAGCGGCGTATTGCTTTGCCTCTCGGTCAAGGAAATCTCCAGCGGCGTATTGCTTTCGCCTCTCTGCAAGCAAACTCCCAGCGGCGTATTGCTTTGCCTCTCGGTCAATGAAATCTCCAGCGGCGTAATGCTTTCGCCTCTCTGCAAGCAAACTCCCAGCGGCGTATTGCTTTGCCTCTCGGTCAATGAAATCTCCAGCGGCGTATTGTTTTCGCCTCTCTGCAAGCAAACTCCCAGCGGCGTATTGCTTTGCCTCCGTCGACTTCCAAGCTCCAGCGGCGTATTGCTTTGCCTCTCGGTCAAGGAAATCTCCAGCGGCGTATTGCTTTCGCCTCTCTGCAAGCAAACTCCCAGCGGCGTATTGCTTTGCCTCTCGGTCAATGAAATCTCCAGCGGCGTATTGCTTTCGCCTCTCTGCAAGCAAACTCCCAGCGGCGTATTGCTTTGCCTCCCGGTCAATGAAATCTCCAGCGGCGTATTGCTTTCGCCTCTCTGCAAGCAAACTCCCAGCGGCGTATAGCTTTGCCTCCGACGACTTCCAAGTTCCAGCGGCGTATTGCTTTGCCTCTCGGTCAAGGAAATCTCCAGCGGCGTATTGCTTTCGCCTCTCTGCAAGCAAACTCCCAGCGACGTATTGCTTTGCCTCTCGGTCAAGGAAATCTCCAGCGGCGTATTGCTTTCGCCTCTCTGCAAGCAAACTCCCAGCGGCGTATTGCTTTGCCTCTCGGTCAATGAAATCTCCAGCGGCGTATTGCTTTCGCCTCTCTGCAAGCAAACTCCCAGCGGCGTATTGCTATGCCTCTCGGTCAAGGAAATCTCCAGCGGCGTATTGCTTTCGCCTCTCTGCAAGCAAACTCCCAGCGGCGTATTGCTTTGCCTCCGTCGACTTCCAAGTTCCAGCGGCGTATTGCTTTGCCTCTCGGTCAAGGAAATCTCCAGCGGCGTATTGCTTTCGCCTCTCTGCAAGCAAACTCCCAGCGGCGTATTGCTTTGCCTCTCGGTCAATGAAATCTCCAGCGGCGTATTGTTTTCGCCTCTCTGCAAGCAAACTCCCAGCGGCGTATTGCTTTGCCTCCGTCGACTTCCAAGTTCCAGCGGCGTAGTGCTTTCGCCTCTCTGCAAGCAAACTCCCAGCGGCGTATTGCTTTGCCTCTCGGTCAATGAAATCTCCAGCGGCGTATTGCTTTCGCCTCTCTGCAAGCAAACTCCCAGCGGCGTATTGTTTTGCCACTCGGTCAAGGAAATCTCCAGCGGCGTATTGCTTTCGCCTCTCTGCATGCAAACTCCCAGCGGCGTATTGCTTTGCCTCTCGGTCAATGAAATCTCCAGCGGCGTATTGCTTTCGCCTCTCTGCAAGCAAATTCCCAGCGGCGTATTGCTTTGCCTCTCGGTCAAGGAAATCTCCAGCGGCGTATTGCTTTCGCCTCTCTGCAAGCAAACTCCCAGCGGCGTATTGCTTTGCCTCTCGGTCAAGGAAATCTCCAGCGGCGTATTGCTTTCGCCTCTCTGCATGCAAACTCCCAGCGGCGTATTGCTTTGCCTCTCGGTCAATGAAATCTCCAGCGGCGTATTGCTTTCGCCTCTCTGCAAGCAAACTCCCAGCGGCGTTTTGCTTTGCCTCTCGGTCAAGGAAATCTCCAGCGGCGTATTGCTTTCGCCTCTCTGCAAGCAAACTCCCAGCGGCGTATTGCTTTGCCTCCGTCGACTTCCAAGTTCCAGCGGCGTATTGCTTTGCCTCTCGGTCAAGGAAATCTCCAGCGGCGTAACGCTTTCGCCTCGCTGCAAGCAAACTCCCAGCGGCGTATTGCTTTGCCTCTCGGTCAAGGAAATCTCCAGCGGCGTATTGCTTTCGCCTCTCTGCAAGCAAACTCCCAGCGGCGTATTGCTTTGCCTCTCGGTCAATGAAATCTCCAGCGGCGTATTGCTTTCGCCTCTCTGCAAGCAAACTCCCAGCGGCGTATTGCTTTGCCTCCGTCGACTTCCAAGTTCCAGCGGCGTAGTGCTTTCGCCTCTCTGCAAGCAAACTCCCAGCGGCGTATTGCTTTGCCTCTCGGTCAATGAAATCTCCAGCGGCGTATTGCTTTCGCCTCTCTGCAAGCAAACTCCCAGCGGCGTATTGTTTTGCCACTCGGTCAAGGAAATCTCCAGCGGCGTATTGCTTTCGCCTCTCTGCATGCAAACTCCCAGCGGCGTATTGCTTTGCCTCTCGGTCAATGAAATCTCCAGCGGCGTATTGCTTTCGCCTCTCTGCAAGCAAATTCCCAGCGGCGTATTGCTTTGCCTCTCGGTCAAGGAAATCTCCAGCGGCGTATTGCTTTCGCCTCTCTGCAAGCAAACTCCCAGCGGCGTATTGCTTTGCCTCTCGGTCAAGGAAATCTCCAGCGGCGTATTGCTTTCGCCTCTCTGCATGCAAACTCCCAGCGGCGTATTGCTTTGCCTCTCGGTCAATGAAATCTCCAGCGGCGTATTGCTTTCGCCTCTCTGCAAGCAAACTCCCAGCGGCGTTTTGCTTTGCCTCTCGGTCAAGGAAATCTCCAGCGGCGTATTGCTTTCGCCTCTCTGCAAGCAAACTCCCAGCGGCGTATTGCTTTGCCTCCGTCGACTTCCAAGTTCCAGCGGCGTATTGCTTTGCCTCTCGGTCAAGGAAATCTCCAGCGGCGTAACGCTTTCGCCTCGCTGCAAGCAAACTCCCAGCGGCGTATTGCTTTGCCTCTCGGTCAAGGAAATCTCCAGCGGCGTATTGCTTTCGCCTCTCTGCAAGCAAACTCCCAGCGGCGTATTGCTTTGCCTCTCGGTCAATGAAATCTCCAGCGGCGTATTGCTTTCGCCTCTCTGCAAGCAAACTCCCAGCGGCGTATTGCTTTGCCTCCGTCGACTTCCAAGTTCCAGCGGCGTATTGCTTTGCCTCTCGGTCAATGAAATCTCCAGCGGCGTATTGCTTTCGCCTCTCTGCAAGCAAACTCCCAGCGGCGTATTGCTTTGCCTCTCGGTCAAGGAAATCTCCAGCGGCGTATTGCTTTCGCCTCTCTGCAAGCAAACTCCCAGCGGAGTATTGCTTTGCCTCTCGGTCAAGGAAATCTCCAGCGGCGTATTGCTTTCGCCTCTCTGCAAGCAAACTCCCAGCGGCGTATTGTTTTGCCTCCGTCGACTTCCAAGTTCCAGCGGCGTATTGCTTTGCCTCTCGGTCAAGGAAATCTCCAGCGGCGTATTGCTTTCGCCTCTCTGCAAGCAAACTCCCAGCGGCGTATTGCTTTGCCTCTCGGTCAAGGAAATCTCCAGCGGCGTATTGCTTTCGCCTCTCTGCAAGCAAACTCCCAGCGGCGTATTGCTTTGCCTCCGTCGACTTCCAAGTTCCAGCGGCGTATTGCTTTGCCTCTCGGTCAAGGAAATCTCCAGCGGCGTATTGCTTTCGCCTCTCTGCAAGCAAACTCCCAGCGGCGTATTGCTTTGCCTCCGTCGACTTCCAAGTTCCAGCGGCGTATTGCTTTGCCTCTCGGTCAAGGAAATCTCCAGCGGCGTATTGCTTTCGCCTCTCTGCAAGCAAACTCCCAGCGGCGTATTGCTTTGCCTCTCGGTCAATGAAATCTCCAGCGGCGTATTGCTTTCGCCTCTCTGCAAGCAAACTCCCAGCGGCGTATTGCTTTGCCTCCGTCGACTTCCAAGCTCCAGCGGCGTATTGCTTTGCCTCTCGGTCAAGGAAATCCCCAGCGGCGTATTGCTTTGCCTCTCGGTCAAGGAAATCTCCAGCGGCGTATTGCTTTCGCCTCTCTGCAAGCAAACTCCCAGCGGCGTATTGCTTTGCCTCTCGGTCAATGAAATCTCCAGCGGCGTATTGCTTTCGCCTCTCTGCAAGCAAACTCCCAGCGGCGTATTGCTTTGCCACTCGGTCAAGGAAATCTCCAGCGGCGTATTGTTTTCGCCTCTCTGCAAGCAAACTCCCAGCGGCGTATTGCTTTGCCTCTCGGTCAAGGAAATCTCCAGCGGCGTATTGCTTTCGCCTCTCTGCAAGCAAACTCCCAGCGGCGTATTGCTTTGCCTCTCGGTCAATGAAATCTCCAGCGGCGTATTGCTTTCGCCTCTCTGCAAGCAAACTCCCAGCGGCGTATAGCTTTGCCTCCGTCGACTTCCAAGTTCCAGCGGCGTATTGCTTTGCCTCTCGGTCAAGGAAATCTCCAGCGGCGTATTGCTTTCGCCTCTCTGCAAGCAAACTCCCAGCGACGTATTGCTTTGCCTCTCGGTCAAGGAAATCTCCAGCGGCGTATTGCTTTCGCCTCTCTGCAAGCAAACTCCCAGCGGCGTATTGCTTTGCCTCTCGGTCAATGAAATCTCCAGCGGCGTATTGCTTTCGCCTCTCTGCAAGCAAACTCCCAGCGGCGTATTGCTTTGCCTCTCGGTCAATGAAATCTCCAGCGGCGTATTGCTTTCGCCTCTCTGCAAGCAAACTCCCAGCGGCGTATTGCTTTGCCTCCGTCGACTTCCAAGTTCCAGCGGCGTAGTGCTTTCGCCTCTCTGCAAGCAAACTCCCAGCGGCGTATTGCTTTGCCTCTCGGTCAATGAAATCTCCAGCGGCGTATTGCTTTCGCCTCTCTGCAAGCAAACTCCCAGCGGCGTATTGTTTTGCCACTCGGTCAAGGAAATCTCCAGCGGCGTATTGCTTTCGCCTCTCTGCATGCAAACTCCCAGCGGCGTATTGCTTTGCCTCTCGGTCAATGAAATCTCCAGCGGCGTATTGCTTTCGCCTCTCTGCAAGCAAATTCCCAGCGGCGTATTGCTTTGCCTCTCGGTCAAGGAAATCTCCAGCGGCGTATTGCTTTCGCCTCTCTGCAAGCAAACTCCCAGCGGCGTATTGCTTTGCCTCTCGGTCAAGGAAATCTCCAGCGGCGTATTGCTTTCGCCTCTCTGCATGCAAACTCCCAGCGGCGTATTGCTTTGCCTCTCGGTCAATGAAATCTCCAGCGGCGTATTGCTTTCGCCTCTCTGCAAGCAAACTCCCAGCGGCGTTTTGCTTTGCCTCTCGGTCAAGGAAATCTCCAGCGGCGTATTGCTTTCGCCTCTCTGCAAGCAAACTCCCAGCGGCGTATTGCTTTGCCTCCGTCGACTTCCAAGTTCCAGCGGCGTATTGCTTTGCCTCTCGGTCAAGGAAATCTCCAGCGGCGTAACGCTTTCGCCTCGCTGCAAGCAAACTCCCAGCGGCGTATTGCTTTGCCTCTCGGTCAAGGAAATCTCCAGCGGCGTATTGCTTTCGCCTCTCTGCAAGCAAACTCCCAGCGGCGTATTGCTTTGCCTCTCGGTCAATGAAATCTCCAGCGGCGTATTGCTTTCGCCTCTCTGCAAGCAAACTCCCAGCGGCGTATTGCTTTGCCTCCGTCGACTTCCAAGTTCCAGCGGCGTAGTGCTTTCGCCTCTCTGCAAGCAAACTCCCAGCGGCGTATTGCTTTGCCTCTCGGTCAATGAAATCTCCAGCGGCGTATTGCTTTCGCCTCTCTGCAAGCAAACTCCCAGCGGCGTATTGTTTTGCCACTCGGTCAAGGAAATCTCCAGCGGCGTATTGCTTTCGCCTCTCTGCATGCAAACTCCCAGCGGCGTATTGCTTTGCCTCTCGGTCAATGAAATCTCCAGCGGCGTATTGCTTTCGCCTCTCTGCAAGCAAATTCCCAGCGGCGTATTGCTTTGCCTCTCGGTCAAGGAAATCTCCAGCGGCGTATTGCTTTCGCCTCTCTGCAAGCAAACTCCCAGCGGCGTATTGCTTTGCCTCTCGGTCAAGGAAATCTCCAGCGGCGTATTGCTTTCGCCTCTCTGCATGCAAACTCCCAGCGGCGTATTGCTTTGCCTCTCGGTCAATGAAATCTCCAGCGGCGTATTGCTTTCGCCTCTCTGCAAGCAAACTCCCAGCGGCGTTTTGCTTTGCCTCTCGGTCAAGGAAATCTCCAGCGGCGTATTGCTTTCGCCTCTCTGCAAGCAAACTCCCAGCGGCGTATTGCTTTGCCTCCGTCGACTTCCAAGTTCCAGCGGCGTATTGCTTTGCCTCTCGGTCAAGGAAATCTCCAGCGGCGTAACGCTTTCGCCTCGCTGCAAGCAAACTCCCAGCGGCGTATTGCTTTGCCTCTCGGTCAAGGAAATCTCCAGCGGCGTATTGCTTTCGCCTCTCTGCAAGCAAACTCCCAGCGGCGTATTGCTTTGCCTCTCGGTCAATGAAATCTCCAGCGGCGTATTGCTTTCGCCTCTCTGCAAGCAAACTCCCAGCGGCGTATTGCTTTGCCTCCGTCGACTTCCAAGTTCCAGCGGCGTATTGCTTTGCCTCTCGGTCAATGAAATCTCCAGCGGCGTATTGCTTTCGCCTCTCTGCAAGCAAACTCCCAGCGGCGTATTGCTTTGCCTCTCGGTCAAGGAAATCTCCAGCGGCGTATTGCTTTCGCCTCTCTGCAAGCAAACTCCCAGCGGAGTATTGCTTTGCCTCTCGGTCAAGGAAATCTCCAGCGGCGTATTGCTTTCGCCTCTCTGCAAGCAAACTCCCAGCGGCGTATTGTTTTGCCTCCGTCGACTTCCAAGTTCCAGCGGCGTATTGCTTTGCCTCTCGGTCAAGGAAATCTCCAGCGGCGTATTGCTTTCGCCTCTCTGCAAGCAAACTCCCAGCGGCGTATTGCTTTGCCTCTCGGTCAAGGAAATCTCCAGCGGCGTATTGCTTTCGCCTCTCTGCAAGCAAACTCCCAGCGGCGTATTGCTTTGCCTCCGTCGACTTCCAAGTTCCAGCGGCGTATTGCTTTGCCTCTCGGTCAAGGAAATCTCCAGCGGCGTATTGCTTTCGCCTCTCTGCAAGCAAACTCCCAGCGGCGTATTGCTTTGCCTCTCGGTCAATGAAATCTCCAGCGGCGTATTGCTTTCGCCTCTCTGCAAGCAAACTCCCAGCGGCGTATTGCTTTGCCTCCGTCGACTTCCAAGTTCCAGCGGCGTATTGCTTTGCCTCTCGGTCAAGGAAATCTCCAGCGGCGTATTGCTTTCGCCTCTCTGCAAGCAAACTCCCAGCGGCGTATTGCTTTGCCTCTCGGTCAATGAAATCTCCAGCGGCGTATTGCTTTCGCCTCTCTGCAAGCAAACTCCCAGCGGCGTATTGCTTTGCCTCCGTCGACTTCCAAGCTCCAGCGGCGTATTGCTTTGCCTCTCGGTCAAGGAAATCCCCAGCGGCGTATTGCTTTGCCTCTCGGTCAAGGAAATCTCCAGCGGCGTATTGCTTTCGCCTCTCTGCAAGCAAACTCCCAGCGGCGTATTGCTTTGCCTCTCGGTCAATGAAATCTCCAGCGGCGTATTGCTTTCGCCTCTCTGCAAGCAAACTCCCAGCGGCGTATTGCTTTGCCACTCGGTCAAGGAAATCTCCAGCGGCGTATTGTTTTCGCCTCTCTGCAAGCAAACTCCCAGCGGCGTATTGCTTTGCCTCTCGGTCAAGGAAATCTCCAGCGGCGTATTGCTTTCGCCTCTCTGCAAGCAAACTCCCAGCGGCGTATTGCTTTGCCTCTCGGTCAATGAAATCTCCAGCGGCGTATTGCTTTCGCCTCTCTGCAAGCAAACTCCCAGCGGCGTATAGCTTTGCCTCCGTCGACTTCCAAGTTCCAGCGGCGTATTGCTTTGCCTCTCGGTCAAGGAAATCTCCAGCGGCGTATTGTTTTCGCCTCTCTGCAAGCAAACTCCCAGCGACGTATTGCTTTGCCTCTCGGTCAAGGAAATCTCCAGCGGCGTATTGCTTTCGCCTCTCTGCAAGCAAACTCCCAGCGGCGTATTGCTTTGCCTCTCGGTCAATGAAATCTCCAGCGGCGTATTGCTTTCGCCTCTCTGCAAGCAAACTCCCAGCGGCGTATTGCTATGCCTCTCGGTCAAGGAAATCTCCAGCGGCGTATTGCTTTCGCCTCTCTGCAAGCAAACTCCCAGCGGCGTGTTGCTTTGCCTCCGTCGACTTCCAAGTTCCAGCGGCGTATTGCTTTGCCTCTCGGTCAAGGAAATCTCCAGCGGCGTATTGCTTTCGCCTCTCTGCAAGCAAACTCCCAGCGGCGTATTGCTTTGCCTCTCGGTCAATGAAATCTCCAGCGGCGTATTGTTTTCGCCTCTCTGCAAGCAAACTCCCAGCGGCGTATTGCTTTGCCTCCGTCGACTTCCAAGTTCCAGCGGCGTATTGTTTTGCCTCTCGGTCAAGGAAATCTCCAGCGGCGTATTGCTTTCGCCTCGCTGCAAGCAAACTCCCAGCGGCGTATTGCTTTGCCTCTCGGTCAAGGAAATCTCCAGCGGCGTATTGCTTTCGCCTCTCTGCAAGCAAACTCCCAGCGGCGTATTGCTTTGCCTCTCGGTCAATGAAATCTCCAGCGGCGTATTGCTTTCGCCCCTCTGCAAGCAAACTCCCAGCGGCGTATTGCTTTGCCTCCGTCGACTTCCAAGTTCCAGCGGCGTATTGCTTTGCCTCTCGGTCAAGGAAATCTCCAGCGGCGTATTGCTTTCGCCTCTCTGCAAGCAAACTCCCAGCGGCGTATTGCTTTGCCTCTCGGTCAATGAAATCTCCAGCGGCGTATTGCTTTCGCCTCTCTGCAAGCAAACTCCCAGCGGCGTATTGCTTTGCCACTCGGTCAAGGAAATCTCCAGCGGCGTATTGCTTTCGCCTCTCTGCATGCAAACTCCCAGCGGCGTATTGCTTTGCCTCTCGGTCAATGAAATCTCCAGCGGCGTATTGCTTTCGCCTCTCTGCAAGCAAACTCCCAGCGGCGTATTGCTTTGCCTCCGTCGACTTCCAAGTTCCAGCGGCGTATTGTTTTGACTCTCGGTCAAGGAAATCTCCAGCGGCGTATTGCTTTCGCCTCTCTGCAAGCAAACTCCCAGCGGCGTATTGCTTTGCCTCTCGGTCAATGAAATCTCCAGCGGCGTATTGCTTTCGCCTCTCTGCAAGCAAACTCCCAGCGGCGTATTGCTTTGCCTCTCGGTCAATGAAATCTCCAGCGGCGTATTGTTTTCGCCTCTCTGCAAGCAAACTCCCAGCGGCGTATTGCTTTGCCTCCGTCGACTTCCAAGCTCCAGCGGCGTATTGCTTTGCCTCTCGGTCAAGGAAATCTCCAGCGGCGTATTGCTTTCGCCTCTCTGCAAGCAAACTCCCAGCGGCGTATTGCTTTGCCTCTCGGTCAATGAAATCTCCAGCGGCGTATTGCTTTCGCCTCTCTGCAAGCAAACTCCCAGCGGCGTATTGCTTTCGCCTCTCTGCAAGCAAACTCCCAGCGGCGTATTGCTTTGCCTCCCGGTCAATGAAATCTCCAGCGGCGTATTGCTTTCGCCTCTCTGCAAGCAAACTCCCAGCGGCGTATTGCTTTGCCTCTCGGTCAAGGAAATCCCCAGCGGCGTATTGCTTTGCCTCTCGGTCAAGGAAATCTCCAGCGGCGTATTGCTTTCGCCTCTCTGCAAGCAAACTCCCAGCGGCGTATTGCTTTGCCTCTCGGTCAATGAAATCTCCAGCGGCGTATTGCTTTCGCCTCTCTGCAAGCAAACTCCCAGCGGCGTATTGCTTTGCCTCCGTCGACTTCCAAGTTCCAGCGGCGTATTGTTTTGCCTCTCGGTCAAGGAAATCTCCAGCGGCGTATTGCTTTCGCCTCGCTGCAAGCAAACTCCCAGCGGCGTATTGCTTTGCCTCTCGGTCAAGGAAATCTCCAGCGGCGTATTGCTTTCGCCTCTCTGCAAGCAAACTCCCAGCGGCGTATTGCTTTGCCTCTCGGTCAATGAAATCTCCAGCGGCGTATTGCTTTCGCCTCTCTGCAAGCAAACTCCCAGCGGCGTATTGCTTTGCCTCCGTCGACTTCCAAGTTCCAGCGGCGTATTGCTTTGCCTCTCGGTCAAGGAAATCTCCAGCGGCGTATTGCTTTCGCCTCTCTGCAAGCAAACTCCCAGCGGCGTATTGCTTTGCCTCTCGGTCAATGAAATCTCCAGCGGCGTATTGCTTTCGCCTCTCTGCAAGCAAATTCCCAGCGGCGTATTGCTTTGCCTCTCGGTCAAGGAAATCTCCAGCGGCGTATTGCTTTCGCCTCTCTGCAAGCAAACTCCCAGCGGCGTATTGTTTTGCCTCTCGGTCAATGAAATCTCCAGCGGCGTATTGCTTTCGCCTCTCTGCAAGCAAACTCCCAGCGGCGTATTGCTTTGCCTCCGTCGACTTCCAAGTTCCAGCGGCGTATTGCTTTGCCTCTCGGTCAAGGAAATCTCCAGCGGCGTATTGCTTTCGCCTCT
This sequence comes from Nomada flava, assembly GCA_951802745.1. Classification (NCBI taxonomy): domain Eukaryota; kingdom Metazoa; phylum Arthropoda; class Insecta; order Hymenoptera; family Apidae; genus Nomada; species Nomada flava. Next base: position 3,401,673 of record CATOQN010000045.1, read on the forward strand.
CTGCAAGCAAACTCCCAGCGGCGTATTGCTTTGCCTCTCGGTCAATGAAATCTCCAGCGGCGTATTGCTTTCGCCTCTCTGCAAGCAAACTCCCAGCGGCGTATTGCTTTGCCTCTCGGTCAATGAAATCTCCAGCGGCGTATTGTTTTCGCCTCTCTGCAAGCAAACTCCCAGCGGCGTATTGCTTTGCCTCCGTCGACTTCCAAGCTCCAGCGGCGTATTGCTTTGCCTCTCGGTCAAGGAAATCTCCAGCGGCGTATTGCTTTCGCCTCTCTGCAAGCAAACTCCCAGCGGCGTATTGCTTTGCCTCTCGGTCAATGAAATCTCCAGCGGCGTATTGCTTTCGCCTCTCTGCAAGCAAACTCCCAGCGGCGTATTGCTTTCGCCTCTCTGCAAGCAAACTACCAGCGGCGTATTGCTTTGCCTCCCGGTCAATGAAATCTCCAGCGGCGTATTGCTTTCGCCTCTCTGCAAGCAAACTCCCAGCGGCGTATTGCTTTGCCTCTCGGTCAAGGAAATCCCCAGCGGCGTATTGCTTTGCCTCTCGGTCAATGAAATCTCCAGCGGCGTATTGCTTTCGCCTCTCTGCAAGCAAACTCCCAGCGGCGTATTGTTTTGCCTCTCGGTCAAGGAAATCTCCAGCGGCGTATTGCTTTCGCCTCTCTGCAAGCAAACTCCCAGCGGCGTAATGCTTTGCCTCCGTCGACTTCCAAGTTCCAGCGGCGTATTGCTTTGCCTCTCGGTCAAGGAAATCTCCAGCGGCGTATTGCTTTCGCCTCTCTGCAAGCAAACTCCCAGCGGCGTATTGCTTTGCCTCTCGGTCAATGAAATCTCCAGCGGCGTATTGCTTTCGCCTCTCTGCAAGCAAACTCCCAGCGGCGTATTGCTTTGCCTCTCGGTCAAGGAAATCTCCAGCGGCGTATTGCTTTCGCCTCTCTGCAAGCAAACTCCCAGCGGCGTATTGCTTTGCCTCCGTCGACTTCCAAGTTCCAGCGGCGTATTGCTTTGCCTCTCGGTCAAGGAAATCTCCAGCGGCGTATTGCTTTCGCCTCTCTGCAAGCAAACTCCCAGCGGCGTATTGCTTTGCCTCTCGGTCAAGGAAATCTCCAGCGGCGTATTGCTTTCGCCTCTCTGCAAGCAAACTCCCAGCGGCGTATTGCTTTGCCTCCGTCGACTTCCAAGTTCCAGCGGCGTATTGCTTTGCCTCTCGGTCAAGGAAATCTCCAGCGGCGTATTGCTTTCGCCTCTCTGCAAGCAAACTCCCAGCGGCGTATTGCTTTGCCTCTCGGTCAAGGAAATCTCCAGCGGCGTATTGCTTTCGCCTCTCTGCAAGCAAACTCCCAGCGGCGTATTGCTTTGCCTCCGTCGACTTCCAAGTTCCAGCGGCGTATTGCTTTGCCTCTCGGTCAAGGAAATCTCCAGCGGCGTATTGCTTTCGCCTCTCTGCAAGCAAACTCCCAGCGGCGTATTGCTTTGCCTCTCGGTCAATGAAATCTCCAGCGGCGTATTGCTTTCGCCTCTCTGCAAGCAAACTCCCAGCGGCGTATTGCTTTGCCTCCTTCGACTTCCAAGTTCCAGCGGCGTATTGCTTTGCCTCTCGGTCAAGGAAATCTCCAGCGGCGTATTGCTTTCGCCTCTCTGCAAGCAAACTCCCAGCGGCGTATTGCTTTGCCTCTCGGTCAATGAAATCTCCAGCGGCGTATTGCTTTCGCCTCTCTGCAAGCAAACTCCCAGCGGCGTATTGCTTTGCCACTCGGTCAAGGAAATCTCCAGCGGCGTATTGTTTTCGCCTCTCTGCAAGCAAACTCCCAGCGGCGTATTGCTTTGCCTCTCGGTCAATGAAATCTCCAGCGGCCTATTGCTTTCGCCTCTCTGCAAGCAAACTCCCAGCGGCGTATTGCTTTGCCTCTCGGTCAAGGAAATCTCCAGCGGCGTATTGCTTTCGCCTCTCTGCAAGCAAACTCCCAGCGGCGTATTGCTTTGCCTCTCGGTCAATGAAATCTCCAGCGGCGTATTGCTTTCGCCTCTCTGCAAGCAAACTCCCAGCGGCGTATAGCTTTGCCTCCGTCGACTTCCAAGTTCCAGCGGCGTATTGCTTTGCCTCTCGGTCAAGGAAATCTCCAGCGGCGTATTGCTTTCGCCTCTCTGCAAGCAAACTCCCAGCGACGTATTGCTTTGCCTCTCGGTCAAGGAAATCTCCAGCGGCGTATTGCTTTCGCCTCTCTGCAAGCAAACTCCCAGCGGCGTATTGCTTTGCCTCTCGGTCAATGAAATCTCCAGCGGCGTATTGCTTTCGCCTCTCTGCAAGCAAACTCCCAGCGGCGTATTGCTATGCCTCTCGGTCAAGGAAATCTCCAGCGGCGTATTGCTTTCACCTCTCTGCAAGCAAACTCCCAGCGGCGTATTGCTTTGCCTCCGTCGACTTCCAAGTTCCAGCGGCGTATTGCTTTGCCTCTCGGTCAAGGAAATCTCCAGCGGCGTATTGCTTTCGCCTCTCTGCAAGCAAACTCCCAGCGGCGTATTGCTTTGCCTCTCGGTCAATGAAATCTCCAGCGGCGTAGTGCTTTCGCCTCTCTGCAAGCAAACTCCCAGCGGCGTATTGCTTTGCCTCCGTCGACTTCCAAGTTCCAGCGGCGTATTGTTTTGCCTCTCGGTCAAGGAAATCTCCAGCGGCGTATTGCTTTCGCCTACCGCTGCAAGCAAACTCCCAGCGGCGTATTGCTTTGCCTCTCGGTCATGGAAATCTCCAGCGGCGTATTGCTTTCGCCTCTCTGCAAGCAAACTCCCAGCGGCGTATTGCTTTGCCTCTCGGTCAATGAAATCTCCAGCGGCGTATTGCTTTCGCCTCTCTGCAAGCAAACTCCCAGCGGCGTATTGCTTTGCCTCCGTCGACTTCCAAGTTCCAGCGGCGTATTGCTTTGCCTCTCGGTCAAGGAAATCTCCAGCGGCGTATTGCTTTCGCCTCTCTGCAAGCAAACTCCCAGCGGCGTATTGCTTTGCCTCTCGGTCAATGAAATCTCCAGCGGCGTATTGCTTTCGCCTCTCTGCAAGCAAACTCCCAGCGGCGTATTGCTTTGCCACTCGGTCAAGGAAATCTCCAGCGGCGTATTGCTTTCGCCTCTCTGCATGCAAACTCCCAGCGGCGTATTGTTTTGCCTCTCGGTCAATGAAATCTCCAGCGGCGTATTGCTTTCGCCTCTCTGCAAGCAAATTCCCAGCGGCGTATTGCTTTGCCTCTCGGTCAAGGAAATCTCCAGCGGCGTATTGCTTTCGCCTCTCTGCAAGCAAACTCCCAGCGGCGTATTGCTTTGCCTCTCGGTCAATGAAATCTCCAGCGGCGTATTGCTTTCGCCTCTCTGCAAGCAAACTCCCAGCGGCGTATTGCTTTGCCTCCGTCGACTTCCAAGTTCCAGCGGCGTATTGCTTTGCCTCTCGGTCAAGGAAATCTCCAGCGGCGTATTGCTTTCGCCTCTCTGCAAGCAAACTCCCAGCGGCGTATTGCTTTGCCTCTCGGTCAATGAAATCTCCAGCGGCGTATTGCTTTCGCCTCTCTGCAAGCAAACTCCCAGCGGCGTATTGCTTTGCCTCTCGGTCAATGAAATCTCCAGCGGCGTATTGTTTTCGCCTCTCTGCAAGCAAACTCCCAGCGGCGTATTGCTTTGCCTCCGTCGACTTCCAAGCTCCAGCGGCGTATTGCTTTGCCTCTCGGTCAAGGAAATCTCCAGCGGCGTATTGCTTTCGCCTCTCTGCAAGCAAACTCCCAGCGGCGTATTGCTTTGCCTCCGTCGACTTCCAAGTTCCAGCGGCGTATTGTTTTGCCTCTCGGTCAAGGAAATCTCCAGCGGCGTATTGCTTTCGCCTCTCTGCAAGCAAACTCCCAGCGGCGTATTGCTTTGCCTCTCGGTCAATGAAATCTCCAGCGGCGTATTGCTTTCGCCTCTCTGCAAGCAAACTCCCAGCGGCGTATTGCTTTGCCTCCGTCGACTTCCAAGTTCCAGCGGCGTATTGCTTTGCCTCTCGGTCAAGGAAATCTCCAGCGGCGTATTGCTTTCGCCTCTCTGCAAGCAAACTCCCAGCGACGTATTGCTTTGCCTCTCGGTCAAGGAAATCTCCAGCGGCGTATTGCTTTCGCCTCTCTGCAAGCAAACTCCCAGCGGCGTATTGCTTTGCCTCTCGGTCAATGAAATCTCCAGCGGCGTATTGCTTTCGCCTCTCTGCAAGCAAACTCCCAGCGGCGTATTGCTATGCCTCTCGGTCAAGGAAATCTCCAGCGGCGTATTGCTTTCGCCTCTCTGCAAGCAAACTCCCAGCGGCGTATTGCTTTGCCTCCGTCGACTTCCAAGTTCCAGCGGCGTATTGCTTTGCCTCTCGGTCAAGGAAATCTCCAGCGGCGTATTGCTTTCGCCTCTCTGCAAGCAAACTCCCAGCGGCGTATTGCTTTGCCTCTCGGTCAATGAAATCTCCAGCGGCGTATTGCTTTCGCCTCTCTGCAAGCAAACTCCCAGCGGCGTATTGCTTTGCCTCCGTCGACTTCCAAGTTCCAGCGGCGTATTGTTTTGCCTCTCGGTCAAGGAAATCTCCAGCGGCGTATTGCTTTCGCCTCGCTGCAAGCAAACTCCCAGCGGCGTATTGCTTTGCCTCTCGGTCAAGGAAATCTCCAGCGGCGTATTGCTTTCGCCTCTCTGCAAGCAAACTCCCAGCGGCGTATTGCTTTGCCTCTCGGTCAATGAAATCTCCAGCGGCGTATTGCTTTCGCCTCTCTGCAAGCAAACTCCCAGCGGCGTATTGTTTTGCCTCCGTCGACTTCCAAGTTCCAGCGGCGTATTGCTTTGCCTCTCGGTCAAGGAAATCTCCAGCGGCGTAGTGCTTTCGCCTCTCTGCAAGCAAACTCCCAGCGGCGTATTGCTTTGCCTCTCGGTCAATGAAATCTCCAGCGGCGTATTGCTTTCGCCTCTCTGCAAGCAAACTCCCAGCGGCGTATTGTTTTGCCACTCGGTCAAGGAAATCTCCAGCGGCGTATTGCTTTCGCCTCTCTGCATGCAAACTCCCAGCGGCGTATAGCTTTGCCTCTCGGTCAATGAAATCTCCAGCGGCGTATTGCTTTCGCCTCTCTGCAAGCAAATTCCCAGCGGCGTATTGCTTTGCCTCTCGGTCAAGGAAATCTCCAGCGGCGTATTGCTTTCGCCTCTCTGCAAGCAAACTCCCAGCGGCGTATTGCTTTGCCTCTCGGTCAATGAAATCTCCAGCGGCGTATTGCTTTCGCCTCTCTGCAAGCAAACTCCCAGCGGCGTATTGCTTTGCCTCTCGGTCAAGGAAATCTCCAGCGGCGTATTGCTTTCGCCTCTCTGCAAGCAAACTCCCAGCGGCGTATTGCTTTGCCTCCGTCGACTTCCAAGTTCCAGCGGCGTATTGCTTTGCCTCTCGGTCAAGGAAATCTCCAGCGGCGTATTGCTTTCGCCTCGCTGCGAGCAAACTCCCAGCGGCGTATTGCTTTGCCTCTCGGTCAAGGAAATCTCCAGCGGCGTATTGCTTTCGCCTCTCTGCAAGCAAACTCCCAGCGGCGTATTGCTTTGCCTCTCGGTCAATGAAATCTCCAGCGGCGTATTGCTTTCGCCTCTCTGCAAGCAAACTCCCAGCGGCGTATTGCTTTGCCTCCGTCGACTTCCAAGTTCCAGCGGCGTATTGCTTTGCCTCTCGGTCAAGGAAATCTCCAGCGGCATATTGCTTTCGCCTCTCTGCAAGCAAACTCCCAGCGGCGTATTGCTTTGCCTCTCGGTCAAGGAAATCTCCAGCGGCGTATTGCTTTCGCCTCTCTGCAAGCAAACTCCCAGCGGCGTATTGCTTTGCCTCTCGGTCAATGAAATCTCCAGCGGCGTATTGCTTTCGCCTCTCTGCAAGCAAACTCCCAGCGGCGTATTGCTTTGCCTCTCGGTCAATGAAATCTCCAGCGGCGTATTGCTTTCGCCTCTCTGCAAGCAAACTCCCAGCGGAGTATTGCTTTGCCTCTCGGTCAAGGAAATCTCCAGCGGCGTATTGCTTTCGCCTCTCTGCAAGCAAACTCCCAGCGGCGTATTGCTTTGCCTCCGTCGACTTCCAAGTTCCAGCGGCGTATTGCTTTGCCTCTCGGTCAAGGAAATCTCCAGCGGCGTATTGCTTTTGCCTCTCTGCAAGCAAACTCCCAGCGGCGTATTGCTTTGCCTCTCGGTCAAGGAAATCTCCAGCGGCGTATTGCTTTCGCCTCTCTGCAAGCAAACTCCCAGCGGCGTATTGCTTTGCCTCCGTCGACTTCCAAGTTCCAGCGGCGTATTGCTTTGCCTCTCGGTCAAGGAAATCTCCAGCGGCGTATTGCTTTCGCCTCTCTGCAAGCAAACTCCCAGCGGCGTATTGCTTTGCCTCTCGGTCAATGAAATCTCCAGCGGCGTATTGCTTTCGCCTCTCTGCAAGCAAACTCCCAGCGGCGTATTGCTTTGCCTCCGTCGACTTCCAAGTTCCAGCGGCGTATTGCTTTGCCTCTCGGTCAAGGAAATCTCCAGCGGCGTATTGCTTTCGCCTCTCTGCAAGCAAACTCCCAGCGGCGTATTGCTTTGCCTCTCGGTCAATGAAATCTCCAGCGGCGTATTGCTTTCGCCTCTCTGCAAGCAAACTCCCAGCGGCGTATTGCTTTGCCTCTCGGTCAATGAAATCTCCAGCGGCGTATTGTTTTCGCCTCTCTGCAAGCAAACTCCCAGCGGCGTATTGCTTTGCCTCCGTCGACTTCCAAGCTCCAGCGGCGTATTGCTTTGCCTCTCGGTCAAGGAAATCTCCAGCGGCGTATTGCTTTCGCCTCTCTGCAAGCAAACTCCCAGCGGCGTATTGCTTTGCCTCTCGGTCAATGAAATCTCCAGCGGCGTATTGCTTTCGCCTCTCTGCAAGCAAACTCCCAGCGGCGTATTGCTTTGCCTCCCGGTCAATGAAATCTCCAGCGGCGTATTGCTTTCGCCTCTCTGCAAGCAAACTCCCAGCGGCGTATTGCTTTGCCTCTCGGTCAAGGAAATCCCCAGCGGCGTATTGCTTTGCCTCTCGGTCAAGGAAATCTCCAGCGGCGTAAAGCTTTCGCCTCTCTGCAAGCAAACTCCCAGCGGCGTATTGCTTTGCCTCTCGGTCAATGAAATCTCCAGCGGCGTATTGCTTTCGCCTCTCTGCAAGCAAACTCCCAGCGGCGTATTGCTTTGCCACTCGGTCAAGGAAATCTCCAGCGGCGTATTGTTTTCGCCTCTCTGCAAGCAAACTCCCAGCGGCGTATTGCTTTGCCTCTCGGTCAATGAAATCTCCAGCGGCCTATTGCTTTCGCCTCTCTGCAAGCAAACTCCCAGCGGCGTATTGCTTTGCCTCTCGGTCAAGGAAATCTCCAGCGGCGTATTGCTTTCGCCTCTCTGCAAGCAAACTCCCAGCGGCGTATTGCTTTGCCTCTCGGTCAATGAAATCTCCAGCGGCGTATTGCTTTCGCCTCTCTGCAAGCAAACTCCCAGCGGCGTATTGCTTTGCCTCTCGGTCAATGAAATCTCCAGCGGTGTATTGCGTTCGCCTCTCTGCAAGCAAACTCCCAGCGGCGTATTGCTTTGCCACTCGGTCAAGGAAATCTCCAGCGGCGTATTGCTTTCGCCTCTCTGCATGCAAACTCCCAGCGGCGTATTGCTTTGCCTCTCGGTCAATGAAATCTCCAGCGGCGTATTGCTTTCGCCTCTCTGCAAGCAAATTCCCAGCGGCGTATTGCTTTGCCTCTCGGTCAAGGAAATCTCCAGCGGCGTATTGCTTTCGCCTCTGTGCAAGCAAACTCCCAGCGGCGTATTGCTTTGCCTCTCGGTCAATGAAATCTCCAGCGGCGTAATGCTTTCGCCTCTCTGCAAGCAAACTCCCAGCGGCGTATTGCTTTGCCTCTCGGTCAATGAAATCTCCAGCGGCGTATTGTTTTCGCCTCTCTGCAAGCAAACTCCCAGCGGCGTATTGCTTTGCCTCCGTCGACTTCCAAGCTCCAGCGGCGTATTGCTTTGCCTCTCGGTCAAGGAAATCTCCAGCGGCGTATTGCTTTCGCCTCTCTGCAACCAAACTCCCAGCGGCGTATTGCTTTGCCTCTCGGTCAATGAAATCTCCAGCGGCGTATTGCTTTCGCCTCTCTGCAAGCAAACTCCCAGCGGCGTATAGCTTTGCCTCCGTCGACTTCCAAGTTCCAGCGGCGTATTGCTTTGCCTCTCGGTCAAGGAAATCTCCAGCGGCGTATTGCTTTCGCCTCTCTGCAAGCAAACTCCCAGCGACGTATTGCTTTGCCTCTCGGTCAAGGAAATCTCCAGCGGCGTATTGCTTTCGCCTCTCTGCAAGCAAACTCCCAGCGGCGTATTGCTTTGCCTCTCGGTCAATGAAATCTCCAGCGGCGTAATGCTTTCGCCTCTCTGCAAGCAAACTCCCAGCGGCGTATTGCTATGCCTCTCGGTCAAGGAAATCTCCAGCGGCGTATTGCTTTCGCCTCTCTGCAAGCAAACTCCCAGCGGCGTATTGCTTTGCCTCCGTCGACTTCCAAGTTCCAGCGGCGTATTGCTTTGCCTCTCGGTCAAGGAAATCTCCAGCGGCGTATTGCTTTGCCTCTCGGTCAATGAAATCTCCAGCGGCGTATTGCTTTCGCCTCTCTGCAAGCAAACTCCCAGCGGCGTATTGCTTTGCCTCCGTCGACTTCCAAGTTCCAGCGGCGTATTGTTTTGCTTCTCGGTCAAGGAAATCTCCAGCGGCGTATTGCTTTCGCCTCGCTGCAAGCAAACTCCCAGCGGCGTATTGCTTTGCCTCTCGGTCAATGAAATCTCCAGGGGCGTATTGCTTTCGCCTCTCTGCAAGCAAACTCCCCGCGGCGTATTGCTTTGCCTCCGTCGACTTCCAAGTTCCAGCGGCGTATTGCTTTGCCTCTCGGTCAAGGAAATCTCCAGCGGCGTATTGCTTTCGCCTCTCTGCAAGCAAACTCCCAGCGGCGTTTTGTTTTGCCTCTCGGTCAATGAAATCTCCAGCGGCGTATTGCTTTCGCCTCTCTGCAAGCAAACTCCCAGCGGCGTATTGCTTTGCCTCCGTCGACTTCCAAGTTCCAGCGGCGTATTGTTTTGCCTCTCGGTCAAGGAAATCTCCAGCGGCGTATTGCTTTCGCCTCGCTGCAAGCAAACTCCCAGCGGCGTATTGCTTTGCCTCTCGGTCAAGGAAATCTCCAGCGGCGTATTGCTTTCGCCTCTCTGCAAGCAAACTCCCAGCGGCGTATTGCTTTGCCTCTCGGTCAATGAAATCTCCAGCGGCGTATTGCTTTCGCCTCTCTGCAAGCAAACTCCCAGCGGCGTAATGCTTTGCCTCCGTCGACTTCCAAGTTCCAGCGGCGTATTGCTTTGCCTCTCGGTCAAGGAAATCTCCAGCGGCGTATTGCTTTCGCCTCTCTGCAAGCAAACTCCCAGCGGCGTATTGCTTTGCCTCTCGGTCAATGAAATCTCCAGCGGCGTATTGCTTTCGCCTCTCTGCAAGCAAACTCCCAGCGGCGTATTGCTTTGCCTCCGTCGACTTCCAAGTTCCAGCGGCGTATTGCTTTGCCTCTCGGTCAAGGAAATCTCCAGCGGCGTATTGCTTTCGCCTCTCTGCAAGCAAACTCCCAGCGACGTATTGCTTTGCCTCTCGGTCAAGGAAATCTCCAGCGGCGTATTGCTTTCGCCTCTCTGCAAGCAAACTCCCAGCGGCGTATTGCTTTGCCTCTCGGTCAATGAAATCTCCAGCGGCGTATTGCTTTCGCCTCTCTGCAAGCAAACTCCCAGCGGCGTATTGCTATGCCTCTCGGTCAAGGAAATCTCCAGCGGCGTATTGCTTTCGCCTCTCTGCAAGCAAACTCCCAGCGGCGTATTGCTTTGCCTCCGTCGACTTCCAAGTTCCAGCGGCGTATTGCTTTGCCTCTCGGTCAAGGAAATCTCCAGCGGCGTATTGCTTTCGCCTCTCTGCAAGCAAACTCCCAGCGGCGTATTGCTTTGCCTCTCGGTCAATGAAATCTCCAGCGGCGTATTGCTTTCGCCTCTCTGCAAGCAAACTCCCAGCGGCGTATTGCTTTGCCTCCGTCGACTTCCAAGTTCCAGCGGCGTATTGTTTTGCCTCTCGGTCAAGGAAATCTCCAGCGGCGTATTGCTTTCGCCTCGCTGCAAGCAAAGTCCCAGCGGCGTATTGCTTTGCCTCTCGGTCAAGGAAATCTCCAGCGGCGTATTGCTTTCGCCTCTCTGCAAGCAAACTCCCAGCGGCGTATTGCTTTGCCTCTCGGTCAATGAAATCTCCAGCGGCGTATTGCTTTCGCCTCTCTGCAAGCAAACTCCCAGCGGCGTATTGCTTTGCCTCCGTCGACTTCCAAGTTCCAGCGGCGTATTGCTTTGCCTCTCGGTCAAGGAAATCTCCAGCGGCGTAGTGCTTTCGCCTCTCTGCAAGCAAACTCCCAGCGGCGTATTGCTTTGCCTCTCGGTCAATGAAATCTCCAGCGGCGTATTGCTTTCGCCTCTCTGCAAGCAAACTCCCAGCGGCGTATTGTTTTGCCACTCGGTCAAGGAAATCTCCAGCGGCGTATTGCTTTCGCCTCTCTGCATGCAAACTCCCAGCGGCGTATAGCTTTGCCTCTCGGTCAATGAAATCTCCAGCGGCGTATTGCTTTCGCCTCTCTGCAAGCAAATTCCCAGCGGCGTATTGCTTTGCCTCTCGGTCAAGGAAATCTCCAGCGGCGTATTGCTTTCGCCTCTCTGCAAGCAAACTCCCAGCGGCGTATTGCTTTGCCTCTCGGTCAAGGAAATCTCCAGCGGCGTATTGCTTTCGCCTCTCTGCATGCAAACTCCCAGCGGCGTATTGCTTTGCCTCTCGGTCAATGAAATCTCCAGCGGCGTATTGCTTTCGCCTCTCTGCAAGCAAACTCCCAGCGGCGTATTGCTTTGCCTCTCGGTCAAGGAAATCTCCAGCGGCGTATTGCTTTCGCCTCTCTGCAAGCAAACTCCCAGCGGCGTATTGCTTTGCCTCCGTCGACTTCCAAGTTCCAGCGGCGTATTGCTTTGCCTCTCGGTCAAGGAAATCTCCAGCGGCGTATTGCTTTCGCCTCGCTGCGAGCAAACTCCCAGCGGCGTATTGCTTTGCCTCTCGGTCAAGGAAATCTCCAGCGGCGTATTGCTTTCGCCTCTCTGCAAGCAAACTCCCAGCGGCGTATTGCTTTGCCTCTCGGTCAATGAAATCTCCAGCGGCGTATTGCTTTCGCCTCTCTGCAAGCAAACTCCCAGCGGCGTATTGCTTTGCCTCCGTCGACTTCCAAGTTCCAGCGGCGTATTGCTTTGCCTCTCGGTCAAGGAAATCTCCAGCGGCATATTGCTTTCGCCTCTCTGCAAGCAAACTCCCAGCGGCGTATTGCTTTGCCTCTCGGTCAAGGAAATCTCCAGCGGCGTATTGCTTTCGCCTCTCTGCAAGCAAACTCCCAGCGGCGTATTGCTTTGCCTCTCGGTCAATGAAATCTCCAGCGGCGTATTGCTTTCGCCTCTCTGCAAGCAAACTCCCAGCGGCGTAATGCTTTGCCTCCGTCGACTTCCAAGTTCCAGCGGCGTATTGCTTTGCCTCTCGGTCAAGGAAATCTCCAGCGGCGTATTGCTTTCGCCTCTCTGCAAGCAAACTCCCAGCGGCGTATTGCTTTGCCTCTCGGTCAATGAAATCTCCAGCGGCGTATTGCTTTCGCCTCTCTGCAAGCAAACTCCCAGCGGCGTATTGCTTTGCCTCCGTCGACTTCCAAGTTCCAGCGGCGTATTGCTTTGCCTCTCGGTCAAGGAAATCTCCAGCGGCGTATTGCTTTCGCCTCTCTGCAAGCAAACTCCCAGCGACGTATTGCTTTGCCTCTCGGTCAAGGAAATCTCCAGCGGCGTATTGCTTTCGCCTCTCTGCAAGCAAACTCCCAGCGGCGTATTGCTTTGCCTCTCGGTCAATGAAATCTCCAGCGGCGTATTGCTTTCGCCTCTCTGCAAGCAAACTCCCAGCGGCGTATTGCTATGCCTCTCGGTCAAGGAAATCTCCAGCGGCGTATTGCTTTCGCCTCTCTGCAAGCAAACTCCCAGCGGCGTATTGCTTTGCCTCCGTCGACTTCCAAGTTCCAGCGGCGTATTGCTTTGCCTCTCGGTCAAGGAAATCTCCAGCGGCGTATTGCTTTCGCCTCTCTGCAAGCAAACTCCCAGCGGCGTATTGCTTTGCCTCTCGGTCAATGAAATCTCCAGCGGCGTATTGCTTTCGCCTCTCTGCAAGCAAACTCCCAGCGGCGTATTGCTTTGCCTCCGTCGACTTCCAAGTTCCAGCGGCGTATTGTTTTGCCTCTCGGTCAAGGAAATCTCCAGCGGCGTATTGCTTTCGCCTCGCTGCAAGCAAAGTCCCAGCGGCGTATTGCTTTGCCTCTCGGTCAAGGAAATCTCCAGCGGCGTATTGCTTTCGCCTCTCTGCAAGCAAACTCCCAGCGGCGTATTGCTTTGCCTCTCGGTCAATGAAATCTCCAGCGGCGTATTGCTTTCGCCTCTCTGCAAGCAAACTCCCAGCGGCGTATTGCTTTGCCTCCGTCGACTTCCAAGTTCCAGCGGCGTATTGCTTTGCCTCTCGGTCAAGGAAATCTCCAGCGGCGTAGTGCTTTCGCCTCTCTGCAAGCAAACTCCCAGCGGCGTATTGCTTTGCCTCTCGGTCAATGAAATCTCCAGCGGCGTATTGCTTTCGCCTCTCTGCAAGCAAACTCCCAGCGGCGTATTGTTTTGCCACTCGGTCAAGGAAATCTCCAGCGGCGTATTGCTTTCGCCTCTCTGCATGCAAACTCCCAGCGGCGTATAGCTTTGCCTCTCGGTCAATGAAATCTCCAGCGGCGTATTGCTTTCGCCTCTCTGCAAGCAAATTCCCAGCGGCGTATTGCTTTGCCTCTCGGTCAAGGAAATCTCCAGCGGCGTATTGCTTTCGCCTCTCTGCAAGCAAACTCCCAGCGGCGTATTGCTTTGCCTCTCGGTCAAGGAAATCTCCAGCGGCGTATTGCTTTCGCCTCTCTGCATGCAAACTCCCAGCGGCGTATTGCTTTGCCTCTCGGTCAATGAAATCTCCAGCGGCGTATTGCTTTCGCCTCTCTGCAAGCAAACTCCCAGCGGCGTATTGCTTTGCCTCTCGGTCAAGGAAATCTCCAGCGGCGTATTGCTTTCGCCTCTCTGCAAGCAAACTCCCAGCGGCGTATTGTTTTGCCTCCGTCGACTTCCAAGTTCCAGCGGCGTATTGCTTTGCCTCTCGGTCAAGGAAATCTCCAGCGGCGTATTGCTTTCGCCTCGCTGCGAGCAAACTCCCAGCGGCGTATTGCTTTGCCTCTCGGTCAAGGAAATCTCCAGCGGCGTATTGCTTTCGCCTCTCTGCAAGCAAACTCCCAGCGGCGTATTGCTTTGCCTCTCGGTCAATGAAATCTCCAGCGGCGTATTGCTTTCGCCTCTCTGCAAGCCTACTCCCAGCGGCGTATTGCTTTGCCTCCGTCGACTTCCAAGTTCCAGCGGCGTATTGCTTTGCCTCTCGGTCAAGGAAATCTCCAGCGGCATATTGCTTTCGCCTCTCTGCAAGCAAACTCCCAGCGGCGTATTGCTTTTCCTCTCGGTCAAGGAAATCTCCAGCGGCGTATTGCTTTCGCCTCTCTGCAAGCAAACTCCCAGCGGCGTATTGCTTTGCCTCTCGGTCAATGAAATCTCCAGCGGCGTATTGCTTTCGCCTCTCTGCAAGCAAACTCCCAGCGGCGTATTGCTTTGCCTCTCGGTCAATGAAATCTCCAGCGGCGTATTGCTTTCGCCTCTCTGCAAGCAAACTCCCAGCGGAGTATTGCTTTGCCTCTCGGTCAAGGAAATCTCCAGCGGCGTATTGCTTTCGCCTCTCTGCAAGCAAACTCCCAGCGGCGTATTGCTTTGCCTCCGTCGACTTCCAAGTTCCAGCGGCGTATTGCTTTGCCTCTCGGTCAAGGAAATCTCCAGCGGCGTATTGCTTTCGCCTCTCTGCAAGCAAACTCCCAGCGGCGTATTGCTTTGCCTCTCGGTCAAGGAAATCTCCAGCGGCGTATTGCTTTCGCCTCTCTGCAAGCAAACTCCCAGCGGCGTATTGCTTTGCCTCCGTCGACTTCCAAGTTCCAGCGGCGTATTGCTTTGCCTCTCGGTCAAGGAAATCTCCAGCGGCGTATTGCTTTCGCCTCTCTGCAAGCAAACTCCCAGCGGCGTATTGCTTTGCCTCTCGGTCAATGAAATCTCCAGCGGCGTATTGCTTTCGCCTCTCTGCAAGCAAACTCCCAGCGGCGTATTGCTTTGCCTCCGTCGACTTCCAAGTTCCAGCGGCGTATTGCTTTGCCTCTCGGTCAAGGAAATCTCCAGCGGCGTATTGCTTTCGCCTCTCTGCAAGCAAACTCCCAGCGGCGTATTGCTTTGCCTCTCGGTCAATGAAATCTCCAGCGGCGTATTGCTTTCGCCTCTCTGCAAGCAAACTCCCAGCGGCGTATTGCTTTGCCTCTCGGTCAATGAAATCTCCAGCGGCGTATTGTTTTCGCCTCTCTGCAAGCAAACTCCCAGCGGCGTATTGCTTTGCCTCCGTCGACTTCCAAGCTCCAGCGGCGTATTGCTTTGCCTCTCGGTCAAGGAAATCTCCAGCGGCGTATTGCTTTCGCCTCTCTGCAAGCAAACTCCCAGCGGCGTATTGCTTTGCCTCTCGGTCAATGAAATCTCCAGCGGCGTATTGCTTTCGCCTCTCTGCAAGCAAACTCCCAGCGGCGTATTGCTTTGCCTCCCGGTCAATGAAATCTCCAGCGGCGTATTGCTTTCGCCTCTCTGCAAGCAAACTCCCAGCGGCGTATTGCTTTGCCTCTCGGTCAAGGAAATCCCCAGCGGCGTATTGCTTTGCCTCTCGGTCAAGGAAATCTCCAGCGGCGTAAAGCTTTCGCCTCTCTGCAAGCAAACTCCCAGCGGCGTATTGCTTTGCCTCTCGGTCAATGAAATCTCCAGCGGCGTATTGCTTTCGCCTCTCTGCAAGCAAACTCCCAGCGGCGTATTGCTTTGCCACTCGGTCAAGGAAATCTCCAGCGGCGTATTGTTTTCGCCTCTCTGCAAGCAAACTCCCAGCGGCGTATTGCTTTGCCTCTCGGTCAATGAAATCTCCAGCGGCCTATTGCTTTCGCCTCTCTGCAAGCAAACTCCCAGCGGCGTATTGCTTTGCCTCTCGGTCAAGGAAATCTCCAGCGGCGTATTGCTTTCGCCTCTCTGCAAGCAAACTCCCAGCGGCGTATTGCTTTGCCTCTCGGTCAATGAAATCTCCAGCGGCGTATTGCTTTCGCCTCTCTGCAAGCAAACTCCCAGCGGCGTATTGCTTTGCCACTCGGTCAAGGAAATCTCCAGCGGCGTATTGTTTTCGCCTCTCTGCAAGCAAACTCCCAGCGGCGTATTGCTTTGCCTCTCGGTCAATGAAATCTCCAGCGGCCTATTGCTTTCGCCTCTCTGCAAGCAAACTCCCAGCGGCGTATTGCTTTGCCTCTCGGTCAAGGAAATCTCCAGCGGCGTATTGCTTTCGCCTCTCTGCAAGCAAACTCCCAGCGGCGTATTGCTTTGCCTCTCGGTCAAGGAAATCTCCAGCGGCGTAATGCTTTCGCCTCTCTGCAAGCAAACTCCCAGCGGCGTATTGCTTTGCCTCTCGGTCAAGGAAATCTCCAGCGGCGTATTGCTTTCGCCTCTCTGCATGCAAACTCCCAGCGGCGTATTGCTTTGCCTCTCGGTCAATGAAATCTCCAGCGGCGTATTGCTTTCGCCTCTCTGCAAGCAAACTCCCTGCGGCGTATTGCTTTGCCTCTCGGTCAAGGAAATCTCCAGCGGCGTATTGCTTTCGCCTCTCTGCAAGCAAACTCCCAGCGGCGTATTGCTTTGCCTCCGTCGACTTCCAAGTTCCAGCGGCGTATTGCTTTGCCTCTCGGTCAAGGAAATCTCCAGCGGCGTATTGCTTTCGCCTCGCTGCGAGCAAACTCCCAGCGGCGTATTGCTTTGCCTCTCGGTCAAGGAAATCTCCAGCGGCGTATTGCTTTCGCCTCTCTGCAAGCAAACTCCCAGCGGCGTATTGCTTTGCCTCTCGGTCAATGAAATCTCCAGCGGCGTATTGCTTTCGCCTCTCTGCAAGCAAACTCCCAGCGGCGTATTGCTTTGCCTCCGTCGACTTCCAAGTTCCAGCGGCGTATTGCTTTGCCTCTCGGTCAAGGAAATCTCCAGCGGCATATTGCTTTCGCCTCTCTGCAAGCAAACTCCCAGCGGCGTATTGCTTTGCCTCTCGGTCAAGGAAATCTCCAGCGGCGTATTGCTTTCGCCTCTCTGCAAGCAAACTCCCAGCGGCGTATTGCTTTGCCTCTCGGTCAATGAAATCTCCAGCGGCGTATTGCTTTCGCCTCTCTGCAAGCAAACTCCCAGCGGCGTATTGCTTTGCCTCTCGGTCAATGAAATCTCCAGCGGCGTATTGCTTTCGCCTCTCTGCAAGCAAACTCCCAGCGGAGTATTGCTTTGCCTCTCGGTCAAGGAAATCTCCAGCGGCGTATTGCTTTCGCCTCTCTGCAAGCAAACTCCCAGCGGCGTATTGCTTTGCCTCCGTCGACTTCCAAGTTCCAGCGGCGTATTGCTTTGCCTCTCGGTCAAGGAAATCTCCAGCGGCGTATTGCTTTCGCCTCTCTGCAAGCAAACTCCCAGCGGCGTATTGCTTTGCCTCTCGGTCAAGGAAATCTCCAGCGGCGTATTGCTTTCGCCTCTCTGCAAGCAAACTCCCAGCGGCGTATTGCTTTGCCTCCGTCGACTTCCAAGTTCCAGCGGCGTATTGCTTTGCCTCTCGGTCAAGGAAATCTCCAGCGGCGTATTGCTTTCGCCTCTCTGCAAGCAAACTCCCAGCGGCGTATTGCTTTGCCTCTCGGTCAATGAAATCTCCAGCGGCGTATTGTTTTCGCCTCTCTGCAAGCAAACTCCCAGCGGCGTATTGCTTTGCCTCCGTCGACTTCCAAGCTCCAGCGGCGTATTGCTTTGCCTCTCGGTCAAGGAAATCTCCAGCGGCGTATTGCTTTCGCCTCTCTGCAAGCAAACTCCCAGCGGCGTATTGCTTTGCCTCTCGGTCAATGAAATCTCCAGCGGCGTATTGCTTTCGCCTCTCTGCAAGCAAACTCCCAGCGGCGTATTGCTTTGCCTCCCGGTCAATGAAATCTCCAGCGGCGTATTGCTTTCGCCTCTCTGCAAGCAAACTCCCAGCGGCGTATTGCTTTGCCTCTCGGTCAAGGAAATCCCCAGCGGCGTATTGCTTTGCCTCTCGGTCAAGGAAATCTCCAGCGGCGTAAAGCTTTCGCCTCTCTGCAAGCAAACTCCCAGCGGCGTATTGCTTTGCCTCTCGGTCAATGAAATCTCCAGCGGCGTATTGCTTTCGCCTCTCTGCAAGCAAACTCCCAGCGGCGTATTGCTTTGCCACTCGGTCAAGGAAATCTCCAGCGGCGTATTGTTTTCGCCTCTCTGCAAGCAAACTCCCAGCGGCGTATTGCTTTGCCTCTCGGTCAATGAAATCTCCAGCGGCCTATTGCTTTCGCCTCTCTGCAAGCAAACTCCCAGCGGCGTATTGCTTTGCCTCTCGGTCAAGGAAATCTCCAGCGGCGTATTGCTTTCGCCTCTCTGCAAGCAAACTCCCAGCGGCGTATTGCTTTGCCTCTCGGTCAATGAAATCTCCAGCGGCGTATTGCTTTCGCCTCTCTGCAAGCAAACTCCCAGCGGCGTATTGCTTTGCCACTCGGTCAAGGAAATCTCCAGCGGCGTATTGTTTTCGCCTCTCTGCAAGCAAACTCCCAGCGGCGTATTGCTTTGCCTCTCGGTCAATGAAATCTCCAGCGGCCTATTGCTTTCGCCTCTCTGCAAGCAAACTCCCAGCGGCGTATTGCTTTGCCTCTCGGTCAAGGAAATCTCCAGCGGCGTATTGCTTTCGCCTCTCTGCAAGCAAACTCCCAGCGGCGTATTGCTTTGCCTCTCGGTCAATGAAATCTCCAGCGGCGTATTGCTTTCGCCTCTCTGCAAGCAAACTCCCAGCGGCGTATTGCTTTGCCTCTCGGTCAATGAAATCTCCAGCGGCGTATTGCTTTCGCCTCTCTGCAAGCAAACTCCCAGCGGCGTATTGCTTTGCCTCTCGGTCAATGAAATCTCCAGCGGCGTATTGCTTTCGCCTCTCTGCAAGCAAACTCCCAGCGGCGTATTGCTTTGCCTCTCGGTCAATGAAATCTCCAGCGGCGTATTGCTTTCGCCTCTCTGCAAGCAAACTCCCAGCGGCGTATTGCTTTGCCTCCGTCGACTTCCAAGTTCCAGCGGCGTATTGCTTTGCCTCTCGGTCAAGGAAATCTCCAGCGGCATATTGCTTTCGCCTCTCTGCAAGCAAACTCCCAGCGGCGTATTGCTTTGCCTCTCGGTCAAGGAAATCTCCAGCGGCGTATTGCTTTCGCCTCTCTGCAAGCAAACTCCCAGCGGCGTATTGCTTTGCCTCTCGGTCAATGAAATCTCCAGCGGCGTATTGCTTTCGCCTCTCTGCAAGCAAACTCCCAGCGGCGTATTGCTTTGCCTCTCGGTCAATGAAATCTCCAGCGGCGTATTGCTTTCGCCTCTCTGCAAGCAAACTCCCAGCGGAGTATTGCTTTGCCTCTCGGTCAAGGAAATCTCCAGCGGCGTATTGCTTTCGCCTCTCTGCAAGCAAACTCCCAGCGGCGTATTGCTTTGCCTCCGTCGACTTCCAAGTTCCAGCGGCGTATTGCTTTGCCTCTCGGTCAAGGAAATCTCCAGCGGCGTATTGCTTTCGCCTCTCTGCAAGCAAACTCCCAGCGGCGTATTGCTTTGCCTCTCGGTCAAGGAAATCTCCAGCGGCGTATTGCTTTCGCCTCTCTGCAAGCAAACTCCCAGCGGCGTATTGCTTTGCCTCCGTCGACTTCCAAGTTCCAGCGGCGTATTGCTTTGCCTCTCGGTCAAGGAAATCTCCAGCGGCGTATTGCTTTCGCCTCTCTGCAAGCAAACTCCCAGCGGCGTATTGCTTTGCCTCTCGGTCAATGAAATCTCCAGCGGCGTATTGTTTTCGCCTCTCTGCAAGCAAACTCCCAGCGGCGTATTGCTTTGCCTCCGTCGACTTCCAAGCTCCAGCGGCGTATTGCTTTGCCTCTCGGTCAAGGAAATCTCCAGCGGCGTATTGCTTTCGCCTCTCTGCAAGCAAACTCCCAGCGGCGTATTGCTTTGCCTCTCGGTCAATGAAATCTCCAGCGGCGTATTGTTTTCGCCTCTCTGCAAGCAAACTCCCAGCGGCGTATTGCTTTGCCTCCGTCGACTTCCAAGCTCCAGCGGCGTATTGCTTTGCCTCTCGGTCAAGGAAATCTCCAGCGGCGTATTGCTTTCGCCTCTCTGCAAGCAAACTCCCAGCGGCGTATTGCTTTGCCTCTCGGTCAAGGAAATCCCCAGCGGCGTATTGCTTTGCCTCTCGGTCAAGGAAATCTCCAGCGGCGTAAAGCTTTCGCCTCTCTGCAAGCAAACTCCCAGCGGCGTATTGCTTTGCCTCTCGGTCAATGAAATCTCCAGCGGCGTATTGCTTTCGCCTCTCTGCAAGCAAACTCCCAGCGGCGTATTGCTTTGCCACTCGGTCAAGGAAATCTCCAGCGGCGTATTGTTTTCGCCTCTCTGCAAGCAAACTCCCAGCGGCGTATTGCTTTGCCTCTCGGTCAATGAAATCTCCAGCGGCCTATTGCTTTCGCCTCTCTGCAAGCAAACTCCCAGCGGCGTATTGCTTTGCCTCTCGGTCAAGGAAATCTCCAGCGGCGTATTGCTTTCGCCTCTCTGCAAGCAAACTCCCAGCGGCGTATTGCTTTGCCTCTCGGTCAATGAAATCTCCAGCGGCGTATTGCTTTCGCCTCTCTGCAAGCAAACTCCCAGCGGCGTATTGCTTTGCCACTCGGTCAAGGAAATCTCCAGCGGCGTATTGTTTTCGCCTCTCTGCAAGCAAACTCCCAGCGGCGTATTGCTTTGCCTCTCGGTCAATGAAATCTCCAGCGGCCTATTGCTTTCGCCTCTCTGCAAGCAAACTCCCAGCGGCGTATTGCTTTGCCTCTCGGTCAAGGAAATCTCCAGCGGCGTATTGCTTTCGCCTCTCTGCAAGCAAACTCCCAGCGGCGTATTGCTTTGCCTCTCGGTCAATGAAATCTCCAGCGGCGTATTGCTTTCGCCTCTCTGCAAGCAAACTCCCAGCGGCGTATTGCTTTGCCACTCGGTCAAGGAAATCTCCAGCGGCGTATTGTTTTCGCCTCTCTGCAAGCAAACTCCCAGCGGCGTATTGCTTTGCCTCTCGGTCAATGAAATCTCCAGCGGCCTATTGCTTTCGCCTCTCTGCAAGCAAACTCCCAGCGGCGTATTGCTTTGCCTCTCGGTCAAGGAAATCTCCAGCGGCGTATTGCTTTCGCCTCTCTGCAAGCAAACTCCCAGCGGCGTATTGCTTTGCCTCTCGGTCAATGAAATCTCCAGCGGCGTATTGCTTTCGCCTCTCTGCAAGCAAACTCCCAGCGGCGTATTGCTTTGCCTCCGTCGACTTCCAAGTTCCAGCGGCGTATTGCTTTGCCTCTCGGTCAAGGAAATCTCCAGCGGCGTATTGCTTTCGCCTCTCTGCAAGCAAACTCCCAGCGGCGTATTGCTTTGCCTCTCGGTCAATGAAATCTCCAGCGGCGTATTGCTTTCGCCTCTCTGCAAGCAAACTCCCAGCGGCGTATTGCTTTGCCTCTCGGTCAATGAAATCTCCAGCGGCGTATTGTTTTCGCCTCTCTGCAAGCAAACTCCCAGCGGCGTATTGCTTTGCCTCCGTCGACTTCCAAGCTCCAGCGGCGTATTGCTTTGCCTCTCGGTCAAGGAAATCTCCAGCGGCGTATTGCTTTCGCCTCTCTGCAAGCAAACTCCCAGCGGCGTATTGCTTTGCCTCTCGGTCAATGAAATCTCCAGCGGCGTATTGCTTTCGCCTCTCTGCAAGCAAACTCCCAGCGGCGTATTGCTTTGCCTCCCGGTCAATGAAATCTCCAGCGGCGTATTGCTTTCGCCTCTCTGCAAGCAAACTCCCAGCGGCGTATTGCTTTGCCTCTCGGTCAAGGAAATCCCCAGCGGCGTATTGCTTTGCCTCTCGGTCAAGGAAATCTCCAGCGGCGTATTGCTTTCGCCTCTCTGCAAGCAAACTCCCAGCGGCGTATTGCTTTGCCTCTCGGTCAATGAAATCTCCAGCGGCGTATTGCTTTCGCCTCTCTGCAAGCAAACTCCCAGCGGCGTATTGCTTTGCCACTCGGTCAAGGAAATCTCCAGCGGCGTATTGTTTTCGCCTCTCTGCAAGCAAACTCCCAGCGGCGTATTGCTTTGCCTCTCGGTCAATGAAATCTCCAGCGGCCTATTGCTTTCGCCTCTCTGCAAGCAAACTCCCAGCGGCGTATTGCTTTGCCTCTCGGTCAAGGAAATCTCCAGCGGCGTATTGCTTTCGCCTCTCTGCAAGCAAACTCCCAGCGGCGTATTGCTTTGCCTCTCGGTCAATGAAATCTCCAGCGGCGTATTGCTTTCGCCTCTCTGCAAGCAAACTCCCAGCGGCGTATTGCTTTGCCACTCGGTCAAGGAAATCTCCAGCGGCGTGTTGTTTTCGCCTCTCTGCAAGCAAACTCCCAGCGGCGTATTGCTTTGCCTCTCGGTCAATGAAATCTCCAGCGGCCTATTGCTTTCGCCTCTCTGCAAGCAAACTCCCAGCGGCGTATTGCTTTGCCTCTCGGTCAAGGAAATCTCCAGCGGCGTATTGCTTTCGCCTCTCTGCAAGCAAACTCCCAGCGGCGTATTGCTTTGCCTCTCGGTCAATGAAATCTCCAGCGGCGTATTGCTTTCGCCTCTCTGCAAGCAAACTCCCAGCGGCGTATAGCTTTGCCTCCGTCGACTTCCAAGTTCCAGCGGCGTATTGCTTTGCCTCTCGGTCAAGGAAATCTCCAGCGGCGTATTGCTTTCGCCTCTCTGCAAGCAAACTCCCAGCGACGTATTGCTTTGCCTCTCGGTCAAGGAAATCTCCAGCGGCGTATTGCTTTCGCCTCTCTGCAAGCAAACTCCCAGCGGCGTATTGCTTTGCCTCTCGGTCAATGAAATCTCCAGCGGCGTATTGCTTTCGCCTCTCTGCAAGCAAACTCCCAGCGGCGTATTGCTATGCCTCTCGGTCAAGGAAATCTCCAGCGGCGTATTGCTTTCGCCTCTCTGCAAGCAAACTCCCAGCGGCGTATTGCTTTGCCTCCGTCGACTTCCAAGTTCCAGCGGCGTATTGCTTTGCCTCTCGGTCAAGGAAATCTCCAGCGGCGTATTGCTTTCGCCTCTCTGCAAGCAAACTCCCAGCGGCGTATTGCTTTGCCTCTCGGTCAATGAAATCTCCAGCGGCGTATTGCTTTCGCCTCTCTGCAAGCAAACTCCCAGGGCGTATTGCTTTGCCTCCGTCGACTTCCAAGTTCCAGCGGCGTATTGCTTTGCCTCTCGGTCAAGGAAATCTCCAGCGGCGTAGTGCTTTCGCCTCTCTGCAAGCAAACTCCCAGCGGCGTATTGCTTTGCCTCTCGGTCAAGGAAATCTCCAGCGGCGTATTGCTTTCGCCTCTCTGCAAGCAAACTCCCAGCGGCGTATTGCTTTGCCTCTCGGTCAATGAAATCTCCAGCGGCGTATTGCTTTCGCCTCTCTGCAAGCAAACTCCCAGCGGCGTATTGCTTTGCCTCCGTCGACTTCCAAGTTCCAGCGGCGTATTGCTTTGCCTCTCGGTCAAGGAAATCTCCAGCGGCGTATTGCTTTCGCCTCTCTGCAAGCAAACTCCCAGCGGCGTATTGCTTTGCCTCTCGGTCAATGAAATCTCCAGCGGCGTATTGCTTTCGCCTCTCTGCAAGCAAACTCCCAGCGGCGTATTGCTTTGCCTCTCGGTCAATGAAATCTCCAGCGGCGTATTGTTTTCGCCTCTCTGCAAGCAAACTCCCAGCGGCGTATTGCTTTGCCTCCGTCGACTTCCAAGCTCCAGCGGCGTATTGCTTTGCCTCTCGGTCAAGGAAATCTCCAGCGGCGTATTGCTTTCGCCTCTCTGCAAGCAAACTCCCAGCGGCGTATTGCTTTGCCTCTCGGTCAATGAAATCTCCAGCGGCGTATTGCTTTCGCCTCTCTGCAAGCAAACTCCCAGCGGCGTATTGCTTTGCCTCCCGGTCAATGAAATCTCCAGCGGCGTATTGCTTTCGCCTCTCTGCAAGCAAACTCCCAGCGGCGTATTGCTTTGCCTCTCGGTCAAGGAAATCCCCAGCGGCGTATTGCTTTGCCTCTCGGTCAAGGAAATCTCCAGCGGCGTATTGCTTTCGCCTCTCTGCAAGCAAACTCCCAGCGGCGTATTGCTTTGCCTCTCGGTCAATGAAATCTCCAGCGGCGTATTGCTTTCGCCTCTCTGCAAGCAAACTCCCAGCGGCGTATTGCTTTGCCACTCGGTCAAGGAAATCTCCAGCGGCGTATTGTTTTCGCCTCTCTGCAAGCAAACTCCCAGCGGCGTATTGCTTTGCCTCTCGGTCAATGAAATCTCCAGCGGCCTATTGCTTTCGCCTCTCTGCAAGCAAACTCCCAGCGGCGTATTGCTTTGCCTCTCGGTCAAGGAAATCTCCAGCGGCGTATTGCTTTCGCCTCTCTGCAAGCAAACTCCCAGCGGCGTATTGCTTTGCCTCTCGGTCAATGAAATCTCCAGCGGCGTATTGCTTTCGCCTCTCTGCAAGCAAACTCCCAGCGGCGTATTGCTTTGCCACTCGGTCAAGGAAATCTCCAGCGGCGTGTTGTTTTCGCCTCTCTGCAAGCAAACTCCCAGCGGCGTATTGCTTTGCCTCTCGGTCAATGAAATCTCCAGCGGCCTATTGCTTTCGCCTCTCTGCAAGCAAACTCCCAGCGGCGTATTGCTTTGCCTCTCGGTCAAGGAAATCTCCAGCGGCGTATTGCTTTCGCCTCTCTGCAAGCAAACTCCCAGCGGCGTATTGCTTTGCCTCTCGGTCAATGAAATCTCCAGCGGCGTATTGCTTTCGCCTCTCTGCAAGCAAACTCCCAGCGGCGTATAGCTTTGCCTCCGTCGACTTCCAAGTTCCAGCGGCGTATTGCTTTGCCTCTCGGTCAAGGAAATCTCCAGCGGCGTATTGCTTTCGCCTCTCTGCAAGCAAACTCCCAGCGACGTATTGCTTTGCCTCTCGGTCAAGGAAATCTCCAGCGGCGTATTGCTTTCGCCTCTCTGCAAGCAAACTCCCAGCGGCGTATTGCTTTGCCTCTCGGTCAATGAAATCTCCAGCGGCGTATTGCTTTCGCCTCTCTGCAAGCAAACTCCCAGCGGCGTATTGCTATGCCTCTCGGTCAAGGAAATCTCCAGCGGCGTATTGCTTTCGCCTCTCTGCAAGCAAACTCCCAGCGGCGTATTGCTTTGCCTCCGTCGACTTCCAAGTTCCAGCGGCGTATTGCTTTGCCTCTCGGTCAAGGAAATCTCCAGCGGCGTATTGCTTTCGCCTCTCTGCAAGCAAACTCCCAGCGGCGTATTGCTTTGCCTCTCGGTCAATGAAATCTCCAGCGGCGTATTGCTTTCGCCTCTCTGCAAGCAAACTCCCAGGGCGTATTGCTTTGCCTCCGTCGACTTCCAAGTTCCAGCGGCGTATTGCTTTGCCTCTCGGTCAAGGAAATCTCCAGCGGCGTAGTGCTTTCGCCTCTCTGCAAGCAAACTCCCAGCGGCGTATTGCTTTGCCTCTCGGTCAAGGAAATCTCCAGCGGCGTATTGCTTTCGCCTCTCTGCAAGCAAACTCCCAGCGGCGTATTGCTTTGCCTCTCGGTCAATGAAATCTCCAGCGGCGTATTGCTTTCGCCTCTCTGCAAGCAAACTCCCAGCGGCGTATTGCTTTGCCTCCGTCGACTTCCAAGTTCCAGCGGCGTATTGCTTTGCCTCTCGGTCAAGGAAATCTCCAGCGGCGTATTGCTTTCGCCTCTCTGCAAGCAAACTCCCAGCGGCGTATTGCTTTGCCTCTCGGTCAATGAAATCTCCAGCGGCGTATTGCTTTCGCCTCTCTGCAAGCAAACTCCCAGCGGCGTATTGCTTTGCCTCTCGGTCAATGAAATCTCCAGCGGCGTATTGTTTTCGCCTCTCTGCAAGCAAACTCCCAGCGGCGTATTGCTTTGCCTCCGTCGACTTCCAAGCTCCAGCGGCGTATTGCTTTGCCTCTCGGTCAAGGAAATCTCCAGCGGCGTATTGCTTTCGCCTCTCTGCAAGCAAACTCCCAGCGGCGTATTGCTTTGCCTCTCGGTCAATGAAATCTCCAGCGGCGTATTGCTTTCGCCTCTCTGCAAGCAAACTCCCAGCGGCGTATTGCTTTGCCTCCCGGTCAATGAAATCTCCAGCGGCGTATTGCTTTCGCCTCTCTGCAAGCAAACTCCCAGCGGCGTATTGCTTTGCCTCTCGGTCAAGGAAATCCCCAGCGGCGTATTGCTTTGCCTCTCGGTCAAGGAAATCCCCAGCGGCGTATTGCTTTGCCTCTCGGTCAAGGAAATCTCCAGCGGCGTATTGCTTTCGCCTCTCTGCAAGCAAACTCCCAGCGGCGTATTGCTTTGCCTCTCGGTCAATGAAATCTCCAGCGGCGTATTGCTTTCGCCTCTCTGCAAGCAAACTCCCAGCGGCGTATTGCTTTGCCACTCGGTCAAGGAAATCTCCAGCGGCGTATTGTTTTCGCCTCTCTGCAAGCAAACTCCCAGCGGCGTATTGCTTTGCCTCTCGGTCAATGAAATCTCCAGCGGCCTATTGCTTTCGCCTCTCTGCAAGCAAACTCCCAGCGGCGTATTGCTTTGCCTCTCGGTCAATGAAATCTCCAGCGGCGTATTGCTTTCGCCTCTCTGCAAGCAAACTCCCAGCGGCGTATTGCTTTGCCACTCGGTCAAGGAAATCTCCAGCGGCGTGTTGTTTTCGCCTCTCTGCAAGCAAACTCCCAGCGGCGTATTGCTTTGCCTCTCGGTCAATGAAATCTCCAGCGGCCTATTGCTTTCGCCTCTCTGCAAGCAAACTCCCAGCGGCGTATTGCTTTGCCTCTCGGTCAAGGAAATCTCCAGCGGCGTATTGCTTTCGCCTCTCTGCAAGCAAACTCCCAGCGGCGTATTGCTTTGCCTCTCGGTCAATGAAATCTCCAGCGGCGTATTGCTTTCGCCTCTCTGCAAGCAAACTCCCAGCGGCGTATAGCTTTGCCTCCGTCGACTTCCAAGTTCCAGCGGCGTATTGCTTTGCCTCTCGGTCAAGGAAATCTCCAGCGGCGTATTGCTTTCGCCTCTCTGCAAGCAAACTCCCAGCGACGTATTGCTTTGCCTCTCGGTCAAGGAAATCTCCAGCGGCGTATTGCTTTCGCCTCTCTGCAAGCAAACTCCCAGCGGCGTATTGCTTTGCCTCTCGGTCAATGAAATCTCCAGCGGCGTATTGCTTTCGCCTCTCTGCAAGCAAACTCCCAGCGG
Organism: Nomada flava; assembly: GCA_951802745.1. NCBI lineage: Eukaryota > Metazoa > Arthropoda > Insecta > Hymenoptera > Apidae > Nomada > Nomada flava. Next base: position 3,428,253 of record CATOQN010000045.1, read on the forward strand.
CGTATTGCTATGCCTCTCGGTCAAGGAAATCTCCAGCGGCGTATTGCTTTCGCCTCTCTGCAAGCAAACTCCCAGCGGCGTATTGCTTTGCCTCCGTCGACTTCCAAGTTCCAGCGGCGTATTGCTTTGCCTCTCGGTCAAGGAAATCTCCAGCGGCGTATTGCTTTCGCCTCTCTGCAAGCAAACTCCCAGCGGCGTATAGCTTTGCCTCTCGGTCAATGAAATCTCCAGCGGCGTATTGCTTTCGCCTCTCTGCAAGCAAACTCCCAGGGCGTATTGCTTTGCCTCCGTCGACTTCCAAGTTCCAGCGGCGTATTGCTTTGCCTCTTGGTCAAGGAAATCTCCAGCGGCGTAGTGCTTTCGCCTCTCTGCAAGCAAACTCCCAGCGGCGTATTGCTTTGCCTCTCGGTCAATGAAATCTCCAGCGGCGTATTGCTTTCGCCTCTCTGCAAGCAAACTCCCAGCGGCGTATTGCTTTCGCCTCTCTGCATGCAAACTCCCAGCGGCGTATTGCTTTGCCTCTCGGTCAATGAAATCTCCAGCGGCGTATTGCTTTCGCCTCTCTGCAAGCAAATTCCCAGCGGCGTATTGCTTTGCCTCTCGGTCAAGGAAATCTCCAGCGGCGTATTGCTTTCGCCTCTCTGCAAGCAAACTCCCAGCGGCGTATTGCTTTGCCTCTCGGTCAAGGAAATCTCCAGCGGCGTATTGCTTTCGCCTCTCTGCATGCAAACTCCCAGCGGCGTATTGCTTTGCCTCCGTCGACTTCCAAGTTCCAGCGGCGTATTGCTTTGCCTCTCGGTCAAGGAAATCTCCAGCGGTGTATTGCTTTCGCCTCTCTGCAAGCAAACTCCCAGCGGCGTATTGCTTTGCCTCTCGGTCAATGAAATCTCCAGCGGCGTATTGCTTTCGCCTCTCTGCAAGCAAACTCCCAGGGCGTATTGCTTTGCCTCCGTCGACTTCCAAGTTCCAGCGGCGTATTGCTTTGCCTCTCGGTCAAGGAAATCTCCAGCGGCGTAGTGCTTTCGCCTCTCTGCAAGCAAACTCCCAGCGGCGTATTGCTTTGCCTCTCGGTCAAGGAAATCTCCAGCGGCGTATTGCTTTCGCCTCTCTGCAAGCAAACTCCCAGCGGCGTATTGCTTTGCCTCTCGGTCAATGAAATCTCCAGCGGCGTATTGCTTTCGCCTCTCTGCAAGCAAACTCCCAGCGGCGTATTGCTTTGCCTCCGTCGACTTCCAAGTTCCAGCGGCGTATTGCTTTGCCTCTCGGTCAAGGAAATCTCCAGCGGCGTATTGCTTTCGCCTCTCTGCAAGCAAACTCCCAGCGGCGTATTGCTTTGCCTCTCGGTCAATGAAATCTCCAGCGGCGTATTGCTTTCGCCTCTCTGCAAGCAAACTCCCAGCGGCGTATTGCTTTGCCTCTCGGTCAATGAAATCTCCAGCGGCGTATTGTTTTCGCCTCTCTGCAAGCAAACTCCCAGCGGCGTATTGCTTTGCCTCCGTCGACTTCCAAGCTCCAGCGGCGTATTGCTTTGCCTCTCGGTCAAGGAAATCTCCAGCGGCGTATTGCTTTCGCCTCTCTGCAAGCAAACTCCCAGCGGCGTATTGCTTTGCCTCTCGGTCAATGAAATCTCCAGCGGCGTATTGCTTTCGCCTCTCTGCAAGCAAACTCCCAGCGGCGTATTGCTTTGCCTCCCGGTCAATGAAATCTCCAGCGGCGTATTGCTTTCGCCTCTCTGCAAGCAAACTCCCAGCGGCGTATTGCTTTGCCTCTCGGTCAAGGAAATCCCCAGCGGCGTATTGCTTTGCCTCTCGGTCAAGGAAATCTCCAGCGGCGTAAAGCTTTCGCCTCTCTGCAAGCAAACTCCCAGCGGCGTATTGCTTTGCCTCTCGGTCAATGAAATCTCCAGCGGCGTATTGCTTTCGCCTCTCTGCAAGCAAACTCCCAGCGGCGTATTGCTTTGCCACTCGGTCAAGGAAATCTCCAGCGGCGTATTGTTTTCGCCTCTCTGCAAGCAAACTCCCAGCGGCGTATTGCTTTGCCTCTCGGTCAATGAAATCTCCAGCGGCCTATTGCTTTCGCCTCTCTGCAAGCAAACTCCCAGCGGCGTATTGCTTTGCCTCTCGGTCAAGGAAATCTCCAGCGGCGTATTGCTTTCGCCTCTCTGCAAGCAAACTCCCAGCGGCGTATTGCTTTGCCTCTCGGTCAATGAAATCTCCAGCGGCGTATTGCTTTCGCCTCTCTGCAAGCAAACTCCCAGCGGCGTATTGCTTTGCCACTCGGTCAAGGAAATCTCCAGCGGCGTATTGTTTTCGCCTCTCTGCAAGCAAACTCCCAGCGGCGTATTGCTTTGCCTCTCGGTCAATGAAATCTCCAGCGGCCTATTGCTTTCGCCTCTCTGCAAGCAAACTCCCAGCGGCGTATTGCTTTGCCTCTCGGTCAAGGAAATCTCCAGCGGCGTATTGCTTTCGCCTCTCTGCAAGCAAACTCCCAGCGGCGTATTGCTTTGCCTCTCGGTCAATGAAATCTCCAGCGGCGTATTGCTTTCGCCTCTCTGCAAGCAAACTCCCAGCGGCGTATTGCTTTGCCACTCGGTCAAGGAAATCTCCAGCGGCGTATTGTTTTCGCCTCTCTGCAAGCAAACTCCCAGCGGCGTATTGCTTTGCCTCTCGGTCAATGAAATCTCCAGCGGCCTATTGCTTTCGCCTCTCTGCAAGCAAACTCCCAGCGGCGTATTGCTTTGCCTCTCGGTCAAGGAAATCTCCAGCGGCGTATTGCTTTCGCCTCTCTGCAAGCAAACTCCCAGCGGCGTATTGCTTTGCCTCTCGGTCAATGAAATCTCCAGCGGCGTATTGCTTTCGCCTCTCTGCAAGCAAACTCCCAGCGGCGTATTGCTTTGCCACTCGGTCAAGGAAATCTCCAGCGGCGTATTGTTTTCGCCTCTCTGCAAGCAAACTCCCAGCGGCGTATTGCTTTGCCTCTCGGTCAATGAAATCTCCAGCGGCCTATTGCTTTCGCCTCTCTGCAAGCAAACTCCCAGCGGCGTTTTGCTTTGCCTCTCGGTCAAGGAAATCTCCAGCGGCGTATTGCTTTCGCCTCTCTGCAAGCAAACTCCCAGCGGCGTATTGCTTTCGCCTCTCTGCAAGCAAACTCCCAGCGGCGTATTGCTTTGCCTCCGTCGACTTCCAAGTTCCAGCGGCGTATTGCTTTGCCTCTCGGTCAAGGAAATCTCCAGCGGCGTATTGCTTTCGCCTCTCTGCAAGCAAACTCCCAGCGGCGTATTGCTTTGCCTCTCGGTCAATGAAATCTCCAGCGGCGTATTGCTTTCGCCTCTCTGCAAGCAAACTCCCAGCGGCGTATTGCTTTGCCTCTCGGTCAATGAAATCTCCAGCGGCGTATTGTTTTCGCCTCTCTGCAAGCAAACTCCCAGCGGCGTATTGCTTTGCCTCCGTCGACTTCCAAGCTCCAGCGGCGTATTGCTTTGCCTCTCGGTCAAGGAAATCTCCAGCGGCGTATTGCTTTCGCCTCTCTGCAAGCAAACTCCCAGCGGCGTATTGCTTTGCCTCTCGGTCAATGAAATCTCCAGCGGCGTATTGCTTTCGCCTCTCTGCAAGCAAACTCCCAGCGGCGTATTGCTTTGCCTCCCGGTCAATGAAATCTCCAGCGGCGTATTGCTTTCGCCTCTCTGCAAGCAAACTCCCAGCGGCGTATTGCTTTGCCTCTCGGTCAAGGAAATCCCCAGCGGCGTATTGCTTTGCCTCTCGGTCAAGGAAATCTCCAGCGGCGTATTGCTTTCGCCTCTCTGCAAGCAAACTCCCAGCGGCGTATTGCTTTGCCTCTCGGTCAATGAAATCTCCAGCGGCGTATTGCTTTCGCCTCTCTGCAAGCAAACTCCCAGCGGCGTATTGCTTTGCCACTCGGTCAAGGAAATCTCCAGCGGCGTATTGTTTTCGCCTCTCTGCAAGCAAACTCCCAGCGGCGTATTGCTTTGCCTCTCGGTCAATGAAATCTCCAGCGGCCTATTGCTTTCGCCTCTCTGCAAGCAAACTCCCAGCGGCGTATTGCTTTGCCTCTCGGTCAAGGAAATCTCCAGCGGCGTATTGCTTTCGCCTCTCTGCAAGCAAACTCCCAGCGGCGTATTGCTTTGCCTCTCGGTCAATGAAATCTCCAGCGGCGTATTGCTTTCGCCTCTCTGCAAGCAAACTCCCAGCGGCGTATTGCTTTGCCACTCGGTCAAGGAAATCTCCAGCGGCGTGTTGTTTTCGCCTCTCTGCAAGCAAACTCCCAGCGGCGTATTGCTTTGCCTCTCGGTCAATGAAATCTCCAGCGGCCTATTGCTTTCGCCTCTCTGCAAGCAAACTCCCAGCGGCGTATTGCTTTGCCTCTCGGTCAAGGAAATCTCCAGCGGCGTATTGCTTTCGCCTCTCTGCAAGCAAACTCCCAGCGGCGTATTGCTTTGCCTCTCGGTCAATGAAATCTCCAGCGGCGTATTGCTTTCGCCTCTCTGCAAGCAAACTCCCAGCGGCGTATAGCTTTGCCTCCGTCGACTTCCAAGTTCCAGCGGCGTATTGCTTTGCCTCTCGGTCAAGGAAATCTCCAGCGGCGTATTGCTTTCGCCTCTCTGCAAGCAAACTCCCAGCGACGTATTGCTTTGCCTCTCGGTCAAGGAAATCTCCAGCGGCGTATTGCTTTCGCCTCTCTGCAAGCAAACTCCCAGCGGCGTATTGCTTTGCCTCTCGGTCAATGAAATCTCCAGCGGCGTATTGCTTTCGCCTCTCTGCAAGCAAACTCCCAGCGGCGTATTGCTATGCCTCTCGGTCAAGGAAATCTCCAGCGGCGTATTGCTTTCGCCTCTCTGCAAGCAAACTCCCAGCGGCGTATTGCTTTGCCTCCGTCGACTTCCAAGTTCCAGCGGCGTATTGCTTTGCCTCTCGGTCAAGGAAATCTCCAGCGGCGTATTGCTTTCGCCTCTCTGCAAGCAAACTCCCAGCGGCGTATTGCTTTGCCTCTCGGTCAATGAAATCTCCAGCGGCGTATTGCTTTCGCCTCTCTGCAAGCAAACTCCCAGGGCGTATTGCTTTGCCTCCGTCGACTTCCAAGTTCCAGCGGCGTATTGCTTTGCCTCTCGGTCAAGGAAATCTCCAGCGGCGTAGTGCTTTCGCCTCTCTGCAAGCAAACTCCCAGCGGCGTATTGCTTTGCCTCTCGGTCAAGGAAATCTCCAGCGGCGTATTGCTTTCGCCTCTCTGCAAGCAAACTCCCAGCGGCGTATTGCTTTGCCTCTCGGTCAATGAAATCTCCAGCGGCGTATTGCTTTCGCCTCTCTGCAAGCAAACTCCCAGCGGCGTATTGCTTTGCCTCCGTCGACTTCCAAGTTCCAGCGGCGTATTGCTTTGCCTCTCGGTCAAGGAAATCTCCAGCGGCGTATTGCTTTCGCCTCTCTGCAAGCAAACTCCCAGCGGCGTATTGCTTTGCCTCTCGGTCAATGAAATCTCCAGCGGCGTATTGCTTTCGCCTCTCTGCAAGCAAACTCCCAGCGGCGTATTGCTTTGCCTCTCGGTCAATGAAATCTCCAGCGGCGTATTGTTTTCGCCTCTCTGCAAGCAAACTCCCAGCGGCGTATTGCTTTGCCTCCGTCGACTTCCAAGCTCCAGCGGCGTATTGCTTTGCCTCTCGGTCAAGGAAATCTCCAGCGGCGTATTGCTTTCGCCTCTCTGCAAGCAAACTCCCAGCGGCGTATTGCTTTGCCTCTCGGTCAATGAAATCTCCAGCGGCGTATTGCTTTCGCCTCTCTGCAAGCAAACTCCCAGCGGCGTATTGCTTTGCCTCCCGGTCAATGAAATCTCCAGCGGCGTATTGCTTTCGCCTCTCTGCAAGCAAACTCCCAGCGGCGTATTGCTTTGCCTCTCGGTCAAGGAAATCCCCAGCGGCGTATTGCTTTGCCTCTCGGTCAAGGAAATCCCCAGCGGCGTATTGCTTTGCCTCTCGGTCAAGGAAATCTCCAGCGGCGTATTGCTTTCGCCTCTCTGCAAGCAAACTCCCAGCGGCGTATTGCTTTGCCTCTCGGTCAATGAAATCTCCAGCGGCGTATTGCTTTCGCCTCTCTGCAAGCAAACTCCCAGCGGCGTATTGCTTTGCCACTCGGTCAAGGAAATCTCCAGCGGCGTATTGTTTTCGCCTCTCTGCAAGCAAACTCCCAGCGGCGTATTGCTTTGCCTCTCGGTCAATGAAATCTCCAGCGGCCTATTGCTTTCGCCTCTCTGCAAGCAAACTCCCAGCGGCGTATTGCTTTGCCTCTCGGTCAAGGAAATCTCCAGCGGCGTATTGCTTTCGCCTCTCTGCAAGCAAACTCCCAGCGGCGTATTGCTTTGCCTCTCGGTCAATGAAATCTCCAGCGGCGTATTGCTTTCGCCTCTCTGCAAGCAAACTCCCAGCGGCGTATTGCTTTGCCACTCGGTCAAGGAAATCTCCAGCGGCGTGTTGTTTTCGCCTCTCTGCAAGCAAACTCCCAGCGGCGTATTGCTTTGCCTCTCGGTCAATGAAATCTCCAGCGGCCTATTGCTTTCGCCTCTCTGCAAGCAAACTCCCAGCGGCGTATTGCTTTGCCTCTCGGTCAAGGAAATCTCCAGCGGCGTATTGCTTTCGCCTCTCTGCAAGCAAACTCCCAGCGGCGTATTGCTTTGCCTCTCGGTCAATGAAATCTCCAGCGGCGTATTGCTTTCGCCTCTCTGCAAGCAAACTCCCAGCGGCGTATAGCTTTGCCTCCGTCGACTTCCAAGTTCCAGCGGCGTATTGCTTTGCCTCTCGGTCAAGGAAATCTCCAGCGGCGTATTGCTTTCGCCTCTCTGCAAGCAAACTCCCAGCGACGTATTGCTTTGCCTCTCGGTCAAGGAAATCTCCAGCGGCGTATTGCTTTCGCCTCTCTGCAAGCAAACTCCCAGCGGCGTATTGCTTTGCCTCTCGGTCAATGAAATCTCCAGCGGCGTATAGCTTTCGCCTCTCTGCAAGCAAACTCCCAGCGGCGTATTGCTATGCCTCTCGGTCAAGGAAATCTCCAGCGGCGTATTGCTTTCGCCTCTCTGCAAGCAAACTCCCAGCGGCGTATTGCTTTGCCTCCGTCGACTTCCAAGTTCCAGCGGCGTATTGCTTTGCCTCTCGGTCAAGGAAATCTCCAGCGGCGTATTGCTTTCGCCTCTCTGCAAGCAAACTCCCAGCGGCGTATTGCTTTGCCTCTCGGTCAATGAAATCTCCAGCGGCGTATTGCTTTCGCCTCTCTGCAAGCAAACTCCCAGGGCGTATTGCTTTGCCTCCGTCGACTTCCAAGTTCCAGCGGCGTATTGCTTTGCCTCTTGGTCAAGGAAATCTCCAGCGGCGTAGTGCTTTCGCCTCTCTGCAAGCAAACTCCCAGCGGCGTATTGCTTTGCCTCTCGGTCAATGAAATCTCCAGCGGCGTATTGCTTTCGCCTCTCTGCAAGCAAACTCCCAGCGGCGTATTGCTTTCGCCTCTCTGCATGCAAACTCCCAGCGGCGTATTGCTTTGCCTCTCGGTCAATGAAATCTCCAGCGGCGTATTGCTTTCGCCTCTCTGCAAGCAAATTCCCAGCGGCGTATTGCTTTGCCTCTCGGTCAAGGAAATCTCCAGCGGCGTATTGCTTTCGCCTCTCTGCAAGCAAACTCCCAGCGGCGTATTGCTTTGCCTCTCGGTCAAGGAAATCTCCAGCGGCGTATTGCTTTCGCCTCTCTGCATGCAAACTCCCAGCGGCGTATTGCTTTGCCTCCGTCGACTTCCAAGTTCCAGCGGCGTATTGCTTTGCCTCTCGGTCAAGGAAATCTCCAGCGGTGTATTGCTTTCGCCTCTCTGCAAGCAAACTCCCAGCGGCGTATTGCTTTGCCTCTCGGTCAATGAAATCTCCAGCGGCGTATTGCTTTCGCCTCTCTGCAAGCAAACTCCCAGGGCGTATTGCTTTGCCTCCGTCGACTTCCAAGTTCCAGCGGCGTATTGCTTTGCCTCTCGGTCAAGGAAATCTCCAGCGGCGTAGTGCTTTCGCCTCTCTGCAAGCAAACTCCCAGCGGCGTATTGCTTTGCCTCTCGGTCAAGGAAATCTCCAGCGGCGTATTGCTTTCGCCTCTCTGCAAGCAAACTCCCAGCGGCGTATTGCTTTGCCTCTCGGTCAATGAAATCTCCAGCGGCGTATTGCTTTCGCCTCTCTGCAAGCAAACTCCCAGCGGCGTATTGCTTTGCCTCCGTCGACTTCCAAGTTCCAGCGGCGTATTGCTTTGCCTCTCGGTCAAGGAAATCTCCAGCGGCGTATTGCTTTCGCCTCTCTGCAAGCAAACTCCCAGCGGCGTATTGCTTTGCCTCTCGGTCAATGAAATCTCCAGCGGCGTATTGCTTTCGCCTCTCTGCAAGCAAACTCCCAGCGGCGTATTGCTTTGCCTCTCGGTCAATGAAATCTCCAGCGGCGTATTGTTTTCGCCTCTCTGCAAGCAAACTCCCAGCGGCGTATTGCTTTGCCTCCGTCGACTTCCAAGCTCCAGCGGCGTATTGCTTTGCCTCTCGGTCAAGGAAATCTCCAGCGGCGTATTGCTTTCGCCTCTCTGCAAGCAAACTCCCAGCGGCGTATTGCTTTGCCTCTCGGTCAATGAAATCTCCAGCGGCGTATTGCTTTCGCCTCTCTGCAAGCAAACTCCCAGCGGCGTATTGCTTTGCCTCCCGGTCAATGAAATCTCCAGCGGCGTATTGCTTTCGCCTCTCTGCAAGCAAACTCCCAGCGGCGTATTGCTTTGCCTCTCGGTCAAGGAAATCCCCAGCGGCGTATTGCTTTGCCTCTCGGTCAAGGAAATCTCCAGCGGCGTATTGCTTTCGCCTCTCTGCAAGCAAACTCCCAGCGGCGTATTGCTTTGCCTCTCGGTCAATGAAATCTCCAGCGGCGTATTGCTTTCGCCTCTCTGCAAGCAAACTCCCAGCGGCGTATTGCTTTGCCACTCGGTCAAGGAAATCTCCAGCGGCGTATTGTTTTCGCCTCTCTGCAAGCAAACTCCCAGCGGCGTATTGCTTTGCCTCTCGGTCAATGAAATCTCCAGCGGCCTATTGCTTTCGCCTCTCTGCAAGCAAACTCCCAGCGGCGTATTGCTTTGCCTCTCGGTCAAGGAAATCTCCAGCGGCGTATTGCTTTCGCCTCTCTGCAAGCAAACTCCCAGCGGCGTATTGCTTTGCCTCTCGGTCAATGAAATCTCCAGCGGCGTATTGCTTTCGCCTCTCTGCAAGCAAACTCCCAGCGGCGTATTGCTTTGCCACTCGGTCAAGGAAATCTCCAGCGGCGTGTTGTTTTCGCCTCTCTGCAAGCAAACTCCCAGCGGCGTATTGCTTTGCCTCTCGGTCAATGAAATCTCCAGCGGCCTATTGCTTTCGCCTCTCTGCAAGCAAACTCCCAGCGGCGTATTGCTTTGCCTCTCGGTCAAGGAAATCTCCAGCGGCGTATTGCTTTCGCCTCTCTGCAAGCAAACTCCCAGCGGCGTATTGCTTTGCCTCTCGGTCAATGAAATCTCCAGCGGCGTATTGCTTTCGCCTCTCTGCAAGCAAACTCCCAGCGGCGTATTGCTTTGCCTCTCGGTCAATGAAATCTCCAGCGGCGTATTGCTTTCGCCTCTCTGCAAGCAAACTCCCAGCGGCGTATTGCTTTGCCACTCGGTCAAGGAAATCTCCAGCGGCGTATTGTTTTCGCCTCTCTGCAAGCAAACTCCCAGCGGCGTATTGCTTTGCCACTCGGTCAAGGAAATCTCCAGCGGCGTGTTGTTTTCGCCTCTCTGCAAGCAAACTCCCAGCGGCGTATTGCTTTGCCTCTCGGTCAATGAAATCTCCAGCGGCCTATTGCTTTCGCCTCTCTGCAAGCAAACTCCCAGCGGCGTATTGCTTTGCCTCTCGGTCAAGGAAATCTCCAGCGGCGTATTGCTTTCGCCTCTCTGCAAGCAAACTCCCAGCGGCGTATTGCTTTGCCTCTCGGTCAATGAAATCTCCAGCGGCGTATTGCTTTCGCCTCTCTGCAAGCAAACTCCCAGCGGCGTATTGCTATGCCTCTCGGTCAAGGAAATCTCCAGCGGCGTATTGCTTTCGCCTCTCTGCAAGCAAACTCCCAGCGGCGTATAGCTTTGCCTCCGTCGACTTCCAAGTTCCAGCGGCGTATTGCTTTGCCTCTCGGTCAAGGAAATCTCCAGCGGCGTATTGCTTTCGCCTCTCTGCAAGCAAACTCCCAGCGGCGTATTGCTTTGCCTCTCGGTCAATGAAATCTCCAGCGGCGTATTGCTTTCGCCTCTCTGCAAGCAAACTCCCAGGGCGTATTGCTTTGCCTCCGTCGACTTCCAAGTTCCAGCGGCGTATTGCTTTGCCTCTCGGTCAAGGAAATCTCCAGCGGCGTAGTGCTTTCGCCTCTCTGCAAGCAAACTCCCAGCGGCGTATTGCTTTGCCTCTCGGTCAATGAAATCTCCAGCGGCGTATTGCTTTCGCCTCTCTGCAAGCAAACTCCCAGCGGCGTATTGCTTTCGCCTCTCTGCATGCAAACTCCCAGCGGCGTATTGCTTTGCCTCTCGGTCAATGAAATCTCCAGCGGCGTATTGCTTTCGCCTCTCTGCAAGCAAATTCCCAGCGGCGTATTGCTTTGCCTCTCGGTCAAGGAAATCTCCAGCGGCGTATTGCTTTCGCCTCTCTGCAAGCAAACTCCCAGCGGCGTATTGCTTTGCCTCTCGGTCAAGGAAATCTCCAGCGGCGTATTGCTTTCGCCTCTCTGCATGCAAACTCCCAGCGGCGTATTGCTTTGCCTCTCGGTCAATGAAATCTCCAGCGGCGTATTGCTTTCGCCTCTCTGCAAGCAAACTCCCAGCGGCGTATTGCTTTGCCTCTCGGTCAATGAAATCTCCAGCGGCCTATTGCTTTCGCCTCTCTGCAAGCAAACTCCCAGCGGCGTATTGCTTTGCCTCTCGGTCAAGGAAATCTCCAGCGGCGTATTGCTTTCGCCTCTCTGCAAGCAAACTCCCAGCGGCGTATTGCTTTGCCTCTCGGTCAATGAAATCTCCAGCGGCGTATTGCTTTCGCCTCTCTGCAAGCAAACTCCCAGCGGCGTATTGCTTTGCCACTCGGTCAAGGAAATCTCCAGCGGCGTGTTGTTTTCGCCTCTCTGCAAGCAAACTCCCAGCGGCGTATTGCTTTGCCTCTCGGTCAATGAAATCTCCAGCGGCCTATTGCTTTCGCCTCTCTGCAAGCAAACTCCCAGCGGCGTATTGCTTTGCCTCTCGGTCAAGGAAATCTCCAGCGGCGTATTGCTTTCGCCTCTCTGCAAGCAAACTCCCAGCGGCGTATTGCTTTGCCTCTCGGTCAATGAAATCTCCAGCGGCGTATTGCTTTCGCCTCTCTGCAAGCAAACTCCCAGCGGCGTATAGCTTTGCCTCCGTCGACTTCCAAGTTCCAGCGGCGTATTGCTTTGCCTCTCGGTCAAGGAAATCTCCAGCGGCGTATTGCTTTCGCCTCTCTGCAAGCAAACTCCCAGCGACGTATTGCTTTGCCTCTCGGTCAAGGAAATCTCCAGCGGCGTATTGCTTTCGCCTCTCTGCAAGCAAACTCCCAGCGGCGTATTGCTTTGCCTCTCGGTCAATGAAATCTCCAGCGGCGTATTGCTTTCGCCTCTCTGCAAGCAAACTCCCAGCGGCGTATTGCTATGCCTCTCGGTCAAGGAAATCTCCAGCGGCGTATTGCTTTCGCCTCTCTGCAAGCAAACTCCCAGCGGCGTATTGCTTTGCCTCCGTCGACTTCCAAGTTCCAGCGGCGTATTGCTTTGCCTCTCGGTCAAGGAAATCTCCAGCGGCGTATTGCTTTCGCCTCTCTGCAAGCAAACTCCCAGCGGCGTATTGCTTTGCCTCTCGGTCAATGAAATCTCCAGCGGCGTATTGCTTTCGCCTCTCTGCAAGCAAACTCCCAGGGCGTATTGCTTTGCCTCCGTCGACTTCCAAGTTCCAGCGGCGTATTGCTTTGCCTCTCGGTCAAGGAAATCTCCAGCGGCGTAGTGCTTTCGCCTCTCTGCAAGCAAACTCCCAGCGGCGTATTGCTTTGCCTCTCGGTCAATGAAATCTCCAGCGGCGTATTGCTTTCGCCTCTCTGCAAGCAAACTCCCAGCGGCGTATTGCTTTCGCCTCTCTGCATGCAAACTCCCAGCGGCGTATTGCTTTGCCTCTCGGTCAATGAAATCTCCAGCGGCGTATTGCTTTCGCCTCTCTGCAAGCAAATTCCCAGCGGCGTATTGCTTTGCCTCTCGGTCAAGGAAATCTCCAGCGGCGTATTGCTTTCGCCTCTCTGCAAGCAAACTCCCAGCGGCGTATTGCTTTGCCTCTCGGTCAAGGAAATCTCCAGCGGCGTATTGCTTTCGCCTCTCTGCATGCAAACTCCCAGCGGCGTATTGCTTTGCCTCCGTCGACTTCCAAGTTCCAGCGGCGTATTGCTTTGCCTCTCGGTCAAGGAAATCTCCAGCGGCGTATTGCTTTCGCCTCTCTGCAAGCAAACTCCCAGCGGCGTATTGCTTTGCCTCTCGGTCAATGAAATCTCCAGCGGCGTATTGCTCTCGCCTCTCTGCAAGCAAACTCCCAGGGCGTATTGCTTTGCCTCCGTCGACTTCCAAGTTCCAGCGGCGTATTGCTTTGCCTCTCGGTCAAGGAAATCTCCAGCGGCGTAGTGCTTTCGCCTCTCTGCAAGCAAACTCCCAGCGGCGTATTGCTTTGCCTCTCGGTCAAGGAAATCTCCAGCGGCGTATTGCTTTCGCCTCTCTGCAAGCAAACTCCCAGCGGCGTATTGCTTTCGCCTCTCTGCAAGCAAACTCCCAGCGGCGTATTGCTTTGCCTCTCGGTCAATGAAATCTCCAGCGGCGTATTGCTTTCGCCTTTCTGCAAGCAAACTCCCAGCGGCGTATTGCTTTGCCTCCGTCGACTTCCAAGTTCCAGCGGCGTATTGCTTTGCCTCTCGGTCAAGGAAATCTCCAGCGGCGTATTGCTTTCGCCTCTCTGCAAGCAAACTCCCAGCGGCGTATTGCTTTGCCTCTCGGTCAATGAAATCTCCAGCGGCGTATTGCTTTCGCCTCTCTGCAAGCAAACTCCCAGCGGCGTATTGCTTTGCCTCTCGGTCAATGAAATCTCCAGCGGCGTATTGTTTTCGCCTCTCTGCAAGCAAACTCCCAGCGGCGTATTGCTTTGCCTCCGTCGACTTCCAAGCTCCAGCGGCGTATTGCTTTGCCTCTCGGTCAAGGAAATCTCCAGCGGCGTATTGCTTTCGCCTCTCTGCAAGCAAACTCCCAGCGGCGTATTGCTTTGCCTCTCGGTCAATGAAATCTCCAGCGGCGTATTGCTTTCGCCTCTCTGCAAGCAAACTCCCAGCGGCGTATTGCTTTGCCTCCCGGTCAATGAAATCTCCAGCGGCGTATTGCTTTCGCCTCTCTGCAAGCAAACTCCCAGCGGCGTATTGCTTTGCCTCTCGGTCAAGGAAATCCCCAGCGGCGTATTGCTTTGCCTCTCGGTCAAGGAAATCTCCAGCGGCGTATTGCTTTCGCCTCTCTGCAAGCAAACTCCCAGCGGCGTATTGCTTTGCCTCTCGGTCAATGAAATCTCCAGCGGCGTATTGCTTTCGCCTCTCTGCAAGCAAACTCCCAGCGGCGTATTGTTTTGCCACTCGGTCAAGGAAATCTCCAGCGGCGTATTGTTTTCGCCTCTCTGCAAGCAAACTCCCAGCGGCGTATTGCTTTGCCTCTCGGTCAATGAAATCTCCAGCGGCCTATTGCTTTCGCCTCTCTGCAAGCAAACTCCCAGCGGCGTATTGCTTTGCCTCTCGGTCAAGGAAATCTCCAGCGGCGTATTGCTTTCGCCTCTCTGCAAGCAAACTCCCAGCGGCGTATTGCTTTGCCTCTCGGTCAATGAAATCTCCAGCGGCGTATTGCTTTCGCCTCTCTGCAAGCAAACTCCCAGCGGCGTATTGCTTTGCCACTCGGTCAAGGAAATCTCCAGCGGCGTGTTGTTTTCGCCTCTCTGCAAGCAAACTCCCAGCGGCGTATTGCTTTGCCTCTCGGTCAATGAAATCTCCAGCGGCCTATTGCTTTCGCCTCTCTGCAAGCAAACTCCCAGCGGCGTATTGCTTTGCCTCTCGGTCAAGGAAATCTCCAGCGGCGTATTGCTTTCGCCTCTCTGCAAGCAAACTCCCAGCGGCGTATTGCTTTGACTCTCGGTCAATGAAATCTCCAGCGGCGTATTGCTTTCGCCTCTCTGCAAGCAAACTCCCAGCGGCGTATAGCTTTGCCTCCGTCGACTTCCAAGTTCCAGCGGCGTATTGCTTTGCCTCTCGGTCAAGGAAATCTCCAGCGGCGTATTGCTTTCGCCTCTCTGCAAGCAAACTCCCAGCGACGTATTGCTTTGCCTCTCGGTCAAGGAAATCTCCAGCGGCGTATTGCTTTCGCCTGTCTGCAAGCAAACTCCCAGCGGCGTATTGCTTTGCCTCTCGGTCAATGAAATCTCCAGCGGCGTATTGCTTTCGCCTCTCTGCAAGCAAACTCCCAGCGGCGTATTGCTATGCCTCTCGGTCAAGGAAATCTCCAGCGGCGTATTGCTTTCGCCTCTCTGCAAGCAAACTCCCAGCGGCGTATTGCTTTGCCTCCGTCGACTTCCAAGTTCCAGCGGCGTATTGCTTTGCCTCTCGGTCAAGGAAATCTCCAGCGTCGTATTGCTTTCGCCTCTCTGCAAGCAAACTCCCAGCGGCGTATTGCTTTGCCTCTCGGTCAATGAAATCTCCAGCGGCGTATTGCTTTCGCCTCTCTGCAAGCAAACTCCCAGGGCGTATTGCTTTGCCTCCGTCGACTTCCAAGTTCCAGCGGCGTATTGCTTTGCCTCTCGGTCAAGGAAATCTCCAGCGGCGTAGTGCTTTCGCCTCTCTGCAAGCAAACTCCCAGCGGCGTATTGCTTTGCCTCTCGGTCAATGAAATCTCCAGCGGCGTATTGCTTTCGCCTCTCTGCAAGCAAACTCCCAGCGGCGTATTGCTTTCGCCTCTCTGCATGCAAACTCCCAGCGGCGTATTGCTTTGCCTCTCGGTCAATGAAATCTCCAGCGGCGTATTGCTTTCGCCTCTCTGCAAGCAAATTCCCAGCGGCGTATTGCTTTGCCTCTCGGTCAAGGAAATCTCCAGCGGCGTATTGCTTTCGCCTCTCTGCAAGCAAACTCCCAGCGGCGTATTGCTTTGCCTCTCGGTCAAGGAAATCTCCAGCGGCGTATTGCTTTCGCCTCTCTGCATGCAAACTCCCAGCGGCGTATTGCTTTGCCTCTCGGTCAATGAAATCTCCAGCGGCGTATTGCTTTCGCCTCTCTGCAAGCAAACTCTCAGCGGCGTATTGCTTTGCCTCTCGGTCAAGGAAATCTCCAGCGGCGTATTGCTTTCGCCTCTCTGCAAGCAAACTCCCAGCGGCGTATTGCTTTGCCTCCGTCGACTTCCAAGTTCCAGCGGCGTATTGCTTTGCCTCTCGGTCAAGGAAATCTCCAGCGGCGTATTGCTTTCGCCTCGCTGCAAGCAAACTCCCAGCGGCGTATTGCTTTGCCTCTCGGTCAAGGAAATCTCCAGCGGCGTATTGCTTTCGCCTCTCTGCAAGCAAACTCCCAGCGGCGCATTGCTTTGCCTCTCGGTCAATGAAATCTCCAGCGGCGTATTGCTTTCGCCTCTCTGCAAGCAAACTCCCAGCGGCGTATTGCTTTGCCTCCGTCGACTTCCAAGTTCCAGCGGCGTATTGCTTTGCCTCTCGGTCAAGGAAATCTCCAGCGGCGTATTGCTTTCGCCTCTCTGCAAGCAAACTCCCAGCGGCGTATTGCTTTGCCTCTCGGTCAATGAAATCTCCAGCGGCGTATTGCTTTCGCCTCTCTGCAAGCAAACTCCCAGCGGCGTATTGCTTTGCCTCTCGGTCAATGAAATCTCCAGCGGCGTATTGTTTTCGCCTCTCTGCAAGCAAACTCCCAGCGGCGTATTGCTTTGCCTCCGTCGACTTCCAAGCTCCAGCGGCGTATTGCTTTGCCTCTCGGTCAAGGAAATCTCCAGCGGCGTATTGCTTTCGCCTCTCTGCAAGCAAACTCCCAGCGGCGTATTGCTTTGCCTCTCGGTCAATGAAATCTCCAGCGGCGTATTGCTTTCGCCTCTCTGCAAGCAAACTCCCAGCGGCGTATTGCTTTGCCTCCCGGTCAATGAAATCTCCAGCGGCGTATTGCTTTCGCCTCTCTGCAAGCAAACTCCCAGCGGCGTATTGCTTTGCCTCTCGGTCAAGGAAATCCCCAGCGGCGTATTGCTTTGCCTCTCGGTCAAGGAAATCTCCAGCGGCGTATTGCTTTCGCCTCTCTGCAAGCAAACTCCCAGCGGCGTATTGCTTTGCCTCTCGGTCAATGAAATCTCCAGCGGCGTATTGCTTTCGCCTCTCTGCAAGCAAACTCCCAGCGGCGTATTGCTTTGCCACTCGGTCAAGGAAATCTCCAGCGGCGTATTGTTTTCGCCTCTCTGCAAGCAAACTCCCAGCGGCGTATTGCTTTGCCTCTCGGTCAATGAAATCTCCAGCGGCCTATTGCTTTCGCCTCTCTGCAAGCAAACTCCCAGCGGCGTATTGCTTTGCCTCTCGGTCAAGGAAATCTCCAGCGGCGTATTGCTTTCGCCTCTCTGCAAGCAAACTCCCAGCGGCGTATTGCTTTGCCTCTCGGTCAATGAAATCTCCAGCGGCGTATTGCTTTCGCCTCTCTGCAAGCAAACTCCCAGCGGCGTATTGCTTTGCCACTCGGTCAAGGAAATCTCCAGCGGCGTGTTGTTTTCGCCTCTCTGCAAGCAAACTCCCAGCGGCGTATTGCTTTGCCTCTCGGTCAATGAAATCTCCAGCGGCCTATTGCTTTCGCCTCTCTGCAAGCAAACTCCCAGCGGCGTATTGCTTTGCCTCTCGGTCAAGGAAATCTCCAGCGGCGTATTGCTTTCGCCTCTCTGCAAGCAAACTCCCAGCGGCGTATTGCTTTGCCTCTCGGTCAATGAAATCTCCAGCGGCGTATTGCTTTCGCCTCTCTGCAAGCAAACTCCCAGCGGCGTATAGCTTTGCCTCCGTCGACTTCCAAGTTCCAGCGGCGTATTGCTTTGCCTCTCGGTCAAGGAAATCTCCAGCGGCGTATTGCTTTCGCCTCTCTGCAAGCAAACTCCCAGCGACGTATTGCTTTGCCTCTCGGTCAAGGAAATCTCCAGCGGCGTATTGCTTTCGCCTCTCTGCAAGCAAACTCCCAGCGGCGTATTGCTTTGCCTCTCGGTCAATGAAATCTCCAGCGGCGTATTGCTTTCGCCTCTCTGCAAGCAAACTCCCAGCGGCGTATTGCTATGCCTCTCGGTCAAGGAAATCTCCAGCGGCGTATTGCTTTCGCCTCTCTGCAAGCAAACTCCCAGCGGCGTATTGCTTTGCCTCCGTCGACTTCCAAGTTCCAGCGGCGTATTGCTTTGCCTCTCGGTCAAGGAAATCTCCAGCGGCGTATTGCTTTCGCCTCTCTGCAAGCAAACTCCCAGCGGCGTATTGCTTTGCCTCTCGGTCAATGAAATCTCCAGCGGCGTATTGCTTTCGCCTCTCTGCAAGCAAACTCCCAGGGCGTATTGCTTTGCCTCCGTCGACTTCCAAGTTCCAGCGGCGTATTGCTTTGCCTCTCGGTCAAGGAAATCTCCAGCGGCGTAGTGCTTTCGCCTCTCTGCAAGCAAACTCCCAGCGGCGTATTGCTTTGCCTCTCGGTCAATGAAATCTCCAGCGGCGTATTGCTTTCGCCTCTCTGCAAGCAAACTCCCAGCGGCGTATTGCTTTCGCCTCTCTGCATGCAAACTCCCAGCGGCGTATTGCTTTGCCTCTCGGTCAATGAAATCTCCAGCGGCGTATTGCTTTCGCCTCTCTGCAAGCAAATTCCCAGCGGCGTATTGCTTTGCCTCTCGGTCAAGGAAATCTCCAGCGGCGTATTGCTTTCGCCTCTCTGCAAGCAAACTCCCAGCGGCGTATTGCTTTGCCTCTCGGTCAAGGAAATCTCCAGCGGCGTATTGCTTTCGCCTCTCTGCATGCAAACTCCCAGCGGCGTATTGCTTTGCCTCTCGGTCAATGAAATCTCCAGCGGCGTATTGCTTTCGCCTCTCTGCAAGCAAACTCCCAGCGGCGTATTGCTTTGCCTCTCGGTCAATGAAATCTCCAGCGGCCTATTGCTTTCGCCTCTCTGCAAGCAAACTCCCAGCGGCGTATTGCTTTGCCTCTCGGTCAAGGAAATCTCCAGCGGCGTATTGCTTTCGCCTCTCTGCAAGCAAACTCCCAGCGGCGTATTGCTTTGCCTCTCGGTCAATGAAATCTCCAGCGGCGTATTGCTTTCGCCTCTCTGCAAGCAAACTCCCAGCGGCGTATTGCTTTGCCACTCGGTCAAGGAAATCTCCAGCGGCGTGTTGTTTTCGCCTCTCTGCAAGCAAACTCCCAGCGGCGTATTGCTTTGCCTCTCGGTCAATGAAATCTCCAGCGGCCTATTGCTTTCGCCTCTCTGCAAGCAAACTCCCAGCGGCGTATTGCTTTGCCTCTCGGTCAAGGAAATCTCCAGCGGCGTATTGCTTTCGCCTCTCTGCAAGCAAACTCCCAGCGGCGTATTGCTTTGCCTCTCGGTCAATGAAATCTCCAGCGGCGTATTGCTTTCGCCTCTCTGCAAGCAAACTCCCAGCGGCGTATAGCTTTGCCTCCGTCGACTTCCAAGTTCCAGCGGCGTATTGCTTTGCCTCTCGGTCAAGGAAATCTCCAGCGGCGTATTGCTTTCGCCTCTCTGCAAGCAAACTCCCAGCGACGTATTGCTTTGCCTCTCGGTCAAGGAAATCTCCAGCGGCGTATTGCTTTCGCCTCTCTGCAAGCAAACTCCCAGCGGCGTATTGCTTTGCCTCTCGGTCAATGAAATCTCCAGCGGCGTATTGCTTTCGCCTCTCTGCAAGCAAACTCCCAGCGGCGTATTGCTATGCCTCTCGGTCAAGGAAATCTCCAGCGGCGTATTGCTTTCGCCTCTCTGCAAGCAAACTCCCAGCGGCGTATTGCTTTGCCTCCGTCGACTTCCAAGTTCCAGCGGCGTATTGCTTTGCCTCTCGGTCAAGGAAATCTCCAGCGGCGTATTGCTTTCGCCTCTCTGCAAGCAAACTCCCAGCGGCGTATTGCTTTGCCTCTCGGTCAATGAAATCTCCAGCGGCGTATTGCTTTCGCCTCTCTGCAAGCAAACTCCCAGGGCGTATTGCTTTGCCTCCGTCGACTTCCAAGTTCCAGCGGCGTATTGCTTTGCCTCTCGGTCAAGGAAATCTCCAGCGGCGTAGTGCTTTCGCCTCTCTGCAAGCAAACTCCCAGCGGCGTATTGCTTTGCCTCTCGGTCAATGAAATCTCCAGCGGCGTATTGCTTTCGCCTCTCTGCAAGCAAACTCCCAGCGGCGTATTGCTTTCGCCTCTCTGCATGCAAACTCCCAGCGGCGTATTGCTTTGCCTCTCGGTCAATGAAATCTCCAGCGGCGTATTGCTTTCGCCTCTCTGCAAGCAAATTCCCAGCGGCGTATTGCTTTGCCTCTCGGTCAAGGAAATCTCCAGCGGCGTATTGCTTTCGCCTCTCTGCAAGCAAACTCCCAGCGGCGTATTGCTTTGCCTCTCGGTCAAGGAAATCTCCAGCGGCGTATTGCTTTCGCCTCTCTGCATGCAAACTCCCAGCGGCGTATTGCTTTGCCTCCGTCGACTTCCAAGTTCCAGCGGCGTATTGCTTTGCCTCTCGGTCAAGGAAATCTCCAGCGGCGTATTGCTTTCGCCTCTCTGCAAGCAAACTCCCAGCGGCGTATTGCTTTGCCTCTCGGTCAATGAAATCTCCAGCGGCGTATTGCTCTCGCCTCTCTGCAAGCAAACTCCCAGGGCGTATTGCTTTGCCTCCGTCGACTTCCAAGTTCCAGCGGCGTATTGCTTTGCCTCTCGGTCAAGGAAATCTCCAGCGGCGTAGTGCTTTCGCCTCTCTGCAAGCAAACTCCCAGCGGCGTATTGCTTTGCCTCTCGGTCAAGGAAATCTCCAGCGGCGTATTGCTTTCGCCTCTCTGCAAGCAAACTCCCAGCGGCGTATTGCTTTGCCTCTCGGTCAATGAAATCTCCAGCGGCGTATTGCTTTCGCCTTTCTGCAAGCAAACTCCCAGCGGCGTATTGCTTTGCCTCCGTCGACTTCCAAGTTCCAGCGGCGTATTGCTTTGCCTCTCGGTCAAGGAAATCTCCAGCGGCGTATTGCTTTCGCCTCTCTGCAAGCAAACTCCCAGCGGCGTATTGCTTTGCCTCTCGGTCAATGAAATCTCCAGCGGCGTATTGCTTTCGCCTCTCTGCAAGCAAACTCCCAGCGGCGTATTGCTTTGCCTCTCGGTCAATGAAATCTCCAGCGGCGTATTGTTTTCGCCTCTCTGCAAGCAAACTCCCAGCGGCGTATTGCTTTGCCTCCGTCGACTTCCAAGCTCCAGCGGCGTATTGCTTTGCCTCTCGGTCAAGGAAATCTCCAGCGGCGTATTGCTTTCGCCTCTCTGCAAGCAAACTCCCAGCGGCGTATTGCTTTGCCTCTCGGTCAATGAAATCTCCAGCGGCGTATTGCTTTCGCCTCTCTGCAAGCAAACTCCCAGCGGCGTATTGCTTTGCCTCCCGGTCAATGAAATCTCCAGCGGCGTATTGCTTTCGCCTCTCTGCAAGCAAACTCCCAGCGGCGTATTGCTTTGCCTCTCGGTCAAGGAAATCCCCAGCGGCGTATTGCTTTGCCTCTCGGTCAAGGAAATCTCCAGCGGCGTATTGCTTTCGCCTCTCTGCAAGCAAACTCCCAGCGGCGTATTGCTTTGCCTCTCGGTCAATGAAATCTCCAGCGGCGTATTGCTTTCGCCTCTCTGCAAGCAAACTCCCAGCGGCGTATTGCTTTGCCACTCGGTCAAGGAAATCTCCAGCGGCGTATTGTTTTCGCCTCTCTGCAAGCAAACTCCCAGCGGCGTATTGCTTTGCCTCTCGGTCAATGAAATCTCCAGCGGCCTATTGCTTTCGCCTCTCTGCAAGCAAACTCCCAGCGGCGTATTGCTTTGCCTCTCGGTCAAGGAAATCTCCAGCGGCGTATTGCTTTCGCCTCTCTGCAAGCAAACTCCCAGCGGCGTATTGCTTTGCCTCTCGGTCAATGAAATCTCCAGCGGCGTATTGCTTTCGCCTCTCTGCAAGCAAACTCCCAGCGGCGTATTGCTTTGCCACTCGGTCAAGGAAATCTCCAGCGGCGTGTTGTTTTCGCCTCTCTGCAAGCAAACTCCCAGCGGCGTATTGCTTTGCCTCTCGGTCAATGAAATCTCCAGCGGCCTATTGCTTTCGCCTCTCTGCAAGCAAACTCCCAGCGGCGTATTGCTTTGCCTCTCGGTCAAGGAAATCTCCAGCGGCGTATTGCTTTCGCCTCTCTGCAAGCAAACTCCCAGCGGCGTAATGCTTTGACTCTCGGTCAATGAAATCTCCAGCGGCGTATTGCTTTCGCCTCTCTGCAAGCAAACTCCCAGCGGCGTATAGCTTTGCCTCCGTCGACTTCCAAGTTCCAGCGGCGTATTGCTTTGCCTCTCGGTCAAGGAAATCTCCAGCGGCGTATTGCTTTCGCCTCTCTGCAAGCAAACTCCCAGCGACGTATTGCTTTGCCTCTCGGTCAAGGAAATCTCCAGCGGCGTATTGCTTTCGCCTCTCTGCAAGCAAACTCCCAGCGGCGTATTGCTTTGCCTCTCGGTCAATGAAATCTCCAGCGGCGTATTGCTTTCGCCTCTCTGCAAGCAAACTCCCAGCGGCGTATTGCTATGCCTCTCGGTCAAGGAAATCTCCAGCGGCGTATTGCTTTCGCCTCTCTGCAAGCAAACTCCCAGCGGCGTATTGCTTTGCCTCCGTCGACTTCCAAGTTCCAGCGGCGTATTGCTTTGCCTCTCGGTCAAGGAAATCTCCAGCGTCGTATTGCTTTCGCCTCTCTGCAAGCAAACTCCCAGCGGCGTATTGCTTTGCCTCTCGGTCAATGAAATCTCCAGCGGCGTATTGCTTTCGCCTCTCTGCAAGCAAACTCCCAGGGCGTATTGCTTTGCCTCCGTCGACTTCCAAGTTCCAGCGGCGTATTGCTTTGCCTCTCGGTCAAGGAAATCTCCAGCGGCGTAGTGCTTTCGCCTCTCTGCAAGCAAACTCCCAGCGGCGTATTGCTTTGCCTCTCGGTCAATGAAATCTCCAGCGGCGTATTGCTTTCGCCTCTCTGCAAGCAAACTCCCAGCGGCGTATTGCTTTCGCCTCTCTGCATGCAAACTCCCAGCGGCGTATTGCTTTGCCTCTCGGTCAATGAAATCTCCAGCGGCGTATTGCTTTCGCCTCTCTGCAAGCAAATTCCCAGCGGCGTATTGCTTTGCCTCTCGGTCAAGGAAATCTCCAGCGGCGTATTGCTTTCGCCTCTCTGCAAGCAAACTCCCAGCGGCGTATTGCTTTGCCTCTCGGTCAAGGAAATCTCCAGCGGCGTATTGCTTTCGCCTCTCTGCATGCAAACTCCCAGCGGCGTATTGCTTTGCCTCTCGGTCAATGAAATCTCCAGCGGCGTATTGCTTTCGCCTCTCTGCAAGCAAACTCTCAGCGGCGTATTGCTTTGCCTCTCGGTCAAGGAAATCTCCAGCGGCGTATTGCTTTCGCCTCTCTGCAAGCAAACTCCCAGCGGCGTATTGCTTTGCCTCCGTCGACTTCCAAGTTCCAGCGGCGTATTGCTTTGCCTCTCGGTCAAGGAAATCTCCAGCGGCGTATTGCTTTCGCCTCGCTGCAAGCAAACTCCCAGCGGCGTATTGCTTTGCCTCTCGGTCAAGGAAATCTCCAGCGGCGTATTGCTTTCGCCTCTCTGCAAGCAAACTCCCAGCGGCGTATTGCTTTGCCTCTCGGTCAATGAAATCTCCAGCGGCGTATTGCTTTCGCCTCTCTGCAAGCAAACTCCCAGCGGCGTATTGCTTTGCCTCCGTCGACTTCCAAGTTCCAGCGGCGTATTGCTTTGCCTCTCGGTCAAGGAAATCTCCAGCGGCGTATTGCTTTCGCCTCTCTGCAAGCAAACTCCCAGCGGCGTATTGCTTTGCCTCTCGGTCAAGGAAATCTCCAGCGGCGTATTGCTTTCGCCTCTCTGCAAGCAAACTCCCAGCGGCGTATTGCTTTGCCTCTCGGTCAATGAAATCTCCAGCGGCGTATTGCTTTCGCCTCTCTGCAAGCAAACTCCCAGCGGCGTATTGCTTTGCCTCTCGGTCAATGAAATCTCCAGCGGCGTATTGCTTTCGCCTCTCTGCAAGCAAACTCCCAGCGGAGTATTGCTTTGCCTCTCGGTCAAGGAAATCTCCAGCGGCGTATTGCTTTCGCCTCTCTGCAAGCAAACTCCCAGCGGCGTATTGCTTTGCCTCCGTCGACTTCCAAGTTCCAGCGGCGTATTGCTTTGCCTCTCGGTCAAGGAAATCTCCAGCGGCGTATTGCTTTCGCCTCTCTGCAAGCAAACTCCCAGCGGCGTATTGCTTTGCCTCCGTCGACTTCCAAGTTCCAGCGGCGTATTGCTTTGCCTCTCGGTCAAGGAAATCTCCAGCGGCGTATTGCTTTCGACTCTCTGCAAGCAAACTCCCAGCGGCGTATTGCTTTGCCTCTCGGTCAATGAAATCTCCAGCGGCGTATTGCTTTCGCCTCTCTGCAAGCAAACTCCCAGCGGCGTATTGCTTTGCCTCCGTCGACTTCCAAGTTCCAGCGGCGTATTGCTTTGCCTCTCGGTCAAGGAAATCTCCAGCGGCGTATTGCTTTCGCCTCTCTGCAAGCAAACTCCCAGCGGCGTATTGCTTTGCCTCTCGGTCAATGAAATCTCCAGCGGCGTATTGCTTTCGCCTCTCTGCAAGCAAACTCCCAGCGGCGTATTGCTTTGCCTCTCGGTCAATGAAATCTCCAGCGGCGTATTGTTTTCGCCTCTCTGCAAGCAAACTCCCAGCGGCGTATTGCTTTGCCTCCGTCGACTTCCAAGCTCCAGCGGCGTATTGCTTTGCCTCTCGGTCAAGGAAATCTCCAGCGGCGTATTGCTTTCGCCTCTCTGCAAGCAAACTCCCAGCGGCGTATTGCTTTGCCTCTCGGTCAATGAAATCTCCAGCGGCGTATTGCTTTCGCCTCTCTGCAAGCAAACTCCCAGCGGCGTATTGCTTTGCCTCCCGGTCAATGAAATCTCCAGCGGCGTATTGCTTTCGCCTCTCTGCAAGCAAACTCCCAGCGGCGTATAGCTTTGCCTCTCGGTCAAGGAAATCCCCAGCGGCGTATTGCTTTGCCTCTCGGTCAAGGAAATCTCCAGCGGCGTATTGCTTTCGCCTCTCTGCAAGCAAACTCCCAGCGACGTATTGCTTTGCCTCTCGGTCAAGGAAATCTCCAGCGGCGTATTGCTTTCGCCTCTCTGCAAGCAAACTCCCAGCGGCGTATTGCTTTGCCTCTCGGTCAATGAAATCTCCAGCGGCGTATTGCTTTCGCCTCTCTGCAAGCAAACTCCCAGCGGCGTATTGCTATGCCTCTCGGTCAAGGAAATCTCCAGCGGCGTATTGCTTTCGCCTCTCTGCAAGCAAACTCCCAGCGGCGTATTGCTTTGCCTCCGTCGACTTCCAAGTTCCAGCGGCGTATTGCTTTGCCTCTCGGTCAAGGAAATCTCCAGCGGCGTATTGCTTTCGCCTCTCTGCAAGCAAACTCCCAGCGGCGTATTGCTTTGCCTCTCGGTCAATGAAATCTCCAGCGGCGTATTGCTTTCGCCTCTCTGCAAGCAAACTCCCAGCGGCGTATTGCTTTGCCTCCGTCGACTTCCAAGTTCCAGCGGCGTATTGTTTTGCCTCTCGGTCAAGGAAATCTCCAGCGGCGTATTGCTTTCGCCTCGCTGCAAGCAAACTCCCAGCGGCGTATTGCTTTGCCTCTCGGTCAAGGAAATCTCCAGCGGCGTATTGCTTTCGCCTCTCTGCAAGCAAACTCCCAGCGGCGTATTGCTTTGCCTCTCGGTCAATGAAATCTCCAGCGGCGTATTGCTTTCGCCTCTCTGCAAGCAAACTCCCAGCGGCGTATTGCTTTGCCTCCGTCGACTTCCAAGTTCCAGCGGCGTATTGCTTTGCCTCTCGGTCAAGGAAATCTCCAGCGGCGTATTGCTTTCGCCTCTCTGCAAGCAAACTCCCAGCGGCGTATTGCTTTCGCCTCTCTGCAAGCAAACTCCCAGCGGCGTATTGCTTTGCCTCTCGGTCAATGAAATCTCCAGCGGCGTATTGCTTTCGCCTCTCTGCAAGCAAACTTCCAGCGGCGTATTGCTTTGCCACTCGGTCAAGGAAATCTCCAGCGGCGTATTGCTTTCGCCTCTCTGCATGCAAACTCCCAGCGGCGTATTGCTTTGCCTCTCGGTCAATGAAATCTCCAGCGGCGTATTGCTTTCGCCTCTCTGCAAGCAAACTCCCAGCGGCGTATTGCTTTGCCTCTCGGTCAAGGAAATCTCCAGCGGCGTATTGCTTTCGCCTCTCTGCAAGCAAACTCCCAGCGGCGTATTGCTTTGCCTCCGTCGACTTCCAAGTTCCAGCGGCGTATTGCTTTGCCTCTCGGTCAAGGAAATCTCCAGCGGCGTATTGCTTTCGCCTCGCTGCAAGCAAACTCCCAGCGGCGTATTGCTTTGCCTCTCGGTCAAGGAAATCTCCAGCGGCGTATTGCTTTCGCCTCTCTGCAAGCAAACTCCCAGCGGCGTATTGCTTTGCCTCTCGGTCAATGAAATCTCCAGCGGCGTATTGCTTTCGCCTCTCTGCAAGCAAACTCCCAGCGGCGTATTGCTTTGCCTCCGTCGACTTCCAAGTTCCAGCGGCGTATTGCTTTGCCTCTCGGTCAAGGAAATCTCCAGCGGCGTATTGCTTTCGCCTCTCTGCAAGCAAACTCCCAGCGGCGTATTGCTTTGCCTCTCGGTCAAGGAAATCTCCAGCGGCGTATTGCTTTCGCCTCTCTGCAAGCAAACTCCCAGCGGCGTATTGCTTTGCCTCTCGGTCAATGAAATCTCCAGCGGCGTATTGCTTTCGCCTCTCTGCAAGCAAACTCCCAGCGGCGTATTGCTTTGCCTCTCGGTCAATGAAATCTCCAGCGGCGTATTGCTTTCGCCTCTCTGCAAGCAAACTCCCAGCGGAGTATTGCTTTGCCTCTCGGTCAAGGAAATCTCCAGCGGCGTATTGCTTTCGCCTCTCTGCAAGCAAACTCCCAGCGGCGTATTGCTTTGCCTCCGTCGACTTCCAAGTTCCAGCGGCGTATTGCTTTGCCTCTCGGTCAAGGAAATCTCCAGCGGCGTATTGCTTTCGCCTCTCTGCAAGCAAACTCCCAGCGGCGTATTGCTTTGCCTCCGTCGACTTCCAAGTTCCAGCGGCGTATTGCTTTGCCTCTCGGTCAAGGAAATCTCCAGCGGCGTATTGCTTTCGCCTCTCTGCAAGCAAACTCCCAGCGGCGTATTGCTTTGCCTCTC
The DNA here is from genome assembly GCA_951802745.1 of Nomada flava. Lineage (NCBI taxonomy): Eukaryota > Metazoa > Arthropoda > Insecta > Hymenoptera > Apidae > Nomada > Nomada flava. The sequence goes on from CATOQN010000045.1 coordinate 3,454,817, forward strand.
GGTCAATGAAATCTCCAGCGGCGTATTGCTTTCGCCTCTCTGCAAGCAAACTCCCAGCGGCGTATTGCTTTGCCTCCGTCGACTTCCAAGTTCCAGCGGCGTATTGCTTTGCCTCTCGGTCAAGGAAATCTCCAGCGGCGTATTGCTTTCGCCTCTCTGCAAGCAAACTCCCAGCGGCGTATTGCTTTGCCTCTCGGTCAATGAAATCTCCAGCGGCGTATTGCTTTCGCCTCTTTGCAAGCAAACTCCCAGCGGCGTATTGCTTTGCCTCTCGGTCAATGAAATCTCCAGCGGCGTATTGTTTTCGCCTCTCTGCAAGCAAACTCCCAGCGGCGTATTGCTTTGCCTCCGTCGACTTCCAAGCTCCAGCGGCGTATTGCTTTGCCTCTCGGTCAAGGAAATCTCCAGCGGCGTATTCCTTTCGCCTCTCTGCAAGCAAACTCCCAGCGGCGTATTGCTTTGCCTCTCGGTCAATGAAATCTCCAGCGGCGTATTGCTTTCGCCTCTCTGCAAGCAAACTCCCAGCGGCGTATTGCTTTGCCTCCCGGTCAATGAAATCTCCAGCGGCGTATTGCTTTCGCCTCTCTGCAAGCAAACTCCCAGCGGCGTATAGCTTTGCCTCTCGGTCAAGGAAATCCCCAGCGGCGTATTGCTTTGCCTCTCGGTCAAGGAAATCTCCAGCGGCGTATTGCTTTCGCCTCTCTGCAAGCAAACTCCCAGCGACGTATTGCTTTGCCTCTCGGTCAAGGAAATCTCCAGCGGCGTATTGCTTTCGCCTCTCTGCAAGCAAACTCCCAGCGGCGTATTGCTTTGCCTCTCGGTCAATGAAATCTCCAGCGGCGTATTGCTTTCGCCTCTCTGCAAGCAAACTCCCAGCGGCGTATTGCTATGCCTCTCGGTCAAGGAAATCTCCAGCGGCGTATTGCTTTCGCCTCTCTGCAAGCAAACTCCCAGCGGCGTATTGCTTTGCCTCCGTCGACTTCCAAGTTCCAGCGGCGTATTGCTTTGCCTCTCGGTCAAGGAAATCTCCAGCGGCGTATTGCTTTCGCCTCTCTGCAAGCAAACTCCCAGCGGCGTATTGCTTTGCCTCTCGGTCAATGAAATCTCCAGCGGCGTATTGCTTTCGCCTCTCTGCAAGCAAACTCCCAGCGGCGTATTGCTTTGCCTCCGTCGACTTCCAAGTTCCAGCGGCGTATTGTTTTGCCTCTCGGTCAAGGAAATCTCCAGCGGCGTATTGCTTTCGCCTCGCTGCAAGCAAACTCCCAGCGGCGTATTGCTTTGCCTCTCGGTCAAGGAAATCTCCAGCGGCGTATTGCTTTCGCCTCTCTGCAAGCAAACTCCCAGCGGCGTATTGCTTTGCCTCTCGGTCAATGAAATCTCCAGCGGCGTATTGCTTTCGCCTCTCTGCAAGCAAACTCCCAGCGGCGTATTGCTTTGCCTCCGTCGACTTCCAAGTTCCAGCGGCGTATTGCTTTGCCTCTCGGTCAAGGAAATCTCCAGCGGCGTATTGCTTTCGCCTCTCTGCAAGCAAACTCCCAGCGGCGTATTGCTTTGCCTCTCGGTCAATGAAATCTCCAGCGGCGTATTGCTTTCGCCTCTCTGCAAGCAAACTCCCAGCGGCGTATTGCTTTGCCACTCGGTCAAGGAAATCTCCAGCGGCGTATTGCTTTCGCCTCTCTGCATGCAAACTCCCAGCGGCGTATTGCTTTGCCTCTCGGTCAATGAAATCTCCAGCGGCGTATTGCTTTCGCCTCTCTGCAAGCAAATTCCCAGCGGCGTATTGCTTTGCCTCTCGGTCAAGGAAATCTCCAGCGGCGTATTGCTTTCGCCTCTCTGCAAGCAAACTCCCAGCGGCGTATTGCTTTGCCTCTCGGTCAATGAAATCTCCAGCGGCGTATTGCTTTCGCCTCTCTGCAAGCAAACTCCCAGCGGCGTATTGCTTTGCCTCCGTCGACTTCCAAGTTCCAGCGGCGTATTGTTTTGCCTCTCGGTCAAGGAAATCTCCAGCGGCGTATTGCTTTCGCCTCGCTGCAAGCAAACTCCCAGCGGCGTATTGCTTTGCCTCTCGGTCAATGAAATCTCCAGCGGCGTATTGTTTTCGCCTCTCTGCAAGCAAACTCCCAGCGGCGTATTGCTTTGCCTCCGTCGACTTCCAAGCTCCAGCGGCGTATTGCTTTGCCTCTCGGTCAAGGAAATCTCCAGCGGCGTATTCCTTTCGCCTCTCTGCAAGCAAACTCCCAGCGGCGTATTGCTTTGCCTCTCGGTCAATGAAATCTCCAGCGGCGTATTGCTTTCGCCTCTCTGCAAGCAAACTCCCAGCGGCGTATTGCTTTGCCTCCCGGTCAATGAAATCTCCAGCGGCGTATTGCTTTCGCCTCTCTGCAAGCAAACTCCCAGCGGCGTATAGCTTTGCCTCTCGGTCAAGGAAATCCCCAGCGGCGTATTGCTTTGCCTCTCGGTCAAGGAAATCTCCAGCGGCGTATTGCTTTCGCCTCTCTGCAAGCAAACTCCCAGCGACGTATTGCTTTGCCTCTCGGTCAAGGAAATCTCCAGCGGCGTATTGCTTTCGCCTCTCTGCAAGCAAACTCCCAGCGGCGTATTGCTTTGCCTCTCGGTCAATGAAATCTCCAGCGGCGTATTGCTTTCGCCTCTCTGCAAGCAAACTCCCAGCGGCGTATTGCTATGCCTCTCGGTCAAGGAAATCTCCAGCGGCGTATTGCTTTCGCCTCTCTGCAAGCAAACTCCCAGCGGCGTATTGCTTTGCCTCCGTCGACTTCCAAGTTCCAGCGGCGTATTGCTTTGCCTCTCGGTCAAGGAAATCTCCAGCGGCGTATTGCTTTCGCCTCTCTGCAAGCAAACTCCCAGCGGCGTATTGCTTTGCCTCTCGGTCAATGAAATCTCCAGCGGCGTATTGCTTTCGCCTCTCTGCAAGCAAACTCCCAGCGGCGTATTGCTTTGCCTCCGTCGACTTCCAAGTTCCAGCGGCGTATTGTTTTGCCTCTCGGTCAAGGAAATCTCCAGCGGCGTATTGCTTTCGCCTCGCTGCAAGCAAACTCCCAGCGGCGTATTGCTTTGCCTCTCGGTCAAGGAAATCTCCAGCGGCGTATTGCTTTCGCCTCTCTGCAAGCAAACTCCCAGCGGCGTATTGCTTTGCCTCTCGGTCAATGAAATCTCCAGCGGCGTATTGCTTTCGCCTCTCTGCAAGCAAACTCCCAGCGGCGTATTGCTTTGCCTCCGTCGACTTCCAAGTTCCAGCGGCGTATTGCTTTGCCTCTCGGTCAAGGAAATCTCCAGCGGCGTATTGCTTTCGCCTCTCTGCAAGCAAACTCCCAGCGGCGTATTGCTTTGCCTCTCGGTCAATGAAATCTCCAGCGGCGTATTGCTTTCGCCTCTCTGCAAGCAAACTCCCAGCGGCGTATTGCTTTGCCACTCGGTCAAGGAAATCTCCAGCGGCGTATTGCTTTCGCCTCTCTGCATGCAAACTCCCAGCGGCGTATTGCTTTGCCTCTCGGTCAATGAAATCTCCAGCGGCGTATTGCTTTCGCCTCTCTGCAAGCAAATTCCCAGCGGCGTATTGCTTTGCCTCTCGGTCAAGGAAATCTCCAGCGGCGTATTGCTTTCGCCTCTCTGCAAGCAAACTCCCAGCGGCGTATTGCTTTGCCTCTCGGTCAATGAAATCTCCAGCGGCGTATTGCTTTCGCCTCTCTGCAAGCAAACTCCCAGCGGCGTATTGCTTTGCCTCCGTCGACTTCCAAGTTCCAGCGGCGTAAAGCTTTGCCTCTCGGTCAAGGAAATCTCCAGCGGCGTATTGCTTTCGCCTCTCTGCAAGCAAACTCCCAGCGGCGTATTGCTTTGCCTCTCGGTCAATGAAATCTCCAGCGGCGTATTGCTTTCGCCTCTCTGCAAGCAAACTCCCAGCGGCGTATTGCTTTGCCTCTCGGTCAATGAAATCTCCAGCGGCGTATTGTTTTCGCCTCTCTGCAAGCAAACTCCCAGCGGCGTATTGCTTTGCCTCCGTCGACTTCCAAGCTCCAGCGGCGTATTGCTTTGCCTCTCGGTCAAGGAAATCTCCAGCGGCGTATTGCTTTCGCCTCTCTGCAAGCAAACTCCCAGCGGCGTATTGCTTTGCCTCTCGGTCAATGAAATCTCCAGCGGCGTATTGTTTTCGCCTCTCTGCAAGCAAACTCCCAGCGGCGTATTGCTTTGCCTCCGTCGACTTCCAAGCTCCAGCGGCGTATTGCTTTGCCTCTCGGTCAAGGAAATCTCCAGCGGCGTATTGCTTTCGCCTCTCTGCAAGCAAACTCCCAGCGGCGTATTGCTTTGCCTCTCGGTCAATGAAATCTCCAGCGGCGTATTGCTTTCGCCTCTCTGCAAGCAAACTCCCAGCGGCGTATTGCTTTGCCTCCCGGTCAATGAAATCTCCAGCGGCGTATTGCTTTCGCCTCTCTGCAAGCAAACTCCCAGCGGCGTATTGCTTTGCCTCTCGGTCAAGGAAATCCCCAGCGGCGTATTGCTTTGCCTCTCGGTCAAGGAAATCTCCAGCGGCGTATTGCTTTCGCCTCTCTGCAAGCAAACTCCCAGCGGCGTATTGCTTTGCCTCTCGGTCAATGAAATCTCCAGCGGCGTATTGCTTTCGCCTCTCTGCAAGCAAACTCCCAGCGGCGTATTGCTTTGCCACTCGGTCAAGGAAATCTCCAGCGGCGTATTGTTTTCGCCTCTCTGCAAGCAAACTCCCAGCGGCGTATTGCTTTGCCTCTCGGTCAATGAAATCTCCAGCGGCCTATTGCTTTCGCCTCTCTGCAAGCAAACTCCCAGCGGCGTATTGCTTTGCCTCTCGGTCAAGGAAATCTCCAGCGGCGTATTGCTTTCGCCTCTCTGCAAGCAAACTCCCAGCGGCGTATTGCTTTGCCTCTCGGTCAATGAAATCTCCAGCGGCGTATTGCTTTCGCCTCTCTGCAAGCAAACTCCCAGCGGCGTATTGCTTTGCCACTCGGTCAAGGAAATCTCCAGCGGCGTGTTGTTTTCGCCTCTCTGCAAGCAAACTCCCAGCGGCGTATTGCTTTGCCTCTCGGTCAATGAAATCTCCAGCGGCCTATTGCTTTCGCCTCTCTGCAAGCAAACTCCCAGCGGCGTATTGCTTTGCCTCTCGGTCAAGGAAATCTCCAGCGGCGTATTGCTTTCGCCTCTCTGCAAGCAAACTCCCAGCGGCGTATTGCTTTGCCTCTCGGTCAATGAAATCTCCAGCGGCGTATTGCTTTCGCCTCTCTGCAAGCAAACTCCCAGCGGCGTATAGCTTTGCCTCCGTCGACTTCCAAGTTCCAGCGGCGTATTGCTTTGCCTCTCGGTCAAGGAAATCTCCAGCGGCGTATTGCTTTCGCCTCTCTGCAAGCAAACTCCCAGCGACGTATTGCTTTGCCTCTCGGTCAAGGAAATCTCCAGCGGCGTATTGCTTTCGCCTCTCTGCAAGCAAACTCCCAGCGGCGTATTGCTTTGCCTCTCGGTCAATGAAATCTCCAGCGGCGTATTGCTTTCGCCTCTCTGCAAGCAAACTCCCAGCGGCGTATTGCTATGCCTCTCGGTCAAGGAAATCTCCAGCGGCGTATTGCTTTCGCCTCTCTGCAAGCAAACTCCCAGCGGCGTATTGCTTTGCCTCCGTCGACTTCCAAGTTCCAGCGGCGTATTGCTTTGCCTCTCGGTCAAGGAAATCTCCAGCGGCGTATTGCTTTCGCCTCTCTGCAAGCAAACTCCCAGCGGCGTATTGCTTTGCCTCTCGGTCAATGAAATCTCCAGCGGCGTATTGCTTTCGCCTCTCTGCAAGCAAACTCCCAGGGCGTATTGCTTTGCCTCCGTCGACTTCCAAGTTCCAGCGGCGTATTGCTTTGCCTCTCGGTCAAGGAAATCTCCAGCGGCGTAGTGCTTTCGCCTCTCTGCAAGCAAACTCCCAGCGGCGTATTGCTTTGCCTCTCGGTCAATGAAATCTCCAGCGGCGTATTGCTTTCGCCTCTCTGCAAGCAAACTCCCAGCGGCGTATTGCTTTCGCCTCTCTGCATGCAAACTCCCAGCGGCGTATTGCTTTGCCTCTCGGTCAATGAAATCTCCAGCGGCGTATTGCTTTCGCCTCTCTGCAAGCAAATTCCCAGCGGCGTATTGCTTTGCCTCTCGGTCAAGGAAATCTCCAGCGGCGTATTGCTTTCGCCTCTCTGCAAGCAAACTCCCAGCGGCGTATTGCTTTGCCTCTCGGTCAAGGAAATCTCCAGCGGCGTATTGCTTTCGCCTCTCTGCATGCAAACTCCCAGCGGCGTATTGCTTTGCCTCTCGGTCAATGAAATCTCCAGCGGCGTATTGCTTTCGCCTCTCTGCAAGCAAACTCCCAGCGGCGTATTGCTTTGCCTCTCGGTCAATGAAATCTCCAGCGGCCTATTGCTTTCGCCTCTCTGCAAGCAAACTCCCAGCGGCGTATTGCTTTGCCTCTCGGTCAAGGAAATCTCCAGCGGCGTATTGCTTTCGCCTCTCTGCAAGCAAACTCCCAGCGGCGTATTGCTTTGCCTCTCGGTCAATGAAATCTCCAGCGGCGTATTGCTTTCGCCTCTCTGCAAGCAAACTCCCAGCGGCGTATTGCTTTGCCACTCGGTCAAGGAAATCTCCAGCGGCGTGTTGTTTTCGCCTCTCTGCAAGCAAACTCCCAGCGGCGTATTGCTTTGCCTCTCGGTCAATGAAATCTCCAGCGGCCTATTGCTTTCGCCTCTCTGCAAGCAAACTCCCAGCGGCGTATTGCTTTGCCTCTCGGTCAAGGAAATCTCCAGCGGCGTATTGCTTTCGCCTCTCTGCAAGCAAACTCCCAGCGGCGTATTGCTTTGCCTCTCGGTCAATGAAATCTCCAGCGGCGTATTGCTTTCGCCTCTCTGCAAGCAAACTCCCAGCGGCGTATAGCTTTGCCTCCGTCGACTTCCAAGTTCCAGCGGCGTATTGCTTTGCCTCTCGGTCAAGGAAATCTCCAGCGGCGTATTGCTTTCGCCTCTCTGCAAGCAAACTCCCAGCGACGTATTGCTTTGCCTCTCGGTCAAGGAAATCTCCAGCGGCGTATTGCTTTCGCCTCTCTGCAAGCAAACTCCCAGCGGCGTATTGCTTTGCCTCTCGGTCAATGAAATCTCCAGCGGCGTATTGCTTTCGCCTCTCTGCAAGCAAACTCCCAGCGGCGTATTGCTATGCCTCTCGGTCAAGGAAATCTCCAGCGGCGTATTGCTTTCGCCTCTCTGCAAGCAAACTCCCAGCGGCGTATTGCTTTGCCTCCGTCGACTTCCAAGTTCCAGCGGCGTATTGCTTTGCCTCTCGGTCAAGGAAATCTCCAGCGGCGTATTGCTTTCGCCTCTCTGCAAGCAAACTCCCAGCGGCGTATTGCTTTGCCTCTCGGTCAATGAAATCTCCAGCGGCGTATTGCTTTCGCCTCTCTGCAAGCAAACTCCCAGGGCGTATTGCTTTGCCTCCGTCGACTTCCAAGTTCCAGCGGCGTATTGCTTTGCCTCTCGGTCAAGGAAATCTCCAGCGGCGTAGTGCTTTCGCCTCTCTGCAAGCAAACTCCCAGCGGCGTATTGCTTTGCCTCTCGGTCAATGAAATCTCCAGCGGCGTATTGCTTTCGCCTCTCTGCAAGCAAACTCCCAGCGGCGTATTGCTTTCGCCTCTCTGCATGCAAACTCCCAGCGGCGTATTGCTTTGCCTCTCGGTCAATGAAATCTCCAGCGGCGTATTGCTTTCGCCTCTCTGCAAGCAAATTCCCAGCGGCGTATTGCTTTGCCTCTCGGTCAAGGAAATCTCCAGCGGCGTATTGCTTTCGCCTCTCTGCAAGCAAACTCCCAGCGGCGTATTGCTTTGCCTCTCGGTCAAGGAAATCTCCAGCGGCGTATTGCTTTCGCCTCTCTGCATGCAAACTCCCAGCGGCGTATTGCTTTGCCTCCGTCGACTTCCAAGTTCCAGCGGCGTATTGCTTTGCCTCTCGGTCAAGGAAATCTCCAGCGGCGTATTGCTTTCGCCTCTCTGCAAGCAAACTCCCAGCGGCGTATTGCTTTGCCTCTCGGTCAATGAAATCTCCAGCGGCGTATTGCTCTCGCCTCTTGATGAGGTCTTTCAGTGAAACTCAGTCTTTTATTAGAAAGGTTTGGATTTATTAGTTAAAGTATCGCAACATGAGGCACTTGTCCTTGCTCGCTCGCTGTACTTATAGTAGTGTAACGTTCGCAGTTCGTCCTCATTGGAGGGGCTACCAGCCGACGTCGCTGGAGTCGCGCGCGCCAGATTTAAATGCAACCTTTTTCCACTTCGGGATATCAACACTCTCCCTAAAAGGTTTACAATTTTGCTTTAAGTCTGATTTACATTTTATTCCCATCTGTTCTCGAAGGAACTCGAATCTGGTCTTATTTAGTGGCTTCGTTAATATATCCGCAAGTTGATTTTCTGTACGAACATATTGCACATCAATCAATTTCTTTTCGAACAGGTCGCGTACAAAGTGAAATTTAACATCTACGTGTTTAGTTCGCTGGTGAAATTCTGGGTTCTTTATTAGTCTTAGCGCGCTTTGATTATCGACAAGGAGTACGTTTTCCCTGATTTCAAAACCCAGGTCTTTTAGCAATCTCACCGTCCACACATTATTCTTTGCTGCCATTGCCGCACTGACGAATTCTGCTTCGGTTGTCGAGAGTGCGACAGATTGTTGTTTTTTGCTTTGCCAGCTGATCGCTGCGCCGGTGAGCAAACATAGTACACCGCTCGTTGATTTACGCGATACGTGATCTCCCGCAAAGTCGGCGTCGGATAGAGTTACAAAATCAGAGTTCATTCCGTATAAAAGTCCATAGTTATATGTCCCTTTTACATATCGAATAATCCGCTTAACTAGATTCCAATGCGCGAGTGTTGGGTTTTCAAGCGCTCTGGAAGCAATGTTCACCGCAAAAGCGATGTCCGGCCTGCTTACGATCTGAAGATGCATTAGGCTTCCGACAGCCTCGCGATAAGGCACCATTTCGTCAACCTTGTTGGAACCGTTCGCATTCCATCCGCACTCTATCGGAGTTTTTACGTCTTTAGCTTCAGACAGTCCAAATTTGTCAACCATTTTTTTCGTGTATCTTTCTTGGTTTACAAAAATCAGACCCTCCGATGTTTTTGTAATTTCCACACCGACGAAATATTTTACATTTATAAATACATTTGTTTTAAATTCTTTACACAGTTCACTTATGAAAAGATCAATTTCCTGAACATTCGAACCGACTATCAATCCGTCATCAACCCAGAGAGCCAGCAGCATCGTGCTTCCGTCTTCCATGCAGCAGTACAGGCAGGGATCCGCCGAGCTCTCCCTAAAACTATGCTTACTTAAAAAATTCGAGAAGCGTTTACTCCAGCATCTCGGTGCTTGTTTAAGACCATATAAGCTTTTTTGCAATTTGCATATCCGATTAGAGCCATCGTCGAACCCTTCAGGTTGCTGCATGAAAATCTCTTCATCAAGGTTTCCATACAGAAACGCAGTCTTAACATCGAATTGTCGTAGATATAAGTTTCGTAGTGCTGCTAAACTTAACACTACTCTTAGCGTGTCGTATCGAACTACAGGACTAAATGTTTCTTTGAAGTCAATTCCTTCGCGTTGTGCCCATCCCTTTATCACTAGTCGCGCTTTATACAGTTTTTTATTATTATCCGAATTTTCTTTTATTTTGTACACCCATTTGTTATTAAGAATTTTTACATTGTTCGGTTTTTCTACTAAGGTCCACGTTTTGTTTTCGCGTAGGGAATTCAACTCGTCTTGCATCGCGTCATTCCAGTTCTTAGATTTATTTGAGTTGATTGCCGCGTCGTAATTTCGCGGAGTTGCTTCTACAAAATTAACAATTGGATTGCCGTACAATTCTGGTTTTTGTAATTTCGATCTATCTCTCAAATTTCTAATTTTGACCGTTTGATCGTCATCGTTGTCATCGCGTTCAGAATTACTTGAATTATCTTTTTCATTTTTTCCTTTATCGTATTCGACTTCATTTTTTACCTTTTTTCTTTCGAATTCTATGTAACATGACGATAGCTTTTCTTCTCTAAAAATAACATCGCGGCTTTCAATCACTGTACATTTTTCCGGCACGTATACTCTATAGCCTTTTAGATTTTCTTTATACCCGACGAAGAAACCTCGCATGGCCTTTTTATCTAGTTTACGTCGTTTTTCTTTTGGTACGTGAACAAAACATTCGGTGCCGAATATTTTTAAATGTTTAATCGTCGCGACCCTATTAAACCATAGTTCGTAAGGCGTTTTGTTCGCGAATTTCGTGGGTCCACTTCTATTTAGTACGTATACTGAAAAGTTTATCGCTTCGGCCCACAAAAATTTCGGTAGGTTGTCCTTCGCGTACAAAACTGACCTCGCCGCTTCTACCAAAATTCTATTCTCGCGTTCGGCAGTGCCATTTTGTTCTGGTGTATATGGAACTGTTACGACATGCCTTATCCCTTTTTCACGGAGAAAATCGGTAACTACCTTATTGACGTATTCTTTACCTCCGTCTGTGACTATTTCTTTGATATCTTTTCCGAATTGGTTTTTTATTTCGTTACACAAGATTTTTATCTTATCAATAACTTCTGACTTTTGTCGTAAGAAATAAATTGTGCGGAAGCTTGAATACTCATCTTTGAATACCACATAATACCGATTTTTTCCTAACGAGTCTACCTCCATCGGCCCACATACGTCGGAGTAGATTCTTTCTCTTGGTTCAGTCGCTTTGACTTCTTCTTCTCTTTTACAGAAGGCTAAACGGTGGTGTTTACCCATAACACACGCGTCGCAGAATTCTTTATTTACATTTACATCGATTTCGAGATTTTCCAGGAATCTCTTTACGTGTCTTTTGTTTTGGTGCGCTAATCGCTCGTGCCATAGTTGCAGAGAATCTATTGTTTGAGTCTTGTTCGCGAAACTAGGTAATGTAACACGTAAGTCTAAACGATATAATTGTCCAGACTCTATGCCCGTAGCTACTGTTTTTCCTTCCCTTTTAAGAATACATTCTTTTCCTTTCTTTAAAATCAGGAAATCGATGCCCCTGTTCGCGGCCTTTCTAACAGAAAATAAATTTACATTCAATTTCGGTACATATAGAACATTATGTATTGAACCCGTTACCCATTCATCTTCGACTCGCGTTTCTATATTTATTTTTCCTCTTCCTAGCGCCATCAGTTGCTCCCCGTTGCTGATTCGAACTTGCAGTGGGACCTCAAATCGTTGAAAATGAGCAAACCAGTCCTTGTGGAAGGTCATGTGATCTGATGCGCCGGAGTCTATCACCCAGTGGTCGTCGACGTGGTCATCATTCGCGTTTATCATAAATGATACGGAATTGTTGTTCGATTCCATGGAATACTTTTTGTCGTTTTTGGGGCAGTTTCTGGCGAAATGTCCTTTTGCACCGCACGCGTAACAGCCTTTGCAGTTTTTCTGTGTGTGTCCCCACCGACCGCATGAATAACATCGACTCGAAAGTTTCATTTTATTTTCACGCTCACATGGCTCTGCTTGGTGTTTCGTGTTTGTGTTCTTCGATCTTGTTTGTCTATTCACCTTGACCTTCGAAGTTAGAGCAACCGTTGAATCTTCCAGAGCGGTTTCTACTGTGCGTGTTTCTTCCGTCATCAGTCGAGCCAATAGATTTGCCATGGTCCTTTTTGCGCTTTCCGTACTGTCCCATGCACTGTGAAAATGATGGTACACGTGTGGCAAAGTTGATAGAATTCGTGAAATCACCATCGTGTCCGAGATTTCACCTCCTAGTGTTTTCATTTTTCGAACTAACTGTTCAACTCTTGAAAAGTTCGACGCAACGCCTACCGTTGTATCCCACTTAAAATCAAAGAACTGCTTTTGCGTTAAGGACAGACTTTCCTCACTTTTTAAATCGTACACACTACACAGCTTTTGCCACATATCATACGCAGTTTCACAGTTCATTATCAACTTTAAAGGTTCATTTTCTACCGTCGTAACTATTAGTTTCTTGGCGGTTTTGTTTCCCTTTAGCCATTCTTTAAGCTTTTTTTCTTCCGTTGCTGTAGGTCTTGCACGTTCACCTTTACATATGTCTAGTAAATCGTCGTCGTCGAGCAAAACTTCCAGCACGAACTTCCACTGCTGCCAATTATCAGCACTACGTAGTTTTTCAATCTTCGAGCCGGTCTCCATATTTGCCCCCCGTCGGAAAATTCCACGTGTAGACACAGGTTACTTATGAAACGAATTTTTCGACAACTTATGCACTTTTCACACGCGTTCTAAACCTTCTTCTCGGCTGGTACTGGGCCCATAACCTGATGAGGTCTTTCAGTGAAACTCAGTCTTTTATTAGAAAGGTTTGGATTTATTAGTTAAAGTATCGCAACATGAGGCACTTGTCCTTGCTCGCTCGCTGTACTTATAGTAGTGTAACGTTCGCAGTTCGTCCTCATTGGAGGGGCTACCAGCCGACGTCGCTGGAGTCGCGCGCGCCAGATTTAAATGCAACCTTTTTCCACTTCGGGATATCAACACCTCTCTGCAAGCAAACTCCCAGGGCGTATTGCTTTGCCTCCGTCGACTTCCAAGTTCCAGCGGCGTATTGCTTTGCCTCTCGGTCAAGGAAATCTCCAGCGGCGTAGTGCTTTCGCCTCTCTGCAAGCAAACTCCCAGCGGCGTATTGCTTTGCCTCTCGGTCAAGGAAATCTCCAGCGGCGTATTGCTTTCGCCTCTCTGCAAGCAAACTCCCAGCGGCGTATTGCTTTGCCTCTCGGTCAATGAAATCTCCAGCGGCGTATTGCTTTCGCCTTTCTGCAAGCAAACTCCCAGCGGCGTATTGCTTTGCCTCCGTCGACTTCCAAGTTCCAGCGGCGTATTGCTTTGCCTCTCGGTCAAGGAAATCTCCAGCGGCGTATTGCTTTCGCCTCTCTGCAAGCAAACTCCCAGCGGCGTATTGCTTTGCCTCTCGGTCAATGAAATCTCCAGCGGCGTATTGCTTTCGCCTCTCTGCAAGCAAACTCCCAGCGGCGTATTGCTTTGCCTCTCGGTCAATGAAATCTCCAGCGGCGTATTGTTTTCGCCTCTCTGCAAGCAAACTCCCAGCGGCGTATTGCTTTGCCTCCGTCGACTTCCAAGCTCCAGCGGCGTATTGCTTTGCCTCTCGGTCAAGGAAATCTCCAGCGGCGTATTGCTTTCGCCTCTCTGCAAGCAAACTCCCAGCGGCGTATTGCTTTGCCTCTCGGTCAATGAAATCTCCAGCGGCGTATTGCTTTCGCCTCTCTGCAAGCAAACTCCCAGCGGCGTATTGCTTTGCCTCCCGGTCAATGAAATCTCCAGCGGCGTATTGCTTTCGCCTCTCTGCAAGCAAACTCCCAGCGGCGTATTGCTTTGCCTCTCGGTCAAGGAAATCCCCAGCGGCGTATTGCTTTGCCTCTCGGTCAAGGAAATCTCCAGCGGCGTATTGCTTTCGCCTCTCTGCAAGCAAACTCCCAGCGGCGTATTGCTTTGCCTCTCGGTCAATGAAATCTCCAGCGGCGTATTGCTTTCGCCTCTCTGCAAGCAAACTCCCAGCGGCGTATTGCTTTGCCACTCGGTCAAGGAAATCTCCAGCGGCGTATTGTTTTCGCCTCTCTGCAAGCAAACTCCCAGCGGCGTATTGCTTTGCCTCTCGGTCAATGAAATCTCCAGCGGCCTATTGCTTTCGCCTCTCTGCAAGCAAACTCCCAGCGGCGTATTGCTTTGCCTCTCGGTCAAGGAAATCTCCAGCGGCGTATTGCTTTCGCCTCTCTGCAAGCAAACTCCCAGCGGCGTATTGCTTTGCCTCTCGGTCAATGAAATCTCCAGCGGCGTATTGCTTTCGCCTCTCTGCAAGCAAACTCCCAGCGGCGTATTGCTTTGCCACTCGGTCAAGGAAATCTCCAGCGGCGTGTTGTTTTCGCCTCTCTGCAAGCAAACTCCCAGCGGCGTATTGCTTTGCCTCTCGGTCAATGAAATCTCCAGCGGCCTATTGCTTTCGCCTCTCTGCAAGCAAACTCCCAGCGGCGTATTGCTTTGCCTCTCGGTCAAGGAAATCTCCAGCGGCGTATTGCTTTCGCCTCTCTGCAAGCAAACTCCCAGCGGCGTAATGCTTTGACTCTCGGTCAATGAAATCTCCAGCGGCGTATTGCTTTCGCCTCTCTGCAAGCAAACTCCCAGCGGCGTATAGCTTTGCCTCCGTCGACTTCCAAGTTCCAGCGGCGTATTGCTTTGCCTCTCGGTCAAGGAAATCTCCAGCGGCGTATTGCTTTCGCCTCTCTGCAAGCAAACTCCCAGCGACGTATTGCTTTGCCTCTCGGTCAAGGAAATCTCCAGCGGCGTATTGCTTTCGCCTCTCTGCAAGCAAACTCCCAGCGGCGTATTGCTTTGCCTCTCGGTCAATGAAATCTCCAGCGGCGTATTGCTTTCGCCTCTCTGCAAGCAAACTCCCAGCGGCGTATTGCTATGCCTCTCGGTCAAGGAAATCTCCAGCGGCGTATTGCTTTCGCCTCTCTGCAAGCAAACTCCCAGCGGCGTATTGCTTTGCCTCCGTCGACTTCCAAGTTCCAGCGGCGTATTGCTTTGCCTCTCGGTCAAGGAAATCTCCAGCGTCGTATTGCTTTCGCCTCTCTGCAAGCAAACTCCCAGCGGCGTATTGCTTTGCCTCTCGGTCAATGAAATCTCCAGCGGCGTATTGCTTTCGCCTCTCTGCAAGCAAACTCCCAGGGCGTATTGCTTTGCCTCCGTCGACTTCCAAGTTCCAGCGGCGTATTGCTTTGCCTCTCGGTCAAGGAAATCTCCAGCGGCGTAGTGCTTTCGCCTCTCTGCAAGCAAACTCCCAGCGGCGTATTGCTTTGCCTCTCGGTCAATGAAATCTCCAGCGGCGTATTGCTTTCGCCTCTCTGCAAGCAAACTCCCAGCGGCGTATTGCTTTCGCCTCTCTGCATGCAAACTCCCAGCGGCGTATTGCTTTGCCTCTCGGTCAATGAAATCTCCAGCGGCGTATTGCTTTCGCCTCTCTGCAAGCAAATTCCCAGCGGCGTATTGCTTTGCCTCTCGGTCAAGGAAATCTCCAGCGGCGTATTGCTTTCGCCTCTCTGCAAGCAAACTCCCAGCGGCGTATTGCTTTGCCTCTCGGTCAAGGAAATCTCCAGCGGCGTATTGCTTTCGCCTCTCTGCATGCAAACTCCCAGCGGCGTATTGCTTTGCCTCTCGGTCAATGAAATCTCCAGCGGCGTATTGCTTTCGCCTCTCTGCAAGCAAACTCTCAGCGGCGTATTGCTTTGCCTCTCGGTCAAGGAAATCTCCAGCGGCGTATTGCTTTCGCCTCTCTGCAAGCAAACTCCCAGCGGCGTATTGCTTTGCCTCCGTCGACTTCCAAGTTCCAGCGGCGTATTGCTTTGCCTCTCGGTCAAGGAAATCTCCAGCGGCGTATTGCTTTCGCCTCGCTGCAAGCAAACTCCCAGCGGCGTATTGCTTTGCCTCTCGGTCAAGGAAATCTCCAGCGGCGTATTGCTTTCGCCTCTCTGCAAGCAAACTCCCAGCGGCGTATTGCTTTGCCTCTCGGTCAATGAAATCTCCAGCGGCGTATTGCTTTCGCCTCTCTGCAAGCAAACTCCCAGCGGCGTATTGCTTTGCCTCCGTCGACTTCCAAGTTCCAGCGGCGTATTGCTTTGCCTCTCGGTCAAGGAAATCTCCAGCGGCGTATTGCTTTCGCCTCTCTGCAAGCAAACTCCCAGCGGCGTATTGCTTTGCCTCTCGGTCAAGGAAATCTCCAGCGGCGTATTGCTTTCGCCTCTCTGCAAGCAAACTCCCAGCGGCGTATTGCTTTGCCTCTCGGTCAATGAAATCTCCAGCGGCGTATTGCTTTCGCCTCTCTGCAAGCAAACTCCCAGCGGCGTATTGCTTTGCCTCTCGGTCAATGAAATCTCCAGCGGCGTATTGCTTTCGCCTCTCTGCAAGCAAACTCCCAGCGGAGTATTGCTTTGCCTCTCGGTCAAGGAAATCTCCAGCGGCGTATTGCTTTCGCCTCTCTGCAAGCAAACTCCCAGCGGCGTATTGCTTTGCCTCCGTCGACTTCCAAGTTCCAGCGGCGTATTGCTTTGCCTCTCGGTCAAGGAAATCTCCAGCGGCGTATTGCTTTCGCCTCTCTGCAAGCAAACTCCCAGCGGCGTATTGCTTTGCCTCCGTCGACTTCCAAGTTCCAGCGGCGTATTGCTTTGCCTCTCGGTCAAGGAAATCTCCAGCGGCGTATTGCTTTCGACTCTCTGCAAGCAAACTCCCAGCGGCGTATTGCTTTGCCTCTCGGTCAATGAAATCTCCAGCGGCGTATTGCTTTCGCCTCTCTGCAAGCAAACTCCCAGCGGCGTATTGCTTTGCCTCCGTCGACTTCCAAGTTCCAGCGGCGTATTGCTTTGCCTCTCGGTCAAGGAAATCTCCAGCGGCGTATTGCTTTCGCCTCTCTGCAAGCAAACTCCCAGCGGCGTATTGCTTTGCCTCTCGGTCAATGAAATCTCCAGCGGCGTATTGCTTTCGCCTCTCTGCAAGCAAACTCCCAGCGGCGTATTGCTTTGCCTCTCGGTCAATGAAATCTCCAGCGGCGTATTGTTTTCGCCTCTCTGCAAGCAAACTCCCAGCGGCGTATTGCTTTGCCTCCGTCGACTTCCAAGCTCCAGCGGCGTATTGCTTTGCCTCTCGGTCAAGGAAATCTCCAGCGGCGTATTGCTTTCGCCTCTCTGCAAGCAAACTCCCAGCGGCGTATTGCTTTGCCTCTCGGTCAATGAAATCTCCAGCGGCGTATTGCTTTCGCCTCTCTGCAAGCAAACTCCCAGCGGCGTATTGCTTTGCCTCCCGGTCAATGAAATCTCCAGCGGCGTATTGCTTTCGCCTCTCTGCAAGCAAACTCCCAGCGGCGTATAGCTTTGCCTCTCGGTCAAGGAAATCCCCAGCGGCGTATTGCTTTGCCTCTCGGTCAAGGAAATCTCCAGCGGCGTATTGCTTTCGCCTCTCTGCAAGCAAACTCCCAGCGACGTATTGCTTTGCCTCTCGGTCAAGGAAATCTCCAGCGGCGTATTGCTTTCGCCTCTCTGCAAGCAAACTCCCAGCGGCGTATTGCTTTGCCTCTCGGTCAATGAAATCTCCAGCGGCGTATTGCTTTCGCCTCTCTGCAAGCAAACTCCCAGCGGCGTATTGCTATGCCTCTCGGTCAAGGAAATCTCCAGCGGCGTATTGCTTTCGCCTCTCTGCAAGCAAACTCCCAGCGGCGTATTGCTTTGCCTCCGTCGACTTCCAAGTTCCAGCGGCGTATTGCTTTGCCTCTCGGTCAAGGAAATCTCCAGCGGCGTATTGCTTTCGCCTCTCTGCAAGCAAACTCCCAGCGGCGTATTGCTTTGCCTCTCGGTCAATGAAATCTCCAGCGGCGTATTGCTTTCGCCTCTCTGCAAGCAAACTCCCAGCGGCGTATTGCTTTGCCTCCGTCGACTTCCAAGTTCCAGCGGCGTATTGTTTTGCCTCTCGGTCAAGGAAATCTCCAGCGGCGTATTGCTTTCGCCTCGCTGCAAGCAAACTCCCAGCGGCGTATTGCTTTGCCTCTCGGTCAAGGAAATCTCCAGCGGCGTATTGCTTTCGCCTCTCTGCAAGCAAACTCCCAGCGGCGTATTGCTTTGCCTCTCGGTCAATGAAATCTCCAGCGGCGTATTGCTTTCGCCTCTCTGCAAGCAAACTCCCAGCGGCGTATTGCTTTGCCTCCGTCGACTTCCAAGTTCCAGCGGCGTATTGCTTTGCCTCTCGGTCAAGGAAATCTCCAGCGGCGTATTGCTTTCGCCTCTCTGCAAGCAAACTCCCAGCGGCGTATTGCTTTGCCTCTCGGTCAATGAAATCTCCAGCGGCGTATTGCTTTCGCCTCTCTGCAAGCAAACTTCCAGCGGCGTATTGCTTTGCCACTCGGTCAAGGAAATCTCCAGCGGCGTATTGCTTTCGCCTCTCTGCATGCAAACTCCCAGCGGCGTATTGCTTTGCCTCTCGGTCAATGAAATCTCCAGCGGCGTATTGCTTTCGCCTCTCTGCAAGCAAACTCCCAGCGGCGTATTGCTTTGCCTCTCGGTCAAGGAAATCTCCAGCGGCGTATTGCTTTCGCCTCTCTGCAAGCAAACTCCCAGCGGCGTATTGCTTTGCCTCCGTCGACTTCCAAGTTCCAGCGGCGTATTGCTTTGCCTCTCGGTCAAGGAAATCTCCAGCGGCGTATTGCTTTCGCCTCGCTGCAAGCAAACTCCCAGCGGCGTATTGCTTTGCCTCTCGGTCAAGGAAATCTCCAGCGGCGTATTGCTTTCGCCTCTCTGCAAGCAAACTCCCAGCGGCGTATTGCTTTGCCTCTCGGTCAATGAAATCTCCAGCGGCGTATTGCTTTCGCCTCTCTGCAAGCAAACTCCCAGCGGCGTATTGCTTTGCCTCCGTCGACTTCCAAGTTCCAGCGGCGTATTGCTTTGCCTCTCGGTCAAGGAAATCTCCAGCGGCGTATTGCTTTCGCCTCTCTGCAAGCAAACTCCCAGCGGCGTATTGCTTTGCCTCTCGGTCAAGGAAATCTCCAGCGGCGTATTGCTTTCGCCTCTCTGCAAGCAAACTCCCAGCGGCGTATTGCTTTGCCTCTCGGTCAATGAAATCTCCAGCGGCGTATTGCTTTCGCCTCTCTGCAAGCAAACTCCCAGCGGCGTATTGCTTTGCCTCTCGGTCAATGAAATCTCCAGCGGCGTATTGCTTTCGCCTCTCTGCAAGCAAACTCCCAGCGGAGTATTGCTTTGCCTCTCGGTCAAGGAAATCTCCAGCGGCGTATTGCTTTCGCCTCTCTGCAAGCAAACTCCCAGCGGCGTATTGCTTTGCCTCCGTCGACTTCCAAGTTCCAGCGGCGTATTGCTTTGCCTCTCGGTCAAGGAAATCTCCAGCGGCGTATTGCTTTCGCCTCTCTGCAAGCAAACTCCCAGCGGCGTATTGCTTTGCCTCCGTCGACTTCCAAGTTCCAGCGGCGTATTGCTTTGCCTCTCGGTCAAGGAAATCTCCAGCGGCGTATTGCTTTCGCCTCTCTGCAAGCAAACTCCCAGCGGCGTATTGCTTTGCCTCTCGGTCAATGAAATCTCCAGCGGCGTATTGCTTTCGCCTCTCTGCAAGCAAACTCCCAGCGGCGTATTGCTTTGCCTCCGTCGACTTCCAAGTTCCAGCGGCGTATTGCTTTGCCTCTCGGTCAAGGAAATCTCCAGCGGCGTATTGCTTTCGCCTCTCTGCAAGCAAACTCCCAGCGGCGTATTGCTTTGCCTCTCGGTCAATGAAATCTCCAGCGGCGTATTGCTTTCGCCTCTTTGCAAGCAAACTCCCAGCGGCGTATTGCTTTGCCTCTCGGTCAATGAAATCTCCAGCGGCGTATTGTTTTCGCCTCTCTGCAAGCAAACTCCCAGCGGCGTATTGCTTTGCCTCCGTCGACTTCCAAGCTCCAGCGGCGTATTGCTTTGCCTCTCGGTCAAGGAAATCTCCAGCGGCGTATTCCTTTCGCCTCTCTGCAAGCAAACTCCCAGCGGCGTATTGCTTTGCCTCTCGGTCAATGAAATCTCCAGCGGCGTATTGCTTTCGCCTCTCTGCAAGCAAACTCCCAGCGGCGTATTGCTTTGCCTCCCGGTCAATGAAATCTCCAGCGGCGTATTGCTTTCGCCTCTCTGCAAGCAAACTCCCAGCGGCGTATAGCTTTGCCTCTCGGTCAAGGAAATCCCCAGCGGCGTATTGCTTTGCCTCTCGGTCAAGGAAATCTCCAGCGGCGTATTGCTTTCGCCTCTCTGCAAGCAAACTCCCAGCGACGTATTGCTTTGCCTCTCGGTCAAGGAAATCTCCAGCGGCGTATTGCTTTCGCCTCTCTGCAAGCAAACTCCCAGCGGCGTATTGCTTTGCCTCTCGGTCAATGAAATCTCCAGCGGCGTATTGCTTTCGCCTCTCTGCAAGCAAACTCCCAGCGGCGTATTGCTATGCCTCTCGGTCAAGGAAATCTCCAGCGGCGTATTGCTTTCGCCTCTCTGCAAGCAAACTCCCAGCGGCGTATTGCTTTGCCTCCGTCGACTTCCAAGTTCCAGCGGCGTATTGCTTTGCCTCTCGGTCAAGGAAATCTCCAGCGGCGTATTGCTTTCGCCTCTCTGCAAGCAAACTCCCAGCGGCGTATTGCTTTGCCTCTCGGTCAATGAAATCTCCAGCGGCGTATTGCTTTCGCCTCTCTGCAAGCAAACTCCCAGCGGCGTATTGCTTTGCCTCCGTCGACTTCCAAGTTCCAGCGGCGTATTGTTTTGCCTCTCGGTCAAGGAAATCTCCAGCGGCGTATTGCTTTCGCCTCGCTGCAAGCAAACTCCCAGCGGCGTATTGCTTTGCCTCTCGGTCAAGGAAATCTCCAGCGGCGTATTGCTTTCGCCTCTCTGCAAGCAAACTCCCAGCGGCGTATTGCTTTGCCTCTCGGTCAATGAAATCTCCAGCGGCGTATTGCTTTCGCCTCTCTGCAAGCAAACTCCCAGCGGCGTATTGCTTTGCCTCCGTCGACTTCCAAGTTCCAGCGGCGTATTGCTTTGCCTCTCGGTCAAGGAAATCTCCAGCGGCGTATTGCTTTCGCCTCTCTGCAAGCAAACTCCCAGCGGCGTATTGCTTTGCCTCTCGGTCAATGAAATCTCCAGCGGCGTATTGCTTTCGCCTCTCTGCAAGCAAACTCCCAGCGGCGTATTGCTTTGCCACTCGGTCAAGGAAATCTCCAGCGGCGTATTGCTTTCGCCTCTCTGCATGCAAACTCCCAGCGGCGTATTGCTTTGCCTCTCGGTCAATGAAATCTCCAGCGGCGTATTGCTTTCGCCTCTCTGCAAGCAAATTCCCAGCGGCGTATTGCTTTGCCTCTCGGTCAAGGAAATCTCCAGCGGCGTATTGCTTTCGCCTCTCTGCAAGCAAACTCCCAGCGGCGTATTGCTTTGCCTCTCGGTCAATGAAATCTCCAGCGGCGTATTGCTTTCGCCTCTCTGCAAGCAAACTCCCAGCGGCGTATTGCTTTGCCTCCGTCGACTTCCAAGTTCCAGCGGCGTAAAGCTTTGCCTCTCGGTCAAGGAAATCTCCAGCGGCGTATTGCTTTCGCCTCTCTGCAAGCAAACTCCCAGCGGCGTATTGCTTTGCCTCTCGGTCAATGAAATCTCCAGCGGCGTATTGCTTTCGCCTCTCTGCAAGCAAACTCCCAGCGGCGTATTGCTTTGCCTCTCGGTCAATGAAATCTCCAGCGGCGTATTGTTTTCGCCTCTCTGCAAGCAAACTCCCAGCGGCGTATTGCTTTGCCTCCGTCGACTTCCAAGCTCCAGCGGCGTATTGCTTTGCCTCTCGGTCAAGGAAATCTCCAGCGGCGTATTGCTTTCGCCTCTCTGCAAGCAAACTCCCAGCGGCGTATTGCTTTGCCTCTCGGTCAATGAAATCTCCAGCGGCGTATTGCTTTCGCCTCTCTGCAAGCAAACTCCCAGCGGCGTATTGTTTTGCCTCTCGGTCAAGGAAATCCCCAGCGGCGTATTGCTTTGCCTCTCGGTCAAGGAAATCTCCAGCGGCGTATTGCTTTCGCCTCTCTGCAAGCAAACTCCCAGCGGCGTATTGCTTTGCCTCTCGGTCAATGAAATCTCCAGCGGCGTATTGCTTTCGCCTCTCTGCAAGCAAACTCCCAGCGGCGTATTGCTTTGCCTCCGTCGACTTCCAAGTTCCAGCGGCGTAAAGCTTTGCCTCTCGGTCAAGGAAATCTCCAGCGGCGTATTGCTTTCGCCTCTCTGCAAGCAAACTCCCAGCGGCGTATTGCTTTGCCTCTCGGTCAATGAAATCTCCAGCGGCGTATTGCTTTCGCCTCTCTGCAAGCAAACTCCCAGCGGCGTATTGCTTTGCCTCTCGGTCAATGAAATCTCCAGCGGCGTATTGTTTTCGCCTCTCTGCAAGCAAACTCCCAGCGGCGTATTGCTTTGCCTCCGTCGACTTCCAAGCTCCAGCGGCGTATTGCTTTGCCTCTCGGTCAAGGAAATCTCCAGCGGCGTATTGCTTTCGCCTCTCTGCAAGCAAACTCCCAGCGGCGTATTGCTTTGCCTCTCGGTCAATGAAATCTCCAGCGGCGTATTGCTTTCGCCTCTCTGCAAGCAAACTCCCAGCGGCGTATTGCTTTGCCTCTCGGTCAAGGAAATCCCCAGCGGCGTATTGCTTTGCCTCTCGGTCAATGAAATCTCCAGCGGCGTATTGCTTTCGCCTCTCTGCAAGCAAACTCCCAGCGGCGTATTGCTTTGCCTCCCGGTCAATGAAATCTCCAGCGGCGTATTGCTTTCGCCTCTCTGCAAGCAAACTCCCAGCGGCGTATTGCTTTGCCTCTCGGTCAAGGAAATCCCCAGCGGCGTATTGTTTTGCCTCTCGGTCAAGGAAATCTCCAGCGGCGTATTGCTTTCGCCTCTCTGCAAGCAAACTCCCAGCGGCGTATTGCTTTGCCTCTCGGTCAATGAAATCTCCAGCGGCGTATTGCTTTCGCCTCTCTGCAAGCAAACTCCCAGCGGCGTATTGCTTTGCCACTCGGTCAAGGAAATCTCCAGCGGCGTATTGCTTTCGCCTCTCTGCATGCAAACTCCCAGCGGCGTATTGCTTTGCCTCTCGGTCAATGAAATCTCCAGCGGCGTATTGCTTTCGCCTCTCTGCAAGCAAATTCCCAGCGGCGTATTGCTTTGCCTCTCGGTCAAGGAAATCTCCAGCGGCGTATTGCTTTCGCCTCTCTGCAAGCAAACTCCCAGCGGCGTATTGCTTTGCCTCTCGGTCAATGAAATCTCCAGCGGCGTATTGCTTTCGCCTCTCTGCAAGCAAACTCCCAGCGGCGTATTGCTTCGCCTCCGTCGACTTCCAAGTTCCAGCGGCGTATTGCTTTGCCTCTCGGTCAAGGAAATCTCCAGCGGCGTATTGCTTTCGCCTCTCTGCAAGCAAACTCCCAGCGGCGTATTGCTTTGCCTCTCGGTCAATGAAATCTCCAGCGGCGTATTGCTTTCGCCTCTCTGCAAGCAAACTCCCAGCGGCGTATTGCTTTGCCTCTCGGTCAATGAAATCTCCAGCGGCGTATTGTTTTCGCCTCTCTGCAAGCAAACTCCCAGCGGCGTATTGCTTTGCCTCCGTCGACTTCCAAGCTCCAGCGGCGTATTGCTTTGCCTCTCGGTCAAGGAAATCTCCAGCGGCGTATTGCTTTCGCCTCTCTGCAAGCAAACTCCCAGCGGCGTATTGCTTTGCCTCTCGGTCAATGAAATCTCCAGCGGCGTATTGCTTTCGCCTCTCTGCAAGCAAACTCCCAGCGGCGTATTGCTTTGCCACTCGGTCAAGGAAATCTCCAGCGGCGTATTGTTTTCGCCTCTCTGCAAGCAAACTCCCAGCGGCGTATTGCTTTGCCTCTCGGTCAATGAAATCTCCAGCGGCCTATTGCTTTCGCCTCTCTGCAAGCAAACTCCCAGCGGCGTATTGCTTTACCTCTCGGTCAAGGAAATCTCCAGCGGCGTATTGCTTTCGCCTCTCTGCAAGCAAACTCCCAGCGGCGTATTGCTTTGCCTCTCGGTCAATGAAATCTCCAGCGGCGTATTGCTTTCGCCTCTCTGCAAGCAAACTCCCAGCGGCGTATAGCTTTGCCTCCGTCGACTTCCAAGTTCCAGCGGCGTATTGTTTTGCCTCTCGGTCAATGAAATCTCCAGCGGCGTATTGCTTTCGCCTCTCTGCAAGCAAACTCCCAGCGGCGTATTGCTTTGCCTCTCGGTCAATGAAATCTCCAGCGGCGTATTGTTTTCGCCTCTCTGCAAGCAAACTCCCAGCGGCGTATTGCTTTGCCTCCGTCGACTTCCAAGCTCCAGCGGCGTATTGCTTTGCCTCTCGGTCAAGGAAATCTCCAGCGGCGTATTGCTTTCGCCTCTCTGCAAGCAAACTCCCAGCGGCGTATTGCTTTGCCTCTCGGTCAATGAAATCTCCAGCGGCGTATTGCTTTCGCCTCTCTGCAAGCAAACTCCCAGCGGCGTATTGCTTTGCCTCCCGGTCAATGAAATCTCCAGCGGCGTATTGCTTTCGCCTCTCTGCAAGCAAACTCCCAGCGGCGTATAGCTTTGCCTCTCGGTCAAGGAAATCCCCAGCGGCGTATTGCTTTGCCTCTCGGTCAAGGAAATCTCCAGCGGCGTATTGCTTTCGCCTCTCTGCAAGCAAACTCCCAGCGACGTATTGCTTTGCCTCTCGGTCAAGGAAATCTCCAGCGGCGTATTGCTTTCGCCTCTCTGCAAGCAAACTCCCAGCGGCGTATTGCTTTGCCTCTCGGTCAATGAAATCTCCAGCGGCGTATTGCTTTCGCCTCTCTGCAAGCAAACTCCCAGCGGCGTATTGCTATGCCTCTCGGTCAAGGAAATCTCCAGCGGCGTATTGCTTTCGCCTCTCTGCAAGCAAACTCCCAGCGGCGTATTGCTTTGCCTCCGTCGACTTCCAAGTTCCAGCGGCGTATTGCTTTGCCTCTCGGTCAAGGAAATCTCCAGCGGCGTATTGCTTTCGCCTCTCTGCAAGCAAACTCCCAGCGGCGTATTGCTTTGCCTCTCGGTCAATGAAATCTCCAGCGGCGTATTGCTTTCGCCTCTCTGCAAGCAAACTCCCAGCGGCGTATTGCTTTGCCTCCGTCGACTTCCAAGTTCCAGCGGCGTATTGTTTTGCCTCTCGGTCAAGGAAATCTCCAGCGGCGTATTGCTTTCGCCTCGCTGCAAGCAAACTCCCAGCGGCGTATTGCTTTGCCTCTCGGTCAAGGAAATCTCCAGCGGCGTATTGCTTTCGCCTCTCTGCAAGCAAACTCCCAGCGGCGTATTGCTTTGCCTCTCGGTCAATGAAATCTCCAGCGGCGTATTGCTTTCGCCTCTCTGCAAGCAAACTCCCAGCGGCGTATTGCTTTGCCTCCGTCGACTTCCAAGTTCCAGCGGCGTATTGCTTTGCCTCTCGGTCAAGGAAATCTCCAGCGGCGTATTGCTTTCGCCTCTCTGCAAGCAAACTCCCAGCGGCGTATTGCTTTGCCTCTCGGTCAATGAAATCTCCAGCGGCGTATTGCTTTCGCCTCTCTGCAAGCAAACTTCCAGCGGCGTATTGCTTTGCCACTCGGTCAAGGAAATCTCCAGCGGCGTATTGCTTTCGCCTCTCTGCATGCAAACTCCCAGCGGCGTATTGCTTTGCCTCTCGGTCAATGAAATCTCCAGCGGCGTATTGCTTTCGCCTCTCTGCAAGCAAACTCCCAGCGGCGTATTGCTTTGCCTCTCGGTCAAGGAAATCTCCAGCGGCGTATTGCTTTCGCCTCTCTGCAAGCAAACTCCCAGCGGCGTATTGCTTTGCCTCCGTCGACTTCCAAGTTCCAGCGGCGTATTGCTTTGCCTCTCGGTCAAGGAAATCTCCAGCGGCGTATTGCTTTCGCCTCGCTGCAAGCAAACTCCCAGCGGCGTATTGCTTTGCCTCTCGGTCAAGGAAATCTCCAGCGGCGTATTGCTTTCGCCTCTCTGCAAGCAAACTCCCAGCGGCGTATTGCTTTGCCTCTCGGTCAATGAAATCTCCAGCGGCGTATTGCTTTCGCCTCTCTGCAAGCAAACTCCCAGCGGCGTATTGCTTTGCCTCCGTCGACTTCCAAGTTCCAGCGGCGTATTGCTTTGCCTCTCGGTCAAGGAAATCTCCAGCGGCGTATTGCTTTCGCCTCTCTGCAAGCAAACTCCCAGCGGCGTATTGCTTTGCCTCTCGGTCAAGGAAATCTCCAGCGGCGTATTGCTTTCGCCTCTCTGCAAGCAAACTCCCAGCGGCGTATTGCTTTGCCTCTCGGTCAATGAAATCTCCAGCGGCGTATTGCTTTCGCCTCTCTGCAAGCAAACTCCCAGCGGCGTATTGCTTTGCCTCTCGGTCAATGAAATCTCCAGCGGCGTATTGCTTTCGCCTCTCTGCAAGCAAACTCCCAGCGGAGTATTGCTTTGCCTCTCGGTCAAGGAAATCTCCAGCGGCGTATTGCTTTCGCCTCTCTGCAAGCAAACTCCCAGCGGCGTATTGCTTTGCCTCCGTCGACTTCCAAGTTCCAGCGGCGTATTGCTTTGCCTCTCGGTCAAGGAAATCTCCAGCGGCGTATTGCTTTCGCCTCTCTGCAAGCAAACTCCCAGCGGCGTATTGCTTTGCCTCCGTCGACTTCCAAGTTCCAGCGGCGTATTGCTTTGCCTCTCGGTCAAGGAAATCTCCAGCGGCGTATTGCTTTCGCCTCTCTGCAAGCAAACTCCCAGCGGCGTATTGCTTTGCCTCTCGGTCAATGAAATCTCCAGCGGCGTATTGCTTTCGCCTCTCTGCAAGCAAACTCCCAGCGGCGTATTGCTTTGCCTCCGTCGACTTCCAAGTTCCAGCGGCGTATTGCTTTGCCTCTCGGTCAAGGAAATCTCCAGCGGCGTATTGCTTTCGCCTCTCTGCAAGCAAACTCCCAGCGGCGTATTGCTTTGCCTCTCGGTCAATGAAATCTCCAGCGGCGTATTGCTTTCGCCTCTTTGCAAGCAAACTCCCAGCGGCGTATTGCTTTGCCTCTCGGTCAATGAAATCTCCAGCGGCGTATTGTTTTCGCCTCTCTGCAAGCAAACTCCCAGCGGCGTATTGCTTTGCCTCCGTCGACTTCCAAGCTCCAGCGGCGTATTGCTTTGCCTCTCGGTCAAGGAAATCTCCAGCGGCGTATTCCTTTCGCCTCTCTGCAAGCAAACTCCCAGCGGCGTATTGCTTTGCCTCTCGGTCAATGAAATCTCCAGCGGCGTATTGCTTTCGCCTCTCTGCAAGCAAACTCCCAGCGGCGTATTGCTTTGCCTCCCGGTCAATGAAATCTCCAGCGGCGTATTGCTTTCGCCTCTCTGCAAGCAAACTCCCAGCGGCGTATAGCTTTGCCTCTCGGTCAAGGAAATCCCCAGCGGCGTATTGCTTTGCCTCTCGGTCAAGGAAATCTCCAGCGGCGTATTGCTTTCGCCTCTCTGCAAGCAAACTCCCAGCGACGTATTGCTTTGCCTCTCGGTCAAGGAAATCTCCAGCGGCGTATTGCTTTCGCCTCTCTGCAAGCAAACTCCCAGCGGCGTATTGCTTTGCCTCTCGGTCAATGAAATCTCCAGCGGCGTATTGCTTTCGCCTCTCTGCAAGCAAACTCCCAGCGGCGTATTGCTATGCCTCTCGGTCAAGGAAATCTCCAGCGGCGTATTGCTTTCGCCTCTCTGCAAGCAAACTCCCAGCGGCGTATTGCTTTGCCTCCGTCGACTTCCAAGTTCCAGCGGCGTATTGCTTTGCCTCTCGGTCAAGGAAATCTCCAGCGGCGTATTGCTTTCGCCTCTCTGCAAGCAAACTCCCAGCGGCGTATTGCTTTGCCTCTCGGTCAATGAAATCTCCAGCGGCGTATTGCTTTCGCCTCTCTGCAAGCAAACTCCCAGCGGCGTATTGCTTTGCCTCCGTCGACTTCCAAGTTCCAGCGGCGTATTGTTTTGCCTCTCGGTCAAGGAAATCTCCAGCGGCGTATTGCTTTCGCCTCGCTGCAAGCAAACTCCCAGCGGCGTATTGCTTTGCCTCTCGGTCAAGGAAATCTCCAGCGGCGTATTGCTTTCGCCTCTCTGCAAGCAAACTCCCAGCGGCGTATTGCTTTGCCTCTCGGTCAATGAAATCTCCAGCGGCGTATTGCTTTCGCCTCTCTGCAAGCAAACTCCCAGCGGCGTATTGCTTTGCCTCCGTCGACTTCCAAGTTCCAGCGGCGTATTGCTTTGCCTCTCGGTCAAGGAAATCTCCAGCGGCGTATTGCTTTCGCCTCTCTGCAAGCAAACTCCCAGCGGCGTATTGCTTTGCCTCTCGGTCAATGAAATCTCCAGCGGCGTATTGCTTTCGCCTCTCTGCAAGCAAACTCCCAGCGGCGTATTGCTTTGCCACTCGGTCAAGGAAATCTCCAGCGGCGTATTGCTTTCGCCTCTCTGCATGCAAACTCCCAGCGGCGTATTGCTTTGCCTCTCGGTCAATGAAATCTCCAGCGGCGTATTGCTTTCGCCTCTCTGCAAGCAAATTCCCAGCGGCGTATTGCTTTGCCTCTCGGTCAAGGAAATCTCCAGCGGCGTATTGCTTTCGCCTCTCTGCAAGCAAACTCCCAGCGGCGTATTGCTTTGCCTCTCGGTCAATGAAATCTCCAGCGGCGTATTGCTTTCGCCTCTCTGCAAGCAAACTCCCAGCGGCGTATTGCTTTGCCTCCGTCGACTTCCAAGTTCCAGCGGCGTAAAGCTTTGCCTCTCGGTCAAGGAAATCTCCAGCGGCGTATTGCTTTCGCCTCTCTGCAAGCAAACTCCCAGCGGCGTATTGCTTTGCCTCTCGGTCAATGAAATCTCCAGCGGCGTATTGCTTTCGCCTCTCTGCAAGCAAACTCCCAGCGGCGTATTGCTTTGCCTCTCGGTCAATGAAATCTCCAGCGGCGTATTGTTTTCGCCTCTCTGCAAGCAAACTCCCAGCGGCGTATTGCTTTGCCTCCGTCGACTTCCAAGCTCCAGCGGCGTATTGCTTTGCCTCTCGGTCAAGGAAATCTCCAGCGGCGTATTGCTTTCGCCTCTCTGCAAGCAAACTCCCAGCGGCGTATTGCTTTGCCTCTCGGTCAATGAAATCTCCAGCGGCGTATTGCTTTCGCCTCTCTGCAAGCAAACTCCCAGCGGCGTATTGTTTTGCCTCTCGGTCAAGGAAATCCCCAGCGGCGTATTGCTTTGCCTCTCGGTCAAGGAAATCTCCAGCGGCGTATTGCTTTCGCCTCTCTGCAAGCAAACTCCCAGCGGCGTATTGCTTTGCCTCTCGGTCAATGAAATCTCCAGCGGCGTATTGCTTTCGCCTCTCTGCAAGCAAACTCCCAGCGGCGTATTGCTTTGCCTCCGTCGACTTCCAAGTTCCAGCGGCGTAAAGCTTTGCCTCTCGGTCAAGGAAATCTCCAGCGGCGTATTGCTTTCGCCTCTCTGCAAGCAAACTCCCAGCGGCGTATTGCTTTGCCTCTCGGTCAATGAAATCTCCAGCGGCGTATTGCTTTCGCCTCTCTGCAAGCAAACTCCCAGCGGCGTATTGCTTTGCC
The DNA here is from genome assembly GCA_951802745.1 of Nomada flava. NCBI lineage: Eukaryota > Metazoa > Arthropoda > Insecta > Hymenoptera > Apidae > Nomada > Nomada flava. The sequence goes on from CATOQN010000045.1 coordinate 3,484,025, forward strand.
TCTCGGTCAATGAAATCTCCAGCGGCGTATTGTTTTCGCCTCTCTGCAAGCAAACTCCCAGCGGCGTATTGCTTTGCCTCCGTCGACTTCCAAGCTCCAGCGGCGTATTGCTTTGCCTCTCGGTCAAGGAAATCTCCAGCGGCGTATTGCTTTCGCCTCTCTGCAAGCAAACTCCCAGCGGCGTATTGCTTTGCCTCTCGGTCAATGAAATCTCCAGCGGCGTATTGCTTTCGCCTCTCTGCAAGCAAACTCCCAGCGGCGTATTGCTTTGCCTCTCGGTCAAGGAAATCCCCAGCGGCGTATTGCTTTGCCTCTCGGTCAATGAAATCTCCAGCGGCGTATTGCTTTCGCCTCTCTGCAAGCAAACTCCCAGCGGCGTATTGCTTTGCCTCCCGGTCAATGAAATCTCCAGCGGCGTATTGCTTTCGCCTCTCTGCAAGCAAACTCCCAGCGGCGTATTGCTTTGCCTCTCGGTCAAGGAAATCCCCAGCGGCGTATTGTTTTGCCTCTCGGTCAAGGAAATCTCCAGCGGCGTATTGCTTTCGCCTCTCTGCAAGCAAACTCCCAGCGGCGTATTGCTTTGCCTCTCGGTCAATGAAATCTCCAGCGGCGTATTGCTTTCGCCTCTCTGCAAGCAAACTCCCAGCGGCGTATTGCTTTGCCACTCGGTCAAGGAAATCTCCAGCGGCGTATTGCTTTCGCCTCTCTGCATGCAAACTCCCAGCGGCGTATTGCTTTGCCTCTCGGTCAATGAAATCTCCAGCGGCGTATTGCTTTCGCCTCTCTGCAAGCAAATTCCCAGCGGCGTATTGCTTTGCCTCTCGGTCAAGGAAATCTCCAGCGGCGTATTGCTTTCGCCTCTCTGCAAGCAAACTCCCAGCGGCGTATTGCTTTGCCTCTCGGTCAATGAAATCTCCAGCGGCGTATTGCTTTCGCCTCTCTGCAAGCAAACTCCCAGCGGCGTATTGCTTCGCCTCCGTCGACTTCCAAGTTCCAGCGGCGTATTGCTTTGCCTCTCGGTCAAGGAAATCTCCAGCGGCGTATTGCTTTCGCCTCTCTGCAAGCAAACTCCCAGCGGCGTATTGCTTTGCCTCTCGGTCAATGAAATCTCCAGCGGCGTATTGCTTTCGCCTCTCTGCAAGCAAACTCCCAGCGGCGTATTGCTTTGCCTCTCGGTCAATGAAATCTCCAGCGGCGTATTGTTTTCGCCTCTCTGCAAGCAAACTCCCAGCGGCGTATTGCTTTGCCTCCGTCGACTTCCAAGCTCCAGCGGCGTATTGCTTTGCCTCTCGGTCAAGGAAATCTCCAGCGGCGTATTGCTTTCGCCTCTCTGCAAGCAAACTCCCAGCGGCGTATTGCTTTGCCTCTCGGTCAATGAAATCTCCAGCGGCGTATTGCTTTCGCCTCTCTGCAAGCAAACTCCCAGCGGCGTATTGCTTTGCCACTCGGTCAAGGAAATCTCCAGCGGCGTATTGTTTTCGCCTCTCTGCAAGCAAACTCCCAGCGGCGTATTGCTTTGCCTCTCGGTCAATGAAATCTCCAGCGGCCTATTGCTTTCGCCTCTCTGCAAGCAAACTCCCAGCGGCGTATTGCTTTACCTCTCGGTCAAGGAAATCTCCAGCGGCGTATTGCTTTCGCCTCTCTGCAAGCAAACTCCCAGCGGCGTATTGCTTTGCCTCTCGGTCAATGAAATCTCCAGCGGCGTATTGCTTTCGCCTCTCTGCAAGCAAACTCCCAGCGGCGTATAGCTTTGCCTCCGTCGACTTCCAAGTTCCAGCGGCGTATTGCTTTGCCTCTCGGTCAAGGAAATCTCCAGCGGCGTATTGCTTTCGCCTCTCTGCAAGCAAACTCCCAGCGACGTATTGCTTTGCCTCTCGGTCAAGGAAATCTCCAGCGGCGTATTGCTTTCGCCTCTCTGCAAGCAAACTCCCAGCGGCGTATTGCTTTGCCTCTCGGTCAATGAAATCTCCAGCGGCGTATTGCTTTCGCCTCTCTGCAAGCAAACTCCCAGCGGCGTATTGCTATGCCTCTCGGTCAAGGAAATCTCCAGCGGCGTATTGCTTTCGCCTCTCTGCAAGCAAACTCCCAGCGGCGTATTGCTTTGCCTCCGTCGACTTCCAAGTTCCAGCGGCGTATTGCTTTGCCTCTCGGTCAAGGAAATCTCCAGCGGCGTATTGCTTTCGCCTCTCTGCAAGCAAACTCCCAGCGGCGTATTGCTTTGCCTCTCGGTCAATGAAATCTCCAGCGGCGTATTGCTTTCGCCTCTCTGCAAGCAAACTCCCAGCGGCGTATTGCTTTGCCTCCGTCGACTTCCAAGTTCCAGCGGCGTATTGTTTTGCCTCTCGGTCAAGGAAATCTCCAGCGGCGTATTGCTTTCGCCTCGCTGCAAGCAAACTCCCAGCGGCGTATTGCTTTGCCTCTCGGTCAAGGAAATCTCCAGCGGCGTATTGCTTTCGCCTCTCTGCAAGCAAACTCCCAGCGGCGTATTGCTTTGCCTCTCGGTCAATGAAATCTCCAGCGGCGTATTGCTTTCGCCTCTCTGCAAGCAAACTCCCAGCGGCGTATTGCTTTGCCACTCGGTCAAGGAAATCTCCAGCGGCGTATTGCTTTCGCCTCTCTGCATGCAAACTCCCAGCGGCGTATTGCTTTGCCTCTCGGTCAATGAAATCTCCAGCGGCGTATTGCTTTCGCCTCTCTGCAAGCAAATTCCCAGCGGCGTATTGCTTTGCCTCTCGGTCAAGGAAATCTCCAGCGGCGTATTGCTTTCGCCTCTCTGCAAGCAAACTCCCAGTGGCGTATTGCTTTGCCTCCGTCGACTTCCAAGTTCCAGCGGCGTATTGTTTTGCCTCTCGGTCAAGGAAATCTCCAGCGGCGTATTGCTTTCGCCTCGCTGCAAGCAAACTCCCAGCGGCGTATTGCTTTGCCTCTCGGTCAAGGAAATCTCCAGCGGCGTAATGCTTTCGCCTCTCTGCAAGCAAACTCCCAGCGGCGTATTGCTTTGCCTCTCGGTCAATGAAATCTCCAGCGGCGTATTGCTTTCGCCTCTCTGCAAGCAAACTCCCAGCGGCGTATTGCTTTGCCTCCGTCGACTTCCAAGTTCCAGCGGCGTATTGCTTTGCCTCTCGGTCAAGGAAATCTCCAGCGGCGTATTGCTTTCGCCTCTCTGCAAGCAAACTCCCAGCGGCGTATTGCTTTGCCTCTCGGTCAATGAAATCTCCAGCGGCGTATTGCTTTCGCCTCTCTGCAAGCAAACTCCCAGCGGCGTATTGCTTTGCCACTCGGTCAAGGAAATCTCCAGCGGCGTATTGCTTTCGCCTCTCTGCATGCAAACTCCCAGCGGCGTATTGCTTTGCCTCTCGGTCAATGAAATCTCCAGCGGCGTATTGCTTTCGCCTCTCTGCAAGCAAATTCCCAGCGGCGTATTGCTTTGCCTCTCGGTCAAGGAAATCTCCAGCGGCGTATTGCTTTCGCCTCTCTGCAAGCAAACTCCCAGCGGCGTATTGCTTTGCCTCTCGGTCAATGAAATCTCCAGCGGCGTATTGCTTTCGCCTCTCTGCAAGCAAACTCCCAGCGGCGTATTGCTTTGCCTCCGTCGACTTCCAAGTTCCAGCGGCGTATTGCTTTGCCTCTCGGTCAAGGAAATCTCCAGCGGCGTATTGCTTTCGCCTCTCTGCAAGCAAACTCCCAGCGGCGTATTGCTTTGCCTCTCGGTCAATGAAATCTCCAGCGGCGTATTGCTTTCGCCTATCTGCAAGCAAACTCCCAGCGGCGTATTGCTTTGCCTCTCGGTCAATGAAATCTCCAGCGGCGTATTGTTTTCGCCTCTCTGCAAGCAAACTCCCAGCGGCGTATTGCTTTGCCTCCGTCGACTTCCAAGCTCCAGCGGCGTATTGCTTTGCCTCTCGGTCAAGGAAATCTCCAGCGGCGTATTGCTTTCGCCTCTCTGCAAGCAAACTCCCAGCGGCGTATTGCTTTGCCTCTCGGTCAATGAAATCTCCAGCGGCGTATTGTTTTCGCCTCTCTGCAAGCAAACTCCCAGCGGCGTATTGCTTTGCCTCCGTCGACTTCCAAGCTCCAGCGGCGTATTGCTTTGCCTCTCGGTCAAGGAAATCTCCAGCGGCGTATTGCTTTCGCCTCTCTGCAAGCAAACTCCCAGCGGCGTATTGCTTTGCCTCTCGGTCAATGAAATCTCCAGCGGCGTATTGCTTTCGCCTCTCTGCAAGCAAACTCCCAGCGGCGTATTGCTTTGCCACTCGGTCAAGGAAATCTCCAGCGGCGTATTGTTTTCGCCTCTCTGCAAGCAAACTCCCAGCGGCGTATTGCTTTGCCTCTCGGTCAATGAAATCTCCAGCGGCGTATTGCTTTCGCCTCTCTGCAAGCAAACTCCCAGCGGCGTATAGCTTTGCCTCCGTCGACTTCCAAGTTCCAGCGGCGTATTGCTTTGCCTCTCGGTCAAGGAAATCTCCAGCGGCGTATTGCTTTCGCCTCTCTGCAAGCAAACTCCCAGCGGCGTATTGCTTTGCCTCTCGGTCAATGAAATCTCCAGCGGCGTATTGCTTTCGCCTCTCTGCAAGCAAACTCCCAGCGGCGTATTGCTATGCCTCTCGGTCAAGGAAATCTCCAGCGGCGTATTGCTTTGCCTCTCGGTCAATGAAATCTCCAGCGGCGTATTGCTTTCGCCTCTCTGCAAGCAAACTCCCAGCGGCGTATTGCTTTGCCTCCGTCGACTTCCAAGTTCCAGCGGCGTATTGTTTTGCCTCTCGGTCAAGGAAATCTCCAGCGGCGTATTGCTTTCGCCTCGCTGCAAGCAAACTCCCAGCGGCGTATTGCTTTGCCTCTCGGTCAAGGAAATCTCCAGCGGCGTATTGCTTTCGCCTCTCTGCAAGCAAACTCCCAGCGGCGTATTGCTTTGCCTCTCGGTCAATGAAATCTCCAGCGGCGTATTGCTTTCGCCTCTCTGCAAGCAAACTCCCAGCGGCGTATTGCTTTGGCACTCGGTCAAGGAAATCTCCAGCGGCGTATTGCTTTCGCCTCACTGCATGCAAACTCCCAGCGGCGTATTGCTTTGCCTCTCGGTCAATGAAATCTCCAGCGGCGTATTGCTTTCGCCTCTCTGCAAGCAAATTCCCAGCGGCGTATTGCTTTGCCTCTCGGTCAAGGAAATCTCCAGCGGCGTATTGCTTTCGCCTCTCTGCAAGCAAACTCCCAGTGGCGTATTGCTTTGCCTCTCGGTCAATGAAATCTCCAGCGGCGTATTGCTTTGCCTCTCGGTCAATGAAATCTCCAGCGGCGTATTGCTTTCGCCTCTCTGCAAGCAAACTCCCAGCGGCGTATAGCTTTGCCTCCGTCGACTTCCAAGTTCCAGCGGCGTATTGCTTTGCCTCTCGGTCAAGGAAATCTCCAGCGGCGTATTGCTTTCGCCTCTCTGCAAGCAAACTCCCAGCGACGTATTGCTTTGCCTCTCGGTCAAGGAAATCTCCAGCGGCGTATTGCTTTCGCCTCTCTGCAAGCAAACTCCCAGCGGCGTATTGCTTTGCCTCTCGGTCAATGAAATCTCCAGCGGCGTATTGCTTTCGCCTCTCTGCAAGCAAACTCCCAGCGGCGTATTGCTATGCCTCTCGGTCAAGAAAATCTCCAGCGGCGTATTGCTTTCGCCTCTCTGCAAGCAAACTCCCAGCGGCGTATTGCTTTGCCTCCGTCGACTTCCAAGTTCCAGCGGCGTATTGCTTTGCCTCTCGGTCAAGGAAATCTCCAGCGGCGTATTGCTTTCGCCTCTCTGCAAGCAAACTCCCAGCGGCGTATTGCTTTGCCTCTCGGTCAATGAAATCTCCAGCGGCGTATTGCTTTCGCCTCTCTGCAAGCAAACTCCCAGGGCGTATTGCTTTGCCTCCGTCGACTTCCAAGTTCCAGCGGCGTATTGCTTTGCCTCTCGGTCAAGGAAATCTCCAGCGGCGTAGTGCTTTCGCCTCTCTGCAAGCAAACTCCCAGCGGCGTATTGCTTTGCCTCTCGGTCAATGAAATCTCCAGCGGCGTATTGCTTTCGCCTCTCTGCAAGCAAACTCCCAGCGGCGTATTGCTTTCGCCTCTCTGCATGCAAACTCCCAGCGGCGTATTGCTTTGCCTCTCGGTCAATGAAATCTCCAGCGGCGTATTGCTTTCGCCTCTCTGCAAGCAAATTCCCAGCGGCGTATTGCTTTGCCTCTCGGTCAAGGAAATCTCCAGCGGCGTATTGCTTTCGCCTCTCTGCAAGCAAACTCCCAGCGGCGTATTGCTTTGCCTCTCGGTCAAGGAAATCTCCAGCGGCGTATTGCTTTCGCCTCTCTGCATGCAAACTCCCAGCGGCGTATTGCTTTGCCTCCGTCGACTTCCAAGTTCCAGCGGCGTATTGCTTTGCCTCTCGGTCAAGGAAATCTCCAGCGGCGTATTGCTTTCGCCTCTCTGCAAGCAAACTCCCAGCGGCGTATTGCTTTGCCTCTCGGTCAATGAAATCTCCAGCGGCGTATTGCTCTCGCCTCTCTGCAAGCAAACTCCCAGGGCGTATTGCTTTGCCTCCGTCGACTTCCAAGTTCCAGCGGCGTATTGCTTTGCCTCTCGGTCAAGGAAATCTCCAGCGGCGTAGTGCTTTCGCCTCTCTGCAAGCAAACTCCCAGCGGCGTATTGCTTTGCCTCTCGGTCAAGGAAATCTCCAGCGGCGTATTGCTTTCGCCTCTCTGCAAGCAAACTCCCAGCGGCGTATTGCTTTGCCTCTCGGTCAATGAAATCTCCAGCGGCGTATTGCTTTCGCCTTTCTGCAAGCAAACTCCCAGCGGCGTATTGCTTTGCCTCCGTCGACTTCCAAGTTCCAGCGGCGTATTGCTTTGCCTCTCGGTCAAGGAAATCTCCAGCGGCGTATTGCTTTCGCCTCTCTGCAAGCAAACTCCCAGCGGCGTATTGCTTTGCCTCTCGGTCAATGAAATCTCCAGCGGCGTATTGCTTTCGCCTCTCTGCAAGCAAACTCCCAGCGGCGTATTGCTTTGCCTCTCGGTCAATGAAATCTCCAGCGGCGTATTGTTTTCGCCTCTCTGCAAGCAAACTCCCAGCGGCGTATTGCTTTGCCTCCGTCGACTTCCAAGCTCCAGCGGCGTATTGCTTTGCCTCTCGGTCAAGGAAATCTCCAGCGGCGTATTGCTTTCGCCTCTCTGCAAGCAAACTCCCAGCGGCGTATTGCTTTGCCTCTCGGTCAATGAAATCTCCAGCGGCGTATTGCTTTCGCCTCTCTGCAAGCAAACTCCCAGCGGCGTATTGCTTTGCCTCCCGGTCAATGAAATCTCCAGCGGCGTATTGCTTTCGCCTCTCTGCAAGCAAACTCCCAGCGGCGTATTGCTTTGCCTCTCGGTCAAGGAAATCCCCAGCGGCGTATTGCTTTGCCTCTCGGTCAAGGAAATCTCCAGCGGCGTATTGCTTTCGCCTCTCTGCAAGCAAACTCCCAGCGGCGTATTGCTTTGCCTCTCGGTCAATGAAATCTCCAGCGGCGTATTGCTTTCGCCTCTCTGCAAGCAAACTCCCAGCGGCGTATTGCTTTGCCACTCGGTCAAGGAAATCTCCAGCGGCGTATTGTTTTCGCCTCTCTGCAAGCAAACTCCCAGCGGCGTATTGCTTTGCCTCTCGGTCAATGAAATCTCCAGCGGCCTATTGCTTTCGCCTCTCTGCAAGCAAACTCCCAGCGGCGTATTGCTTTGCCTCTCGGTCAAGGAAATCTCCAGCGGCGTATTGCTTTCGCCTCTCTGCAAGCAAACTCCCAGCGGCGTATTGCTTTGCCTCTCGGTCAATGAAATCTCCAGCGGCGTATTGCTTTCGCCTCTCTGCAAGCAAACTCCCAGCGGCGTATTGCTTTGCCACTCGGTCAAGGAAATCTCCAGCGGCGTGTTGTTTTCGCCTCTCTGCAAGCAAACTCCCAGCGGCGTATTGCTTTGCCTCTCGGTCAATGAAATCTCCAGCGGCCTATTGCTTTCGCCTCTCTGCAAGCAAACTCCCAGCGGCGTATTGCTTTGCCTCTCGGTCAAGGAAATCTCCAGCGGCGTATTGCTTTCGCCTCTCTGCAAGCAAACTCCCAGCGGCGTAATGCTTTGACTCTCGGTCAATGAAATCTCCAGCGGCGTATTGCTTTCGCCTCTCTGCAAGCAAACTCCCAGCGGCGTATAGCTTTGCCTCCGTCGACTTCCAAGTTCCAGCGGCGTATTGCTTTGCCTCTCGGTCAAGGAAATCTCCAGCGGCGTATTGCTTTCGCCTCTCTGCAAGCAAACTCCCAGCGACGTATTGCTTTGCCTCTCGGTCAAGGAAATCTCCAGCGGCGTATTGCTTTCGCCTCTCTGCAAGCAAACTCCCAGCGGCGTATTGCTTTGCCTCTCGGTCAATGAAATCTCCAGCGGCGTATTGCTTTCGCCTCTCTGCCAGCAAACTCCCAGCGGCGTATTGCTATGCCTCTCGGTCAAGGAAATCTCCAGCGGCGTATTGCTTTCGCCTCTCTGCAAGCAAACTCCCAGCGGCGTATTGCTTTGCCTCCGTCGACTTCCAAGTTCCAGCGGCGTATTGCTTTGCCTCTCGGTCAAGGAAATCTCCAGCGTCGTATTGCTTTCGCCTCTCTGCAAGCAAACTCCCAGCGGCGTATTGCTTTGCCTCTCGGTCAATGAAATCTCCAGCGGCGTATTGCTTTCGCCTCTCTGCAAGCAAACTCCCAGGGCGTATTGCTTTGCCTCCGTCGACTTCCAAGTTCCAGCGGCGTATTGCTTTGCCTCTCGGTCAAGGAAATCTCCAGCGGCGTAGTGCTTTCGCCTCTCTGCAAGCAAACTCCCAGCGGCGTATTGCTTTGCCTCTCGGTCAATGAAATCTCCAGCGGCGTATTGCTTTCGCCTCTCTGCAAGCAAACTCCCAGCGGCGTATTGCTTTCGCCTCTCTGCATGCAAACTCCCAGCGGCGTATTGCTTTGCCTCTCGGTCAATGAAATCTCCAGCGGCGTATTGCTTTCGCCTCTCTGCAAGCAAATTCCCAGCGGCGTATTGCTTTGCCTCTCGGTCAAGGAAATCTCCAGCGGCGTATTGCTTTCGCCTCTCTGCAAGCAAACTCCCAGCGGCGTATTGCTTTGCCTCTCGGTCAAGGAAATCTCCAGCGGCGTATTGCTTTCGCCTCTCTGCATGCAAACTCCCAGCGGCGTATTGCTTTGCCTCTCGGTCAATGAAATCTCCAGCGGCGTATTGCTTTCGCCTCTCTGCAAGCAAACTCTCAGCGGCGTATTGCTTTGCCTCTCGGTCAAGGAAATCTCCAGCGGCGTATTGCTTTCGCCTCTCTGCAAGCAAACTCCCAGCGGCGTATTGCTTTGCCTCCGTCGACTTCCAAGTTCCAGCGGCGTATTGCTTTGCCTCTCGGTCAAGGAAATCTCCAGCGGCGTATTGCTTTCGCCTCGCTGCAAGCAAACTCCCAGCGGCGTATTGCTTTGCCTCTCGGTCAAGGAAATCTCCAGCGGCGTATTGCTTTCGCCTCTCTGCAAGCAAACTCCCAGCGGCGTATTGCTTTGCCTCTCGGTCAATGAAATCTCCAGCGGCGTATTGCTTTCGCCTCTCTGCAAGCAAACTCCCAGCGGCGTATTGCTTTGCCTCCGTCGACTTCCAAGTTCCAGCGGCGTATTGCTTTGCCTCTCGGTCAAGGAAATCTCCAGCGGCGTATTGCTTTCGCCTCTCTGCAAGCAAACTCCCAGCGGCGTATTGCTTTGCCTCTCGGTCAAGGAAATCTCCAGCGGCGTATTGCTTTCGCCTCTCTGCAAGCAAACTCCCAGCGGCGTATTGCTTTGCCTCTCGGTCAATGAAATCTCCAGCGGCGTATTGCTTTCGCCTCTCTGCAAGCAAACTCCCAGCGGCGTATTGCTTTGCCTCTCGGTCAATGAAATCTCCAGCGGCGTATTGCTTTCGCCTCTCTGCAAGCAAACTCCCAGCGGAGTATTGCTTTGCCTCTCGGTCAAGGAAATCTCCAGCGGCGTATTGCTTTCGCCTCTCTGCAAGCAAACTCCCAGCGGCGTATTGCTTTGCCTCCGTCGACTTCCAAGTTCCAGCGGCGTATTGCTTTGCCTCTCGGTCAAGGAAATCTCCAGCGGCGTATTGCTTTCGCCTCTCTGCAAGCAAACTCCCAGCGGCGTATTGCTTTGCCTCCGTCGACTTCCAAGTTCCAGCGGCGTATTGCTTTGCCTCTCGGTCAAGGAAATCTCCAGCGGCGTATTGCTTTCGACTCTCTGCAAGCAAACTCCCAGCGGCGTATTGCTTTGCCTCTCGGTCAATGAAATCTCCAGCGGCGTATTGCTTTCGCCTCTCTGCAAGCAAACTCCCAGCGGCGTATTGCTTTGCCTCCGTCGACTTCCAAGTTCCAGCGGCGTATTGCTTTGCCTCTCGGTCAAGGAAATCTCCAGCGGCGTATTGCTTTCGCCTCTCTGCAAGCAAACTCCCAGCGGCGTATTGCTTTGCCTCTCGGTCAATGAAATCTCCAGCGGCGTATTGCTTTCGCCTCTCTGCAAGCAAACTCCCAGCGGCGTATTGCTTTGCCTCTCGGTCAATGAAATCTCCAGCGGCGTATTGTTTTCGCCTCTCTGCAAGCAAACTCCCAGCGGCGTATTGCTTTGCCTCCGTCGACTTCCAAGCTCCAGCGGCGTATTGCTTTGCCTCTCGGTCAAGGAAATCTCCAGCGGCGTATTGCTTTCGCCTCTCTGCAAGCAAACTCCCAGCGGCGTATTGCTTTGCCTCTCGGTCAATGAAATCTCCAGCGGCGTATTGCTTTCGCCTCTCTGCAAGCAAACTCCCAGCGGCGTATTGCTTTGCCTCCCGGTCAATGAAATCTCCAGCGGCGTATTGCTTTCGCCTCTCTGCAAGCAAACTCCCAGCGGCGTATAGCTTTGCCTCTCGGTCAAGGAAATCCCCAGCGGCGTATTGCTTTGCCTCTCGGTCAAGGAAATCTCCAGCGGCGTATTGCTTTCGCCTCTCTGCAAGCAAACTCCCAGCGACGTATTGCTTTGCCTCTCGGTCAAGGAAATCTCCAGCGGCGTATTGCTTTCGCCTCTCTGCAAGCAAACTCCCAGCGGCGTATTGCTTTGCCTCTCGGTCAATGAAATCTCCAGCGGCGTATTGCTTTCGCCTCTCTGCAAGCAAACTCCCAGCGGCGTATTGCTATGCCTCTCGGTCAAGGAAATCTCCAGCGGCGTATTGCTTTCGCCTCTCTGCAAGCAAACTCCCAGCGGCGTATTGCTTTGCCTCCGTCGACTTCCAAGTTCCAGCGGCGTATTGCTTTGCCTCTCGGTCAAGGAAATCTCCAGCGGCGTATTGCTTTCGCCTCTCTGCAAGCAAACTCCCAGCGGCGTATTGCTTTGCCTCTCGGTCAATGAAATCTCCAGCGGCGTATTGCTTTCGCCTCTCTGCAAGCAAACTCCCAGCGGCGTATTGCTTTGCCTCCGTCGACTTCCAAGTTCCAGCGGCGTATTGTTTTGCCTCTCGGTCAAGGAAATCTCCAGCGGCGTATTGCTTTCGCCTCGCTGCAAGCAAACTCCCAGCGGCGTATTGCTTTGCCTCTCGGTCAAGGAAATCTCCAGCGGCGTATTGCTTTCGCCTCTCTGCAAGCAAACTCCCAGCGGCGTATTGCTTTGCCTCTCGGTCAATGAAATCTCCAGCGGCGTATTGCTTTCGCCTCTCTGCAAGCAAACTCCCAGCGGCGTATTGCTTTGCCTCCGTCGACTTCCAAGTTCCAGCGGCGTATTGCTTTGCCTCTCGGTCAAGGAAATCTCCAGCGGCGTATTGCTTTCGCCTCTCTGCAAGCAAACTCCCAGCGGCGTATTGCTTTGCCTCTCGGTCAATGAAATCTCCAGCGGCGTATTGCTTTCGCCTCTCTGCAAGCAAACTTCCAGCGGCGTATTGCTTTGCCACTCGGTCAAGGAAATCTCCAGCGGCGTATTGCTTTCGCCTCTCTGCATGCAAACTCCCAGCGGCGTATTGCTTTGCCTCTCGGTCAATGAAATCTCCAGCGGCGTATTGCTTTCGCCTCTCTGCAAGCAAACTCCCAGCGGCGTATTGCTTTGCCTCTCGGTCAAGGAAATCTCCAGCGGCGTATTGCTTTCGCCTCTCTGCAAGCAAACTCCCAGCGGCGTATTGCTTTGCCTCCGTCGACTTCCAAGTTCCAGCGGCGTATTGCTTTGCCTCTCGGTCAAGGAAATCTCCAGCGGCGTATTGCTTTCGCCTCGCTGCAAGCAAACTCCCAGCGGCGTATTGCTTTGCCTCTCGGTCAAGGAAATCTCCAGCGGCGTATTGCTTTCGCCTCTCTGCAAGCAAACTCCCAGCGGCGTATTGCTTTGCCTCTCGGTCAATGAAATCTCCAGCGGCGTATTGCTTTCGCCTCTCTGCAAGCAAACTCCCAGCGGCGTATTGCTTTGCCTCCGTCGACTTCCAAGTTCCAGCGGCGTATTGCTTTGCCTCTCGGTCAAGGAAATCTCCAGCGGCGTATTGCTTTCGCCTCTCTGCAAGCAAACTCCCAGCGGCGTATTGCTTTGCCTCTCGGTCAAGGAAATCTCCAGCGGCGTATTGCTTTCGCCTCTCTGCAAGCAAACTCCCAGCGGCGTATTGCTTTGCCTCTCGGTCAATGAAATCTCCAGCGGCGTATTGCTTTCGCCTCTCTGCAAGCAAACTCCCAGCGGCGTATTGCTTTGCCTCTCGGTCAATGAAATCTCCAGCGGCGTATTGCTTTCGCCTCTCTGCAAGCAAACTCCCAGCGGAGTATTGCTTTGCCTCTCGGTCAAGGAAATCTCCAGCGGCGTATTGCTTTCGCCTCTCTGCAAGCAAACTCCCAGCGGCGTATTGCTTTGCCTCCGTCGACTTCCAAGTTCCAGCGGCGTATTGCTTTGCCTCTCGGTCAAGGAAATCTCCAGCGGCGTATTGCTTTCGCCTCTCTGCAAGCAAACTCCCAGCGGCGTATTGCTTTGCCTCCGTCGACTTCCAAGTTCCAGCGGCGTATTGCTTTGCCTCTCGGTCAAGGAAATCTCCAGCGGCGTATTGCTTTCGCCTCTCTGCAAGCAAACTCCCAGCGGCGTATTGCTTTGCCTCTCGGTCAATGAAATCTCCAGCGGCGTATTGCTTTCGCCTCTCTGCAAGCAAACTCCCAGCGGCGTATTGCTTTGCCTCCGTCGACTTCCAAGTTCCAGCGGCGTATTGCTTTGCCTCTCGGTCAAGGAAATCTCCAGCGGCGTATTGCTTTCGCCTCTCTGCAAGCAAACTCCCAGCGGCGTATTGCTTTGCCTCTCGGTCAATGAAATCTCCAGCGGCGTATTGCTTTCGCCTCTTTGCAAGCAAACTCCCAGCGGCGTATTGCTTTGCCTCTCGGTCAATGAAATCTCCAGCGGCGTATTGTTTTCGCCTCTCTGCAAGCAAACTCCCAGCGGCGTATTGCTTTGCCTCCGTCGACTTCCAAGCTCCAGCGGCGTATTGCTTTGCCTCTCGGTCAAGGAAATCTCCAGCGGCGTATTCCTTTCGCCTCTCTGCAAGCAAACTCCCAGCGGCGTATTGCTTTGCCTCTCGGTCAATGAAATCTCCAGCGGCGTATTGCTTTCGCCTCTCTGCAAGCAAACTCCCAGCGGCGTATTGCTTTGCCTCCCGGTCAATGAAATCTCCAGCGGCGTATTGCTTTCGCCTCTCTGCAAGCAAACTCCCAGCGGCGTATAGCTTTGCCTCTCGGTCAAGGAAATCCCCAGCGGCGTATTGCTTTGCCTCTCGGTCAAGGAAATCTCCAGCGGCGTATTGCTTTCGCCTCTCTGCAAGCAAACTCCCAGCGACGTATTGCTTTGCCTCTCGGTCAAGGAAATCTCCAGCGGCGTATTGCTTTCGCCTCTCTGCAAGCAAACTCCCAGCGGCGTATTGCTTTGCCTCTCGGTCAATGAAATCTCCAGCGGCGTATTGCTTTCGCCTCTCTGCAAGCAAACTCCCAGCGGCGTATTGCTATGCCTCTCGGTCAAGGAAATCTCCAGCGGCGTATTGCTTTCGCCTCTCTGCAAGCAAACTCCCAGCGGCGTATTGCTTTGCCTCCGTCGACTTCCAAGTTCCAGCGGCGTATTGCTTTGCCTCTCGGTCAAGGAAATCTCCAGCGGCGTATTGCTTTCGCCTCTCTGCAAGCAAACTCCCAGCGGCGTATTGCTTTGCCTCTCGGTCAATGAAATCTCCAGCGGCGTATTGCTTTCGCCTCTCTGCAAGCAAACTCCCAGCGGCGTATTGCTTTGCCTCCGTCGACTTCCAAGTTCCAGCGGCGTATTGTTTTGCCTCTCGGTCAAGGAAATCTCCAGCGGCGTATTGCTTTCGCCTCGCTGCAAGCAAACTCCCAGCGGCGTATTGCTTTGCCTCTCGGTCAAGGAAATCTCCAGCGGCGTATTGCTTTCGCCTCTCTGCAAGCAAACTCCCAGCGGCGTATTGCTTTGCCTCTCGGTCAATGAAATCTCCAGCGGCGTATTGCTTTCGCCTCTCTGCAAGCAAACTCCCAGCGGCGTATTGCTTTGCCTCCGTCGACTTCCAAGTTCCAGCGGCGTATTGCTTTGCCTCTCGGTCAAGGAAATCTCCAGCGGCGTATTGCTTTCGCCTCTCTGCAAGCAAACTCCCAGCGGCGTATTGCTTTGCCTCTCGGTCAATGAAATCTCCAGCGGCGTATTGCTTTCGCCTCTCTGCAAGCAAACTCCCAGCGGCGTATTGCTTTGCCACTCGGTCAAGGAAATCTCCAGCGGCGTATTGCTTTCGCCTCTCTGCATGCAAACTCCCAGCGGCGTATTGCTTTGCCTCTCGGTCAATGAAATCTCCAGCGGCGTATTGCTTTCGCCTCTCTGCAAGCAAATTCCCAGCGGCGTATTGCTTTGCCTCTCGGTCAAGGAAATCTCCAGCGGCGTATTGCTTTCGCCTCTCTGCAAGCAAACTCCCAGCGGCGTATTGCTTTGCCTCTCGGTCAATGAAATCTCCAGCGGCGTATTGCTTTCGCCTCTCTGCAAGCAAACTCCCAGCGGCGTATTGCTTTGCCTCCGTCGACTTCCAAGTTCCAGCGGCGTAAAGCTTTGCCTCTCGGTCAAGGAAATCTCCAGCGGCGTATTGCTTTCGCCTCTCTGCAAGCAAACTCCCAGCGGCGTATTGCTTTGCCTCTCGGTCAATGAAATCTCCAGCGGCGTATTGCTTTCGCCTCTCTGCAAGCAAACTCCCAGCGGCGTATTGCTTTGCCTCTCGGTCAATGAAATCTCCAGCGGCGTATTGTTTTCGCCTCTCTGCAAGCAAACTCCCAGCGGCGTATTGCTTTGCCTCCGTCGACTTCCAAGCTCCAGCGGCGTATTGCTTTGCCTCTCGGTCAAGGAAATCTCCAGCGGCGTATTGCTTTCGCCTCTCTGCAAGCAAACTCCCAGCGGCGTATTGCTTTGCCTCTCGGTCAATGAAATCTCCAGCGGCGTATTGCTTTCGCCTCTCTGCAAGCAAACTCCCAGCGGCGTATTGTTTTGCCTCTCGGTCAAGGAAATCCCCAGCGGCGTATTGCTTTGCCTCTCGGTCAAGGAAATCTCCAGCGGCGTATTGCTTTCGCCTCTCTGCAAGCAAACTCCCAGCGGCGTATTGCTTTGCCTCTCGGTCAATGAAATCTCCAGCGGCGTATTGCTTTCGCCTCTCTGCAAGCAAACTCCCAGCGGCGTATTGCTTTGCCTCCGTCGACTTCCAAGTTCCAGCGGCGTAAAGCTTTGCCTCTCGGTCAAGGAAATCTCCAGCGGCGTATTGCTTTCGCCTCTCTGCAAGCAAACTCCCAGCGGCGTATTGCTTTGCCTCTCGGTCAATGAAATCTCCAGCGGCGTATTGCTTTCGCCTCTCTGCAAGCAAACTCCCAGCGGCGTATTGCTTTGCCTCTCGGTCAATGAAATCTCCAGCGGCGTATTGTTTTCGCCTCTCTGCAAGCAAACTCCCAGCGGCGTATTGCTTTGCCTCCGTCGACTTCCAAGCTCCAGCGGCGTATTGCTTTGCCTCTCGGTCAAGGAAATCTCCAGCGGCGTATTGCTTTCGCCTCTCTGCAAGCAAACTCCCAGCGGCGTATTGCTTTGCCTCTCGGTCAATGAAATCTCCAGCGGCGTATTGCTTTCGCCTCTCTGCAAGCAAACTCCCAGCGGCGTATTGCTTTGCCTCTCGGTCAAGGAAATCCCCAGCGGCGTATTGCTTTGCCTCTCGGTCAATGAAATCTCCAGCGGCGTATTGCTTTCGCCTCTCTGCAAGCAAACTCCCAGCGGCGTATTGCTTTGCCTCCCGGTCAATGAAATCTCCAGCGGCGTATTGCTTTCGCCTCTCTGCAAGCAAACTCCCAGCGGCGTATTGCTTTGCCTCTCGGTCAAGGAAATCCCCAGCGGCGTATTGCTTTGCCTCTCGGTCAAGGAAATCTCCAGCGGCGTATTGCTTTCGCCTCTCTGCAAGCAAACTCCCAGCGGCGTATTGCTTTGCCTCTCGGTCAATGAAATCTCCAGCGGCGTATTGCTTTCGCCTCTCTGCAAGCAAACTCCCAGCGGCGTATTGCTTTGCCACTCGGTCAAGGAAATCTCCAGCGGCGTATTGCTTTCGCCTCTCTGCATGCAAACTCCCAGCGGCGTATTGCTTTGCCTCTCGGTCAATGAAATCTCCAGCGGCGTATTGCTTTCGCCTCTCTGCAAGCAAATTCCCAGCGGCGTATTGCTTTGCCTCTCGGTCAAGGAAATCTCCAGCGGCGTATTGCTTTCGCCTCTCTGCAAGCAAACTCCCAGCGGCGTATTGCTTTGCCTCTCGGTCAATGAAATCTCCAGCGGCGTATTGCTTTCGCCTCTCTGCAAGCAAACTCCCAGCGGCGTATTGCTTCGCCTCCGTCGACTTCCAAGTTCCAGCGGCGTATTGCTTTGCCTCTCGGTCAAGGAAATCTCCAGCGGCGTATTGCTTTCGCCTCTCTGCAAGCAAACTCCCAGCGGCGTATTGCTTTGCCTCTCGGTCAATGAAATCTCCAGCGGCGTATTGCTTTCGCCTCTCTGCAAGCAAACTCCCAGCGGCGTATTGCTTTGCCTCTCGGTCAATGAAATCTCCAGCGGCGTATTGTTTTCGCCTCTCTGCAAGCAAACTCCCAGCGGCGTATTGCTTTGCCTCCGTCGACTTCCAAGCTCCAGCGGCGTATTGCTTTGCCTCTCGGTCAAGGAAATCTCCAGCGGCGTATTGCTTTCGCCTCTCTGCAAGCAAACTCCCAGCGGCGTATTGCTTTGCCTCTCGGTCAATGAAATCTCCAGCGGCGTATTGCTTTCGCCTCTCTGCAAGCAAACTCCCAGCGGCGTATTGCTTTGCCACTCGGTCAAGGAAATCTCCAGCGGCGTATTGTTTTCGCCTCTCTGCAAGCAAACTCCCAGCGGCGTATTGCTTTGCCTCTCGGTCAATGAAATCTCCAGCGGCCTATTGCTTTCGCCTCTCTGCAAGCAAACTCCCAGCGGCGTATTGCTTTACCTCTCGGTCAAGGAAATCTCCAGCGGCGTATTGCTTTCGCCTCTCTGCAAGCAAACTCCCAGCGGCGTATTGCTTTGCCTCTCGGTCAATGAAATCTCCAGCGGCGTATTGCTTTCGCCTCTCTGCAAGCAAACTCCCAGCGGCGTATAGCTTTGCCTCCGTCGACTTCCAAGTTCCAGCGGCGTATTGCTTTGCCTCTCGGTCAAGGAAATCTCCAGCGGCGTATTGCTTTCGCCTCTCTGCAAGCAAACTCCCAGCGACGTATTGCTTTGCCTCTCGGTCAAGGAAATCTCCAGCGGCGTATTGCTTTCGCCTCTCTGCAAGCAAACTCCCAGCGGCGTATTGCTTTGCCTCTCGGTCAATGAAATCTCCAGCGGCGTATTGCTTTCGCCTCTCTGCAAGCAAACTCCCAGCGGCGTATTGCTATGCCTCTCGGTCAAGGAAATCTCCAGCGGCGTATTGCTTTCGCCTCTCTGCAAGCAAACTCCCAGCGGCGTATTGCTTTGCCTCCGTCGACTTCCAAGTTCCAGCGGCGTATTGCTTTGCCTCTCGGTCAAGGAAATCTCCAGCGGCGTATTGCTTTCGCCTCTCTGCAAGCAAACTCCCAGCGGCGTATTGCTTTGCCTCTCGGTCAATGAAATCTCCAGCGGCGTATTGCTTTCGCCTCTCTGCAAGCAAACTCCCAGCGGCGTATTGCTTTGCCTCCGTCGACTTCCAAGTTCCAGCGGCGTATTGTTTTGCCTCTCGGTCAAGGAAATCTCCAGCGGCGTATTGCTTTCGCCTCGCTGCAAGCAAACTCCCAGCGGCGTATTGCTTTGCCTCTCGGTCAAGGAAATCTCCAGCGGCGTATTGCTTTCGCCTCTCTGCAAGCAAACTCCCAGCGGCGTATTGCTTTGCCTCTCGGTCAATGAAATCTCCAGCGGCGTATTGCTTTCGCCTCTCTGCAAGCAAACTCCCAGCGGCGTATTGCTTTGCCACTCGGTCAAGGAAATCTCCAGCGGCGTATTGCTTTCGCCTCTCTGCATGCAAACTCCCAGCGGCGTATTGCTTTGCCTCTCGGTCAATGAAATCTCCAGCGGCGTATTGCTTTCGCCTCTCTGCAAGCAAATTCCCAGCGGCGTATTGCTTTGCCTCTCGGTCAAGGAAATCTCCAGCGGCGTATTGCTTTCGCCTCTCTGCAAGCAAACTCCCAGCGGCGTATTGCTTTGCCTCCGTCGACTTCCAAGTTCCAGCGGCGTATTGTTTTGCCTCTCGGTCAAGGAAATCTCCAGCGGCGTATTGCTTTCGCCTCGCTGCAAGCAAACTCCCAGCGGCGTATTGCTTTGCCTCTCGGTCAAGGAAATCTCCAGCGGCGTAATGCTTTCGCCTCTCTGCAAGCAAACTCCCAGCGGCGTATTGCTTTGCCTCTCGGTCAATGAAATCTCCAGCGGCGTATTGCTTTCGCCTCTCTGCAAGCAAACTCCCAGCGGCGTATTGCTTTGCCTCCGTCGACTTCCAAGTTCCAGCGGCGTATTGCTTTGCCTCTCGGTCAAGGAAATCTCCAGCGGCGTATTGCTTTCGCCTCTCTGCAAGCAAACTCCCAGCGGCGTATTGCTTTGCCTCTCGGTCAATGAAATCTCCAGCGGCGTATTGCTTTCGCCTCTCTGCAAGCAAACTCCCAGCGGCGTATTGCTTTGCCACTCGGTCAAGGAAATCTCCAGCGGCGTATTGCTTTCGCCTCTCTGCATGCAAACTCCCAGCGGCGTATTGCTTTGCCTCTCGGTCAATGAAATCTCCAGCGGCGTATTGCTTTCGCCTCTCTGCAAGCAAATTCCCAGCGGCGTATTGCTTTGCCTCTCGGTCAAGGAAATCTCCAGCGGCGTATTGCTTTCGCCTCTCTGCAAGCAAACTCCCAGCGGCGTATTGCTTTGCCTCTCGGTCAATGAAATCTCCAGCGGCGTATTGCTTTCGCCTCTCTGCAAGCAAACTCCCAGCGGCGTATTGCTTTGCCTCCGTCGACTTCCAAGTTCCAGCGGCGTATTGCTTTGCCTCTCGGTCAAGGAAATCTCCAGCGGCGTATTGCTTTCGCCTCTCTGCAAGCAAACTCCCAGCGGCGTATTGCTTTGCCTCTCGGTCAATGAAATCTCCAGCGGCGTATTGCTTTCGCCTATCTGCAAGCAAACTCCCAGCGGCGTATTGCTTTGCCTCTCGGTCAATGAAATCTCCAGCGGCGTATTGTTTTCGCCTCTCTGCAAGCAAACTCCCAGCGGCGTATTGCTTTGCCTCCGTCGACTTCCAAGCTCCAGCGGCGTATTGCTTTGCCTCTCGGTCAAGGAAATCTCCAGCGGCGTATTGCTTTCGCCTCTCTGCAAGCAAACTCCCAGCGGCGTATTGCTTTGCCTCTCGGTCAATGAAATCTCCAGCGGCGTATTGTTTTCGCCTCTCTGCAAGCAAACTCCCAGCGGCGTATTGCTTTGCCTCCGTCGACTTCCAAGCTCCAGCGGCGTATTGCTTTGCCTCTCGGTCAAGGAAATCTCCAGCGGCGTATTGCTTTCGCCTCTCTGCAAGCAAACTCCCAGCGGCGTATTGCTTTGCCTCTCGGTCAATGAAATCTCCAGCGGCGTATTGCTTTCGCCTCTCTGCAAGCAAACTCCCAGCGGCGTATTGCTTTGCCACTCGGTCAAGGAAATCTCCAGCGGCGTATTGTTTTCGCCTCTCTGCAAGCAAACTCCCAGCGGCGTATTGCTTTGCCTCTCGGTCAATGAAATCTCCAGCGGCGTATTGCTTTCGCCTCTCTGCAAGCAAACTCCCAGCGGCGTATAGCTTTGCCTCCGTCGACTTCCAAGTTCCAGCGGCGTATTGCTTTGCCTCTCGGTCAAGGAAATCTCCAGCGGCGTATTGCTTTCGCCTCTCTGCAAGCAAACTCCCAGCGGCGTATTGCTTTGCCTCTCGGTCAATGAAATCTCCAGCGGCGTATTGCTTTCGCCTCTCTGCAAGCAAACTCCCAGCGGCGTATTGCTATGCCTCTCGGTCAAGGAAATCTCCAGCGGCGTATTGCTTTGCCTCTCGGTCAATGAAATCTCCAGCGGCGTATTGCTTTCGCCTCTCTGCAAGCAAACTCCCAGCGGCGTATTGCTTTGCCTCCGTCGACTTCCAAGTTCCAGCGGCGTATTGTTTTGCCTCTCGGTCAAGGAAATCTCCAGCGGCGTATTGCTTTCGCCTCGCTGCAAGCAAACTCCCAGCGGCGTATTGCTTTGCCTCTCGGTCAAGGAAATCTCCAGCGGCGTATTGCTTTCGCCTCTCTGCAAGCAAACTCCCAGCGGCGTATTGCTTTGCCTCTCGGTCAATGAAATCTCCAGCGGCGTATTGCTTTCGCCTCTCTGCAAGCAAACTCCCAGCGGCGTATTGCTTTGGCACTCGGTCAAGGAAATCTCCAGCGGCGTATTGCTTTCGCCTCACTGCATGCAAACTCCCAGCGGCGTATTGCTTTGCCTCTCGGTCAATGAAATCTCCAGCGGCGTATTGCTTTCGCCTCTCTGCAAGCAAATTCCCAGCGGCGTATTGCTTTGCCTCTCGGTCAAGGAAATCTCCAGCGGCGTATTGCTTTCGCCTCTCTGCAAGCAAACTCCCAGTGGCGTATTGCTTTGCCTCTCGGTCAATGAAATCTCCAGCGGCGTATTGCTTTCGCCTCTCTGCAAGCAAACTCCCAGCGGCGTATTGCTTTGCCTCCGTCGACTTCCAAGTTCCAGCGGCGTATTGCTTTGCCTCTCGGTCAAGGAAATCCCCAGCGGCGTATTGCTTTGCCTCTCGGTCAATGAAATCTCCAGCGGCGTATTGCTTTCGCCTCTCTGCAAGCAAACTCCCAGCGGCGTATTGCTTTGCCTCCCGGTCAATGAAATCTCCAGCGGCGTATTGCTTTCGCCTCTCTGCAAGCAAACTCCCAGCGGCGTATTGCTTTGCCTCTCGGTCAAGGAAATCCCCAGCGGCGTATTGCTTTGCCTCTCGGTCAAGGAAATCTCCAGCGGCGTATTGCTTTCGCCTCTCTGCAAGCAAACTCCCAGCGGCGTATTGCTTTGCCTCTCGGTCAATGAAATCTCCAGCGGCGTATTGCTTTCGCCTCTCTGCAAGCAAACTCCCAGCGGCGTATTGCTTTGCCACTCGGTCAAGGAAATCTCCAGCGGCGTATTGCTTTCGCCTCTCTGCATGCAAACTCCCAGCGGCGTATTGCTTTGCCTCTCGGTCAATGAAATCTCCAGCGGCGTATTGCTTTCGCCTCTCTGCAAGCAAATTCCCAGCGGCGTATTGCTTTGCCTCTCGGTCAAGGAAATCTCCAGCGGCGTATTGCTTTCGCCTCTCTGCAAGCAAACTCCCAGCGGCGTATTGCTTTGCCTCTCGGTCAATGAAATCTCCAGCGGCGTATTGCTTTCGCCTCTCTGCAAGCAAACTCCCAGCGGCGTATTGCTTCGCCTCCGTCGACTTCCAAGTTCCAGCGGCGTATTGCTTTGCCTCTCGGTCAAGGAAATCTCCAGCGGCGTATTGCTTTCGCCTCTCTGCAAGCAAACTCCCAGCGGCGTATTGCTTTGCCTCTCGGTCAATGAAATCTCCAGCGGCGTATTGCTTTCGCCTCTCTGCAAGCAAACTCCCAGCGGCGTATTGCTTTGCCTCTCGGTCAATGAAATCTCCAGCGGCGTATTGTTTTCGCCTCTCTGCAAGCAAACTCCCAGCGGCGTATTGCTTTGCCTCCGTCGACTTCCAAGCTCCAGCGGCGTATTGCTTTGCCTCTCGGTCAAGGAAATCACCAGCGGCGTATTGCTTTCGCCTCTCTGCAAGCAAACTCCCAGCGGCGTATTGCTTTGCCTCTCGGTCAATGAAATCTCCAGCGGCGTATTGCTTTCGCCTCTCTGCAAGCAAACTCCCAGCGGCGTATTGCTTTGCCACTCGGTCAAGGAAATCTCCAGCGGCGTATTGTTTTCGCCTCTCTGCAAGCAAACTCCCAGCGGCGTATTGCTTTGCCTCTCGGTCAATGAAATCTCCAGCGGCCTATTGCTTTCGCCTCTCTGCAAGCAAACTCCCAGCGGCGTATTGCTTTACCTCTCGGTCAAGGAAATCTCCAGCGGCGTATTGCTTTCGCCTCTCTGCAAGCAAACTCCCAGCGACGTATTGCTTTGCCTCTCGGTCAAGGAAATCTCCAGCGGCGTATTGCTTTCGCCTCTCTGCAAGCAAACTCCCAGCGGCGTATTGCTTTGCCTCTCGGTCAATGAAATCTCCAGCGGCGTATTGCTTTCGCCTCTCTGCAAGCAAACTCCCAGCGGCGTATTGCTATGCCTCTCGGTCAAGGAAATCTCCAGCGGCGTATTGCTTTCGCCTCTCTGCAAGCAAACTCCCAGCGGCGTATTGCTTTGCCTCCGTCGACTTCCAAGTTCCAGCGGCGTATTGCTTTGCCTCTCGGTCAAGGAAATCTCCAGCGGCGTATTGCTTTCGCCTCTCTGCAAGCAAACTCCCAGCGGCGTATTGCTTTGCCTCTCGGTCAATGAAATCTCCAGCGGCGTATTGCTTTCGCCTCTCTGCAAGCAAACTCCCAGCGGCGTATTGCTTTGCCTCCGTCGACTTCCAAGTTCCAGCGGCGTATTGTTTTGCCTCTCGGTCAAGGAAATCTCCAGCGGCGTATTGCTTTCGCCTCGCTGCAAGCAAACTCCCAGCGGCGTATTGCTTTGCCTCTCGGTCAAGGAAATCTCCAGCGGCGTATTGCTTTCGCCTCTCTGCAAGCAAACTCCCAGCGGCGTATTGCTTTGCCTCTCGGTCAATGAAATCTCCAGCGGCGTATTGCTTTCGCCTCTCTGCAAGCAAACTCCCAGCGGCGTATTGCTTTGCCACTCGGTCAAGGAAATCTCCAGCGGCGTATTGCTTTCGCCTCTCTGCATGCAAACTCCCAGCGGCGTATTGCTTTGCCTCTCGGTCAATGAAATCTCCAGCGGCGTATTGCTTTCGCCTCTCTGCAAGCAAATTCCCAGCGGCGTATTGCTTTGCCTCTCGATCAAGGAAATCTCCAGCGGCGTATTGCTTTCGCCTCTCTGCAAGCAAACTCCCAGCGGCGTATTGCTTTGCCTCCGTCGACTTCCAAGTTCCAGCGGCGTATTGTTTTGCCTCTCGGTCAAGGAAATCTCCAGCGGCGTATTGCTTTCGCCTCGCTGCAAGCAAACTCCCAGCGGCGTATTGCTTTGCCTCTCGGTCAAGGAAATCTCCAGCGGCGTAATGCTTTCGCCTCTCTGCAAGCAAACTCCCAGCGGCGTATTGCTTTGCCTCTCGGTCAATGAAATCTCCAGCGGCGTATTGCTTTCGCCTCTCTGCAAGCAAACTCCCAGCGGCGTATTGCTTTGCCTCCGTCGACTTCCAAGTTCCAGCGGCGTATTGCTTTGCCTCTCGGTCAAGGAAATCTCCAGCGGCGTATTGCTTTCGCCTCTCTGCAAGCAAACTCCCAGCGGCGTATTGCTTTGCCTCTCGGTCAATGAAATCTCCAGCGGCGTATTGCTTTCGCCTCTCTGCAAGCAAACTCCCAGCGGCGTATTGCTTTGCCACTCGGTCAAGGAAATCTCCAGCGGCGTATTGCTTTCGCCTCTCTGCATGCAAACTCCCAGCGGCGTATTGCTTTGCCTCTCGGTCAATGAAATCTCCAGCGGCGTATTGCTTTCGCCTCTCTGCAAGCAAATTCCCAGCGGCGTATTGCTTTGCCTCTCGGTCAAGGAAATCTCCAGCGGCGTATTGCTTTCGCCTCTCTGCAAGCAAACTCCCAGCGGCGTATTGCTTTGCCTCTCGGTCAATGAAATCTCCAGCGGCGTATTGCTTTCGCCTCTCTGCAAGCAAACTCCCAGCGGCGTATTGCTTTGCCTCCGTCGACTTCCAAGTTCCAGCGGCGTATTGCTTTGCCTCTCGGTCAAGGAAATCTCCAGCGGCGTATTGCTTTCGCCTCTCTGCAAGCAAACTCCCAGCGGCGTATTGCTTTGCCTCTCGGTCAATGAAATCTCCAGCGGCGTATTGCTTTCGCCTATCTGCAAGCAAACTCCCAGCGGCGTATTGCTTTGCCTCTCGGTCAATGAAATCTCCAGCGGCGTATTGTTTTCGCCTCTCTGCAAGCAAACTCCCAGCGGCGTATTGCTTTGCCTCCGTCGACTTCCAAGCTCCAGCGGCGTATTGCTTTGCCTCTCGGTCAAGGAAATCTCCAGCGGCGTATTGCTTTCGCCTCTCTGCAAGCAAACTCCCAGCGGCGTATTGCTTTGCCTCTCGGTCAATGAAATCTCCAGCGGCGTATTGCTTTCGCCTCTCTGCAAGCAAACTCCCAGCGGCGTATTGCTTTGCCACTCGGTCAAGGAAATCTCCAGCGGCGTATTGTTTTCGCCTCTCTGCAAGCAAACTCCCAGCGGCGTATTGCTTTGCCTCTCGGTCAATGAAATCTCCAGCGGCGTATTGCTTTCGCCTCTCTGCAAGCAAACTCCCAGCGGCGTATAGCTTTGCCTCCGTCGACTTCCAAGTTCCAGCGGCGTATTGCTTTGCCTCTCGGTCAAGGAAATCTCCAGCGGCGTATTGCTTTCGCCTCTCTGCAAGCAAACTCCCAGCGACGTATTGCTTTGCCTCTCGGTCAATGAAATCTCCAGCGGCGTATTGCTTTCGCCTCTCTGCAAGCAAACTCCCAGCGGCGTATTGCTTTGCCTCCGTCGACTTCCAAGCTCCAGCGGCGTATTGCTTTGCCTCTCGGTCAAGGAAATCTCCAGCGGCGTATTGCTTTCGCCTCTCTGCAAGCAAACTCCCAGCGGCGTATTGCTTTGCCTCTCGGTCAATGAAATCTCCAGCGGCGTATTGTTTTCGCCTCTCTGCAAGCAAACTCCCAGCGGCGTATTGCTTTGCCTCCGTCGACTTCCAAGCTCCAGCGGCGTATTGCTTTGCCTCTCGGTCAAGGAAATCTCCAGCGGCGTATTGCTTTCGCCTCTCTGCAAGCAAACTCCCAGCGGCGTATTGCTTTGCCTCTCGGTCAATGAAATCTCCAGCGGCGTATTGCTTTCGCCTCTCTGCAAGCAAACTCCCAGCGGCGTATTGCTTTGCCACTCGGTCAAGGAAATCTCCAGCGGCGTATTGTTTTCGCCTCTCTGCAAGCAAACTCCCAGCGGCGTATTGCTTTGCCTCTCGGTCAATGAAATCTCCAGCGGCGTATTGCTTTCGCCTCTCTGCAAGCAAACTCCCAGCGGCGTATAGCTTTGCCTCCGTCGACTTCCAAGTTCCAGCGGCGTATTGCTTTGCCTCTCGGTCAAGGAAATCTCCAGCGGCGTATTGCTTTCGCCTCTCTGCAAGCAAACTCCCAGCGGCGTATTGCTTTGCCTCTCGGTCAATGAAATCTCCAGCGGCGTATTGCTTTCGCCTCTCTGCAAGCAAACTCCCAGCGGCGTATTGCTATGCCTCTCGGTCAAGGAAATCTCCAGCGGCGTATTGCTTTGCCTCTCGGTCAATGAAATCTCCAGCGGCGTATTGCTTTCGCCTCTCTGCAAGCAAACTCCCAGCGGCGTATTGCTTTGCCTCCGTCGACTTCCAAGTTCCAGCGGCGTATTGTTTTGCCTCTCGGTCAAGGAAATCTCCAGCGGCGTATTGCTTTCGCCTCGCTGCAAGCAAACTCCCAGCGGCGTATTGCTTTGCCTCTCGGTCAAGGAAATCTCCAGCGGCGTATTGCTTTCGCCTCTCTGCAAGCAAACTCCCAGCGGCGTATTGCTTTGCCTCTCGGTCAATGAAATCTCCAGCGGCGTATTGCTTTCGCCTCTCTGCAAGCAAACTCCCAGCGGCGTATTGCTTTGGCACTCGGTCAAGGAAATCTCCAGCGGCGTATTGCTTTCGCCTCACTGCATGCAAACTCCCAGCGGCGTATTGCTTTGCCTCTCGGTCAATGAAATCTCCAGCGGCGTATTGCTTTCGCCTCTCTGCAAGCAAATTCCCAGCGGCGTATTGCTTTGCCTCTCGGTCAAGGAAATCTCCAGCGGCGTATTGCTTTCGCCTCTCTGCAAGCAAACTCCCAGTGGCGTATTGCTTTGCCTCTCGGTCAATGAAATCTCCAGCGGCGTATTGCTTTCGCCTCTCTGCAAGCAAACTCCCAGCGGCGTATTGCTTTGCCTCCGTCGACTTCCAAGTTCCAGCGGCGTATTGCTTTGCCTCTCGGTCAAGGAAATCCCCAGCGGCGTATTGCTTTGCCTCTCGGTCAATGAAATCTCCAGCGGCGTATTGCTTTCGCCTCTCTGCAAGCAAACTCCCAGCGGCGTATTGCTTTGCCTCCCGGTCAATGAAATCTCCAGCGGCGTATTGCTTTCGCCTCTCTGCAAGCAAACTCCCAGCGGCGTATTGCTTTGCCTCTCGGTCAAGGAAATCCCCAGCGGCGTATTGCTTTGCCTCTCGGTCAAGGAAATCTCCAGCGGCGTATTGCTTTCGCCTCTCTGCAAGCAAACTCCCAGCGGCGTATTGCTTTGCCTCTCGGTCAATGAAATCTCCAGCGGCGTATTGCTTTCGCCTCTCTGCAAGCAAACTCCCAGCGGCGTATTGCTTTGCCACTCGGTCAAGGAAATCTCCAGCGGCGTATTGCTTTCGCCTCTCTGCATGCAAACTCCCAGCGGCGTATTGCTTTGCCTCTCGGTCAATGAAATCTCCAGCGGCGTATTGCTTTCGCCTCTCTGCAAGCAAATTCCCAGCGGCGTATTGCTTTGCCTCTCGGTCAAGGAAATCTCCAGCGGCGTATTGCTTTCGCCTCTCTGCAAGCAAACTCCCAGCGGCGTATTGCTTTGCCTCTCGGTCAATGAAATCTCCAGCGGCGTATTGCTTTCGCCTCTCTGCAAGCAAACTCCCAGCGGCGTATTGCTTCGCCTCCGTCGACTTCCAAGTTCCAGCGGCGTATTGCTTTGCCTCTCGGTCAAGGAAATCTCCAGCGGCGTATTG
This sequence comes from Nomada flava, assembly GCA_951802745.1. Taxonomy (NCBI): domain Eukaryota; kingdom Metazoa; phylum Arthropoda; class Insecta; order Hymenoptera; family Apidae; genus Nomada; species Nomada flava. The sequence continues at coordinate 3,511,471 of CATOQN010000045.1, forward strand.
CTTTCGCCTCTCTGCAAGCAAACTCCCAGCGGCGTATTGCTTTGCCTCTCGGTCAATGAAATCTCCAGCGGCGTATTGCTTTCGCCTCTCTGCAAGCAAACTCCCAGCGGCGTATTGCTTTGCCTCTCGGTCAATGAAATCTCCAGCGGCGTATTGTTTTCGCCTCTCTGCAAGCAAACTCCCAGCGGCGTATTGCTTTGCCTCCGTCGACTTCCAAGCTCCAGCGGCGTATTGCTTTGCCTCTCGGTCAAGGAAATCACCAGCGGCGTATTGCTTTCGCCTCTCTGCAAGCAAACTCCCAGCGGCGTATTGCTTTGCCTCTCGGTCAATGAAATCTCCAGCGGCGTATTGCTTTCGCCTCTCTGCAAGCAAACTCCCAGCGGCGTATTGCTTTGCCACTCGGTCAAGGAAATCTCCAGCGGCGTATTGTTTTCGCCTCTCTGCAAGCAAACTCCCAGCGGCGTATTGCTTTGCCTCTCGGTCAATGAAATCTCCAGCGGCCTATTGCTTTCGCCTCTCTGCAAGCAAACTCCCAGCGGCGTATTGCTTTACCTCTCGGTCAAGGAAATCTCCAGCGGCGTATTGCTTTCGCCTCTCTGCAAGCAAACTCCCAGCGACGTATTGCTTTGCCTCTCGGTCAAGGAAATCTCCAGCGGCGTATTGCTTTCGCCTCTCTGCAAGCAAACTCCCAGCGGCGTATTGCTTTGCCTCTCGGTCAATGAAATCTCCAGCGGCGTATTGCTTTCGCCTCTCTGCAAGCAAACTCCCAGCGGCGTATTGCTATGCCTCTCGGTCAAGGAAATCTCCAGCGGCGTATTGCTTTCGCCTCTCTGCAAGCAAACTCCCAGCGGCGTATTGCTTTGCCTCCGTCGACTTCCAAGTTCCAGCGGCGTATTGCTTTGCCTCTCGGTCAAGGAAATCTCCAGCGGCGTATTGCTTTCGCCTCTCTGCAAGCAAACTCCCAGCGGCGTATTGCTTTGCCTCTCGGTCAATGAAATCTCCAGCGGCGTATTGCTTTCGCCTCTCTGCAAGCAAACTCCCAGCGGCGTATTGCTTTGCCTCCGTCGACTTCCAAGTTCCAGCGGCGTATTGTTTTGCCTCTCGGTCAAGGAAATCTCCAGCGGCGTATTGCTTTCGCCTCGCTGCAAGCAAACTCCCAGCGGCGTATTGCTTTGCCTCTCGGTCAAGGAAATCTCCAGCGGCGTATTGCTTTCGCCTCTCTGCAAGCAAACTCCCAGCGGCGTATTGCTTTGCCTCTCGGTCAATGAAATCTCCAGCGGCGTATTGCTTTCGCCTCTCTGCAAGCAAACTCCCAGCGGCGTATTGCTTTGCCACTCGGTCAAGGAAATCTCCAGCGGCGTATTGCTTTCGCCTCTCTGCATGCAAACTCCCAGCGGCGTATTGCTTTGCCTCTCGGTCAATGAAATCTCCAGCGGCGTATTGCTTTCGCCTCTCTGCAAGCAAATTCCCAGCGGCGTATTGCTTTGCCTCTCGATCAAGGAAATCTCCAGCGGCGTATTGCTTTCGCCTCTCTGCAAGCAAACTCCCAGCGGCGTATTGCTTTGCCTCCGTCGACTTCCAAGTTCCAGCGGCGTATTGTTTTGCCTCTCGGTCAAGGAAATCTCCAGCGGCGTATTGCTTTCGCCTCGCTGCAAGCAAACTCCCAGCGGCGTATTGCTTTGCCTCTCGGTCAAGGAAATCTCCAGCGGCGTAATGCTTTCGCCTCTCTGCAAGCAAACTCCCAGCGGCGTATTGCTTTGCCTCTCGGTCAATGAAATCTCCAGCGGCGTATTGCTTTCGCCTCTCTGCAAGCAAACTCCCAGCGGCGTATTGCTTTGCCTCCGTCGACTTCCAAGTTCCAGCGGCGTATTGCTTTGCCTCTCGGTCAAGGAAATCTCCAGCGGCGTATTGCTTTCGCCTCTCTGCAAGCAAACTCCCAGCGGCGTATTGCTTTGCCTCTCGGTCAATGAAATCTCCAGCGGCGTATTGCTTTCGCCTCTCTGCAAGCAAACTCCCAGCGGCGTATTGCTTTGCCACTCGGTCAAGGAAATCTCCAGCGGCGTATTGCTTTCGCCTCTCTGCATGCAAACTCCCAGCGGCGTATTGCTTTGCCTCTCGGTCAATGAAATCTCCAGCGGCGTATTGCTTTCGCCTCTCTGCAAGCAAATTCCCAGCGGCGTATTGCTTTGCCTCTCGGTCAAGGAAATCTCCAGCGGCGTATTGCTTTCGCCTCTCTGCAAGCAAACTCCCAGCGGCGTATTGCTTTGCCTCTCGGTCAATGAAATCTCCAGCGGCGTATTGCTTTCGCCTCTCTGCAAGCAAACTCCCAGCGGCGTATTGCTTTGCCTCCGTCGACTTCCAAGTTCCAGCGGCGTATTGCTTTGCCTCTCGGTCAAGGAAATCTCCAGCGGCGTATTGCTTTCGCCTCTCTGCAAGCAAACTCCCAGCGGCGTATTGCTTTGCCTCTCGGTCAATGAAATCTCCAGCGGCGTATTGCTTTCGCCTATCTGCAAGCAAACTCCCAGCGGCGTATTGCTTTGCCTCTCGGTCAATGAAATCTCCAGCGGCGTATTGTTTTCGCCTCTCTGCAAGCAAACTCCCAGCGGCGTATTGCTTTGCCTCCGTCGACTTCCAAGCTCCAGCGGCGTATTGCTTTGCCTCTCGGTCAAGGAAATCTCCAGCGGCGTATTGCTTTCGCCTCTCTGCAAGCAAACTCCCAGCGGCGTATTGCTTTGCCTCTCGGTCAATGAAATCTCCAGCGGCGTATTGCTTTCGCCTCTCTGCAAGCAAACTCCCAGCGGCGTATTGCTTTGCCACTCGGTCAAGGAAATCTCCAGCGGCGTATTGTTTTCGCCTCTCTGCAAGCAAACTCCCAGCGGCGTATTGCTTTGCCTCTCGGTCAATGAAATCTCCAGCGGCGTATTGCTTTCGCCTCTCTGCAAGCAAACTCCCAGCGGCGTATAGCTTTGCCTCCGTCGACTTCCAAGTTCCAGCGGCGTATTGCTTTGCCTCTCGGTCAAGGAAATCTCCAGCGGCGTATTGCTTTCGCCTCTCTGCAAGCAAACTCCCAGCGACGTATTGCTTTGCCTCTCGGTCAAGGAAATCTCCAGCGGCGTATTGCTTTCGCCTCTCTGCAAGCAAACTCCCAGCGGCGTATTGCTTTGCCTCTCGGTCAATGAAATCTCCAGCGGCGTATTGCTTTCGCCTCTCTGCAAGCAAACTCCCAGCGGCGTATTGCTATGCCTCTCGGTCAAGGAAATCTCCAGCGGCGTATTGCTTTCGCCTCTCTGCAAGCAAACTCCCAGCGGCGTATTGCTTTGCCTCCGTCGACTTCCAAGTTCCAGCGGCGTATAGCTTTGCCTCTCGGTCAAGGAAATCTCCAGCGGCGTATTGCTTTCGCCTCTCTGCAAGCAAACTCCCAGCGGCGTATTGCTTTGCCTCTCGGTCAATGAAATCTCCAGCGGCGTATTGCTTTCGCCTCTCTGCAAGCAAACTCCCAGCGGCGTATTGCTTTGCCTCCGTCGACTTCCAAGTTCCAGCGGCGTATTGTTTTGCCTCTCGGTCAAGGAAATCTCCAGCGGCGTATTGCTTTCGCCTCGCTGCAAGCAAACTCCCAGCGGCGTATTGCTTTGCCTCTCGGTCAAGGAAATCTCCAGCGGCGTATTGCTTTCGCCTCTCTGCAAGCAAACTCCCAGCGGCGTATTGCTTTGCCTCTCGGTCAATGAAATCTCCAGCGGCGTATTGCTTTCGCCTCTCTGCAAGCAAACTCCCAGCGGCGTATTGCTTTGGCACTCGGTCAAGGAAATCTCCAGCGGCGTATTGCTTTCGCCTCACTGCATGCAAACTCCCAGCGGCGTATTGCTTTGCCTCTCGGTCAATGAAATCTCCAGCGGCGTATTGCTTTCGCCTCTCTGCAAGCAAATTCCCAGCGGCGTATTGCTTTGCCTCTCGGTCAAGGAAATCTCCAGCGGCGTATTGCTTTCGCCTCTCTGCAAGCAAACTCCCAGTGGCGTATTGCTTTGCCTCTCGGTCAATGAAATCTCCAGCGGCGTATTGCTTTCGCCTCTCTGCAAGCAAACTCCCAGCGGCGTATTGCTTTGCCTCCGTCGACTTCCAAGTTCCAGCGGCGTATTGCTTTGCCTCTCGGTCAAGGAAATCTCCAGCGGCGTATTGCTTTCGCCTCTCTGCAAGCAAACTCCCAGCGGCGTATTGCTTTGCCTCTCGGTCAATGAAATCTCCAGCGGCGTATTGCTTTCGCCTCTCTGCAAGCAAACTCCCAGCGGCGTATAGCTTTGCCTCTCGGTCAATGAAATCTCCAGCGGCGTATTGTTTTCGCCTCTCTGCAAGCAAACTCCCAGCGGCGTATTGCTTTGCCTCCGTCGACTTCCAAGCTCCAGCGGCGTATTGCTTTGCCTCTCGGTCAAGGAAATCTCCAGCGGCGTATTGCTTTCGCCTCTCTGCAAGCAAACTCCCAGCGGCGTATTGTTTTGCCTCTCGGTCAATGAAATCTCCAGCGGCGTATTGCTTTCGCCTCTCTGCAAGCAAACTCCCAGCGGCGTATTGCTTTGCCTCTCGGTCAAGGAAATCTCCAGCGGCGTATTGCTTTCGCCTCTCTGCAAGCAAACTCCCAGCGGCGTAATGCTTTGCCTCCGTCGACTTCCAAGTTCCAGCGGCGTATTGCTTTGCCTCTCGGTCAAGGAAATCTCCAGCGGCGTATTGCTTTCGCCTCTCTGCAAGCAAACTCCCAGCGGCGTATTGCTTTGCCTCTCGGTCAAGGAAATCTCCAGCGGCGTATTGCTTTCGCCTCTCTGCAAGCAAACTCCCAGCGGCGTATTGCTTTGCCTCCGTCGACTTCCAAGTTCCAGCGGCGTATTGCTTTGCCTCTCGGTCAAGGAAATCTCCAGCGGCGTAATGCTTTCGCCTCTCTGCAAGCAAACTCCCAGCGGCGTATTGCTTTGCCTCTCGGTCAAGGAAATCTCCAGCGGCGTATTGCTTTCGCCTCTCTGCAAGCAAACTCCCAGCGGCGTATTGCTTTGCCTCCGTCGACTTCCAAGTTCCAGCGGCGTATTGCTTTGCCTCTCGGTCAAGGAAATCTCCAGCGGCGTATTGCTTTCGCCTCTCTGCAAGCAAACTCCCAGCGGCGTATTGCTTTGCCTCTCGGTCAATGAAATCTCCAGCGGCGTATTGCTTTCGCCTCTCTGCAAGCAAACTCCCAGCGGCGTATTGCTTTGCCTCCGTCGACTTCCAAGTTCCAGCGGCGTATTGCTTTGCCTCTCGGTCAAGGAAAACTCCAGCGGCGTATTGCTTTCGCCTCTCTGCAAGCAAACTCCCAGCGGCGTATTGCTTTGCCTCTCGGTCAATGAAATCTCCAGGGGCGTATTGCTTTCGCCTCTCTGCAAGCAAACTCCCAGCGGCGTATTGCTTTGCCTCCGTCGACTTCCAAGTTCCAGCGGCGTATTGCTTTGCCTCTCGGTCAAGGAAATCTCCAGCGGCGTATTGCTTTCGCCTCTCTGCAAGCAAACTCCCAGCGGCGTATTGCTTTGCCTCTCGGTCAATGAAATCTCCAGCGGCGTATTGCTTTCGCCTCTCTGCAAGCAAACTCCCAGCGGCGTATTGCTTTGCCTCCGTCGACTTCCAAGTTCCAGCGGCGTATTGCTTTGCCTCTCGGTCAAGGAAATCTCCAGCGGCGTATTGCTTTCGCCTCTCTGCAAGCAAACTCCCAGCGGCGTATTGCTTTGCCTCTCGGTCAATGAAATCTCCAGCGGCGTATTGCTTTCGCCTCTCTGCAAGCAAACTCCCAGCGGCGTATTGCTTTGCCTCTCGGTCAATGAAATCTCCAGCGGCGTATTGTTTTCGCCTCTCTGCAAGCAAACTCCCAGCGGCGTATTGCTTTGCCTCCGTCGACTTCCAAGCTCCAGCGGCGTATTGCTTTGCCTCTCGGTCAAGGAAATCTCCAGCGGCGTATTGCTTTCGCCTCTCTGCAAGCAAACTCCCAGCGGCGTATTGCTTTGCCTCTCGGTCAATGAAATCTCCAGCGGCGTATTGCTTTCGCCTCTCTGCAAGCAAACTCCCAGCGGCGTATTTTTTTGCCTCCCGGTCAATGAAATCTCCATTGGCGTATTGCTTTCGCCTCTCTGCAAGCAAACTCCCAGCGGCGTATTGCTTTGCCTCTCGGTCAAGGAAATCCCCAGCGGCGTATTGCTTTGCCTCTCGGTCAAGGAAATCTCCAGCGGCGTATTGCTTTCGCCTCTCTGCAAGCAAACTCCCAGCGGCGTATTGCTTTGCCTCTCGGTCAATGAAATCTCCAGCGGCGTATTGCTTTCGCCTCTCTGCAAGCAAACTCCCAGCGGCGTATTGCTTTGCCACTCGGTCAAGGAAATCTCCAGCGGCGTATTGTTTTCGCCTCTCTGCAAGCAAACTCCCAGCGGCGTATTGCTTTGCCTCTCGGTCAATGAAATCTCCAGCGGCCTATTGCTTTCGCCTCTCTGCAAGCAAACTCCCAGCGGCGTATTGCTTTGCCTCTCGGTCAAGGAAATCTCCAGCGGCGTATTGCTTTCGCCTCTCTGCAAGCAAACTCCCAGCGGCGTATTGCTTTGCCTCTCGGTCAATGAAATCTCCAGCGGCGTATTGCTTTCGCCTCTCTGCAAGCAAACTCCCAGCGGCGTATAGCTTTGCCTCCGTCGACTTCCAAGTTCCAGCGGCGTATTGATTTGCCTCTCGGTCAAGGAAATCTCCAGCGGCGTATTGCTTTCGCCTCTCTGCAAGCAAACTCCCAGCGACGTATTGCTTTGCCTCTCGGTCAAGGAAATCTCCAGCGGCGTATTGCTTTCGCCTCTCTGCAAGCAAACTCCCAGCGGCGTATTGCTTTGCCTCTCGGTCAATGAAATCTCCAGCGGCGTATTGCTTTCGCCTCTCTGCAAGCAAACTCCCAGCGGCGTATTGCTATGCCTCTCGGTCAAGGAAATCTCCAGCGGCGTATTGCTTTCGCCTCTCTGCAAGCAAACTCCCAGCGGCGTATTGCTTTGCCTCTCGGTCAATGAAATCTCCAGCGGCGTATTGCTTTCGCCTCTCTGCAAGCAAACTCCCAGCGGCGTATTGCTTTGCCTCCGTCGACTTCCAAGTTCCAGCGGCGTATTGTTTTGCCTCTCGGTCAAGGAAATCTCCAGCGGCGTATTGCTTTCGCCTCGCTGCAAGCAAACTCCCAGCGGCGTATTGCTTTGCCTCTCGGTCAAGGAAATCTCCAGCGGCGTATTGCTTTCGCCTCTCTGCAAGCAAACTCCCAGCGGCGTATTGCTTTGCCTCTCGGTCAATGAAATCTCCAGCGGCGTATTGCTTTCGCCTCTCTGCAAGCAAACTCCCAGCGGCGTATTGCTTTGCCTCCGTCGACTTCCAAGTTCCAGCGGCGTATTGCTTTGCCTCTCGGTCAAGGAAATCTCCAGCGGCGTATTGCTTTCGCCTCTCTGCAAGCAAACTCCCAGCGGCGTATTGCTTTGCCTCTCGGTCAATGAAATCTCCAGCGGCGTATTGCTTTCGCCTCTCTGCAAGCAAACTCCCAGCGGCGTATTGCTTTGCCACTCGGTCAAGGAAATCTCCAGCGGCGTATTGCTTTCGCCTCTCTGCATGCAAACTCCCAGCGGCGTATTGCTTTGCCTCTCGGTCAATGAAATCTCCAGCGGCGTATTGCTTTCGCCTCTCTGCAAGCAAATTCCCAGCGGCGTATTGCTTTGCCTCTCGGTCAAGGAAATCTCCAGCGGCGTATTGCTTTCGCCTCTCTGCAAGCAAACTCCCAGGGGCGTATTGCTTTGCCTCTCGGTCAATGAAATCTCCAGCGGCGTATTGCTTTCGCCTCTCTGCAAGCAAACTCCCAGCGGCGTATTGCTTTGCCTCCGTCGACTTCCAAGTTCCAGCGGCGTATTGCTTTGCCTCTCGGTCAAGGAAATCTCCAGCGGCGTATTGCTTTCGCCTCTCTGCAAGCAAACTCCCAGCGGCGTATTGCTTTGCCTCTCGGTCAATGAAATCTCCAGCGGCGTATTGCTTTCGCCTCTCTGCAAGCAAACTCCCAGCGGCGTATTGCTTTGCCTCTCGGTCAATGAAATCTCCAGCGGCGTATTGTTTTCGCCTCTCTGCAAGCAAACTCCCAGCGGCGTATTGCTTTGCCTCCGTCGACTTCCAAGCTCCAGCGGCGTATTGCTTTGCCTCTCGATCAAGGAAATCTCCAGCGGCGTATTGCTTTCGCCTCTCTGCAAGCAAACTCCCAGCGGCGTATTGCTTTGCCTCTCGGTCAATGAAATCTCCAGCGGCGTATTGCTTTCGCCTCTCTGCAAGCAAACTCCCAGCGGCGTAATGCTTTGCCTCCCGGTCAATGAAATCTCCAGCGGCGTATTGCTTTCGCCTCTCTGCAAGCAAACTCCCAGCGGCGTATTGCTTTGCCTCTCGGTCAAGGAAATCCCCAGCGGCGTATTGCTTTGCCTCTCGGTCAAGGAAATCTCCAGCGGCGTATTGCTTTCGCCTCTCTGCAAGCAAACTCCCAGCGGCGTATTGCTTTGCCTCTCGGTCAATGAAATCTCCAGCGGCGTATTGCTTTCGCCTCTCTGCAAGCAAACTCCCAGCGGCGTATTGCTTTGCCACTCGGTCAAGGAAATCTCCAGCGGCGTATTGTTTTCGCCTCTCTGCAAGCAAACTCCCAGCGGCGTATTGCTTTGCCTCTCGGTCAATGAAATCTCCAGCGGCCTATTGCTTTCGCCTCTCTGCAAGCAAACTCCCAGCGGCGTATTGCTTTGCCTCTCGGTCAAGGAAATCTCCAGCGGCGTATTGCTTTCGCCTCTCTGCAAGCAAACTCCCAGCGGCGTATTGCTTTGCCTCTCGGTCAATGAAATCTCCAGCGGCGTATTGCTTTCGCCTCTCTGCAAGCAAACTCCCAGCGGCGTATAGCTTTGCCTCCGTCGACTTCCAAGTTCCAGCGGCGTATTGCTTTGCCTCTCGGTCAAGGAAATCTCCAGCGGCGTATTGCTTTCGCCTCTCTGCAAGCAAACTCCCAGCGACGTATTGCTTTGCCTCTCGGTCAAGGAAATCTCCAGCGGCGTATTGCTTTCGCCTCTCTGCAAGCAAACTCCCAGCGGCGTATTGCTTTGCCTCTCGGTCAATGAAATCTCCAGCGGCGTATTGCTTTCGCCTCTCTGCAAGCAAACTCCCAGCGGCGTATTGCTATGCCTCTCGGTCAAGGAAATCTCCAGCGGCGTATTGCTTTCGCCTCTCTGCAAGCAAACTCCCAGCGGCGTATTGCTTTGCCTCCGTCGACTTCCAAGTTCCAGCGGCGTATTGCTTTGCCTCTGGGTCAAGGAAATCTCCAGCGGCGTATTGCTTTCGCCTCTCTGCAAGCAAACTCCCAGCGGCGTATTGCTTTGCCTCTCGGTCAATGAAATCTCCAGCGGCTTATTGCTTTCGCCTCTCTGCAAGCAAACTCCCAGCGGCGTATTGCTTTGCCTCTCGGTCAAGGAAATCTCCAGCGGCGTATTGCTTTCGCCTCTCTGCAAGCAAACTCCCAGCGGCGTATTGCTTTGCCTCTCGGTCAATGAAATCTCCAGCGGCTTATTGCTTTCGCCTCTCTGCAAGCAAACTCCCAGCGGCGTATTGCTTTGCCTCTCGGTCAAGGAAATCTCCAGCGGCGTATTGCTTTCGCCTCGCTGCAAGCAAACTCCCAGCGGCGTATTGCTTTGCCTCTCGGTCAAGGAAATCTCCAGCGGCGTATTGCTTTCGCCTCTCTGCAAGCAAACTCCCAGCGGCGTAATGCTTTGCCTCCCGGTCAATGAAATCTCCAGCGGCGTATTGCTTTCGCCTCTCTGCAAGCAAACTCCCAGCGGCGTATTGCTTTGCCTCTCGGTCAAGGAAATCCCCAGCGGCGTATTGCTTTGCCTCTCGGTCAAGGAAATCTCCAGCGGCGTATTGCTTTCGCCTCTCTGCAAGCAAACTCCCAGCGGCGTATTGCTTTGCCTCTCGGTCAATGAAATCTCCAGCGGCGTATTGCTTTCGCCTCTCTGCAAGCAAACTCCCAGCGGCGTATTGCTTTGCCACTCGGTCAAGGAAATCTCCAGCGGCGTATTGTTTTCGCCTCTCTGCAAGCAAACTCCCAGCGGCGTATTGCTTTGCCTCTCGGTCAATGAAATCTCCAGCGGCCTATTGCTTTCGCCTCTCTGCAAGCAAACTCCCAGCGGCGTATTGCTTTGCCTCTCGGTCAAGGAAATCTCCAGCGGCGTATTGCTTTCGCCTCTCTGCAAGCAAACTCCCAGCGGCGTAATGCTTTGCCTCCCGGTCAATGAAATCTCCAGCGGCGTATTGCTTTCGCCTCTCTGCAAGCAAACTCCCAGCGGCGTATTGCTTTGCCTCTCGGTCAAGGAAATCCCCAGCGGCGTATTGCTTTGCCTCTCGGTCAAGGAAATCTCCAGCGGCGTATTGCTTTCGCCTCTCTGCAAGCAAACTCCCAGCGGCGTATTGCTTTGCCTCTCGGTCAATGAAATCTCCAGCGGCGTATTGCTTTCGCCTCTCTGCAAGCAAACTCCCAGCGGCGTATTGCTATGCCTCTCGGTCAAGGAAATCTCCAGCGGCGTATTGCTTTCGCCTCTCTGCAAGCAAACTCCCAGCGGCGTATTGCTTTGCCTCCGTCGACTTCCAAGTTCCAGCGGCGTATTGCTTTGCCTCTGGGTCAAGGAAATCTCCAGCGGCGTATTGCTTTCGCCTCTCTGCAAGCAAACTCCCAGCGGCGTATTGCTTTGCCTCTCGGTCAATGAAATCTCCAGCGGCTTATTGCTTTCGCCTCTCTGCAAGCAAACTCCCAGCGGCGTATTGCTTTGCCTCTCGGTCAAGGAAATCTCCAGCGGCGTATTGCTTTCGCCTCTCTGCAAGCAAACTCCCAGCGGCGTATTGCTTTGCCTCTCGGTCAATGAAATCTCCAGCGGCTTATTGCTTTCGCCTCTCTGCAAGCAAACTCCCAGCGGCGTATTGCTTTGCCTCTCGGTCAAGGAAATCTCCAGCGGCGTATTGCTTTCGCCTCGCTGCAAGCAAACTCCCAGCGGCGTATTGCTTTGCCTCTCGGTCAAGGAAATCTCCAGCGGCGTATTGCTTTCGCCTCTCTGCAAGCAAACTCCCAGCGGCGTAATGCTTTGCCTCCCGGTCAATGAAATCTCCAGCGGCGTATTGCTTTCGCCTCTCTGCAAGCAAACTCCCAGCGGCGTATTGCTTTGCCTCTCGGTCAAGGAAATCCCCAGCGGCGTATTGCTTTGCCTCTCGGTCAAGGAAATCTCCAGCGGCGTATTGCTTTCGCCTCTCTGCAAGCAAACTCCCAGCGGCGTATTGCTTTGCCTCTCGGTCAATGAAATCTCCAGCGGCGTATTGCTTTCGCCTCTCTGCAAGCAAACTCCCAGCGGCGTATTGCTTTGCCACTCGGTCAAGGAAATCTCCAGCGGCGTATTGTTTTCGCCTCTCTGCAAGCAAACTCCCAGCGGCGTATTGCTTTGCCTCTCGGTCAATGAAATCTCCAGCGGCCTATTGCTTTCGCCTCTCTGCAAGCAAACTCCCAGCGGCGTATTGCTTTGCCTCTCGGTCAAGGAAATCTCCAGCGGCGTATTGCTTTCGCCTCTCTGCAAGCAAACTCCCAGCGGCGTATTGCTTTGCCTCTCGGTCAATGAAATCTCCAGCGGCGTATTGCTTTCGCCTCTCTGCAAGCAAACTCCCAGCGGCGTATAGCTTTGCCTCCGTCGACTTCCAAGTTCCAGCGGCGTATTGCTTTGCCTCTCGGTCAAGGAAATCTCCAGCGGCGTATTGCTTTCGCCTCTCTGCAAGCAAACTCCCAGCGACGTATTGCTTTGCCTCTCGGTCAAGGAAATCTCCAGCGGCGTATTGCTTTCGCCTCTCTGCAAGCAAACTCCCAGCGGCGTATTGCTTTGCCTCTCGGTCAATGAAATCTCCAGCGGCGTATTGCTTTCGCCTCTCTGCAAGCAAACTCCCAGCGGCGTATTGCTATGCCTCTCGGTCAAGGAAATCTCCAGCGGCGTATTGCTTTCGCCTCTCTGCAAGCAAACTCCCAGCGGCGTATTGCTTTGCCTCCGTCGACTTCCAAGTTCCAGCGGCGTATTGCTTTGCCTCTCGGTCAAGGAAATCTCCAGCGGCGTATTGCTTTCGCCTCTCTGCAAGCAAACTCCCAGCGGCGTATTGCTTTGCCTCTCGGTCAATGAAATCTCCAGCGGCTTATTGCTTTCGCCTCTCTGCAAGCAAACTCCCAGCGGCGTATTGCTTTGCCTCTCGGTCAAGGAAATCTCCAGCGGCGTATTGCTTTCGCCTCGCTGCAAGCAAACTCCCAGCGGCGTATTGCTTTGCCTCTCGGTCAAGGAAATCTCCAGCGGCGTATTGCTTTCGCCTCTCTGCAAGCAAACTCCCAGCGGCGTATTGCTTTGCCTCTCGGTCAATGAAATCTCCAGCGGCGTATTGCTTTCGCCTCTCTGCAAGCAAACTCCCAGCGGCGTATTGCTTTGCCTCCGTCGACTTCCAAGTTCCAGCGGCGTATTGCTTTGCCTCTCGGTCAAGGAAATATCCAGCGGCGTATTGCTTTCGCCTCTCTGCAAGCAAACTCCCAGCGGCGTATTGCTTTGCCTCTCGGTCAATGAAATCTCCAGCGGCGTATTGCTTTCGCCTCGCTGCAAGCAAACTCCCAGCGGCGTATTGCTTTCGCCTCTCTGCAAGCAAACTCCCAGCGGCGTATTGCTTTGCCTCTCGGTCAAGGAAATCCCCAGCGGCGTATTGCTTTGCCTCTCGGTCAATGAAATCTCCAGCGGCGTATTGCTTTCGCCTCTCTGCAAGCAAACTCCCAGCGGCGTATTGCTTTGCCTCTCGGTCAAGGAAATCTCCAGCGGCGTATTGCTTTCGCCTCTCTGCAAGCAAACTCCCAGCGGCGTATTGCTTTGCCTCTCGGTCAATGAAATCTCCAGCGGCGTATTGCTTTCGCCTCTCTGCAAGCAAACTCCCAGCGGCGTATTGCTTTGCCTCCGTCGACTTCCAAGTTCCAGCGGCGTATTGCTTTGCCTCTCGGTCAAGGAAATCTCCAGCGGCGTAATGCTTTCGCCTCTCTGCAAGCAAACTCCCAGCGACGTATTGCTTTGCCTCTCGGTCAATGAAATCTCCAGCGGCGTATTGCTTTCGCCTCTCTGCAAGCAAACTCCCAGCGGCGTATTGCTTTGCCTCCGTCGACTTCCAAGTTCCAGCGGCGTATTGCTTTGCCTCTCGGTCAATGAAATCTCCAGCGGCGTATTGCTTTCGCCTCGCTGCAAGCAAACTCCCAGCGGCGTATTGCTTTCGCCTCTCTGCAAGCAAACTCCCAGCGGCGTATTGCTTTGCCTCTCGGTCAAGGAAATCCCCAGCGGCGTATTGCTTTGCCTCTCGGTCAATGAAATCTCCAGCGGCGTATTGCTTTCGCCTCTCTGCAAGCAAACTCCCAGCGGCGTATTGCTTTGCCTCTCGGTCAAGGAAATCTCCAGCGGCGTATTGCTTTCGCCTCTCTGCAAGCAAACTCCCAGCGGCGTATTGCTTTGCCTCTCGGTCAATGAAATCTCCAGCGGCGTATTGCTTTCGCCTCTCTGCAAGCAAACTCCCAGCGGCGTATTGCTTTGCCTCCGTCGACTTCCAAGTTCCAGCGGCGTATTGCTTTGCCTCTCGGTCAAGGAAATCTCCAGCGGCGTAATGCTTTCGCCTCTCTGCAAGCAAACTCCCAGCGACGTATTGCTTTGCCTCTCGGTCAATGAAATCTCCAGCGGCGTATTGCTTTCGCCTCTCTGCAAGCAAACTCCCAGCGGCGTATTGCTTTGCCTCCGTCGACTTCCAAGTTCCAGCGGCGTATTGCTTTGCCTCTCGGTCAAGGAAATCTCCAGCGGCGTATTGCTTTCGCCTCTCTGCAAGCAAACTCCCAGCGGCGTATTGCTTTGCCTCCGTCGACTTCCAAGTTCCAGCGGCGTATTGCTTTGCCTCTCGGTCAAGGAAATCTCCAGCGGCGTATTGCTTTCGCCTCTCTGCAAGCAAACTCCCAGCGGCGTATTGCTTTGCCTCTCGGTCAATGAAATCTCCAGCGGCGTATTGCTTTCGCCTCTCTGCAAGCAAACTCCCAGCGGCGTATTGCTTTGCCTCTCGGTCAATGAAATCTCCAGCGGCGTATTGTTTTCGCCTCTCTGCAAGCAAACTCCCAGCGGCGTATTGCTTTGCCTCCGTCGACTTCCAAGCTCCAGCGGCGTATTGCTTTGCCTCTCGGTCAAGGAAATCTCCAGCGGCGTATTGCTTTCGCCTCTCTGCAAGCAAACTCCCAGCGGCGTATTGCTTTGCCTCTCGGTCAATGAAATCTCCAGCGGCGTATTGCTTTCGCCTCTCTGCAAGCAAACTCCCAGCGGCGTATTGCTTTGCCTCCCGGTCAATGAAATCTCCAGCGGCGTATTGCTTTCGCCTCTCTGCAAGCAAACTCCCAGCGGCGTATTGCTTTGCCTCTCGGTCAAGGAAATCCCCAGCGGCGTATTGCTTTGCCTCTCGGTCAAGGAAATCTCCAGCGGCGTATTGCTTTCGCCTCTCTGCAAGCAAACTCCCAGCGGCGTATTGCTTTGCCTCTCGGTCAATGAAATCTCCAGCGGCGTATTGCTTTCGCCTCTCTGCAAGCAAACTCCCAGCGGCGTATTGCTTTGCCACTCGGTCAAGGAAATCTCCAGCGGCGTATTGTTTTCGCCTCTCTGCAAGCAAACTCCCAGCGGCGTATTGCTTTGCCTCTCGGTCAATGAAATCTCCAGCGGCCTATTGCTTTCGCCTCTCTGCAAGCAAACTCCCAGCGGCGTATTGCTTTGCCTCCGTCGACTTCCAAGTTCCAGCGGCGTATTGCTTTGCCTCTCGGTCAAGGAAATCTCCAGCGGCGTATTGCTTTCGCCTCTCTGCAAGCAAACTCCCAGCGGCGTATTGCTTTGCCTCTCGGTCAATGAAATCTCCAGCGGCGTATTGCTTTCGCCTCTCTGCAAGCAAACTCCCAGCGGCGTATTGCTTTGCCTCTCGGTCAATGAAATCTCCAGCGGCGTATTGTTTTCGCCTCTCTGCAAGCAAACTCCCAGCGGCGTATTGCTTTGCCTCCGTCGACTTCCAAGCTCCAGCGGCGTATTGCTTTGCCTCTCGGTCAAGGAAATCTCCAGCGGCGTATTGCTTTCGCCTCTCTGCAAGCAAACTCCCAGCGGCGTATTGCTTTGCCTCTCGGTCAATGAAATCTCCAGCGGCGTATTGCTTTCGCCTCTCTGCAAGCAAACTCCCAGCGGCGTATTGCTTTGCCTCCCGGTCAATGAAATCTCCAGCGGCGTATTGCTTTCGCCTCTCTGCAAGCAAACTCCCAGCGGCGTATTGCTATGCCTCTCGGTCAAGGAAATCCCCAGCGGCGTATTGCTTTGCCTCTCGGTCAAGGAAATCTCCAGCGGCGTATTGCTTTCGCCTCTCTGCAAGCAAACTCCCAGCGGCGTATTGCTTTGCCTCTCGGTCAATGAAATCTCCAGCGGCGTATTGCTTTCGCCTCTCTGCAAGCAAACTCCCAGCGGCGTATTGCTTTGCCACTCGGTCAAGGAAATCTCCAGCGGCGTATTGTTTTCGCCTCTCTGCAAGCAAACTCCCAGCGGCGTATTGCTTTGCCTTTCGGTCAATGAAATCTCCAGCGGCCTATTGCTTTCGCCTCTCTGCAAGCAAACTCCCAGCGGCGTATTGCTTTGCCTCTCGGTCAAGGAAATCTCCAGCGGCGTATTGCTTTCGCCTCTCTGCAAGCAAACTCCCAGCGGCGTATTGCTTTGCCTCTCGGTCAATGAAATCTCCAGCGGCGTATTGCTTTCGCCTCTCTGCAAGCAAACTCCCAGCGGCGTATAGCTTTGCCTCCGTCGACTTCCAAGTTCCAGCGGCGTATTGCTTTGCCTCTCGGTCAAGGAAATCTCCAGCGGCGTATTGCTTTCGCCTCTCTGCAAGCAAACTCCCAGCGACGTATTGCTTTGCCTCTCGGTCAAGGAAATCTCCAGCGGCGTATTGCTTTCGCCTCTCTGCAAGCAAACTCCCAGCGGCGTATTGCTTTGCCTCTCGGTCAATGAAATCTCCAGCGGCGTATTGCTTTCGCCTCTCTGCAAGCAAACTCCCAGCGGCGTATTGCTATGCCTCTCGGTCAAGGAAATCTCCAGCGGCGTATTGCTTTCGCCTCTCTGCAAGCAAACTCCCAGCGGCGTATTGCTTTGCCTCCGTCGACTTCCAAGTTCCAGCGGCGTATTGCTTTGCCTCTCGGTCAAGGAAATCTCCAGCGGCGTATTGCTTTCGCCTCTCTGCAAGCAAACTCCCAGCGGCGTATTGCTTTGCCTCTCGGTCAATGAAATCTCCAGCGGCGTATTGCTTTCGCCTCTCTGCAAGCAAACTCCCAGCGGCGTATTGCTTTGCCTCCGTCGACTTCCAAGTTCCAGCGGCGTATTGTTTTGCCTCTCGGTCAAGGAAATCTCCAGCGGCGTATTGCTTTCGCCTCGCTGCAAGCAAACTCCCAGCGGCGTATTGCTTTGCCTCCGTCGACTTCCAAGTTCCAGCGGCGTATTGCTTTGCCTCTCGGTCAAGGAAATCTCCAGCGGCGTATTGCTTTCGCCTCTCTGCAAGCAAACTCCCAGCGGCGTATTGCTTTGCCTCTCGGTCAATGAAATCTCCAGCGGCGTATTGCTTTCGCCTCTCTGCATGCAAACTCCCAGCGGCGTATTGCTTTGCCTCTCGGTCAAGGAAATCTCCAGCGGCGTATTGCTTTCGCCTCTCTGCAAGCAAACTCCCAGCGGCGTAATGCTTTGCCTCCGTCGACTTCCAAGTTCCAGCGGCGTATTGCTTTTCCTCTCGGTCAAGGAAATCTCCAGCGGCGTATTGCTTTCGCCTCGCTGCAAGCAAACTCCCAGCGGCGTATTGCTTTGCCTCTCGGTCAAGGAAATCTCCAGCGGCGTATTGCTTTCGCCTCTCTGCAAGCAAAGTCCCAGCGGCGTATTGCTTTGCCTCTCGGTCAATGAAATCTCCAGCGGCGTAATGCTTTCGCCTCTCTGCAAGCAAACTCCCAGCGGCGTATTGCTTTGCCTCTCGGTCAAGGAAATCTCCAGCGGCGTATTGCTTTCGCCTCTCTGCAAGCAAACTCCCAGCGGCGTATTGCTTTGCCTCCGTCGACTTCCAAGTTCCAGCGGCGTATTGCTTTGCCTCTCGGTCAAGGAAATCTCCAGCGGCGTATTGCTTTCGCCTCTCTGCAAGCAAACTCCCAGCGGCGTAATGCTTTGCCTCCGTCGACTTCCAAGTTCCAGCGGCGTATTGCTTTGCCTCTCGGTCAAGGAAATCTACAGCGGCGTATTGCTTTCGCCTCTCTGCAAGCAAACTCCCAGCGGCGTATTGCTTTGCCTCTCGGTCAAGGAAATCTCCAGCGGCGTATTGCTTTCGCCTCTCTGCAAGCAAACTCCCAGCGGCGTATTGCTTTGCCTCTCGGTCAATGAAATCTCCAGCGGCGTATTGCTTTCGCCTCTCTGCAAGCAAACTCCCAGCGGCGTATTGCTTTGCCTCTCGGTCAATGAAATCTCCAGCGGCGTATTGCTTTCGCCTCTCTGCAAGCAAACTCCCAGCGGCGTATTGCTTTGCCTCCGTCGACTTCCAAGTTCCAGCGGCGTATTGCTTTGCCTCTCGGTCAAGGAAATCTCCAGCGGCGTATTGCTTTCGCCTCGCTGCAAGCAAACTCCCAGCGGCGTATTGCTTTGCCTCTCGGTCAAGGAAATCTCCAGCGGCGTATTGCTTTCGCCTCTCTGCAAGCAAACTCCCAGCGGCGTATTGCTTTGCCTCTCGGTCAATGAAATCTCCAGCGGCGTATTGCTTTCGCCTCTCTGCAAGCAAACTCCCAGCGGCGTATTGGTTTGCCTCCGTCGACTTCCAAGTTCCAGCGGCGTATTGCTTTGCCTCCGTCGACTTCCAAGTTCCAGCGGCGTATTGCTTTGCCTCTCGGTCAAGGAAATCTCCAGCGGCGTATTGCTTTCGCCACTCTGCAAGCAAATTCCCAGCGGCGTATTGCTTTGCCTCTCGGTCAAGGAAATCTCCAGCGGCGTAATGCTTTCGTCTCTCTGCAAGCAAACTCCCAGCGGCGTATTGCTTTGCCTCTCGGTCAAGGAAATCTCCAGCGGCGTATTGCTTTCGCCTCTCTGCAAGCAATCTCCCAGCGGCGTATTGCTTTGCCTCTCGATCAAGGAAATCTCCAGCGGCGTATTGCTTTCGCCTCTCTGCAAGCAAACTCCCAGCTGCGTATTGCTTTGCCTCCGTCGACTTCCAAGTTCCAGCGGCGTATTGATTTGCCTCTCGGTCAAGGAAATCTCCAGCGGCGTATTGCTTTCGCCTCTCTGCAAGCAAACTCCCAGCGGCGTATTGCTTTGCCTCTCGGTCAATGAAATCTCCAGCGGCGTATTGCTTTCGCCTCTCTGCAAGCATACTCCCAGCGGCGTATTGCTTTGCCTCTCGGTCAAGGAAATCTCCAGCGGCGTATTGCTTTCGCCTCTCTGCAAGCAAACTCCCAGCGGCGTATTGCTTTGCCTCCGTCGACTTCCAAGTTCCAGCGGCGTATTGCTTTGCCTCTCGGTCAAGGAAATCTCCAGCGGCGTATTGCTTTCGCCTCTCTGGAAGCAAACTCCCAGCGGCGTATTGCTTTGCCTCTCGGTCAATGAAATCTCCAGCGGCGTATTGCTTTCGCCTCTCTGCAAGCAAACTCCCAGCGGAGTATTGCTTTGCCTCTCGGTCAAGGAAATCTCCAGCGGCGTATTGCTTTCGCCTCTCTGCAAGCAAACTCCCAGCGGCGTATTGCTTTGCCTCCGTCGACTTCCAAGTTCCAGCGGCGTATTGCTTTGCCTCTCGGTCAAGGAAATCTCCAGCGGCGTATTGCTTTCGCCTCTCTGCAAGCAAACTCCCAGCGGCGTATTGCTTTGCCTCTCGGTCAATGAAATCTCCAGCGGCGTATTGTTTTCGCCTCTCTGCAAGCAAACTCCCAGCGGCGTATTGCTTTGCCTCCCGGTCAATGAAATCTCCAGCGGCGTATTGCTTTCGCCTCTCTGCAAGCAAACTCCCAGCGGCGTATTGCTTTGCCTCTCGGTCAAGGAAATCCCCAGCGGCGTATTGCTTTGCCTCTCGGTCAAGGAAATCTCCAGCGGCGTATTGCTTTCGCCTCTCTGCAAGCAAACTCCCAGCGGCGTATTGCTTTGCCTCTCGGTCAATGAAATCTCCAGCGGCGTATTGCTTTCGCCTCTCTGCAAGCAAACTCCCAGCGGCGTATTGCTTTGCCACTCGGTCAAGGAAATCTCCAGCGGCGTATTGTTTTCGCCTCTCTGCAAGCAAACTCCCAGCGGCGTATTGCTTTGCCTCTCGGTCAATGAAATCTCCAGCGGCCTATTGCTTTCGCCTCTCTGCAAGCAAACTCCCAGCGGCGTATTGCTTTGCCTCTCGGTCAAGGAAATCTCCAGCGGCGTATTGCTTTCGCCTCTCTGCAAGCAAACTCCCAGCGGCGTATTGTTTTGCCTCTCGGTCAATGAAATCTCCAGCGGCGTATTGCTTTCGCCTCTCTGCAAGCAAACTCCCAGCGGCGTATAGCTTTGCCTCCGTCGACTTCCAAGTTCCAGCGGCGTATTGCTTTGCCTCTCGGTCAAGGAAATCTCCAGCGGCGTATTGCTTTCGCCTCTCTGCAAGCAAACTCCCAGCGACGTATTGCTTTGCCTCTCGGTCAAGGAAATCTCCAGCGGCGTATTGCTTTCGCCTCTCTGCAAGCAAACTCCCAGCGGCGTATTGCTTTGCCTCTCGGTCAATGAAATCTCCAGCGGCGTATTGCTTTCGCCTCTCTGCAAGCAAACTCCCAGCGGCGTATTGCTATGCCTCTCGGTCAAGGAAATCTCCAGCGGCGTATTGCTTTCGCCTCTCTGCAAGCAAACTCCCAGCGGCGTATTGCTTTGCCTCCGTCGACTTCCAAGTTCCAGCGGCGTATTGCTTTGCCTCTCGGTCAAGGAAATCTCCAGCGGCGTATTGCTTTCGCCTCTCTGCAAGCAAACTCCCAGCGGCGTATTGCTTTGCCTCTCGGTCAATGAAATCTCCAGCGGCGTATTGCTTTCGCCTCTCTGCAAGCAAACTCCCAGCGGCGTATTGCTTTGCCTCCGTCGACTTCCAAGTTCCAGCGGCGTATTGTTTTGCCTCTCGGTCAAGGAAATCTCCAGCGGCGTATTGCTTTCGCCTCGCTGCAAGCAAACTCCCAGCGGCGTATTGCTTTGCCTCCGTCGACTTCCAAGTTCCAGCGGCGTATTGCTTTGCCTCTCGGTCAAGGAAATCTCCAGCGGCGTATTGCTTTCGCCTCTCTGCAAGCAAACTCCCAGCGGCGTATTGCTTTGCCTCTCGGTCAATGAAATCTCCAGCGGCGTATTGCTTTCGCCTCTCTGCATGCAAACTCCCAGCGGCGTATTGCTTTGCCTCTCGGTCAAGGAAATCTCCAGCGGCGTATTGCTTTCGCCTCTCTGCAAGCAAACTCCCAGCGGCGTAATGCTTTGCCTCCGTCGACTTCCAAGTTCCAGCGGCGTATTGCTTTTCCTCTCGGTCAAGGAAATCTCCAGCGGCGTATTGCTTTCGCCTCGCTGCAAGCAAACTCCCAGCGGCGTATTGCTTTGCCTCTCGGTCAAGGAAATCTCCAGCGGCGTATTGCTTTCGCCTCTCTGCAAGCAAAGTCCCAGCGGCGTATTGCTTTGCCTCTCGGTCAATGAAATCTCCAGCGGCGTAATGCTTTCGCCTCTCTGCAAGCAAACTCCCAGCGGCGTATTGCTTTGCCTCTCGGTCAAGGAAATCTCCAGCGGCGTATTGCTTTCGCCTCTCTGCAAGCAAACTCCCAGCGGCGTATTGCTTTGCCTCCGTCGACTTCCAAGTTCCAGCGGCGTATTGCTTTGCCTCTCGGTCAAGGAAATCTCCAGCGGCGTATTGCTTTCGCCTCTCTGCAAGCAAACTCCCAGCGGCGTAATGCTTTGCCTCCGTCGACTTCCAAGTTCCAGCGGCGTATTGCTTTGCCTCTCGGTCAAGGAAATCTACAGCGGCGTATTGCTTTCGCCTCTCTGCAAGCAAACTCCCAGCGGCGTATTGCTTTGCCTCCGTCGACTTCCAAGTTCCAGCGGCGTATTGCTTTGCCTCTCGGTCAAGGAAATCTCCAGCGGCGTATTGCTTTCGCCTCTCTGCAAGCAAACTTCCAGCGGCGTATTGCTTTGCCTCCGTCGACTTCCAAGTTCCAGCGGCGTATTGCTTTGCCTCTCGGTCAAGGAAATCTCCAGCGGCGTATTGCTTTCGCCTCTCTGCAAGCAAACTCCCAGCGGCGTATTGCTTTGCCTCTCGGTCAATGAAATCTCCAGCGGCGTATTGTTTTCGCCTCTCTGCAAGCAAACTCCCAGCGGCGTATTGCTTTCGCCCCTCTGCAAGCAAACCCCCAGCGGCGTATTGCTTTGCCTCTCGGTCAATGAAATCTCCAGCGGCGTATTGCTTTCGCCTCTCTGCAAGCAAACTCCCAGCGGCGTATTGCTTTGCCTCTCGGTCAAGGAAATCTCCAGCGGCGTATTGCTTTCGCCTCTCTGCAAGCAAACTCCCAGCGGCGTATTGCTTTGCCTCTCGGTCAATGAAATCTCCAGCGGCGTATTGCTTTCGCCTCTCTGCAAGCAAACTCCCAGCGGCGTATTGCTTTGCCTCCGTCGACTTCCAAGTTCCAGCGGCGTATTGCTTTGCCTCTCGGTCAAGGAAATCTCCAGCGGCGTATTGCTTTCGCCTCTCTGCAAGCAAACTCCCAGCGGCGTATTGCTTTGCCTCTCGGTCAAGGAAATCTCCAGCGGCGTATTGCTTTCGCCTCTCTGCAAGCAAACTCCCAGCGGCGTATTGCTTTGCCTCTCGGTCAATGAAATCTCCAGCGGCGTATTGCTTTCGCCTCTCTGCAAGCAAACTCCCAGCGGCGTATTGCTTTGCCTCTCGGTCAATGAAATCTCCAGCGGCGTATTGCTTTCGCCTCTCTGCAAGCAAACTCCCAGCGGCGTATTGCTTTGCCTCCGTCGACTTCCAAGTTCCAGCGGCGTATTGCTTTGCCTCTCGGTCAAGGAAATCTCCAGCGGCGTATTGCTTTCGCCTCGCTGCAAGCAAACTCCCAGCGGCGTATTGTTTTGCCTCTCGGTCAAGGAAATCTCCAGCGGCGTATTGCTTTCGCCTCTCTGCAAGCAAACTCCCAGCGGCGTATTGCTTTGCCTCTCGGTCAATGAAATCTCCAGCGGCGTATTGCTTTCGCCTCTCTGCAAGCAAACTCCCAGCGGCGTATTGCTTTGCCTCCGTCGACTTCCAAGTTCCAGCGGCGTATTGCTTTGCCTCCGTCGACTTCCAAGTTCCAGCGGCGTATTGCTTTGCCTCTCGGTCAAGGAAATCTCCAGCGGCGTATTGCTTTCGCCTCTCTGCAAGCAAATTCCCAGCGGCGTATTGCTTTGCCTCTCGGTCAAGGAAATCTCCAGCGGCGTAATGCTTTCGTCTCTCTGCAAGCAAACTCCCAGCGGCGTATTGCTTTGCCTCTCGGTCAAGGAAATCTCCAGCGGCGTATTGCTTTCGCCTCTCTGCAAGCAAACTCCCAGCGGCGTATTGCTTTGCCTCTCGGTCAAGGAAATCTCCAGCGGCGTATTGCTTTCGCCTCTCTGCAAGCAAACTCCCAGCTGCGTATTGCTTTGCCTCCGTCGACTTCCAAGTTCCAGCGGCGTATTGATTTGCCTCTCGGTCAAGGAAATCTCCAGCGGCGTATTGCTTTCGCCTCTCTGCAAGCAAACTCCCAGCGGCGTATTGCTTTGCCTCTCGGTCAATGAAATCTCCAGCGGCGTATTGCTTTCGCCTCTCTGCAAGCATACTCCCAGCGGCGTATTGCTTTGCCTCTCGGTCAAGGAAATCTCCAGCGGCGTATTGCTTTCGCCTCTCTGCAAGCAAACTCCCAGCGGCGTATTGCTTTGCCTCCGTCGACTTCCAAGTTCCAGCGGCGTATTGCTTTGCCTCTCGGTCAAGGAAATCTCCAGCGGCGTATTGCTTTCGCCTCTCTGCAAGCAAACTCCCAGCGGCGTATTGCTTTGCCTCTCGGTCAATGAAATCTCCAGCGGCGTATTGCTTTCGCCTCTCTGCAAGCAAACTCCCAGCGGAGTATTGCTTTGCCTCTCGGTCAAGGAAATCTCCAGCGGCGTATTGCTTTCGCCTCTCTGCAAGCAAACTCCCAGCGGCGTATTGCTTTGCCTCCGTCGACTTCCAAGTTCCAGCGGCGTATTGCTTTGCCTCTCGGTCAAGGAAATCTCCAGCGGCGTATTGCTTTCGCCTCTCTGCAAGCAAACTCCCAGCGGCGTATTGCTTTGCCTCTCGGTCAATGAAATCTCCAGCGGCGTATTGCTTTCGCCTCTCTGCAAGCAAACTCCCAGCGGCGTATTGCTTTGCCTCTCGGTCAAGGAAATCTCCAGCGGCGTATTGCTTTCGCCTCTCTGCAAGCAAACTCCCAGCGGCGTATTGCTTTGCCTCTCGGTCAATGAAATCTCCAGCGGCGTATTGCTTTCGCCTCTCAGCAAGCAAACTCCCAGCGGCGTATTGCTTTGCCTCTCGGTCAATGAAATCTCCAGCGGCGTATTGCTTTCGCCTCTCTGCAAGCAAACTCCCAGCGGCGTATTGCTTTGCCTCCGTCGACTTCCAAGTTCCAGCGGCGTATTGCTTTGCCTCTCGGTCAAGGAAATCTCCAGCGGCGTATTGCTTTCGCCTCTCTGCAAGCAAACTCCCAGCGGCGTATTGCTTTGCCTCTCGGTCAATGAAATCTCCAGCGGCGTATTGCTTTCGCCTCTCTGCATGCAAACTCCCAGCGGCGTATTGCTTTGCCTCTCGGTCAAGGAAATCTCCAGCGGCGTATTGCTTTCGCCTCTCTGCAAGCAAACTCCCAGCGGCGTATTGCTTTGCCTCTCGGTCAATGAAATCTCCAGCGGCGTATTGCTTTCGCCTCTCTGCAAGCAAACTCCCAGCGGCGTATTGCTTTGCCTCCGTCGACTTCCAAGTTCCAGCGGCGTATTGCTTTGCCTCCGTCGACTTCCAAGTTCCAGCGGCGTATTGCTTTGCCTCTCGGTCAAGGAAATCTCCAGCGGCGTATTGCTTTCGCCTCTCTGCAAGCAAATTCCCAGCGGCGTATTGCTTTGCCTCTCGGTCAAGGAAATCTCCAGCGGCGTAATGCTTTCGTCTCTCTGCAAGCAAACTCCCAGCGGCGTATTGCTTTGCCTCTCGGTCAAGGAAATCTCCAGCGGCGTATTGCTTTCGCCTCTCTGCAAGCAAACTCCCAGCGGCGTATTGCTTTGCCTCTCGGTCAAGGAAATCTCCAGCGGCGTATTGCTTTCGCCTCTCTGCAAGCAAACTCCCAGCTGCGTATTGCTTTGCCTCCGTCGACTTCCAAGTTCCAGCGGCGTATTGATTTGCCTCTCGGTCAAGGAAATCTCCAGCGGCGTATTGCTTTCGCCTCTCTGCAAGCAAACTCCCAGCGGCGTATTGCTTTGCCTCTCGGTCAATGAAATCTCCAGCGGCGTATTGCTTTCGCCTCTCTGCAAGCATACTCCCAGCGGCGTATTGCTTTGCCTCTCGGTCAAGGAAATCTCCAGCGGCGTATTGCTTTCGCCTCTCTGCAAGCAAACTCCCAGCGGCGTATTGCTTTGCCTCCGTCGACTTCCAAGTTCCAGCGGCGTATTGCTTTGCCTCTCGGTCAAGGAAATCTCCAGCGGCGTATTGCTTTCGCCTCTCTGCAAGCAAACTCCCAGCGGCGTATTGCTTTGCCTCTCGGTCAATGAAATCTCCAGCGGCGTATTGCTTTCGCCTCTCTGCAAGCAAACTCCCAGCGGAGTATTGCTTTGCCTCTCGGTCAAGGAAATCTCCAGCGGCGTATTGCTTTCGCCTCTCTGCAAGCAAACTCCCAGCGGCGTATTGCTTTGCCTCCGTCGACTTCCAAGTTCCAGCGGCGTATTGCTTTGCCTCTCGGTCAAGGAAATCTCCAGCGGCGTATTGCTTTCGCCTCTCTGCAAGCAAACTCCCAGCGGCGTATTGCTTTGCCTCTCGGTCAATGAAATCTCCAGCGGCGTATTGCTTTCGCCTCTCTGCAAGCAAACTCCCAGCGGCGTATTGCTTTGCCTCTCGGTCAAGGAAATCTCCAGCGGCGTATTGCTTTCGCCTCTCTGCAAGCAAACTCCCAGCGGCGTATTGCTTTGCCTCTCGGTCAATGAAATCTCCAGCGGCGTATTGCTTTCGCCTCTCTGCAAGCAAACTCCCAGCGGCGTATTGCTTTGCCTCTCGGTCAATGAAATCTCCAGCGGCGTATTGCTTTCGCCTCTCTGCAAGCAAACTCCCAGCGGCGTATTGCTTTGCCTCCGTCGACTTCCAAGTTCCAGCGGCGTATTGTTTTGCCTCTCGGTCAAGGAAATCTCCAGCGGCGTATTGCTTTCGCCTCGCTGCAAGCAAACTCCCAGCGGCGTATTGCTTTGCCTCCGTCGACTTCCAAGTTCCAGCGGCGTATTGCTTTGCCTCTCGGTCAAGGAAATCTCCAGCGGCGTATTGCTTTCGCCTCTCTGCAAGCAAACTCCCAGCGGCGTATTGCTTTGCCTCTCGGTCAATGAAATCTCCAGCGGCGTATTGCTTTCGCCTCTCTGCATGCAAACTCCCAGCGGCGTATTGCTTTGCCTCTCGGTCAAGGAAATCTCCAGCGGCGTATTGCTTTCGCCTCTCTGCAAGCAAACTCCCAGCGGCGTAATGCTTTGCCTCCGTCGACTTCCAAGTTCCAGCGGCGTATTGCTTTTCCTCTCGGTCAAGGAAATCTCCAGCGGCGTATTGCTTTCGCCTCGCTGCAAGCAAACTCCCAGCGGCGTATTGCTTTGCCTCTCGGTCAAGGAAATCTCCAGCGGCGTATTGCTTTCGCCTCTCTGCAAGCAAAGTCCCAGCGGCGTATTGCTTTGCCTCTCGGTCAATGAAATCTCCAGCGGCGTAATGCTTTCGCCTCTCTGCAAGCAAACTCCCAGCGGCGTATTGCTTTGCCTCTCGGTCAAGGAAATCTCCAGCGGCGTATTGCTTTCGCCTCTCTGCAAGCAAACTCCCAGCGGCGTATTGCTTTGCCTCCGTCGACTTCCAAGTTCCAGCGGCGTATTGCTTTGCCTCTCGGTCAAGGAAATCTCCAGCGGCGTATTGCTTTCGCCTCTCTGCAAGCAAACTCCCAGCGGCGTAATGCTTTGCCTCCGTCGACTTCCAAGTTCCAGCGGCGTATTGCTTTGCCTCTCGGTCAAGGAAATCTACAGCGGCGTATTGCTTTCGCCTCTCTGCAAGCAAACTCCCAGCGGCGTATTGCTTTGCCTCCGTCGACTTCCAAGTTCCAGCGGCGTATTGCTTTGCCTCTCGGTCAAGGAAATCTCCAGCGGCGTATTGCTTTCGCCTCTCTGCAAGCAAACTTCCAGCGGCGTATTGCTTTGCCTCCGTCGACTTCCAAGTTCCAGCGGCGTATTGCTTTGCCTCTCGGTCAAGGAAATCTCCAGCGGCGTATTGCTTTCGCCTCTCTGCAAGCAAACTCCCAGCGGCGTATTGCTTTGCCTCTCGGTCAATGAAATCTCCAGCGGCGTATTGTTTTCGCCTCTCTGCAAGCAAACTCCCAGCGGCGTATTGCTTTGCCACTCGGTCAAGGAAATCTCCAGCGGCGTATTGCTTTCGCCCCTCTGCAAGCAAACTCCCAGCGGCGTATTGCTTTGCCTCTCGGTCAATGAAATCTCCAGCGGCGTATTGCTTTCGCCTCTCTGCAAGCAAACTCCCAGCGGCGTATTGCTTTGCCTCCGTCGACTTCCAAGTTCCAGCGGCGTATTGCTTTGCCTCTCGGTCAAGGAAATCTCCAGCGGCGTATTGCTTTCGCCTCGCTGCAAGCAAACTCCCAGCGGCGTATTGCTTTGCCTCTCGGTCAAGGAAATCTCCAGCGGCGTATTGCTTTCGCCTCTCTGCAAGCAAACTCCCAGCGGCGTATTGCTTTGCCTCTCGGTCAATGAAATCTCCAGCGGCGTATTGCTTTCGCCTCTCTGCAAGCAAACTCCCAGCGGCGTATTGCTTTGCCTCCGTCGACTTCCAAGTTCCAGCGGCGTATTGCTTTGCCTCCGTCGACTTCCAAGTTCCAGCGGCGTATTGCTTTGCCTCTCGGTCAAGGAAATCTCCAGCGGCGTATTGCTTTCGCCTCTCTGCAAGCAAATTCCCAGCGGCGTATTGCTTTGCCTCTCGGTCAAGGAAATCTCCAGCGGCGTAATGCTTTCGTCTCTCTGCAAGCAAACTCCCAGCGGCGTATTGCTTTGCCTCTCGGTCAAGGAAATCTCCAGCGGCGTATTGCTTTCGCCTCTCTGCAAGCAAACTCCCAGCGGCGTATTGCTTTGCCTCTCGGTCAAGGAAATATCCAGCGGCGTATTGCTTTCGCCTCTCTGCAAGCAAACTCCCAGCTGCGTATTGCTTTGCCTCCGTCGACTTCCAAGTTCCAGCGGCGTATTGATTTGCCTCTCGGTCAAGGAAATCTCCAGCGGCGTATTGCTTTCGCCTCTCTGCAAGCAAACTCCCAGCGGCGTATTGCTTTGCCTCTCGGTCAATGAAATCTCCAGCGGCGTATTGCTTTCGCCTCTCTGCAAGCATACTCCCAGCGGCGTATTGCTTTGCCTCTCTGTCAAGGAAATCTCCAGCGGCGTATTGCTTTCGCCTCTCTGCAAGCAAACTCCCAGCGGCGTATTGCTTTGCCTCCGTCGACTTCCAAGTTCCAGCGGCGTATTGCTTTGCCTCTCGGTCAAGGAAATCTCCAGCGGCGTATTGCTTTCGCCTCTCTGCAAGCAAACTCCCAGCGGCGTATTGCTTTGCCTCTCGGTCAATGAAATCTCCAGCGGCGTATTGCTTTCGCCTCTCTGCAAGCAAACTCCCAGCGGAGTATTGCTTTGCCTCTCGGTCAAGGAAATCTCCAGCGGCGTATTGCTTTCGCCTCTCTGCAAGCAAACTCCCAGCGGCGTATTGCTTCGCCTCCGTCGACTTCCAAGTTCCAGCGGCGTATTGCTTTGCCTCTCGGTCAAGGAAATCTCCAGCGGCGTATTGCTTTCGCCTCTCTGCAAGCAAACTCCCAGCGGAGTATTGCTTTGCCTCTCGGTCAATGAAATCTCCAGCGGCGTATTGCTTTCGCCTCTCTGCAAGCAAACTCCCAGCGGCGTATTGCTTTGCCACTCGGTCAAGGAAATCTCCAGCGGCGTATTGCTTTCGCCCCTCTGCAAGCAAACTCCCAGCGGCGTATTGCTTTGCCTCTCGGTCAATGAAATCTCCAGCGGCGTATTGCTTTCGCCTCTCTGCAAGCAAACTCCCAGCGGCGTATTGCTTTGCCTCTCGGTCAAGGAAATCTCCAGCGGCGTATTGCTTTCGCCTCTCTGCAAGCAAACTCCCAGCGGCGTATTGCTTTGCCTCTCGGTCAATGAAATCTCCAGCGGCGTATTGCTTTCGCCTCTCTGCAAGCAAACTCCCAGCGGCGTATTGCTTTGCCTCCGTCGTCTTCCAAGTTCCAGCGGCGTATTGCTTTGCCTCTCGGTCAAGGAAATCTCCAGCGGCGTATTGCTTTCGCCTCTCTGCAAGCAAACTCCCAGCGGCGTATTGCTTTGCCTCTCGGTCAAGGAAATCTCCAGCGGCGTATTGCTTTCGCCTCTCTGCAAGCAAACTCCCAGCGGCGTATTGCTTTGCCTCTCGGTCAATGAAATCTCCAGCGGCGTATTGCTTTCGCCTCTCTGCAAGCAAACTCCCAGCGGCGTATTGCTTTGCCTCTCGGTCAATGAAATCTCCAGCGGCGTATTGCTTTCGCCTCTCTGCAAGCAAACTCCCAGCGGCGTATAGCTTTGCCTCCGTCGACTTCCAAGTTCCAGCGGCGTATTGCTTTGCCTCTCGGTCAAGGAAATCTCCAGCGGCGTATTGCTTTCGCCTCGCTGCAAGCAAACTCCCAGCGGCGTATTGCTTTGCCTCTCGGTCAAGGAAATCTCCAGCGGCGTATTGCTTTCGCCTCTCTGCAAGCAAACTCCCAGCGGCGTATTGCTTTGCCTCTCGGTCAATGAAATCTCCAGCGGCGTATTGCTTTCGCCTCTCTGCAAGCAAACTCCCAGCGGCGTATTGCTTTGCCTCCGTCGACTTCCAAGTTCCAGCGGCGTATTGCTTTGCCTCCGTCGACTTCCAAGTTCCAGCGGCGTATTGTTTTGCCTCTCGGTCAAGGAAATCTCCAGCGGCGTATTGCTTTCGCCACTCTGCAAGCAAATTCCCAGCGGCGTATTGCTTTGCCTCTCGGTCAAGGAAATCTCCAGCGGCGTAATGCTTTCGTCTCTCTGCAAGCAAACTCCCAGCGGCGTATTGCTTTGCCTCTCGGTCAAGGAAATCTCCAGCGGCGTATTGCTTTCGCCTCTCTGCAAGCAAACTCCCAGCGGCGTATTGCTTTGCCTCTCGGTCAAGGAAATCTCCAGCGGCGTATTGCTTTCGCCTCTCTGCAAGCAAACTCCCAGCTGCGTATTGCTTTGCCTCCGTCGACTTCCAAGTTCCAGCGGCGTATTGATTTGCCTCTCGGTCAAGGAAATCTCCAGCGGCGTATTGCTTTCGCCTCTCTGCAAGCAAACTCCCAGCGGCGTATTGCTTTGCCTCTCGGTCAATGAAATCTCCAGCGGCGTATTGCTTTCGCCTCTCTGCAAGCATACTCCCAGCGGCGTATTGCTTTGCCTCTCGGTCAAGGAAATCTCCAGCGGCGTATTGCTTTCGCCTCTCTGCAAGCAAACTCCCAGCGGCGTATTGCTTTGCCTCCGTCGACTTCCAAGTTCCAGCGGCGTATTGCTTTGCCTCTCGGTCAAGGAAATCTCCAGCGGCGTATTGCTTTCGCCTCTCTGGAAGCAAACTCCCAGCGGCGTATTGCTTTGCCTCTCGGTCAATGAAATCTCCAGCGGCGTATTGCTTTCGCCTCTCTGCAAGCAAACTCCCAGCGGAGTATTGCTTTGCCTCTCGGTCAAGGAAATCTCCAGCGGCGTATTGCTTTCGCCTCTCTGCAAGCAAACTCCCAGCGGCGTATTGCTTTGCCTCCGTCGACTTCCAAGTTCCAGCGGCGTATTGCTTTGCCTCTCGGTCAAGGAAATCTCCAGCGGCGTATTGCTTTCGCCTCTCTGCAAGCAAACTCCCAGCGGCGTATTGCTTTGCCTCTCGGTCAATGAAATCTCCAGCGGCGTATTGCTTTCGCCTCTCTGCAAGCAAACTCCCAGCGGCGTATTGCTTTGCCTCCGTCGACTTCCAAGTTCCAGCGGCGTATTGTTTTGCCTCTCGGTCAAGGAAATCTCCAGCGGCGTATTGCTTTCGCCTCGCTGCAAGCAAACTCCCAGCGGCGTATTGCTTTGCCTCTCGGTCAAGGAAATCTCCAGCGGCGTATTGCTTTCGCCTCTCTGCAAGCAAACTCCCAGCGGCGTATTGCTTTGCCTCTCGGTCAATGAAATCTCCAGCGGCGTATTGCTTTCGCCTCTCTGCAAGCAAACTCCCAGCGGCGTATTGCTTTGCCTCCGTCGACTTCCAAGTTCCAGCGGCGTATTGCTTTGCCTCTCGGTCAAGGAAATCTCCAGCGGCGTATTGCTTTCGCCTCTCTGCAAGCAAACTCCCAGCGGCGTATTGCTTTGCCTCTCGGTCAAGGAAATCTCCAGCGGCGTATTGCTTTCGCCTCTCTGCAAGCAAACTCCCAGCTGCGTATTGCTTTGCCTCCGTCGACTTCCAAGTTCCAGCGGCGTATTGATTTGCCTCTCGGTCAAGGAAATCTCCAGCGGCGTATTGCTTTCGCCTCTCTGCAAGCATACTCCCAGCGGCGTATTGCTTTGCCTCTCGGTCAAGGAAATCTCCAGCGGCGTATTGCTTTCGCCTCTCTGCAAGCAAACTCCCAGCGGCGTATTGCTTTGCCTCCGTCGACTTCCAAGTTCCAGCGGCGTATTGCTTTGCCTCTCGGTCAAGGAAATCTCCAGCGGCGTATTGCTTTCGCCTCTCTGCAAGCAAACTCCCAGCGGCGTATTGCTTTGCCTCTCGGTCAATGAAATCTCCAGCGGCGTATTGCTTTCGCCTCTCTGCAAGCAAACTCCCAGCGGCGTATTGCTTTGCCTCCGTCGTCTTCCAAGTTCCAGCGGCGTATTGCTTTGCCTCTCGGTCAAGGAAATCTCCAGCGGCGTATTGCTTTCGCCTCTCTGCAAGCAAACTCCCAGCGGCGTATTGCTTTGCCTCTCGGTCAAGGAAATC
Organism: Nomada flava; assembly: GCA_951802745.1. Classification (NCBI taxonomy): domain Eukaryota; kingdom Metazoa; phylum Arthropoda; class Insecta; order Hymenoptera; family Apidae; genus Nomada; species Nomada flava. The sequence goes on from CATOQN010000045.1 coordinate 3,542,851, forward strand.
TCCAGCGGCGTATTGCTTTCGCCTCTCTGCAAGCAAACTCCCAGCGGCGTATTGCTTTGCCTCTCGGTCAATGAAATCTCCAGCGGCGTATTGCTTTCGCCTCTCTGCAAGCAAACTCCCAGCGGCGTATTGCTTTGCCTCTCGGTCAATGAAATCTCCAGCGGCGTATTGATTTCGCCTCTCTGCAAGCAAACTCCCAGCGGCGTATTGCTTTGCCTCCGTCGACTTCCAAGTTCCAGCGGCGTATTGCTTTGCCTCTCGGTCAAGGAAATCTCCAGCGGCGTATTGCTTTCGCCTCGCTGCAAGCAAACTCCCAGCGGCGTATTGCTTTGCCTCTCGGTCAAGGAAATCTCCAGCGGCGTATTGCTTTCGCCTCTCTGCAAGCAAACTCCCAGCGGCGTATTGCTTTGCCTCTCGGTCAATGAAATCTCCAGCGGCGTATTGCTTTCGCCTCTCTGCAAGCAAACTCCCAGCGGCGTATTGCTTTGCCTCCGTCGACTTCCAAGTTCCAGCGGCGTATTGCTTTGCCTCCGTCGACTTCCAAGTTCCAGCGGCGTATTGTTTTGCCTCTCGGTCAAGGAAATCTCCAGCGGCGTATTGCTTTCGCCACTCTGCAAGCAAATTCCCAGCGGCGTATTGCTTTGCCTCTCGGTCAAGGAAATCTCCAGCGGCGTAATGCTTTCGTCTCTCTGCAAGCAAACTCCCAGCGGCGTATTGCTTTGCCTCTCGGTCAAGGAAATCTCCAGCGGCGTATTGCTTTCGCCTCTCTGCAAGCAAACTCCCAGCGGCGTATTGCTTTGCCTCTCGGTCAAGGAAATCTCCAGCGGCGTATTGCTTTCGCCTCTCTGCAAGCAAACTCCCAGCTGCGTATTGCTTTGCCTCCGTCGACTTCCAAGTTCCAGCGGCGTATTGATTTGCCTCTCGGTCAAGGAAATCTCCAGCGGCGTATTGCTTTCGCCTCTCTGCAAGCAAACTCCCAGCGGCGTATTGCTTTGCCTCTCGGTCAATGAAATCTCCAGCGGCGTATTGCTTTCGCCTCTCTGCAAGCATACTCCCAGCGGCGTATTGCTTTGCCTCTCGGTCAAGGAAATCTCCAGCGGCGTATTGCTTTCGCCTCTCTGCAAGCAAACTCCCAGCGGCGTATTGCTTTGCCTCCGTCGACTTCCAAGTTCCAGCGGCGTATTGCTTTGCCTCTCGGTCAAGGAAATCTCCAGCGGCGTATTGTTTTCGCCTCTCTGGAAGCAAACTCCCAGCGGCGTATTGCTTTGCCTCTCGGTCAATGAAATCTCCAGCGGCGTATTGCTTTCGCCTCTCTGCAAGCAAACTCCCAGCGGAGTATTGCTTTGCCTCTCGGTCAAGGAAATCTCCAGCGGCGTATTGCTTTCGCCTCTCTGCAAGCAAACTCCCAGCGGCGTATTGCTTTGCCTCCGTCGACTTCCAAGTTCCAGCGGCGTATTGCTTTGCCTCTCGGTCAAGGAAATCTCCAGCGGCGTATTGCTTTCGCCTCTCTGCAAGCAAACTCCCAGCGGCGTATTGCTTTGCCTCTCGGTCAATGAAATCTCCAGCGGCGTATTGCTTTCGCCTCTCTGCAAGCAAACTCCCAGCGGCGTATTGCTTTGCCACTCGGTCAAGGAAATCTCCAGCGGCGTATTGCTTTCGCCCCTCTGCAAGCAAACTCCCAGCGGCGTATTGCTTTGCCTCTCGGTCAAGGAAATCTCCAGCGGCGTATTGCTTTCGCCTCTCTGCAAGCAAACTCCCAGCGGCGTATTGCTTTGCCTCTCGGTCAAGGAAATATCCAGCGGCGTATTGCTTTCGCCTCTCTGCAAGCAAACTCCCAGCTGCGTATTGCTTTGCCTCCGTCGACTTCCAAGTTCCAGCGGCGTATTGATTTGCCTCTCGGTCAAGGAAATCTCCAGCGGCGTATTGCTTTCGCCTCTCTGCAAGCAAACTCCCAGCGGCGTATTGCTTTGCCTCTCGGTCAATGAAATCTCCAGCGGCGTATTGCTTTCGCCTCTCTGCAAGCATACTCCCAGCGGCGTATTGCTTTGCCTCTCTGTCAAGGAAATCTCCAGCGGCGTATTGCTTTCGCCTCTCTGCAAGCAAACTCCCAGCGGCGTATTGCTTTGCCTCCGTCGACTTCCAAGTTCCAGCGGCGTATTGCTTTGCCTCTCGGTCAAGGAAATCTCCAGCGGCGTATTGCTTTCGCCTCTCTGCAAGCAAACTCCCAGCGGCGTATTGCTTTGCCTCTCGGTCAATGAAATCTCCAGCGGCGTATTGCTTTCGCCTCTCTGCAAGCAAACTCCCAGCGGAGTATTGCTTTGCCTCTCGGTCAAGGAAATCTCCAGCGGCGTATTGCTTTCGCCTCTCTGCAAGCAAACTCCCAGCGGCGTATTGCTTCGCCTCCGTCGACTTCCAAGTTCCAGCGGCGTATTGCTTTGCCTCTCGGTCAAGGAAATCTCCAGCGGCGTATTGCTTTCGCCTCTCTGCAAGCAAACTCCCAGCGGAGTATTGCTTTGCCTCTCGGTCAATGAAATCTCCAGCGGCGTATTGCTTTCGCCTCTCTGCAAGCAAACTCCCAGCGGCGTATTGCTTTGCCACTCGGTCAAGGAAATCTCCAGCGGCGTATTGCTTTCGCCCCTCTGCAAGCAAACTCCCAGCGGCGTATTGCTTTGCCTCTCGGTCAATGAAATCTCCAGCGGCGTATTGCTTTCGCCTCTCTGCAAGCAAACTCCCAGCGGCGTATTGCTTTGCCTCTCGGTCAAGGAAATCTCCAGCGGCGTATTGCTTTCGCCTCTCTGCAAGCAAACTCCCAGCGGCGTATTGCTTTGCCTCTCGGTCAATGAAATCTCCAGCGGCGTATTGCTTTCGCCTCTCTGCAAGCAAACTCCCAGCGGCGTATTGCTTTGCCTCCGTCGTCTTCCAAGTTCCAGCGGCGTATTGCTTTGCCTCTCGGTCAAGGAAATCTCCAGCGGCGTATTGCTTTCGCCTCTCTGCAAGCAAACTCCCAGCGGCGTATTGCTTTGCCTCTCGGTCAAGGAAATCTCCAGCGGCGTATTGCTTTCGCCTCTCTGCAAGCAAACTCCCAGCGGCGTATTGCTTTGCCTCTCGGTCAATGAAATCTCCAGCGGCGTATTGCTTTCGCCTCTCTGCAAGCAAACTCCCAGCGGCGTATTGCTTTGCCTCTCGGTCAATGAAATCTCCAGCGGCGTATTGCTTTCGCCTCTCTGCAAGCAAACTCCCAGCGGCGTATAGCTTTGCCTCCGTCGACTTCCAAGTTCCAGCGGCGTATTGCTTTGCCTCTCGGTCAAGGAAATCTCCAGCGGCGTATTGCTTTCGCCTCGCTGCAAGCAAACTCCCAGCGGCGTATTGCTTTGCCTCTCGGTCAAGGAAATCTCCAGCGGCGTATTGCTTTCGCCTCTCTGCAAGCAAACTCCCAGCGGCGTATTGCTTTGCCTCTCGGTCAATGAAATCTCCAGCGGCGTATTGCTTTCGCCTCTCTGCAAGCAAACTCCCAGCGGCGTATTGCTTTGCCTCCGTCGACTTCCAAGTTCCAGCGGCGTATTGCTTTGCCTCCGTCGACTTCCAAGTTCCAGCGGCGTATTGTTTTGCCTCTCGGTCAAGGAAATCTCCAGCGGCGTATTGCTTTCGCCACTCTGCAAGCAAATTCCCAGCGGCGTATTGCTTTGCCTCTCGGTCAAGGAAATCTCCAGCGGCGTAATGCTTTCGTCTCTCTGCAAGCAAACTCCCAGCGGCGTATTGCTTTGCCTCTCGGTCAAGGAAATCTCCAGCGGCGTATTGCTTTCGCCTCTCTGCAAGCAAACTCCCAGCGGCGTATTGCTTTGCCTCTCGGTCAAGGAAATCTCCAGCGGCGTATTGCTTTCGCCTCTCTGCAAGCAAACTCCCAGCTGCGTATTGCTTTGCCTCCGTCGACTTCCAAGTTCCAGCGGCGTATTGATTTGCCTCTCGGTCAAGGAAATCTCCAGCGGCGTATTGCTTTCGCCTCTCTGCAAGCAAACTCCCAGCGGCGTATTGCTTTGCCTCTCGGTCAATGAAATCTCCAGCGGCGTATTGCTTTCGCCTCTCTGCAAGCATACTCCCAGCGGCGTATTGCTTTGCCTCTCGGTCAAGGAAATCTCCAGCGGCGTATTGCTTTCGCCTCTCTGCAAGCAAACTCCCAGCGGCGTATTGCTTTGCCTCCGTCGACTTCCAAGTTCCAGCGGCGTATTGCTTTGCCTCTCGGTCAAGGAAATCTCCAGCGGCGTATTGCTTTCGCCTCTCTGGAAGCAAACTCCCAGCGGCGTATTGCTTTGCCTCTCGGTCAATGAAATCTCCAGCGGCGTATTGCTTTCGCCTCTCTGCAAGCAAACTCCCAGCGGAGTATTGCTTTGCCTCTCGGTCAAGGAAATCTCCAGCGGCGTATTGCTTTCGCCTCTCTGCAAGCAAACTCCCAGCGGCGTATTGCTTTGCCTCCGTCGACTTCCAAGTTCCAGCGGCGTATTGCTTTGCCTCTCGGTCAAGGAAATCTCCAGCGGCGTATTGCTTTCGCCTCTCTGCAAGCAAACTCCCAGCGGCGTATTGCTTTGCCTCTCGGTCAATGAAATCTCCAGCGGCGTATTGCTTTCGCCTCTCTGCAAGCAAACTCCCAGCGGCGTATTGCTTTGCCTCCGTCGACTTCCAAGTTCCAGCGGCGTATTGTTTTGCCTCTCGGTCAAGGAAATCTCCAGCGGCGTATTGCTTTCGCCTCGCTGCAAGCAAACTCCCAGCGGCGTATTGCTTTGCCTCTCGGTCAAGGAAATCTCCAGCGGCGTATTGCTTTCGCCTCTCTGCAAGCAAACTCCCAGCGGCGTATTGCTTTGCCTCTCGGTCAATGAAATCTCCAGCGGCGTATTGCTTTCGCCTCTCTGCAAGCAAACTCCCAGCGGCGTATTGCTTTGCCTCCGTCGACTTCCAAGTTCCAGCGGCGTATTGCTTTGCCTCTCGGTCAAGGAAATCTCCAGCGGCGTATTGCTTTCGCCTCTCTGCAAGCAAACTCCCAGCGGCGTATTGCTTTGCCTCTCGGTCAAGGAAATCTCCAGCGGCGTATTGCTTTCGCCTCTCTGCAAGCAAACTCCCAGCTGCGTATTGCTTTGCCTCCGTCGACTTCCAAGTTCCAGCGGCGTATTGATTTGCCTCTCGGTCAAGGAAATCTCCAGCGGCGTATTGCTTTCGCCTCTCTGCAAGCATACTCCCAGCGGCGTATTGCTTTGCCTCTCGGTCAAGGAAATCTCCAGCGGCGTATTGCTTTCGCCTCTCTGCAAGCAAACTCCCAGCGGCGTATTGCTTTGCCTCCGTCGACTTCCAAGTTCCAGCGGCGTATTGCTTTGCCTCTCGGTCAAGGAAATCTCCAGCGGCGTATTGCTTTCGCCTCTCTGCAAGCAAACTCCCAGCGGCGTATTGCTTTGCCTCTCGGTCAATGAAATCTCCAGCGGCGTATTGCTTTCGCCTCTCTGCAAGCAAACTCCCAGCGGCGTATTGCTTTGCCTCCGTCGTCTTCCAAGTTCCAGCGGCGTATTGCTTTGCCTCTCGGTCAAGGAAATCTCCAGCGGCGTATTGCTTTCGCCTCTCTGCAAGCAAACTCCCAGCGGCGTATTGCTTTGCCTCTCGGTCAAGGAAATCTCCAGCGGCGTATTGCTTTCGCCTCTCTGCAAGCAAACTCCCAGCGGCGTATTGCTTTGCCTCTCGGTCAATGAAATCTCCAGCGGCGTATTGCTTTCGCCTCTCTGCAAGCAAACTCCCAGCGGCGTATTGCTTTGCCTCTCGGTCAATGAAATCTCCAGCGGCGTATTGATTTCGCCTCTCTGCAAGCAAACTCCCAGCGGCGTATTGCTTTGCCTCCGTCGACTTCCAAGTTCCAGCGGCGTATTGCTTTGCCTCTCGGTCAAGGAAATCTCCAGCGGCGTATTGCTTTCGCCTCGCTGCAAGCAAACTCCCAGCGGCGTATTGCTTTGCCTCTCGGTCAAGGAAATCTCCAGCGGCGTATTGCTTTCGCCTCTCTGCAAGCAAACTCCCAGCGGCGTATTGCTTTGCCTCTCGGTCAATGAAATCTCCAGCGGCGTATTGCTTTCGCCTCTCTGCAAGCAAACTCCCAGCGGCGTATTGCTTTGCCTCCGTCGACTTCCAAGTTCCAGCGGCGTATTGCTTTGCCTCCGTCGACTTCCAAGTTCCAGCGGCGTATTGTTTTGCCTCTCGGTCAAGGAAATCTCCAGCGGCGTATTGCTTTCGCCACTCTGCAAGCAAATTCCCAGCGGCGTATTGCTTTGCCTCTCGGTCAAGGAAATCTCCAGCGGCGTAATGCTTTCGTCTCTCTGCAAGCAAACTCCCAGCGGCGTATTGCTTTGCCTCTCGGTCAAGGAAATCTCCAGCGGCGTATTGCTTTCGCCTCTCTGCAAGCAAACTCCCAGCGGCGTATTGCTTTGCCTCTCGGTCAAGGAAATCTCCAGCGGCGTATTGCTTTCGCCTCTCTGCAAGCAAACTCCCAGCTGCGTATTGCTTTGCCTCCGTCGACTTCCAAGTTCCAGCGGCGTATTGATTTGCCTCTCGGTCAAGGAAATCTCCAGCGGCGTATTGCTTTCGCCTCTCTGCAAGCAAACTCCCAGCGGCGTATTGCTTTGCCTCTCGGTCAATGAAATCTCCAGCGGCGTATTGCTTTCGCCTCTCTGCAAGCATACTCCCAGCGGCGTATTGCTTTGCCTCTCGGTCAAGGAAATCTCCAGCGGCGTATTGCTTTCGCCTCTCTGCAAGCAAACTCCCAGCGGCGTATTGCTTTGCCTCCGTCGACTTCCAAGTTCCAGCGGCGTATTGCTTTGCCTCTCGGTCAAGGAAATCTCCAGCGGCGTATTGTTTTCGCCTCTCTGGAAGCAAACTCCCAGCGGCGTATTGCTTTGCCTCTCGGTCAATGAAATCTCCAGCGGCGTATTGCTTTCGCCTCTCTGCAAGCAAACTCCCAGCGGAGTATTGCTTTGCCTCTCGGTCAAGGAAATCTCCAGCGGCGTATTGCTTTCGCCTCTCTGCAAGCAAACTCCCAGCGGCGTATTGCTTTGCCTCCGTCGACTTCCAAGTTCCAGCGGCGTATTGCTTTGCCTCTCGGTCAAGGAAATCTCCAGCGGCGTATTGCTTTCGCCTCTCTGCAAGCAAACTCCCAGCGGCGTATTGCTTTGCCTCTCGGTCAATGAAATCTCCAGCGGCGTATTGCTTTCGCCTCTCTGCAAGCAAACTCCCAGCGGCGTATTGCTTTGCCTCCGTCGACTTCCAAGTTCCAGCGGCGTATTGTTTTGCCTCTCGGTCAAGGAAATCTCCAGCGGCGTATTGCTTTCGCCTCGCTGCAAGCAAACTCCCAGCGGCGTATTGCTTTGCCTCTCGGTCAAGGAAATCTCCAGCGGCGTATTGCTTTCGCCTCTCTGCAAGCAAACTCCCAGCGGCGTATTGCTTTGCCTCTCGGTCAAGGAAATCTCCAGCGGCGTATTGCTTTCGCCTCTCTGCAAGCAAACTCCCAGCTGCGTATTGCTTTGCCTCCGTCGACTTCCAAGTTCCAGCGGCGTATTGATTTGCCTCTCGGTCAAGGAAATCTCCAGCGGCGTATTGCTTTCGCCTCTCTGCAAGCAAACTCCCAGCGGCGTATTGCTTTGCCTCTCGGTCAATGAAATCTCCAGCGGCGTATTGCTTTCGCCTCTCTGCAAGCATACTCCCAGCGGCGTATTGCTTTGCCTCTCGGTCAAGGAAATCTCCAGCGGCGTATTGCTTTCGCCTCTCTGCAAGCAAACTCCCAGCGGCGTATTGCTTTGCCTCTCGGTCAATGAAATCTCCAGCGGCGTATTGCTTTCGCCTCTCTGCAAGCAAACTCCCAGCGGCGTATTGCTTTGCCTCCGTCGACTTCCAAGTTCCAGCGGCGTATTGCTTTGCCTCTCGGTCAAGGAAATCTCCAGCGGCGTATTGCTTTCGCCTCTCTGCAAGCAAACTCCCAGCGGCGTATTGCTTTGCCTCTCGGTCAAGGAAATCTCCAGCGGCGTATTGCTTTCGCCTCTCTGCAAGCAAACTCCCAGCTGCGTATTGCTTTGCCTCCGTCGACTTCCAAGTTCCAGCGGCGTATTGATTTGCCTCTCGGTCAAGGAAATCTCCAGCGGCGTATTGCTTTCGCCTCTCTGCAAGCAAACTCCCAGCGGCGTATTGCTTTGCCTCTCGGTCAATGAAATCTCCAGCGGCGTATTGCTTTCGCCTCTCTGCAAGCATACTCCCAGCGGCGTATTGCTTTGCCTCTCGGTCAAGGAAATCTCCAGCGGCGTATTGCTTTCGCCTCTCTGCAAGCAAACTCCCAGCGGCGTATTGCTTTGCCTCCGTCGACTTCCAAGTTCCAGCGGCGTATTGCTTTGCCTCTCGGTCAAGGAAATCTCCAGCGGCGTATTGCTTTCGCCTCTCTGCAAGCAAACTCCCAGCGGCGTATTGCTTTGCCTCTCGGTCAAGGAAATCTCCAGCGGCGTATTGCTTTCGCCTCTCTGCAAGCAAACTCCCAGCGGCGTATTGCTTTGCCTCTCGGTCAATGAAATCTCCAGCGGCGTATTGCTTTCGCCTCTCTGCAAGCAAACTCCCAGCGGAGTATTGCTTTGCCTCTCGGTCAAGGAAATCTCCAGCGGCGTATTGCTTTCGCCTCTCTGCAAGCAAACTCCCAGCGGCGTATTGCTTTGCCTCCGTCGACTTCCAAGTTCCAGCGGCGTATTGTTTTGCCTCTCGGTCAAGGAAATCTCCAGCGGCGTATTGCTTTCGCCTCGCTGCAAGCAAACTCCCAGCGGCGTATTGCTTTGCCTCTCGGTCAAGGAAATCTCCAGCGGCGTATTGCTTTCGCCTCTCTGCAAGCAAACTCCCAGCGGCGTATTGCTTTGCCTCCGTCGACTTCCAAGTTCCAGCGGCGTATTGCTTTGCCTCTCGGTCAAGGAAATCTCCAGCGGCGTATTGCTTTCGCCTCTCTGCAAGCAAACTCCCAGCGGCGTAATGCTTTGCCTCCGTCGACTTCCAAGTTCCAGCGGCGTATTGCTTTTCCTCTCGGTCAAGGAAATCTCCAGCGGCGTATTGCTTTCGCCTCGCTGCAAGCAAACTCCCAGCGGCGTATTGCTTTGCCTCTCGGTCAAGGAAATCTCCAGCGGCGTATTGCTTTCGCCTCTCTGCAAGCAAAGTCCCAGCGGCGTATTGCTTTGCCTCTCGGTCAAGGAAATCTCCAGCGGCGTATTGCTTTCGCCTCTCTGCAAGCAAACTCCCAGCGGCGTATTGCTTTGCCTCCGTCGACTTCCAAGTTCCAGCGGCGTATTGCTTTGCCTCTCGGTCAAGGAAATCTCCAGCGGCGTATTGCTTTCGCCTCTCTGCAAGCAAACTTCCAGCGGCGTATTGCTTTGCCTCCGTCGACTTCCAAGTTCCAGCGGCCAATTGCTTTGCCTCTCGGTCAAGGAAATCTCCAGCGGCGTATTGCTTTCGCCTCTCTGCAAGCAAACTCCCAGCGGCGTATTGCTTTGCCTCTCGGTCAATGAAATCTCCAGCGGCGTATTGCTTTCGCCTCTCTGCAAGCAAACTCCCAGCGGCGTATTGCTTTGCCACTCGGTCAAGGAAATCTCCAGCGGCGTATTGCTTTCGCCCCTCTGCAAGCAAACTCCCAGCGGCGTATTGCTTTGCCTCTCGGTCAATGAAATCTCCAGCGGCGTATTGCTTTCGCCTCTCTGCAAGCAAACTCCCAGCGTCGTATTGCTTTGCCTCTCGGTCAAGGAAATCTCCAGCGGCGTATTGCTTTCGCCTCTCTGCAAGCAAACTCCCAGCGGCGTATTGCTTTGCCTCTCGGTCAATGAAATCTCCAGCGGCGTATTGCTTTCGCCTCTCTGCAAGCAAACTCCCAGCGGCGTATTGCTTTGCCTCCGTCGACTTCCAAGTTCCAGCGGCGTATTGCTTTGCCTCTCGGTCAAGGAAATCTCCAGCGGCGTATTGCTTTCGCCTCTCTGCAAGCAAACTCCCAGCGGCGTATTGCTTTGCCTCTCGGTCAAGGAAATCTCCAGCGGCGTATTGCTTTCGCCTCTCTGCAAGCAAACTCCCAGCGGCGTATTGCTTTGCCTCTCGGTCAATGAAATCTCCAGCGGCGTATAGCTTTCGCCTCTCTGCAAGCAAACTCCCAGCGGCGTATTGCTTTGCCTCTCGGTCAATGAAATCTCCAGCGGCGTAATGCTTTCGCCTCTCTGCAAGCAAACTCCCAGCGGCGTATTGCTTTCGCCTCTCTGCAAGCAAACTCCCAGCGGCGTATTGCTTTGCCTCCGTCGACTTCCAAGTTCCAGCGGCGTAATGCTTTGCCTCTCGGTCAAGGAAATCTCCAGCGGCGTATTGCTTTCGCCTCGCTGCAAGCAAACTCCCAGCGGCGTATTGCTTTGCCTCTCGGTCAAGGAAATCTCCAGCGGCGTATTGCTTTCGCCTCTCTGCAAGCAAACTCCCAGCGGTGTATTGCTTTGCCTCCGTCGACTTCCAAGTTCCAGCGGCGTATTGCTTTGCCTCTCGGTCAAGGAAATCTCCAGCGGCGTATTGCTTTCGCCTCTCTGCAAGCAAACTTCCAGCGGCGTATTGCTTTGCCTCCGTCGACTTCCAAGTTCCAGCGGCGTATTGCTTTGCCTCTCGGTCAAGGAAATCTCCAGCGGCGTATTGCTTTCGCCTCTCTGCAAGCAAACTCCCAGCGGCGTATTGCTTTGCCTCTCGGTCAATGAAATCTCCAGCGGCGTATTGCTTTCGCCTCTCTGCAAGCAAACTCCCAGCGGAGTATTGCTTTGCCTCTCGGTCAAGGAAATCTCCAGCGGCGTATTGCTTTCGCCTCTCTGCAAGCAAACTCCCAGCGGCGTATTGCTTTGCCTCCGTCGACTTCCAAGTTCCAGCGGCGTATTGCTTTGCCTCTCGGTCAAGGAAATCTCCAGCGGCGTATTGCTTTCGCCTCTCTGCAAGCAAACTCCCAGCGGCGTATTGCTTTGCCTCTCGGTCAATGAAATCTCCAGCGGCGTATTGCTTTCGCCTCTCTGCAAGCAAACTCCCAGCGGCGTATTGCTTTGCCTCCGTCGACTTCCAAGTTCCAGCGGCGTATTGTTTTGCCTCTCGGTCAAGGAAATCTCCAGCGGCGTATTGCTTTCGCCTCGCTGCAAGCAAACTCCCAGCGGCGTATTGCTTTGCCTCTCGGTCAAGGAAATCTCCAGCGGCGTATTGCTTTCGCCTCTCTGCAAGCAAACTCCCAGCGGCGTATTGCTTTGCCTCTCGGTCAATGAAATCTCCAGCGGCGTATTGCTTTCGCCTCTCTGCAAGCAAACTCCCAGCGGCGTATTGCTTTGCCTCCGTCGACTTCCAAGTTCCAGCGGCGTATTGCTTTGCCTCTCGGTCAAGGAAATCTCCAGCGGCGTATTGCTTTCGCCTCTCTGCAAGCAAACTCCCAGCGGCGTATTGCTTTGCCTCTCGGTCAATGAAATCTCCAGCGGCGTATTGCTTTCGCCTCTCTGCAAGCAAACTCCCAGCGTCGTATTGCTTTGCCTCTCGGTCAAGGAAATCTCCAGCGGCGTATTGCTTTCGCCTCTCTGCAAGCAAACTCCCAGCTGCGTATTGCTTTGCCTCCGTCGACTTCCAAGTTCCAGCGGCGTATTATTTTGCCTCTCGGTCAAGGAAATCTCCAGCGGCGTATTGCTTTCGCCTCTCTGCAAGCAAACTCCCAGCGGCGTATTGCTTTGCCTCTCGGTCAATGAAATCTCCAGCGGCGTATTGCTTTCGCCTCTCTGCAAGCAAACTCCCAGCGGCGTATTGCTTTGCCTCTCGGTCAAGGAAATCTCCAGCGGCGTATTGCTTTCGCCTCTCTGGAAGCAAACTCCCAGCGGCGTATTGCTTTGCCTCCGTCGACTTCCAAGTTCCAGCGGCGTATTGCTTTGCCTCTCGGTCAAGGAAATCTCCAGCGGCCAATTGCTTTCGCCTCTCTGCAAGCAAACTCCCAGCGGCGTATTGCTTTGCCTCTCGGTCAAGGAAATCTCCAGCGGCGTATTGCTTTCGCCTCTCTGCAAGCAAACTCCCAGCGGCGTATTGCTTTGCCTCTCGGTCAATGAAATCTCCAGCGGCGTATTGCTTTCGCCTCTCTGCATGCAAACTCCCAGCGGCGTATTGCTTTGCCTCTCGGTCAAGGAAATCTCCAGCGGCGTATTGCTTTCGCCTCTCTGCAAGCAAACTCCCAGCGGCGTAATGCTTTGCCTCCGTCGACTTCCAAGTTCCAGCGGCGTATTGCTTTTCCTCTCGGTCAAGGAAATCTCCAGCGGCGTATTGCTTTCGCCTCGCTGCAAGCAAACTCCCAGCGGCGTATTGCTTTGCCTCTCGGTCAAGGAAATCTCCAGCGGCGTATTGCTTTCGCCTCTCTGCAAGCAAAGTCCCAGCGGCGTATTGCTTTGCCTCTCGGTCAATGAAATCTCCAGCGGCGTAATGCTTTCGCCTCTCTGCAAGCAAACTCCCAGCGGCGTATTGCTTTGCCTCTCGGTCAAGGAAATCTCCAGCGGCGTATTGCTTTCGCCTCTCTGCAAGCAAACTCCCAGCGGCGTATTGCTTTGCCTCTCGGTCAAGGAAATCTCCAGCGGCGTATTGCTTTCGCCTCTCTGCAAGCAAACTCCCAGCGGCGTATTGCTTTGCCTCTCGGTCAATGAAATCTCCAGCGGCGTATTGCTTTCGCCTCTCTGCAAGCAAACTCCCAGCGGCGTATTGCTTTGCCTCTCGGTCAATGAAATCTCCAGCGGCGTAATGCTTTCGCCTCTCTGCAAGCAAACTCCCAGCGGCGTATTGCTTTCGCCTCTCTGCAAGCAAACTCCCAGCGGCGTATTGCTTTGCCTCCGTCGACTTCCAAGTTCCAGCGGCGTAATGCTTTGCCTCTCGGTCAAGGAAATCTCCAGCGGCGTATTGCTTTCGCCTCGCTGCAAGCAAACTCCCAGCGGCGTATTGCTTTGCCTCTCGGTCAAGGAAATCTCCAGCGGCGTATTGCTTTCGCCTCTCTGCAAGCAAAGTCCCAGCGGCGTATTGCTTTGCCTCTCGGTCAATGAAATCTCCAGCGGCGTAATGCTTTCGCCTCTCTGCAAGCAAACTCCCAGCGGCGTATTGCTTTGCCTCTCGGTCAAGGAAATCTCCAGCGGCGTATTGCTTTCGCCTCTCTGCAAGCAAACTCCCAGCGGCGTATTGCTTTGCCTCCGTCGACTTCCAAGTTCCAGCGGCGTATTGCTTTGCCTCTCGGTCAAGGAAATCTCCAGCGGCGTATTGCTTTCGCCTCTCTGCAAGCAAACTTCCAGCGGCGTGTTGCTTTGCCTCCGTCGACTTCCAAGTTCCAGCGGCGTATTGCTTTGCCTCTCGGTCAAGGAAATCTCCAGCGGCGTATTGCTTTCGCCTCTCTGCAAGCAAACTCCCAGCGGCGTATTGCTTTGCCTCCGTCGACTTCCAAGTTCCAGCGGCGTATTGCTTTGCCTCTCGGTCAAGGAAATCTCCAGCGGCGTATTGCTTTCGCCTCTCTGCAAGCAAACTCCCAGCGGCGTATTGCTTTGCCTCTCGGTCAATGAAATCTCCAGCGGCGTATTGCTTTGCCTCTCGGTCAATGAAATCTCCAGCGGCGTATTGCTTTCGCCACTCTGCAAGCAAACTCCCAGCGGCGTATTGCTTTGCCACTCGGTCAAGGAAATCTCCAGCGGCGTATTGCTTTCGCCCCTCTGCAAGCAAACTCCCAGCGGCGTATTGCTTTGCCTCTCGGTCAATGAAATCTCCAGCGGCGTATTGCTTTCGCCTCTCTGCAAGCAAACTCCCAGCGTCGTATTGCTTTGCCTCTCGGTCAAGGAAATCTCCAGCGGCGTATTGCTTTCGCCTCTCTGCAAGCAAACTCCCAGCGGCGTATTGCTTTGCCTCTCGGTCAATGAAATCTCCAGCGGCGTATTGCTTTCGCCTCTCTGCAAGCAAACTCCCAGCGGCGTATTGCTTTGCCTCCGTCGACTTCCAAGTTCCAGCGGCGTATTGCTTTGCCTCTCGGTCAAGGAAATCTCCAGCGGCGTATTGCTTTCGCCTCTCTGCAAGCAAACTCCCAGCGGCGTATTGCTTTGCCTCTCGGTCAAGGAAATCTCCAGCGGCGTATTGCTTTCGCCTCTCTGCAAGCAAACTCCCAGCGGCGTATTGCTTTGCCTCTCGGTCAATGAAATCTCCAGCGGCGTAATGCTTTCGCCTCTCTGCAAGCAAACTCCCAGCGGCGTATTGCTTTGCCTCTCGGTCAATGAAATCTCCAGCGGCGTAATGCTTTCGCCTCTCTGCAAGCAAACTCCCAGCGGCGTATTGCTTTCGCCTCTCTGCAAGCAAACTCCCAGCGGCGTATTGCTTTGCCTCCGTCGACTTCCAAGTTCCAGCGGCGTAATGCTTTGCCTCTCGGTCAAGGAAATCTCCAGCGGCGTATTGCTTTCGCCTCGCTGCAAGCAAACTCCCAGCGGCGAATTGCTTTGCCTCTCGGTCAAGGAAATCTCCAGCGGCGTATTGCTTTCGCCTCTCTGCAAGCAAACTCCCAGCGGCGTATTGCTTTGCCTCTCGGTCAATGAAATCTCCAGCGGCGTATTGCTTTCGCCTCTCTGCAAGCAAACTCCCAGCGCCGTATTGCTTTGCCTCCGTCGACTTCCAAGTTCCAGCGGCGTATTGCTTTGCCTCCGTCGACTTCCAAGTTCCAGCGGCGTATTGCTTTGCCTCTCGGTCAAGGAAATCTCCAGCGGCGTATTGCTTTCGCCTCTCTGCAAGCAAACTCCCAGCGGCGTATTGCTTTGCCTCCGTCGACTTCCAAGTTCCAGCGGCGTATTGCTTTGCCTCTCGGTCAAGGAAATCTCCAGCGGCGTATTGCTTTCGCCTCTCTGCAAGCAAACTTCCAGCGGCGTGTTGCTTTGCCTCCGTCGACTTCCAAGTTCCAGCGGCGTATTGCTTTGCCTCTCGGTCATGGAAATCTCCAGCGGCGTATTGCTTTCGCCTCTCTGCAAGCAAACTCCCAGCGGCGTATTGCTTTGCCTCCGTCGACTTCCAAGTTCCAGCGGCGTATTGCTTTGCCTCTCGGTCAAGGAAATCTCCAGCGGCGTATTGCTTTCGCCTCTCTGCAAGCAAACTCCCAGCGGCGTATTGCTTTGCCTCTCGGTCAATGAAATCTCCAGCGGCGTATTGCTTTGCCTCTCGGTCAATGAAATCTCCAGCGGCGTATTGCTTTCGCCTCTCTGCAAGCAAACTCCCAGCGGCGTATTGCTTTGCCACTCGGTCAAGGAAATCTCCAGCGGCATATTGCTTTCGCCCCTCTGCAAGCAAACTCCCAGCGGCGTATTGCTTTGCCTCTCGGTCAATGAAATCTCCAGCGGCGTATTGCTTTCGCCTCTCTGCAAGCAAACTCCCAGCGTCGTATTGCTTTGCCTCTCGGTCAAGGAAATCTCCAGCGGCGTATTGCTTTCGCCTCTCTGCAAGCAAACTCCCAGCGGCGTATTGCTTTGCCTCTCGGTCAATGAAATCTCCAGCGGCGTATTGCTTTCGCCTCTCTGCAAGCAAACTCCCAGCGGCGTATTGCTTTGCCTCCGTCGACTTCCAAGTTCCAGCGGCGTATTGCTTTGCCTCTCGGTCAAGGAAATCTCCAGCGGCGTATTGCTTTCGCCTCTCTGCAAGCAAACTCCCAGCGGCGTATTGCTTTGCCTCTCGGTCAAGGAAATCTCCAGCGGCGTATTGCTTTCGCCTCTCTGCAAGCAAACTCCCAGCGGCGTATTGCTTTGCCTCTCGGTCAATGAAATCTCCAGCGGCGTATTGCTTTCGCCTCTCTGCAAGCAAACTCCCAGCGGCGTATTGCTTTGCCTCTCGGTCAATGAAATCTCCAGCGGCGTAATGCTTTCGCCTCTCTGCAAGCAAACTCCCAGCGGCGTATTGCTTTCGCCTCTCTGCAAGCAAACTCCCAGCGGCGTATTGCTTTGCCTCCGTCGACTTCCAAGTTCCAGCGGCGTAATGCTTTGCCTCTCGGTCAAGGAAATCTCCAGCGGCGTATTGCTTTCGCCTCGCTGCAAGCAAACTCCCAGCGGCGAATTGCTTTGCCTCTCGGTCAAGGAAATCTCCAGCGGCGTATTGCTTTCGCCTCTCTGCAAGCAAACTCCCAGCGGCGTATTGCTTTGCCTCTCGGTCAATGAAATCTCCAGCGGCGTATTGCTTTCGCCTCTCTGCAAGCAAACTCCCAGCGCCGTATTGCTTTGCCTCCGTCGACTTCCAAGTTCCAGCGGCGTATTGCTTTGCCTCTCGGTCAAGGAAATCTCCAGCGGCGTATTGCTTTCGCCTCTCTGCAAGCAAACTCCCAGCGGCGTATTGCTTTGCCTCTCGGTCAAGGAAATCTCCAGCGGCGTATTGCTTTCGCCTCTCTGCAAGCAAACTCCCAGCGGCGTATTGCTTTGCCACTCGGTCAATGAAATCTCCAGCGGCGTATTGCTTTCGCCTCTCTGCAAGCAAACTCCCAGCGGCGTATTGCTTTGCCTCTCGGTCAATGAAATCTCCAGCGGCGTAATGCTTTCGCCTCTCTGCAAGCAAACTCCCAGCGGCGTATTGCTTTCGCCTCTCTGCAAGCAAACTCCCAGCGGCGTATTGCTTTGCCTCCGTCGACTTCCAAGTTCCAGCGGCGTAATGCTTTGCCTCTCGGTCAAGGAAATCTCCAGCGGCGTATTGCTTTCGCCTCGCTGCAAGCAAACTCCCAGCGGCGTATTGCTTTGCCTCTCGGTCAAGGAAATCTCCAGCGGCGTATTGCTTTCGCCTCTCTGCAAGCAAAGTCCCAGCGGCGTATTGCTTTGCCTCTCGGTCAATGAAATCTCCAGCGGCGTAATGCTTTCGCCTCTCTGCAAGCAAACTCCCAGCGGCGTATTGCTTTGCCTCTCGGTCAAGGAAATCTCCAGCGGCGTAATGCTTTCGCCTCTCTGCAAGCAAACTCCCAGCGGCGTATTGCTTTCGCCTCTCTGCAAGCAAACTCCCAGCGGCGTATTGCTTTGCCTCCGTCGACTTCCAAGTTCCAGCGGCGTATTGCTTTGCCTCTCGGTCAAGGAAATCTCCAGCGGCGTATTGCTTTCGCCTCTCTGCAAGCAAACTTCCAGCGGCGTGTTGCTTTGCCTCCGTCGACTTCCAAGTTCCAGCGGCGTATTGCTTTGCCTCTCGGTCATGGAAATCTCCAGCGGCGTATTGCTTTCGCCTCTCTGCAAGCAAACTCCCAGCGGCGTATTGCTTTGCCTCCGTCGACTTCCAAGTTCCAGCGGCGTATTGCTTTGCCTCTCGGTCAAGGAAATCTCCAGCGGCGTATTGCTTTCGCCTCTCTGCAAGCAAACTCCCAGCGGCGTATTGCTTTGCCTCTCGGTCAATGAAATCTCCAGCGGCGTATTGCTTTGCCTCTCGGTCAATGAAATCTCCAGCGGCGTATTGCTTTCGCCTCTCTGCAAGCAAACTCCCAGCGGCGTATTGCTTTGCCACTCGGTCAAGGAAATCTCCAGCGGCATATTGCTTTCGCCCCTCTGCAAGCAAACTCCCAGCGGCGTATTGCTTTGCCTCTCGGTCAATGAAATCTCCAGCGGCGTATTGCTTTCGCCTCTCTGCAAGCAAACTCCCAGCGTCGTATTGCTTTGCCTCTCGGTCAAGGAAATCTCCAGCGGCGTATTGCTTTCGCCTCTCTGCAAGCAAACTCCCAGCGGCGTATTGCTTTGCCTCTCGGTCAATGAAATCTCCAGCGGCGTATTGCTTTCGCCTCTCTGCAAGCAAACTCCCAGCGGCGTATTGCTTTGCCTCCGTCGACTTCCAAGTTCCAGCGGCGTATTGCTTTGCCTCTCGGTCAAGGAAATCTCCAGCGGCGTATTGCTTTCGCCTCTCTGCAAGCAAACTCCCAGCGGCGTATTGCTTTGCCTCTCGGTCAAGGAAATCTCCAGCGGCGTATTGCTTTCGCCTCTCTGCAAGCAAACTCCCAGCGGCGTATTGCTTTGCCTCTCGGTCAATGAAATCTCCAGCGGCGTATTGCTTTCGCCTCTCTGCAAGCAAACTCCCAGCGGCGTATTGCTTTGCCTCTCGGTCAATGAAATCTCCAGCGGCGTAATGCTTTCGCCTCTCTGCAAGCAAACTCCCAGCGGCGTATTGCTTTCGCCTCTCTGCAAGCAAACTCCCAGCGGCGTATTGCTTTGCCTCCGTCGACTTCCAAGTTCCAGCGGCGTAATGCTTTGCCTCTCGGTCAAGGAAATCTCCAGCGGCGTATTGCTTTCGCCTCGCTGCAAGCAAACTCCCAGCGGCGAATTGCTTTGCCTCTCGGTCAAGGAAATCTCCAGCGGCGTATTGCTTTCGCCTCTCTGCAAGCAAACTCCCAGCGGCGTATTGCTTTGCCTCTCGGTCAATGAAATCTCCAGCGGCGTATTGCTTTCGCCTCTCTGCAAGCAAACTCCCAGCGCCGTATTGCTTTGCCTCCGTCGACTTCCAAGTTCCAGCGGCGTATTGCTTTGCCTCCGTCGACTTCCAAGTTCCAGCGGCGTATTGCTTTGCCTCTCGGTCAAGGAAATCTCCAGCGGCGTATTGCTTTCGCCTCTCTGCAAGCAAACTCCCAGCGGCGTATTGCTTTGCCTCTCGGTCAAGGAAATCTCCAGCGGCGTATTGCTTTCGCCTCTCTGCAAGCAAACTCCCAGCGGCGTATTGCTTTGCCTCCGTCGACTTCCAAGTTCCAGCGGCGTATTGCTTTGCCTCTCGGTCAAGGAAATCTCCAGCGGCGTATTGCTTTCGCCTCTCTGCAAGCAAACTCCCAGCGGCGTATTGCTTTGCCTCTCGGTCAATGAAATCTCCAGCGGCGTATTGCTTTCGCCTCTCTGCAAGCAAACTCCCAGCGGAGTATTGATTTGCCTCTCGGTCAAGGAAATCTCCAGCGACGTATTGCTTTCGCCTCTCTGCAAGCAAACTCCCAGCGGCGTATTGCTTTGCCTCCGTCGACTTCCAAGTTCCAGCGGCGTATTGCTTTGCCTCTCGGTCAAGGAAATCTCCAGCGGCGTATTGCTTTCGCCTCTCTGCAAGCAAACTCCCAGCGGCGTATTGCTTTGCCTCCGTCGACTTCCAAGTTCCAGCGGCGTATTGTTTTGCCTCTCGGTCAAGGAAATCTCCAGCGGCGTATTGCTTTCGCCTCGCTGCAAGCAAACTCCCAGCGGCGTATTGCTTTGCCTCTCGGTCAAGGAAATCTCCAGCGGCGTATTGCTTTCGCCTCTCTGCAAGCAAACTCCCAGCGGCGTATTGCTTTGCCTCTCGGTCAAGGAAATCTCCAGCGGCGTATTGCTTTCGCCTCTCTGCAAGCAAACTCCCAGCGGCGTATTGCTTTGCCTCCGTCGACTTCCAAGTTCCAGCGGCGTATTGCTTTGCCTCTCGGTCAAGGAAATCTCCAGCGGCGTATTGCTTTCGCCTCTCTGCAAGCAAACTCCCAGCGGCGTATTGCTTTGCCTCTCGGTCAATGAAATCTCCAGCGGCGTATAGCTTTCGCCTCTCTGCAAGCAAACTCCCAGCGGAGTATTGCTTTGCCTCTCGGTCAAGGAAATCTCCAGCGGCGTATTGCTTTCGCCTCTCTGCAAGCAAACTCCCAGCGGCGTATTGCTTTGCCTCTCGGTCAAGGAAATCTCCAGCGGCGTATTGCTTTCGCCTCTCTGCAAGCAAACTCCCAGCGGCGTATTGCTTTGCCTCCGTCGACTTCCAAGTTCCAGCGGCGTATTGCTTTGCCTCTCGGTCAAGGAAATCTCCAGCGGCGTATTGCTTTCGCCTCTCTGCAAGCAAACTCCCAGCGGCGTATTGCTTTGCCTCTCGGTCAATGAAATCTCCAGCGGCGTATTGCTTTCGCCTCTCTGCAAGCAAACTCCCAGCGGAGTATTGCTTTGCCTCTCGGTCAAGGAAATCTCCAGCGGCGTATTGCTTTCGCCTCTCTGCAAGCAAACTCCCAGCGGCGTATTGCTTTGCCTCCGTCGACTTCCAAGTTCCAGCGGCGTATTGCTTTGCCTCTCGGTCAAGGAAATCTCCAGCGGCGTATTGCTTTCGCCTCTCTGCAAGCAAACTCCCAGCGGCGTATTGCTTTGCCTCTCGGTCAATGAAATCTCCAGCGGCGTATTGCTTTCGCCTCTCTGCAAGCAAACTCCCAGCGGCGTATTGCTTTGCCTCTCGGTCAATGAAATCTCCAGCGGCGTATTGCTTTCGCCTCTCTGCAAGCAAACTCCCAGCGGCGTATTGCTTTGCCTCTCGGTCAATGAAATCTCCAGCGGCGTAATGCTTTCGCCTCTCTGCAAGCAAACTCCCAGCGGCGTATTGCTTTCGCCTCTCTGCAAGCAAACTCCCAGCGGCGTATTGCTTTGCCTCCGTCGACTTCCAAGTTCCAGCGGCGTAATGCTTTGCCTCTCGGTCAAGGAAATCTCCAGCGGCGTATTGCTTTCGCCTCGCTGCAAGCAAACTCCCAGCGGCGAATTGCTTTGCCTCTCGGTCAAGGAAATCTCCAGCGGCGTATTGCTTTCGCCTCTCTGCAAGCAAACTCCCAGCGGCGTATTGCTTTGCCTCTCGGTCAATGAAATCTCCAGCGGCGTATTGCTTTCGCCTCTCTGCAAGCAAACTCCCAGCGCCGTATTGCTTTGCCTCCGTCGACTTCCAAGTTCCAGCGGCGTATTGCTTTGCCTCCGTCGACTTCCAAGTTCCAGCGGCGTATTGCTTTGCCTCTCGGTCAAGGAAATCTCCAGCGGCGTATTGCTTTCGCCTCTCTGCAAGCAAACTCCCAGCGGCGTATTGCTTTGCCTCTCGGTCAAGGAAATCTCCAGCGGCGTATTGCTTTCGCCTCTCTGCAAGCAAACTCCCAGCGGCGTATTGCTTTGCCTCCGTCGACTTCCAAGTTCCAGCGGCGTATTGCTTTGCCTCTCGGTCAAGGAAATCTCCAGCGGCGTATTGCTTTCGCCTCTCTGCAAGCAAACTCCCAGCGGCGTATTGCTTTGCCTCTCGGTCAATGAAATCTCCAGCGGCGTATTGCTTTCGCCTCTCTGCAAGCAAACTCCCAGCGGAGTATTGCTTTGCCTCTCGGTCAAGGAAATCTCCAGCGACGTATTGCTTTCGCCTCTCTGCAAGCAAACTCCCAGCGGCGTATTGCTTTGCCTCCGTCGACTTCCAAGTTCCAGCGGCGTATTGCTTTGCCTCTCGGTCAAGGAAATCTCCAGCGGCGTATTGCTTTCGCCTCTCTGCAAGCAAACTCCCAGCGGCGTATTGCTTTGCCTCCGTCGACTTCCAAGTTCCAGCGGCGTATTGTTTTGCCTCTCGGTCAAGGAAATCTCCAGCGGCGTATTGCTTTCGCCTCGCTGCAAGCAAACTCCCAGCGGCGTATTGCTTTGCCTCTCGGTCAAGGAAATCTCCAGCGGCGTATTGCTTTCGCCTCTCTGCAAGCAAACTCCCAGCGGCGTATTGCTTTGCCTCTCGGTCAAGGAAATCTCCAGCGGCGTATTGCTTTCGCCTCTCTGCAAGCAAACTCCCAGCGGCGTATTGCTTTGCCTCCGTCGACTTCCAAGTTCCAGCGGCGTATTGCTTTGCCTCTCGGTCAAGGAAATCTCCAGCGGCGTATTGCTTTCGCCTCTCTGCAAGCAAACTCCCAGCGGCGTATTGCTTTGCCTCTCGGTCAATGAAATCTCCAGCGGCGTATTGCTTTCGCCTCTCTGCAAGCAAACTCCCAGCGGAGTATTGCTTTGCCTCTCGGTCAAGGAAATCTCCAGCGGCGTATTGCTTTCGCCTCTCTGCAAGCAAACTCCCAGCGGCGTATTGCTTTGCCTCCGTCGACTTCCAAGTTCCAGCGGCGTATTGCTTTGCCTCTCGGTCAAGGAAATCTCCAGCGGCGTATTGCTTTCGCCTCTCTGCAAGCAAACTCCCAGCGGCGTATTGCTTTGCCTCTCGGTCAATGAAATCTCCAGCGGCGTATTGCTTTCGCCTCTCTGCAAGCAAACTCCCAGCGGCGTATTGCTTTGCCTCCGTCGACTTCCAAGTTCCAGCGGCGTATTGTTTTGCCTCTCGGTCAAGGAAATCTCCAGCGGCGTATTGCTTTCGCCTCGCTGCAAGCAAACTCCCAGCGGCGTATTGCTTTGCCTCTCGGTCAAGGAAATCTCCAGCGGCGTATTGCTTTCGCCTCTCTGCAAGCAAACTCCCAGCGGCGTATTGCTTTGCCTCTCGGTCAATGAAATCTCCAGCGGCGTATTGCTTTCGCCTCTCTGCAAGCAAACTCCCAGCGGCGTATTGCTTTGCCTCTCGGTCAAGGAAATCTCCAGCGGCGTATTGCTTTCGCCTCTCTGGAAGCAAACTCCCAGCGGCGTATTGCTTTGCCTCCGTCGACTTCCAAGTTCCAGCGGCGTATAGCTTTGCCTCTCGGTCAAGGAAATCTCCAGCGGCCAATTGCTTTCGCCTCTCTGCAAGCAAACTCCCAGCGGCGTATTGCTTTGCCTCTCGGTCAAGGAAATCTCCAGCGGCGTATTGCTTTCGCCTCTCTGCAAGCAAACTCCCAGCGGCGTATTGCTTTGCCTCTCGGTCAAGGAAATCTCCAGCGGCGTATTGCTTTCGCCTCTCTGCAAGCAAACTCCCAGCGGCGTATTGCTTTGCCTCCGTCGACTTCCAAGTTCCAGCGGCGTATTGCTTTGCCTCTCGGTCAAGGAAATCTCCAGCGGCGTATTGCTTTCGCCTCTCTGCAAGCAAACTCCCAGCGGCGTATTGCTTTGCCTCTCGGTCAATGAAATCTCCAGCGGCGTATTGCTTTCGCCTCTCTGCAAGCAAACTCCCAGCGGAGTATTGCTTTGCCTCTCGGTCAAGGAAATCTCCAGCGGCGTATTGCTTTCGCCTCTCTGCAAGCAAACTCCCAGCGGCGTATTGCTTTGCCTCCGTCGACTTCCAAGTTCCAGCGGCGTATTGCTTTGCCTCTCGGTCAAGGAAATCTCCAGCGGCGTATTGCTTTCGCCTCTCTGCAAGCAAACTCCCAGCGGCGTATTGCTTTGCCTCTCGGTCAATGAAATCTCCAGCGGCGTATTGCTTTCGCCTCTCTGCAAGCAAACTCCCAGCGGCGTATTGCTTTGCCTCTCGGTCAATGAAATCTCCAGCGGCGTATTGCTTTCGCCTCTCTGCAAGCAAACTCCCAGCGGCGTATTGCTTTGCCTCTCGGTCAATGAAATCTCCAGCGGCGTAATGCTTTCGCCTCTCTGCAAGCAAACTCCCAGCGGCGTATTGCTTTCGCCTCTCTGCAAGCAAACTCCCAGCGGCGTATTGCTTTGCCTCCGTCGACTTCCAAGTTCCAGCGGCGTAATGCTTTGCCTCTCGGTCAAGGAAATCTCCAGCGGCGTATTGCTTTCGCCTCGCTGCAAGCAAACTCCCAGCGGCGAATTGCTTTGCCTCTCGGTCAAGGAAATCTCCAGCGGCGTATTGCTTTCGCCTCTCTGCAAGCAAACTCCCAGCGGCGTATTGCTTTGCCTCTCGGTCAATGAAATCTCCAGCGGCGTATTGCTTTCGCCTCTCTGCAAGCAAACTCCCAGCGCCGTATTGCTTTGCCTCCGTCGACTTCCAAGTTCCAGCGGCGTATTGCTTTGCCTCCGTCGACTTCCAAGTTCCAGCGGCGTATTGCTTTGCCTCTCGGTCAAGGAAATCTCCAGCGGCGTATTGCTTTCGCCTCTCTGCAAGCAAACTCCCAGCGGCGTATTGCTTTGCCTCTCGGTCAAGGAAATCTCCAGCGGCGTATTGCTTTCGCCTCTCTGCAAGCAAACTCCCAGCGGCGTATTGCTTTGCCTCCGTCGACTTCCAAGTTCCAGCGGCGTATTGCTTTGCCTCTCGGTCAAGGAAATCTCCAGCGGCGTATTGCTTTCGCCTCTCTGCAAGCAAACTCCCAGCGGCGTATTGCTTTGCCTCTCGGTCAATGAAATCTCCAGCGGCGTATTGCTTTCGCCTCTCTGCAAGCAAACTCCCAGCGGAGTATTGCTTTGCCTCTCGGTCAAGGAAATCTCCAGCGACGTATTGCTTTCGCCTCTCTGCAAGCAAACTCCCAGCGGCGTATTGCTTTGCCTCCGTCGACTTCCAAGTTCCAGCGGCGTATTGCTTTGCCTCTCGGTCAAGGAAATCTCCAGCGGCGTATTGCTTTCGCCTCTCTGCAAGCAAACTCCCAGCGGCGTATTGCTTTGCCTCCGTCGACTTCCAAGTTCCAGCGGCGTATTGTTTTGCCTCTCGGTCAAGGAAATCTCCAGCGGCGTATTGCTTTCGCCTCGCTGCAAGCAAACTCCCAGCGGCGTATTGCTTTGCCTCTCGGTCAAGGAAATCTCCAGCGGCGTATTGCTTTCGCCTCTCTGCAAGCAAACTCCCAGCGGCGTATTGCTTTGCCTCTCGGTCAAGGAAATCTCCAGCGGCGTATTGCTTTCGCCTCTCTGCAAGCAAACTCCCAGCGGCGTATTGCTTTGCCTCCGTCGACTTCCAAGTTCCAGCGGCGTATTGCTTTGCCTCTCGGTCAAGGAAATCTCCAGCGGCGTATTGCTTTCGCCTCTCTGCAAGCAAACTCCCAGCGGCGTATTGCTTTGCCTCTCGGTCAATGAAATCTCCAGCGGCGTATTGCTTTCGCCTCTCTGCAAGCAAACTCCCAGCGGAGTATTGCTTTGCCTCTCGGTCAAGGAAATCTCCAGCGGCGTATTGCTTTCGCCTCTCTGCAAGCAAACTCCCAGCGGCGTATTGCTTTGCCTCCGTCGACTTCCAAGTTCCAGCGGCGTATTGCTTTGCCTCTCGGTCAAGGAAATCTCCAGCGGCGTATTGCTTTCGCCTCTCTGCAAGCAAACTCCCAGCGGCGTATTGCTTTGCCTCTCGGTCAATGAAATCTCCAGCGGCGTATTGCTTTCGCCTCTCTGCAAGCAAACTCCCAGCGGCGTATTGCTTTGCCTCCGTCGACTTCCAAGTTCCAGCGGCGTATTGTTTTGCCTCTCGGTCAAGGAAATCTCCAGCGGCGTATTGCTTTCGCCTCGCTGCAAGCAAACTCCCAGCGGCGTATTGCTTTGCCTCTCGGTCAAGGAAATCTCCAGCGGCGTATTGCTTTCGCCTCTCTGCAAGCAAACTCCCAGCGGCGTATTGCTTTGCCTCTCGGTCAATGAAATCTCCAGCGGCGTATTGCTTTCGCCTCTCTGCAAGCAAACTCCCAGCGGCGTATTGCTTTGCCTCTCGGTCAAGGAAATCTCCAGCGGCGTATTGCTTTCGCCTCTCTGGAAGCAAACTCCCAGCGGCGTATTGCTTTGCCTCCGTCGACTTCCAAGTTCCAGCGGCGTATTGCTTTGCCTCTCGGTCAAGGAAATCTCCAGCGGCCAATTGCTTTCGCCTCTCTGCAAGCAAACTCCCAGCGGCGTATTGCTTTGCCTCTCGGTCAAGGAAATCTCCAGCGGCGTATTGCTTTCGCCTCTCTGCAAGCAAACTCCCAGCGGCGTATTGCTTTGCCTCTCGGTCAAGGAAATCTCCAGCGGCGTATTGCTTTCGCCTCTCTGCAAGCAAACTCCCAGCGGCGTATTGCTTTGCCTCCGTCGACTTCCAAGTTCCAGCGGCGTATTGCTTTGCCTCTCGGTCAAGGAAATCTCCAGCGGCGTATTGCTTTCGCCTCTCTGCAAGCAAACTCCCAGCGGCGTATTGCTTTGCCTCTCGGTCAATGAAATCTCCAGCGGCGTATTGCTTTCGCCTCTCTGCAAGCAAACTCCCAGCGGAGTATTGCTTTGCCTCTCGGTCAAGGAAATCTCCAGCGGCGTATTGCTTTCGCCTCTCTGCAAGCAAACTCCCAGCGGCGTATTGCTTTGCCTCCGTCGACTTCCAAGTTCCAGCGGCGTATTGCTTTGCCTCTCGGTCAAGGAAATCTCCAGCGGCGTATTGCTTTCGCCTCTCTGCAAGCAAACTCCCAGCGGCGTATTGCTTTGCCTCTCGGTCAATGAAATCTCCAGCGGCGTATTGCTTTCGCCTCTCTGCAAGCAAACTCCCAGCGGCGTATTGCTTTGCCTCCGTCGACTTCCAAGTTCCAGCGGCGTATTGTTTTGCCTCTCGGTCAAGGAAATCTCCAGCGGCGTATTGCTTTCGCCTCGCTGCAAGCAAACTCCCAGCGGCGTATTGCTTTGCCTCTCGGTCAAGGAAATCTCCAGCGGCGTATTGCTTTCGCCTCTCTGCAAGCAAACTCCCAGCGGCGTATTGCTTTGCCTCTCGGTCAATGAAATCTCCAGCGGCGTATTGCTTTCGCCTCTCTGCAAGCAAACTCCCAGCGGCGTATTGCTTTGCCTCTCGGTCAAGGAAATCTCCAGCGGCGTATTGCTTTCGCCTCTCTGGAAGCAAACTCCCAGCGGCGTATTGCTTTGCCTCCGTCGACTTCCAAGTTCCAGCGGCGTATTGCTTTGCCTCTCGGTCAAGGAAATCTCCAGCGGCCAATTGCTTTTGCCTCTCTGCAAGCAAACTCCCAGCGGCGTATTGCTTTGCCTCTCGGTCAAGGAAATCTCCAGCGGCGTATTGCTTTCGCCTCTCTGCAAGCAAACTCCCAGCGGCGTATTGCTTTGCCTCTCGGTCAATGAAATCTCCAGCGGCGTATTGCTTTCGCCTCTCTGCATGCAAACTCCCAGCGGCGTATTGCTTTGCCTCTCGGTTAAGGAAATCTCCAGCGGCGTATTGCTTTCGCCTCTCTGCAAGCAAACTCCCAGCGGCGTAATGCTTTGCCTCCGTCGACTTCCAAGTTCCAGCGGCGTATTGCTTTTCCTCTCGGTCAAGGAAATCTCCAGCGGCGTATTGCTTTCGCCTCGCTGCAAGCAAACTCCCAGCGGCGTATTGCTTTGCCTCTCGGTCAAGGAAATCTCCAGCGGCGTATTGTTTTCGCCTCTCTGCAAGCAAAGTCCCAGCGGCGTATTGCTTTGCCTCTCGGTCAATGAAATCTCCAGCGGCGTAATGCTTTCGCCTCTCTGCAAGCAAACTCCCAGCGGCGTATTGCTTTGCCTCTCGGTCAAGGAAATCTCCAGCGGCGTATTGCTTTCGCCTCTCTGCAAGCAAACTCCCAGCGGCGTATTGCTTTGCCTCCGTCGACTTCCAAGTTCCAGCGGCGTATTGCTTTGCCTCTCGGTCAAGGAAATCTCCAGCGGCGTATTGCTTTCGCCTCTCTGCAAGCAAACTCCCAGCGGCGTATTGCTTTGCCTCCGTCGACTTCCAAGTTCCAGCGGCGTATTGCTTTGCCTCTCGGTCAAGGAAATCTCCAGCGGCGTATTGCTTTCGCCTCTCTGCAAGCAAACTTCCAGCGGCGTATTGCTTTGCCTCCGTCGACTTCCAAGTTCCAGCGGCGTAATGCTTTGCCTCTCGGTCAAGGAAATCTCCAGCGGCGTATTGCTTTCGCCTCTCTGCAAGCAAACTCCCAGCGGCGTATTGCTTTGCCTCTCGGTCAATGAAATCTCCAGCGGCGTATTGCTTTCGCCTCTCTGCAAGCAAACTCCCAGCGGCGTATTGCTTTGCCACTCGGTCACGGAAATCTCCAGCGGCGTATTGCTTTCGCCTCTCTGCAAGCAAACTCCCAGCGGCGTATTGCTTTGCCTCTCGGTCAAGGAAATCTCCAGCGGCGTATTGCTTTCGCCTCTCTGCAAGCAAACCCCCAGCGGCGTATTGCTTTGCCTCTCGGTCAATGAAATCTCCAGCGGCGTATTGCTTTCGCCTCTCTGCAAGCAAACTCCCAGCGGCGTATTGCTTTGCCTCCGTCGACTTCCAAGTTCCAGCGGCGTATTGCTTTGCCTCTCGGTCAAGGAAATCTCCAGCGGCGTATTGCTTTCGCCTCTCTGCAAGCAAACTCCCAGCGGCGTATTGCTTTGCCTCTCGGTCAAGGAAATCTCCAGCGGCGTATTGCTTTCGCCTCTCTGCAAGCAAACTCCCAGCGGCGTATTGCTTTGCCTCTCGGTCAATGAAATCTCCAGCGGCGTATTGCTTTCGCCTCTCTGCAAGCAAACTCCCAGCGGCGTATTGCTTTGCCTCTCGGTCAATGAAATCTCCAGCGGCGTATTGCTTTCGCCTCTCTGCAAGCAAACTCCCAGCGGCGTATTGCTTTGCCTCCGTCGACTTCCAAGTTCCAGCGGCGTAATGCTTTGCCTCTCGGTCAAGGAAATCTCCAGCGGCGTATTGCTTTCGCCTCGCTGCAAGCAAACTCCCAGCGGCGTATTGCTTTGCCTCTCGGTCAAGGAAATCTCCAGCGGCGTATTGCTTTCGCCTCTCTGCAAGCAAACTCCCAGCGGCGTATTGCTTTGCCTCTCGGTCAATGAAATCTCCAGCGGCGTATTGCTTTCGCCTCTCTGCAAGCAAACTCCCAGCGGCGTATAGCTTTGCCTCCGTCGACTTCCAAGTTCCAGCGGCGTATTGCTTTGCCTCTCGGTCAAGGAAATCTCCAGCGGCGTATTGCTTTCGCCTCTCTGCAAGCAAACTCCCAGCGACGTATTGCTTTGCCTCTCGGTCAAGGAAATCTCCAGCGGCGTATTGCTTTCGCCTCTCTGCAAGCAAACTCCCAGCGGCGTATTGCTTTGCCTCTCGGTCAATGAAATCTCCAGCGGCGTATTGCTTTCGCCTCTCTGCAAGCAAACTCCCAGCGGCGTATTGCTATGCCTCTCGGTCAAGGAAATCTCCAGCGGCGTATTGCTTTCGGCTCTCTGCAAGCAAACTCCCAGCGGCGTATTGCTTTGCCTCCGTCGACTTCCAAGTTCCAGCGGCGTATTGCTTTGCCTCTCGGTCAAGGAAATCTCCAGCGGCGTATTGCTTTCGCCTCTCTGCAAGCAAACTCCCAGCGGCGTATTGCTTTGCCTCTCGGTCAATGAAATCTCCAGCGGCGTATTGCTTTCGCCTCTCTGCAAGCAAACTCCCAGCGGAGTATTGCTTTGCCTCTCGGTCAAGGAAATCTCCAGAGGCGTATTGCTTTCGCCTCTCTGCAAGCAAACTCCCAGCGGCGTATTGCTTTGCCTCCGTCGACTTCCAAGTTCCAGCGGCGTATTGCTTTGCCTCTCGGTCAAGGAAATCTCCAGCGGCGTATTGCTTTCGCCTCTCTGCAAGCAAACTCCCAGCGGCGTATTGCTTTGCCTCTCGGTCAATGAAATCTCCAGCGGCGTATTGCTTTCGCCTCTCTGCAAGCAAACTCCCAGCGGCGTATTGCTTTGCCTCCGTCGACTTCCAAGTTCCAGCGGCGTATTGTTTTGCCTCTCGGTCAAGGAAATCTCCAGCGGCGTATTGCTTTCGCCTCGCTGCAAGCAAACTCCCAGCGGCGTATTGCTTTGCCTCTCGGTCAAGGAAATCTCCAGCGGCGTATTGCTTTCGCCTCTCTGCAAGCAAACTCCCAGCGGCGTATTGCTTTGCCTCTCGGTCAATGAAATCTCCAGCGGCGTATTGCTTTCGCCTCTCTGCAAGCAAACTCCCAGCGGCGTATTGCTTTGCCTCTCGGTCAAGGAAATCTCCAGCGGCGTATTGCTTTCGCCTCTCTGGAAGCAAACTCCCAGCGGCGTATTGCTTTGCCTCCGTCGACTTCCAAGTTCCAGCGGCGTATTGCTTTGCCTCTCGGTCAAGGAAATCTCCAGCGGCCAATTGCTTTCGCCTCTCTGCAAGCAAACTCCCAGCGGCGTATTGCTTTGCCTCTCGGTCAAGGAAATCTCCAGCGGCGTATTGCTTTCGCCTCTCTGCAAGCAAACTCCCAGCGGCGTATTGCTTTGCCTCTCGGTCAAGGAAATCTCCAGCGGCGTATTGCTTTCGCCTCTCTGCAAGCAAACTCCCAGCGGCGTATTGCTTTGCCTCCGTCGACTTCCAAGTTCCAGCGGCGTATTGCTTTGCCTCTCGGTCAAGGAAATCTCCAGCGGCGTATTGCTTTCGCCTCTCTGCAAGCAAACTCCCAGCGGCGTATTGCTTTGCCTCTCGGTCAATGAAATCTCCAGCGGCGTATTGCTTTCGCCTCTCTGCAAGCAAACTCCCAGCGGAGTATTGCTTTGCCTCTCGGTCAAGGAAATCTCCAGCGGCGTATTGCTTTCGCCTCTCTGCAAGCAAACTCCCAGCGGCGTATTGCTTTGCCTCCGTCGACTTCCAAGTTCCAGCGGCGTATTGCTTTGCCTCTCGGTCAAGGAAATCTCCAGCGGCGTATTGCTTTCGCCTCTCTGCAAGCAAACTCCCAGCGGCGTATTGCTTTGCCTCTCGGTCAATGAAATCTCCAGCGGCGTATTGCTTTCGCCTCTCTGCAAGCAAACTCCCAGCGGCGTATTGCTTTGCCTCCGTCGACTTCCAAGTTCCAGCGGCGTATTGTTTTGCCTCTCGGTCAAGGAAATCTCCAGCGGCGTATTGCTTTCGCCTCGCTGCAAGCAAACTCCCAGCGGCGTATTGCTTTGCCTCTCGGTCAAGGAAATCTCCAGCGGCGTATTGCTTTCGCCTCTCTGCAAGCAAACTCCCAGCGGCGTATTGCTTTGCCTCTCGGTCAATGAAATCTCCAGCGGCGTATTGCTTTCGCCTCTCTGCAAGCAAACTCCCAGCGGCGTATTGCTTTGCCTCTCGGTCAAGGAAATCTCCAGCGGCGTATTGCTTTCGCCTCTCTGGAAGCAAACTCCCAGCGGCGTATTGCTTTGCCTCCGTCGACTTCCAAGTTCCAGCGGCGTATTGCTTTGCCTCTCGGTCAAGGAAATCTCCAGCGGCCAATTGCTTTCGCCTCTCTGCAAGCAAACTCCCAGCGGCGTATTGCTTTGCCTCTCGGTCAAGGAAATCTCCAGCGGCGTATTGCTTTCGCCTCTCTGCAAGCAAACTCCCAGCGGCGTATTGCTTTGCCTCTCGGTCAATGAAATCTCCAGCGGCGTATTGCTTTCGCCTCTCTGCATGCAAACTCCCAGCGGCGTATTGCTTTGCCTCTCGGTTAAGGAAATCTCCAGCGGCGTATTGCTTTCGCCTCTCTGCAAGCAAACTCCCAGCGGCGTAATGCTTTGCCTCCGTCGACTTCCAAGTTCCAGCGGCGTATTGCTTTTCCTCTCGGTCAAGGAAATCTCCAGCGGCGTATTGCTTTCGCCTCGCTGCAAGCAAACTCCCAGCGGCGTATTGCTTTGCCTCTCGGTCAAGG
This sequence comes from Nomada flava, assembly GCA_951802745.1. Taxonomy (NCBI): domain Eukaryota; kingdom Metazoa; phylum Arthropoda; class Insecta; order Hymenoptera; family Apidae; genus Nomada; species Nomada flava. The sequence goes on from CATOQN010000045.1 coordinate 3,574,007, forward strand.
AAATCTCCAGCGGCGTATTGTTTTCGCCTCTCTGCAAGCAAAGTCCCAGCGGCGTATTGCTTTGCCTCTCGGTCAATGAAATCTCCAGCGGCGTAATGCTTTCGCCTCTCTGCAAGCAAACTCCCAGCGGCGTATTGCTTTGCCTCTCGGTCAAGGAAATCTCCAGCGGCGTATTGCTTTCGCCTCTCTGCAAGCAAACTCCCAGCGGCGTATTGCTTTGCCTCCGTCGACTTCCAAGTTCCAGCGGCGTATTGCTTTGCCTCTCGGTCAAGGAAATCTCCAGCGGCGTATTGCTTTCGCCACTCTGCAAGCAAACTCCCAGCGGCGTAATGCTTTGCCTCCGTCGACTTCCAAGTTCCAGCGGCGTATTGCTTTGCCTCTCGGTCAAGGAAATCTCCAGCGGCGTATTGCTTTCGCCTCTCTGCAAGCAAACTCCCAGCGGCGTATTGCTTTGCCTCCGTCGACTTCCAAGTTCCAGCGGCGTATTGCTTTGCCTCTCGGTCAAGGAAATCTCCAGCGGCGTATTGCTTTCGCCTCTCTGCAAGCAAACTTCCAGCGGCGTATTGCTTTGCCTCCGTCGACTTCCAAGTTCCAGCGGCGTAATGCTTTGCCTCTCGGTCAAGGAAATCTCCAGCGGCGTATTGCTTTCGCCTCTCTGCAAGCAAACTCCCAGCGGCGTATTGCTTTGCCTCTCGGTCAATGAAATCTCCAGCGGCGTATTGCTTTCGCCTCTCTGCAAGCAAACTCCCAGCGGCGTATTGCTTTGCCACTCGGTCACGGAAATCTCCAGCGGCGTATTGCTTTCGCCCCTCTGCAAGCAAACTCCCAGCGGCGTATTGCTTTGCCTCTCGGTCAATGAAATCTCCAGCGGCGTAATGCTTTCGCCTCTCTGCAAGCAAACTCCCAGCGGCGTATTGCTTTGCCTCTCGGTCAAGGAAATCTCCAGCGGCGTATTGCTTTCGCCTCTCTGCAAGCAAACTCCCAGCGGCGTATTGCTTTGCCTCCGTCGACTTCCAAGTTCCAGCGGCGTATTGCTTTGCCTCTCGGTCAAGGAAATCTCCAGCGGCGTATTGCTTTCGCCTCTCTGCAAGCAAACTCCCAGCGGCGTAATGCTTTGCCTCCGTCGACTTCCAAGTTCCAGCGGCGTATTGCTTTGCCTCTCGGTCAAGGAAATCTCCAGCGGCGTATTGCTTTCGCCTCTCTGCAAGCAAACTCCCAGCGGCGTATTGCTTTGCCTCCGTCGACTTCCAAGTTCCAGCGGCGTATTGCTTTGCCTCTCGGTCAAGGAAATCTCCAGCGGCGTATTGCTTTCGCCTCTCTGCAAGCAAACTTCCAGCGGCGTATTGCTTTGCCTCCGTCGACTTCCAAGTTCCAGCGGCGTAATGCTTTGCCTCTCGGTCAAGGAAATCTCCAGCGGCGTATTGCTTTCGCCTCTCTGCAAGCAAACTCCCAGCGGCGTATTGCTTTGCCTCTCGGTCAATGAAATCTCCAGCGGCGTATTGCTTTCGCCTCTCTGCAAGCAAACTCCCAGCGGCGTATTGCTTTGCCACTCGGTCACGGAAATCTCCAGCGGCGTATTGCTTTCGCCTCTCTGCAAGCAAACTCCCAGCGGCGTATTGCTTTGCCTCTCGGTCAAGGAAATCTCCAGCGGCGTATTGCTTTCGCCTCTCTGCAAGCAAACCCCCAGCGGCGTATTGCTTTGCCTCTCGGTCAATGAAATCTCCAGCGGCGTATTGCTTTCGCCTCTCTGCAAGCAAACTCCCAGCGGCGTATTGCTTTGCCTCCGTCGACTTCCAAGTTCCAGCGGCGTATTGCTTTGCCTCTCGGTCAAGGAAATCTCCAGCGGCGTATTGCTTTCGCCTCTCTGCAAGCAAACTCCCAGCGGCGTATTGCTTTGCCTCTCGGTCAAGGAAATCTCCAGCGGCGTATTGCTTTCGCCTCTCTGCAAGCAAACTCCCAGCGGCGTATTGCTTTGCCTCTCGGTCAATGAAATCTCCAGCGGCGTATTGCTTTCGCCTCTCTGCAAGCAAACTCCCAGCGGCGTATTGCTTTGCCTCTCGGTCAATGAAATCTCCAGCGGCGTATTGCTTTCGCCTCTCTGCAAGCAAACTCCCAGCGGCGTATTGCTTTGCCTCCGTCGACTTCCAAGTTCCAGCGGCGTAATGCTTTGCCTCTCGGTCAAGGAAATCTCCAGCGGCGTATTGCTTTCGCCTCGCTGCAAGCAAACTCCCAGCGGCGTATTGCTTTGCCTCTCGGTCAAGGAAATCTCCAGCGGCGTATTGCTTTCGCCTCTCTGCAAGCAAACTCCCAGCGGCGTATTGCTTTGCCTCTCGGTCAATGAAATCTCCAGCGGCGTATTGCTTTCGCCTCTCTGCAAGCAAATTCCCAGCGGCGTATAGCTTTGCCTCCGTCGACTTCCAAGTTCCAGCGGCGTATTGCTTTGCCTCTCGGTCAAGGAAATCTCCAGCGGCGTATTGCTTTCGCCTCTCTGCAAGCAAACTCCCAGCGACGTATTGCTTTGCCTCTCGGTCAAGGAAATCTCCAGCGGCGTATTGCTTTCGCCTCTCTGCAAGCAAACTCCCAGCGGCGTATTGCTTTGCCTCTCGGTCAATGAAATCTCCAGCGGCGTATTGCTTTCGCCTCTCTGCAAGCAAACTCCCAGCGGCGTATTGCTATGCCTCTCGGTCAAGGAAATCTCCAGCGGCGTATTGCTTTCGGCTCTCTGCAAGCAAACTCCCAGCGGCGTATTGCTTTGCCTCCGTCGACTTCCAAGTTCCAGCGGCGTATTGCTTTGCCTCTCGGTCAAGGAAATCTCCAGCGGCGTATTGTTTTCGCCTCTCTGCAAGCAAAGTCCCAGCGGCGTATTGCTTTGCCTCTCGGTCAATGAAATCTCCAGCGGCGTATTGCTTTCGCCTCTCTGCAAGCAAATTCCCAGCGGCGTATAGCTTTGCCTCCGTCGACTTCCAAGTTCCAGCGGCGTATTGCTTTGCCTCTCGGTCAAGGAAATCTCCAGCGGCGTATTGCTTTCGCCTCTCTGCAAGCAAACTCCCAGCGACGTATTGCTTTGCCTCTCGGTCAAGGAAATCTCCAGCGGCGTATTGCTTTCGCCTCTCTGCAAGCAAACTCCCAGCGGCGTATTGCTTTGCCTCTCGGTCAATGAAATCTCCAGCGGCGTATTGCTTTCGCCTCTCTGCAAGCAAACTCCCAGCGGCGTATTGCTATGCCTCTCGGTCAAGGAAATCTCCAGCGGCGTATTGCTTTCGGCTCTCTGCAAGCAAACTCCCAGCGGCGTATTGCTTTGCCTCCGTCGACTTCCAAGTTCCAGCGGCGTATTGCTTTGCCTCTCGGTCAAGGAAATCTCCAGCGGCGTATTGTTTTCGCCTCTCTGCAAGCAAAGTCCCAGCGGCGTATTGCTTTGCCTCTCGGTCAATGAAATCTCCAGCGGCGTAATGCTTTCGCCTCTCTGCAAGCAAACTCCCAGCGGCGTATTGCTTTGCCTCTCGGTCAAGGAAATCTCCAGCGGCGTATTGCTTTCGCCTCTCTGCAAGCAAACTCCCAGCGGCGTATTGCTTTGCCTCCGTCGACTTCCAAGTTCCAGCGGCGTATTGCTTTGCCTCTCGGTCAAGGAAATCTCCAGCGGCGTATTGCTTTCGCCACTCTGCAAGCAAACTCCCAGCGGCGTAATGCTTTGCCTCCGTCGACTTCCAAGTTCCAGCGGCGTATTGCTTTGCCTCTCGGTCAAGGAAATCTCCAGCGGCGTATTGCTTTCGCCTCTCTGCAAGCAAACTCCCAGCGGCGTATTGCTTTGCCTCCGTCGACTTCCAAGTTCCAGCGGCGTATTGCTTTGCCTCTCGGTCAAGGAAATCTCCAGCGGCGTATTGCTTTCGCCTCTCTGCAAGCAAACTTCCAGCGGCGTATTGCTTTGCCTCCGTCGACTTCCAAGTTCCAGCGGCGTAATGCTTTGCCTCTCGGTCAAGGAAATCTCCAGCGGCGTATTGCTTTCGCCTCTCTGCAAGCAAACTCCCAGCGGCGTATTGCTTTGCCTCTCGGTCAATGAAATCTCCAGCGGCGTATTGCTTTCGCCTCTCTGCAAGCAAACTCCCAGCGGCGTATTGCTTTGCCACTCGGTCACGGAAATCTCCAGCGGCGTATTGCTTTCGCCCCTCTGCAAGCAAACTCCCAGCGGCGTATTGCTTTGCCTCTCGGTCAATGAAATCTCCAGCGGCGTATTGCTTTCGCCTCTCTGCAAGCAAACTCCCAGCGGCGTATTGCTTTGCCTCTCGGTCAAGGAAATCTCCAGCGGCGTATTGCTTTCGCCTCTCTGCAAGCAAACTCCCAGCGGCGTATTGCTTTGCCTCTCGGTCAATGAAATCTCCAGCGGCGTATTGCTTTCGCCTCTCTGCAAGCAAACTCCCAGCGGCGTATTGCTTTGCCTCCGTCGACTTCCAAGTTCCAGCGGCGTATTGCTTTGCCTCTCGGTCAAGGAAATCTCCAGCGGCGTATTGCTTTCGCCTCTCTGCAAGCAAACTCCCAGCGGCGTATTGCTTTGCCTCTCGGTCAAGGAAATCTCCAGCGGCGTATTGCTTTCGCCTCTCTGCAAGCAAACTCCCAGCGGCGTATTGCTTTGCCTCTCGGTCAATGAAATCTCCAGCGGCGTATTGCTTTCGCCTCTCTGCAAGCAAACTCCCAGCGGCGTATTGCTTTGCCTCTCGGTCAATGAAATCTCCAGCGGCGTATTGCTTTCGCCTCTCTGCAAGCAAACTCCCAGCGGCGTATTGTTTTGCCTCCGTCGACTTCCAAGTTCCAGCGGCGTAATGCTTTGCCTCTCGGTCAAGGAAATCTCCAGCGGCGTATTGCTTTCGCCTCGCTGCAAGCAAACTCCCAGCGGCGTATTGCTTTGCCTCTCGGTCAAGGAAATCTCCAGCGGCGTATTGCTTTCGCCTCTCTGCAAGCAAACTCCCAGCGGCGTATTGCTTTGCCTCTCGGTCAATGAAATCTCCAGCGGCGTATTGCTTTCGCCTCTCTGCAAGCAAACTCCCAGCTGCGTATTGCTTTGCCTCCGTCGACTTCCAAGTTCCAGCGGCGTATTATTTTGCCTCTCGGTCAAGGAAATCTCCAGCGGCGTATTGCTTTCGCCTCTCTGCAAGCAAACTCCCAGCGGCGTATTGCTTTGCCTCTCGGTCAATGAAATCTCCAGCGGCGTATTGCTTTCGCCTCTCTGCAAGCAAACTCCCAGCGGCGTATTGCTTTGCCTCTCGGTCAAGGAAATCTCCAGCGGCGTATTGCTTTCGCCTCTCTGGAAGCAAACTCCCAGCGGCGTATTGCTTTGCCTCCGTCGACTTCCAAGTTCCAGCGGCGTATTGCTTTGCCTCTCGGTCAAGGAAATCTCCAGCGGCGTATTGCTTTCGCCTCTCTGCAAGCAAACTCCCAGCGGCGTAATGCTTTGCCTCCGTCGACTTCCAAGTTCCAGCGGCGTATTGCTTTTCCTCTCGGTCAAGGAAATCTCCAGCGGCGTATTGCTTTCGCCTCGCTGCAAGCAAACTCCCAGCGGCGTATTGCTTTGCCTCTCGGTCAAGTAAATCTCCAGCGGCGTATTGCTTTCGCCTCTCTGCAAGCAAAGTCCCAGCGGCGTATTGCTTTGCCTCTCGGTCAATGAAATCTCCAGCGGCGTAATGCTTTCGCCTCTCTGCAAGCAAACTCCCAGCGGCGTATTGCTTTGCCTCTCGGTCAAGGAAATCTCCAGCGGCGTATTGCTTTCGCCTCTCTGCAAGCAAACTCCCAGCGGCGTATTGCTTTGCCTCCGTCGACTTCCAAGTTCCAGCGGCGTATTGCTTTGCCTCTCGGTCAAGGAAATCTCCAGCGGCGTATTGCTTTCGCCTCTCTGCAAGCAAACTCCCAGCGTCGCAATGCTTTGCCTCCGTCGACTTCCAAGTTCCAGCGGCGTATTGCTTTGCCTCTCGGTCAAGGAAATCTCCAGCGGCGTATTGCTTTCGCCTCTCTGCAAGCAAACTCCCAGCGGCGTATTGCTTTGCCTCCGTCGACTTCCAAGTTCCAGCGGCGTATTGTTTTGCCTCTCGGTCAAGGAAATCTCCAGCGGCGTATTGCTTTCGCCTCTCTGCAAGCAAACTTCCAGCGGCGTATTGCTTTGCCTCCGTCGACTTCCAAGTTCCAGCGGCGTATTGCTTTGCCTCTCGGTCAAGGAAATCTCCAGCGGCGTATTGCTTTCGCCTCTCTGCAAGCAAACTCCCAGCGGCGTATTGCTTTGCCTCTCGGTCAATGAAATCTCCAGCGGCGTATTGCTTTCGCCTTTCTGCAAGCAAACTCCCAGCGGCGTATTGCTTTGCCACTCGGTCAAGGAAATCTCCAGCGGCGTATTGCTTTCGCCCCTCTGCAAGCAAACTCCCAGCGGCGTATTGCTTTGCCTCTCGGTCAATGAAATCTCCAGCGGCGTATTGCTTTGCCTCTCGGTCAAGGAAATCTCCAGCGGCGTATTGCTTTCGCCTCTCTGCAAGCAAACTCCCAGCGGCGTATTGCTTTGCCTCTCGGTCAATGAAATCTCCAGCGGCGTATTGCTTTCGCCTCTCTGCAAGCAAACTCCCAGCGGCGTATTGCTTTGCCTCCGTCGACTTCCAAGTTCCAGCGGCGTATTGCTTTGCCTCTCGGTCAAGGAAATCTCCAGCGGCGTATTGCTTTCGCCTCTCTGCAAGCAAACTTCCAGCGGCGTATTGCTTTGCCTCCGTCGACTTCCAAGTTCCAGCGGCGTATTGCTTTGCCTCTCGGTCAAGGAAATCTCCAGCGGCGTATTGCTTTCGCCTCTCTGCAAGCAAACTCCCAGCGGCGTATTGCTTTGCCTCTCGGTCAATGAAATCTCCAGCGGCGTATTGCTTTCGCCTCGCTGCAAGCAAACTCCCAGCGGCGTATTGCTTTGCCTCTCGGTCAAGGAAATCTCCAGCGGCGTATTGCTTTCGCCTCTCTGCAAGCAAACTCCCAGCGGCGTATTGCTTTGCCTCTCGGTCAATGAAATCTCCAGCGGCGTATTGCTTTCGCCTCTCTGCAAGCAAACTCCCAGCGGCGTATTGCTTTGCCTCCGTCGACTTCCAAGTTCCAGCGGCGTATTGCTTTGCCTCCGTCGACTTCCAAGTTCCAGCGGCGTATTGCTTTGCCTCTCGGTCAAGGAAATCTCCAGCGGCGTATTGCTTTCGCCTCTCTGCAAGCAAATTCCCAGCGGCGTATTGCTTTGCCTCTCGGTCAAGGAAATCTCCAGCGGCGTAATGCTTTCGTCTCTCTGCAAGCAAACTCCCAGCGGCGTATTGCTTTGCCTCTCGGTCAAGGAAATCTCCAGCGGCGTATTGCTTTCGCCTCTCTGCAAGCAAACTCCCAGCGGCGTATTGCTTTGCCTCTCGGTCAAGGAAATCTCCAGCGGCGTATTGCTTTCGCCTCTCTGCAAGCAAACTCCCAGCTGCGTATTGCTTTGCCTCCGTCGACTTCCAAGTTCCAGCGGCGTATTGTTTTGCCTCTCGGTCAAGGAAATCTCCAGCGGCGTATTGCTTTCGCCTCTCTGCAAGCAAACTCCCAGCGGCGTATTGCTTTGCCTCTCGGTCAATGAAATCTCCAGCGGCGTATTGCTTTCGCCTCTCTGCAAGCAAACTCCCAGCGGCGTATTGCTTTGCCTCTCGGTCAAGGAAATCTCCAGCGGCGTATTGCTTTCGCCTCTCTGCAAGCAAACTCCCAGCGGCGTAGTGCTTTGCCTCCGTCGACTTCCAAGTTCCAGCGGCGTATTGCTTTGCCTCTCGGTCAAGGAAATCTCCAGCGGCGTATTGCTTTCGCCTCTCTGCAAGCAAACTCCCAGCGGCGTATTGCTTTGCCTCTCGGTCAATGAAATCTCCAGCGGCGTATTGCTTTCGCCTCTCTGCAAGCAAACTCCCAGCGGAGTATTGCTTTGCCTCTCGGTCAAGGAAATCTCCAGCGGCGTATTGATTTCGCCTCTCTGCAAGCAAACTCCCAGCGGCGTATTGCTTTGCCTCCGTCGACTTCCAAGTTCCAGCGGCGTATTGCTTTGCCTCTCGGTCAAGGAAATCTCCAGCGGCGTATTGCTTTCGCCTCTCTGCAAGCAAACTCCCAGCGGCGTATTGCTTTGCCTCTCGGTCAATGAAATCTCCAGCGGCGTATTGCTTTCGCCTCTCTGCAAGCAAACTCCCAGCGGCGTATTGCTTTGCCTCCGTCGACTTCCAAGTTCCAGCGGCGTATTGTTTTGCCTCTCGGTCAAGGAAATCTCCAGCGGCGTATTGCTTTCGCCTCGCTGCAAGCAAACTCCCAGCGGCGTATTGCTTTGCCTCTCGGTCAAGGAAATCTCCAGCGGCGTATTGCTTTCGCCTCTGTGCAAGCAAACTCCCAGCGGCGTATTGCTTTGCCTCTCGGTCAATGAAATCTCCAGCGGCGTATTGCTTTCGCCTCTCTGCAAGCAAACTCCCAGCGGCGTATTGCTTTGCCTCTCGGTCAATGAAATCTCCAGCGGCGTATTGCTTTCGCCTCTCTGCAAGCAAACTCCCAGCGGCGTATTGCTTTGCCTCTCGGTCAAGGAAATCTCCAGCGGCGTATTGCTTTCGCCTCTCTGCAAGCAAACTCCCAGCTGCGTATTGCTTTGCCTCCGTCGACTTCCAAGTTCCAGCGGCGTATTATTTTGCCTCTCGGTCAAGGAAATCTCCAGCGGCGTATTGCTTTCGCCTCTCTGCAAGCAAACTCCCAGCGGCGTATTGCTTTGCCTCTCGGTCAATGAAATCTCCAGCGGCGTATTGCTTTCGCCTCTCTGCAAGCAAACTCCCAGCGGCGTATTGCTTTGCCTCTCGGTCAAGGAAATCTCCAGCGGCGTATTGCTTTCGCCTCTCTGGAAGCAAACTCCCAGCGGCGTATTGCTTTGCCTCCGTCGACTTCCAAGTTCCAGCGGCGTATTGCTTTGCCTCTCGGTCAAGGAAATCTCCAGCGGCCAATTGCTTTCGCCTCTCTGCAAGCAAACTCCCAGCGGCGTATTGCTTTGCCTCTCGGTCAAGGAAATCTCCAGCGGCGTATTGCTTTCGCCTCTCTGCAAGCAAACTCCCAGCGGCGTATTGCTTTGCCTCTCGGTCAATGAAATCTCCAGCGGCGTATTGCTTTCGCCTCTCTGCATGCAAACTCCCAGCGGCGTATTGCTTTGCCTCTCGGTCAAGGAAATCTCCAGCGGCGTATTGCTTTCGCCTCTGTGCAAGCAAACTCCCAGCGGCGTATTGCTTTGCCTCTCGGTCAATGAAATCTCCAGCGGCGTATTGCTTTCGCCTCTCTGCAAGCAAACTCCCAGCGGCGTATTGCTTTGCCTCTCGGTCAATGAAATCTCCAGCGGCGTATTGCTTTCGCCTCTCTGCAAGCAAACTCCCAGCGGCGTATTGCTTTGCCTCCGTCGACTTCCAAGTTCCAGCGGCGTATTATTTTGCCTCTCGGTCAAGGAAATCTCCAGCGGCGTATTGCTTTCGCCTCTCTGCAAGCAAACTCCCAGCGGCGTATTGCTTTGCCTCTCGGTCAATGAAATCTCCAGCGGCGTATTGCTTTCGCCTCTCTGCAAGCAAACTCCCAGCGGCGTATTGCTTTGCCTCTCGGTCAAGGAAATCTCCAGCGGCGTATTGCTTTCGCCTCTCTGGAAGCAAACTCCCAGCGGCGTATTGCTTTGCCTCCGTCGACTTCCAAGTTCCAGCGGCGTATTGCTTTGCCTCTCGGTCAAGGAAATCTCCAGCGGCCAATTGCTTTCGCCTCTCTGCAAGCAAACTCCCAGCGGCGTATTGCTTTGCCTCTCGGTCAAGGAAATCTCCAGCGGCGTATTGCTTTCGCCTCTCTGCAAGCAAACTCCCAGCGGCGTATTGCTTTGCCTCTCGGTCAATGAAATCTCCAGCGGCGTATTGCTTTCGCCTCTCTGCATGCAAACTCCCAGCGGCGTATTGCTTTGCCTCTCGGTCAAGGAAATCTCCAGCGGCGTATTGCTTTCGCCTCTCTGCAAGCAAACTCCCAGCGGCGTAATGCTTTGCCTCCGTCGACTTCCAAGTTCCAGCGGCGTATTGCTTTTCCTCTCGGTCAAGGAAATCTCCAGCGGCGTATTGCTTTCGCCTCGCTGCAAGCAAACTCCCAGCGGCGTATTGCTTTGCCTCTCGGTCAAGGAAATCTCCAGCGGCGTATTGCTTTCGCCTCTCTGCAAGCAAAGTCCCAGCGGCGTATTGCTTTGCCTCTCGGTCAATGAAATCTCCAGCGGCGTAATGCTTTCGCCTCTCTGCAAGCAAACTCCCAGCGGCGTATTGCTTTGCCTCTCGGTCAAGGAAATCTCCAGCGGCGTATTGCTTTCGCCTCTCTGCAAGCAAACTCCCAGCGGCGTATTGCTTTGCCTCCGTCGACTTCCAAGTTCCAGCGGCGTATTGCTTTGCCTCTCGGTCAAGGAAATCTCCAGCGGCGTATTGCTTTCGCCTCTCTGCAAGCAAACTCCCAGCGGCGTAATGCTTTGCCTCCGTCGACTTCCAAGTTCCAGCGGCGTATTGCTTTGCCTCTCGGTCAAGGAAATCTCCAGCGGCGTATTGCTTTCGCCTCTCTGCAAGCAAACTCCCAGCGGCGTATTGCTTTGCCTCCGTCGACTTCCAAGTTCCAGCGGCGTATTGCTTTGCCTCTCGGTCAAGGAAATCTCCAGCGGCGTATTGCTTTCGCCTCTCTGCAAGCAAACTTCCAGCGGCGTATTGCTTTGCCTCCGTCGACTTCCAAGTTCCAGCGGCGTATTGCTTTGCCTCTCGGTCAAGGAAATCTCCAGCGGCGTATTGCTTTCGCCTCTCTGCAAGCAAACTCCCAGCGGCGTATTGCTTTGCCTCTCGGTCAATGAAATCTCCAGCGGCGTATTGCTTTCGCCTCTCTGCAAGCAAACTCCCAGCGGCGTATTGCTTTGCCACTCGGTCAAGGAAATCTCCAGCGGCGTATTGCTTTCGCCCCTCTGCAAGCAAACTCCCAGCGGCGTATTGCTTTGCCTCTCGGTCAATGAAATCTCCAGCGGCGTATTGCTTTCGCCTCTCTGCAAGCAAACTCCCAGCGGCGTATTGCTTTGCCTCTCGGTCAAGGAAATCTCCAGCGGCGTATTGCTTTCGCCTCTCTGCAAGCAAACTCCCAGCGGCGTATTGCTTTGCCTCTCGGTCAATGAAATCTCCAGCGGCGTATTGCTTTCGCCTCTCTGCAAGCAAACTCCCAGCGGCGTATTGCTTTGCCTCCGTCGACTTCCAAGTTCCAGCGGCGTATTGCTTTGCCTCTCGGTCAAGGAAATCTCCAGCGGCGTATTGCTTTCGCCTCTCTGCAAGCAAACTCCCAGCGGCGTATTGCTTTGCCTCTCGGTCAAGGAAATCTCCAGCGGCGTATTGCTTTCGCCTCTCTGCAAGCAAACTCCCAGCGGCGTATTGCTTTGCCTCTCGGTCAATGAAATCTCCAGCGGCGTATTGCTTTCGCCTCTCTGCAAGCAAACTCCCAGCGGCGTATTGCTTTGCCTCTCGGTCAATGAAATCTCCAGCGGCGTATTGCTTTCGCCTCTCTGCAAGCAAACTCCCAGCGGCGTATTGTTTTGCCTCCGTCGACTTCCAAGTTCCAGCGGCGTATTGCTTTGCCTCTCGGTCAAGGAAATCTCCAGCGGCGTATTGCTTTCGCCTCGCTGCAAGCAAACTCCCAGCGGCGTATTGCTTTGCCTCTCGGTCAAGGAAATCTCCAGCGGCGTATTGCTTTCGCCTCTCTGCAAGCAAACTCCCAGCGGCGTATTGCTTTGCCTCTCGGTCAATGAAATCTCCAGCGGCGTATTGCTTTCGCCTCTCTGCAAGCAAACTCCCAGCGGCGTATTGCTTTGCCTCCGTCGACTTCCAAGTTCCAGCGGCGTATTGCTTTGCCTCTCGGTCAAGGAAATCTCCAGCGGCGTATTGCTTTCGCCTCTCTGCAAGCAAATTCCCAGCGGCGTATTGCTTTGCCTCTCGGTCAAGGAAATCTCCAGCGGCGTAATGCTTTCGTCTCTCTGCAAGCAAACTCCCAGCGGCGTATTGCTTTGCCTCTCGGTCAAGGAAATCTCCAGCGGCGTATTGCTTTCGCCTCTCTGCAAGCAAACTCCCAGCGGCGTATTGCTTTGCCTCTCGGTCAAGGAAATCTCCAGCGGCGTATTGCTTTCGCCTCTCTGCAAGCAAACTCCCAGCTGCGTATTGCTTTGCCTCCGTCGACTTCCAAGTTCCAGCGGCGTATTGTTTTGCCTCTCGGTCAAGGAAATCTCCAGCGGCGTATTGCTTTCGCCTCTCTGCAAGCAAACTCCCAGCGGCGTATTGCTTTGCCTCTCGGTCAATGAAATCTCCAGCGGCGTATTGCTTTCGCCTCTCTGCAAGCAAACTCCCAGCGGCGTATTGCTTTGCCTCTCGGTCAAGGAAATCTCCAGCGGCGTATTGCTTTCGCCTCTCTGCAAGCAAACTCCCAGCGGCGTATTGCTTTGCCTCTCGGTCAAGGAAATCTCCAGCGGCGTATTGCTTTCGCCTCTCTGCAAGCAAACTCCCAGCTGCGTATTGCTTTGCCTCCGTCGACTTCCAAGTTCCAGCGGCGTATTGTTTTGCCTCTCGGTCAAGGAAATCTCCAGCGGCGTATTGCTTTCGCCTCTCTGCAAGCAAACTCCCAGCGGCGTATTGCTTTGCCTCTCGGTCAATGAAATCTCCAGCGGCGTATTGCTTTCGCCTCTCTGCAAGCAAACTCCCAGCGGAGTATTGCTTTGCCTCTCGGTCAAGGAAATCTCCAGCTGCGTATTGCTTTCGCCTCTCTGCAAGCAAACTCCCAGCGGCGTATTGCTTTGCCTCCGTCGACTTCCAAGTTCCAGCGGCGTATTGTTTTGCCTCTCGGTCAAGGAAATCTCCAGCGGCGTATTGCTTTCGCCTCGCTGCAAGCAAACTCCCAGCGGCGTATTGCTTTGCCTCTCGGTCAAGGAAATCTCCAGCGGCGTATTGCTTTCGCCTCTCTGCAAGCAAACTCCCAGCGGCGTATTGCTTTGCCTCTCGGTCAATGAAATCTCCAGCGGCGCATTGCTTTCGCCTCTCTGCAAGCAAACTCCCAGCGGCGTATTGCTTTGCCTCCGTCGACTTCCAAGTTCCAGGGGCGTATTGCTTTGCCTCTCGGTCAAGGAAATCTCCAGCGGCGTATTGCTTTCGCCTCTCTGCAAGCAAACTCCCAGCGGCGTATTGCTTTGCCTCTCGGTCAATGAAATCTCCAGCGGCGTATTGCTTTCGCCTCTCTGCAAGCAAACTCCCAGCGGCGTATTGCTTTGCCTCTCGGTCAAGGAAATCTCCAGCGGCGTATTGCTTTCGCCTCTCTGCAAGCAAACTCCCAGCTGCGTATTGCTTTGCCTCCGTCGACTTCCAAGTTCCAGCGGCGTATTATTTTGCCTCTCGGTCAAGGAAATCTCCAGCGGCGTATTGCTTTCGCCTCTCTGCAAGCAAACTCCCAGCGGCGTATTGCTTTGCCTCTCGGTCAATGAAATCTCCAGCGGCGTATGGCTTTCGCCTCTCTGCAAGCAAACTCCCAGCGGCGTATTGCTTTGCCTCTCGGTCAAGGAAATCTCCAGCGGCGTATTGCTTTCGCCTCTCTGCAAGCAAACTCCCAGCGGCGTATTGCTTTGCCTCCGTCGACTTCCAAGTTCCAGCGGCGTATTGCTTTTCCTCTCGGTCAAGGAAATCTTCAGCGGCGTATTGCTTTCGCCTCGCTGCAAGCAAACTCCCAGCGGCGTATTGCTTTGCCTCTCGGTCAAGGAAATCTCCAGCGGCGTATTGCTTTCGCCTCTCTGCAAGCAAAGTCCCAGCGGCGTATTGCTTTGCCTCTCGGTCAATGAAATCTCCAGCGGCGTAATGCTTTCGCCTCTCTGCAAGCAAACTCCCAGCGGCGTATTGCTTTGCCTCCGTCGACTTCCAAGTTCCAGCGGCGTATTGCTTTGCCTCTCGGTCAAGGAAATCTCCAGCGGCGTATTGCTTTCGCCTCTCTGCAAGCAAACTCCCAGCGGCGTATTGCTTTGCCTCTCGGTCAAGGAAATCTCCAGCTGCGTATTGCTTTCGCCTCTCTGCAAGCAAACTCCCAGCGGCGTATTGCTTTGCCTCCGTCGACTTCCAAGTTCCAGCGGCGTATTGCTTTGCCTCTCGGTCAAGGAAATCTCCAGCGGCGTATTGCTTTCGCCTCTCTGCAAGCAAACTCCCAGCGGCGTATTGCTTTGCCTCTCGGTCAATGAAATCTCCAGCGGCGTATTGCTTTCGCCTCTCTGCAAGCAAACTCCCAGCGGCGTATTGCTTTGCCTCCGTCGACTTCCAAGTTCCAGCGGCGTATTGTTTTGCCTCTCGGTCAAGGAAATCTCCAGCGGCGTATTGCTTTCGCCTCGCTGCAAGCAAACTCCCAGCGGCGTATTGCTTTGCCTCTCGGTCAAGGAAATCTCCAGCGGCGTATTGCTTTCGCCTCTCTGCAAGCAAACTCCCAGCGGCGTATTGCTTTGCCTCTCGGTCAATGAAATCTCCAGCGGCGCATTGCTTTCGCCTCTCTGCAAGCAAACTCCCAGCGGCGTATTGCTTTGCCTCCGTCGACTTCCAAGTTCCAGCGGCGTATTGCTTTGCCTCTCGGTCAAGGAAATCTCCAGCGGCGTATTGCTTTCGCCTCTCTGCAAGCAAACTCCCAGCGGCGTATTGCTTTGCCTCTCGGTCAATGAAATCTCCAGCGGCGTATTGCTTTCGCCTCTCTGCAAGCAAACTCCCAGCGGCGTATTGCTTTGCCTCTCGGTCAAGGAAATCTCCAGCGGCGTATTGCTTTCGCCTCTCTGCAAGCAAACTCCCAGCTGCGTATTGCTTTGCCTCCGTCGACTTCCAAGTTCCAGCGGCGTATTATTTTGCCTCTCGGTCAAGGAAATCTCCAGCGGCGTATTGCTTTCGCCTCTCTGCAAGCAAACTCCCAGCGGCGTATTGCTTTGCCTCTCGGTCAATGAAATCTCCAGCGGCGTATGGCTTTCGCCTCTCTGCAAGCAAACTCCCAGCGGCGTATTGCTTTGCCTCTCGGTCAAGGAAATCTCCAGCGGCGTATTGCTTTCGCCTCTCTGCAAGCAAACTCCCAGCGGCGTATTGCTTTGCCTCCGTCGACTTCCAAGTTCCAGCGGCGTATTGCTTTTCCTCTCGGTCAAGGAAATCTTCAGCGGCGTATTGCTTTCGCCTCGCTGCAAGCAAACTCCCAGCGGCGTATTGCTTTGCCTCTCGGTCAAGGAAATCTCCAGCGGCGTATTGCTTTCGCCTCTCTGCAAGCAAAGTCCCAGCGGCGTATTGCTTTGCCTCTCGGTCAATGAAATCTCCAGCGGCGTAATGCTTTCGCCTCTCTGCAAGCAAACTCCCAGCGGCGTATTGCTTTGCCTCTCGGTCAAGGAAATCTCCAGCGGCGTATTGCTTTCGCCTCTCTGCAAGCAAACTCCCAGCGGCGTATTGCTTTGCCTCCGTCGACTTCCAAGTTCCAGCGGCGTATTGCTTTGCCTCTCGGTCAAGGAAATCTCCAGCGGCGTATTGCTTTCGCCTCTCTGCAAGCAAACTCCCAGCGGCGTATTGCTTTGCCTCTCGATCAATGAAATCTCCAGCGGCGTATTGCTTTCGCCTCTCTGCAAGCAAACTCCCAGCGGCGTATTGCTTTGCCTCTCGGTCAAGGAAATCTCCAGCGGCGTATTGCTTTCGCCTCTCTGCAAGCAAACTCCCAGCTGCGTATTGCTTTGCCTCCGTCGACTTCCAAGTTCCAGCGGCGTATTATTTTGCCTCTCGGTCAAGGAAATCTCCAGCGGCGTATTGCTTTCGCCTCTCTGCAAGCAAACTCCCAGCGGCGTATTGCTTTGCCTCTCGGTCAATGAAATCTCCAGCGGCGTATGGCTTTCGCCTCTCTGCAAGCAAACTCCCAGCGGCGTATTGCTTTGCCTCTCGGTCAAGGAAATCTCCAGCGGCGTATTGCTTTCGCCTCTCTGCAAGCAAACTCCCAGCGGCGTATTGCTTTGCCTCCGTCGACTTCCAAGTTCCAGCGGCGTATTGCTTTTCCTCTCGGTCAAGGAAATCTTCAGCGGCGTATTGCTTTCGCCTCGCTGCAAGCAAACTCCCAGCGGCGTATTGCTTTGCCTCTCGGTCAAGGAAATCTCCAGCGGCGTATTGCTTTCGCCTCTCTGCAAGCAAAGTCCCAGCGGCGTATTGCTTTGCCTCTCGGTCAATGAAATCTCCAGCGGCGTAATGCTTTCGCCTCTCTGCAAGCAAACTCCCAGCGGCGTATTGCTTTGCCTCTCGGTCAAGGAAATCTCCAGCGGCGTATTGCTTTCGCCTCTCTGCAAGCAAACTCCCAGCGGCGTATTGCTTTGCCTCCGTCGACTTCCAAGTTCCAGCGGCGTATTGCTTTGCCTCTCGGTCAAGGAAATCTCCAGCGGCGTATTGCTTTCGCCTCTCTGCAAGCAAACTCCCAGCGGCGTAATGCTTTGCCTCCGTCGACTTCCAAGTTCCAGCGGCGTATTGCTTTGCCTCTCGGTCAAGGAAATCTCCAGCGGCGTATTGCTTTTGCCTCTCTGCAAGCAAACTCCCAGCGGCGTATTGCTTTGCCTCCGTCGACTTCCAAGTTCCAGCGGCGTATTGCTTTGCCTCTCGGTCAAGGAAATCTCCAGCGGCGCATTGCTTTCGCCTCTCTGCAAGCAAACTCCCAGCGGCGTATTGCTTTGCCTCTCGGTCAAGGAAATCTCCAGCGGCGTATTGCTTGCGCCTCTCTGCAAGCAAACTCCCAGCGGCGTATTGCTTTGCCTCTCGGTCAATGAAATCTCCAGCGGCGTATTGCTTTCGCCTCTCTGCAAGCAAACTCCCAGCGGCGTATTGCTTTGCCTCTCGGTCAATGAAATCTCCAGCGGCGTATTGCTTTCGCCTCTCTGCAAGCAAACTCCCAGCGGCGTATTGCTTTGCCTCTCGGTCAAGGAAATCTCCAGCGGCGTATTGCTTTCGCCCCTCTGCAGGCAAACTCCCAGCGACGTATTGCTTTGCCTCCGTCGACTTCCAAGTTCCAGCGGCGTATTGTTTTGCCTCTCGGTCAAGGAAATCTCCAGCGGCGTATTGCTTTCGCCTCGCTGCAGGCAAACTCCCAGCGGCGTATTGCTTTGCCTCTCGGTCAATGAAATCTCCAGCGGCGTATTGCTTTCGCCTCTCTGCAAGCAAACTCCCAGCGGAGTATTGCTTTGCCTCTCGGTCAAGGAAATCTCCAGCGGCGTATTGCTTTCGCCTCTCTGCAAGCAAACTCCCAGCGGCGTATTGCTTTGCCTCCGTCGACTTCCAAGTTCCAGCGGCGTATTGCTTTGCCTCTCGGTCAAGGAAATCTCCAGCGGCGTATTGCTTTCGCCTCTCTGCAAGCAAACTCCCAGCGGCATATTGCTTTGCCTCTCGGTCAATGAAATCTCCAGCGGCGTATTGCTTTCGCCTCTCTGCAAGCAAACTCCCAGCGGCGTATTGCTTTGCCTCCGTCGACTTCCAAGTTCCAGCGGCGTATTGTTTTGCCTCTCGGTCAAGGAAATCTCCAGCGGCGTATTGCTTTCGCCTCGCTGCAAGCAAACTCCCAGCGGCGTATTGCTTTGCCTCTCGGTCAAGGAAATCTCCAGCGGCGTATTGCTTTCGCCTCTCTGCAAGCAAACTCCCAGCGGCGTATTGCTTTGCCTCTCGGTCAAGGAAATCTCCAGCGGCGTATTGCTTTCGCCTCTCTGCAAGCAAACTCCCAGCGGCGTATTGCTTTGCCTCTCGGTCAATGAAATCTCCAGCGGCGTATTGCTTTCGCCTCTCTGCAAGCAAACTCCCAGCGGCGTATTGCTTTGCCTCTCGGTCAATGAAATCTCCAGCGGCGTATTGCTTTCGCCTCTCTGCAAGCAAACTCCCAGCGGCGTATTGTTTTGCCTCCGTCGACTTCCAAGTTCCAGCGGCGTATTGCTTTGCCTCTCGGTCAAGGAAATCTCCAGCGGCGTATTGCTTTCGCCTCGCTGCAAGCAAACTCCCAGCGGCGTATTGCTTTGCCTCTCGGTCAAGGAAATCTCCAGCGGCGTATTGCTTTCGCCTCTCTGCAAGCAAACTCCCAGCGGCGTATTGCTTTGCCTCTCGGTCAATGAAATCTCCAGCGGCGTATTGCTTTCGCCTCTCTGCAAGCAAACTCCCAGCGGCGTATTGCTTTGCCTCCGTCGACTTCCAAGTTCCAGCGGCGTATTGCTTTGCCTCTCGGTCAAGGAAATCTCCAGCGGCGTATTGCTTTCGCCTCTCTGCAAGCAAATTCCCAGCGGCGTATTGCTTTGCCTCTCGGTCAAGGAAATCTCCAGCGGCGTAATGCTTTCGTCTCTCTGCAAGCAAACTCCCAGCGGCGTATTGCTTTGCCTCTCGGTCAAGGAAATCTCCAGCGGCGTATTGCTTTCGCCTCTCTGCAAGCAAACTCCCAGCGGCGTATTGCTTTGCCTCTCGGTCAAGGAAATCTCCAGCGGCGTATTGCTTTCGCCTCTCTGCAAGCAAACTCCCAGCTGCGTATTGCTTTGCCTCCGTCGACTTCCAAGTTCCAGCGGCGTATTGTTTTGCCTCTCGGTCAAGGAAATCTCCAGCGGCGTATTGCTTTCGCCTCTCTGCAAGCAAACTCCCAGCGGCGTATTGCTTTGCCTCTCGGTCAATGAAATCTCCAGCGGCGTATTGCTTTCGCCTCTCTGCAAGCAAACTCCCAGCGGCGTATTGCTTTGCCTCTCGGTCAAGGAAATCTCCAGCGGCGTATTGCTTTCGCCTCTCTGCAAGCAAACTCCCAGCGGCGTATTGCTTTGCCTCCGTCGACTTCCAAGTTCCAGCGGCGTATTGCTTTGCCTCTCGGTCAAGGAAATCTCCAGCGGCGTATTGCTTTCGCCTCTCTGCAAGCAAACTCCCAGCGGCGTATTGCTTTGCCTCTCGGTCAATGAAATCTCCAGCGGCGTATTGCTTTCGCCTCTCTGCAAGCAAACTCCCAGCGGAGTATTGCTTTGCCTCTCGGTCAAGGAAATCTCCAGCTGCGTATTGCTTTCGCCTCTCTGCAAGCAAACTCCCAGCGGCGTATTGCTTTGCCTCCGTCGACTTCCAAGTTCCAGCGGCGTATTGCTTTGCCTCTCGGTCAAGGAAATCTCCAGCGGCGTATTGCTTTCGCCTCTCTGCAAGCAAACTCCCAGCGGCGTATTGCTTTGCCTCTCGGTCAGTGAAATCTCCAGCGGCGTATTGCTTTCGCCTCTCTGCAAGCAAACTCCCAGCGGCGTATTGCTTTGCCTCCGTCGACTTCCAAGTTCCAGCGGCGTATTGTTTTGCCTCTCGGTCAAGGAAATCTCCAGCGGCGTATTGCTTTCGCCTCGCTGCAAGCAATACTCCCAGCGGCGTATTGCTTTGCCTCTCGGTCAAGGAAATCTCCAGCGGCGTATTGCTTTCGCCTCTCTGCAAGCAAACTCCCAGCGGCGTATTGCTTTGCCTCTCGGTCAATGAAATCTCCAGCGGCGCATTGCTTTCGCCTCTCTGCAAGCAAACTCCCAGCGGCGTATTGCTTTGCCTCCGTCGACTTCCAAGTTCCAGCGGCGTATTGCTTTGCCTCTCGGTCAAGGAAATCTCCAGCGGCGTATTGCTTTCGCCTCTCTGCAAGCAAACTCCCAGCGGCGTATTGCTTTGCCTCTCGGTCAATGAAATCTCCAGCGGCGTATTGCTTTCGCCTCTCTGCAAGCAAACTCCCAGCGGCGTATTGCTTTGCCTCTCGGTCAAGGAAATCTCCAGCGGCGTATTGCTTTCGCCTCTCTGCAAGCAAACTCCCAGCTGCGTATTGCTTTGCCTCCGTCGACTTCCAAGTTCCAGCGGCGTATTATTTTGCCTCTCGGTCAAGGAAATCTCCAGCGGCGTATTGCTTTCGCCTCTCTGCAAGCAAACTCCCAGCGGCGTATTGCTTTGCCTCTCGGTCAATGAAATCTCCAGCGGCGTATGGCTTTCGCCTCTCTGCAAGCAAACTCCCAGCGGCGTATTGCTTTGCCTCTCGGTCAAGGAAATCTCCAGCGGCGTATTGCTTTCGCCTCTCTGCAAGCAAACTCCCAGCGGCGTATTGCTTTGCCTCCGTCGACTTCCAAGTTCCAGCGGCGTATTGCTTTTCCTCTCGGTCAAGGAAATCTTCAGCAGCGTATTGCTTTCGCCTCGCTGCAAGCAAACTCCCAGCGGCGTATTGCTTTGCCTCTCGGTCAAGGAAATCTCCAGCGGCGTATTGCTTTCGCCTCTCTGCAAGCAAAGTCCCAGCGGCGTATTGCTTTGCCTCTCGGTCAATGAAATCTCCAGCGGCGTAATGCTTTCGCCTCTCTGCAAGCAAACTCCCAGCGGCGTATTGCTTTGCCTCTCGGTCAAGGAAATCTCCAGCGGCGTATTGCTTTCGCCTCTCTGCAAGCAAACTCCCAGCGGCGTATTGCTTTGCCTCCGTCGACTTCCAAGTTCCAGCGGCGTATTGCTTTGCCTCTCGGTCAAGGAAATCTCCAGCGGCGTATTGCTTTGCCTCCGTCGACTTCCAAGTTCCAGCGGCGTATTGCTTTGCCTCTCGGTCAAGGAAATCTCCAGCGGCGTATTGCTTTCGCCTCTCTGCAAGCAAACTCCCAGCGGCGTAATGCTTTGCCTCCGTCGACTTCCAAGTTCCAGCGGCGTATTGTTTTCGCCTCTCTGCAAGCAAACTCCCAGCGGCGTATTGCTTTGCCTCTCGGTCAATGAAATCTCCAGCGGCGTATTGCTTTCGCCTCTCTGCAAGCAAACTCCCAGCGGCGTATTGCTTTGCCTCCGTCGACTTCCAAGTTCCAGCGGCGTATTGCTTTGCCTCTCGGTCAAGGAAATCTCCAGCGGCGTATTGCTTTCGCCTCTCTGCAAGCAAACTCCCAGCGGCGTATTGCTTTGCCTCTCGATCAATGAAATCTCCAGCGGCGTATTGCTTTCGCCTCTCTGCAAGCAAACTCCCAGCGGCGTATTGCTTTGCCTCTCGGTCAAGGAAATCTCCAGCGGCGTATTGCTTTCGCCTCTCTGCAAGCAAACTCCCAGCTGCGTATTGCTTTGCCTCCGTCGACTTCCAAGTTCCAGCGGCGTATTATTTTGCCTCTCTGCAAGCAAACTCCCAGCGGCGTATTGCTTTGCCTCTCGGTCAATGAAATCTCCAGCGGCGTATGGCTTTCGCCTCTCTGCAAGCAAACTCCCAGCGGCGTATTGCTTTGCCTCTCGGTCAAGGAAATCTCCAGCGGCGTATTGCTTTCGCCTCTCTGCAAGCAAACTCCCAGCGGCGTATTGCTTTGCCTCCGTCGACTTCCAAGTTCCAGCGGCGTATTGCTTTTCCTCTCGGTCAAGGAAATCTTCAGCGGCGTATTGCTTTCGCCTCGCTGCAAGCAAACTCCCAGCGGCGTATTGCTTTGCCTCTCGGTCAAGGAAATCTCCAGCGGCGTATTGCTTTCGCCTCTCTGCAAGCAAAGTCCCAGCGGCGTATTGCTTTGCCTCTCGGTCAATGAAATCTCCAGCGGCGTAATGCTTTCGCCTCTCTGCAAGCAAACTCCCAGCGGCGTATTGCTTTGCCTCTCGGTCAAGGAAATCTCCAGCGGCGTATTGCTTTCGCCTCTCTGCAAGCAAACTCCCAGCGGCGTATTGCTTTGCCTCCGTCGACTTCCAAGTTCCAGCGGCGTATTGCTTTGCCTCTCGGTCAAGGAAATCTCCAGCGGCGTATTGCTTTCGCCTCTCTGCAAGCAAACTCCCAGCGGCGTAATGCTTTGCCTCCGTCGACTTCCAAGTTCCAGCGGCGTATTGCTTTGCCTCTCGGTCAAGGAAATCTCCAGCGGCGTAATGCTTTTGCCTCTCTGCAAGCAAACTCCCAGCGGCGTATTGCTTTGCCTCCGTCGACTTCCAAGTTCCAGCGGCGTATTGCTTTGCCTCTCGGTCAATGAAATCTCCAGCGGCGTATTGCTTTCGCCTCTCTGCAAGCAAACTCCCAGCGGCGTATTGCTTTGCCTCTCGGTCAATGAAATCTCCAGCGGCGTATTGCTTTCGCCTCTCTGCAAGCAAACTCCCAGCGGCGTATTGCTTTGCCTCTCGGTCAAGGAAATCTCCAGCGGCGTATTGCTTTCGCCCCTCTGCAAGCAAACTCCCAGCGACGTATTGCTTTGCCTCCGTCGACTTCCAAGTTCCAGCGGCGTATTGTTTTGCCTCTCGGTCAAGGAAATCTCCAGCGGCGTATTGCTTTCGCCTCGCTGCAGGCAAACTCCCAGCGGCGTATTGCTTTGCCTCTCGGTCAATGAAATCTCCAGCGGCGTATTGCTTTCGCCTCTCTGCAAGCAAACTCCCAGCGGAGTATTGCTTTGCCTCTCGGTCAAGGAAATCTCCAGCGGCGTATTGCTTTCGCCTCTCTGCAAGCAAACTCCCAGCGGCGTATTGCTTTGCCTCCGTCGACTTCCAAGTTCCAGCGGCGTATTGCTTTGCCTCTCGGTCAAGGAAATCTCCAGCGGCGTATTGCTTTCGCCTCTCTGCAAGCAAACTCCCAGCGGCATATTGCTTTGCCTCTCGGTCAATGAAATCTCCAGCGGCGTATTGCTTTCGCCTCTCTGCAAGCAAACTCCCAGCGGCGTATTGCTTTGCCTCCGTCGACTTCCAAGTTCCAGCGGCGTATTGTTTTGCCTCTCGGTCAAGGAAATCTCCAGCGGCGTATTGCTTTCGCCTCGCTGCAAGCAAACTCCCAGCGGCGTATTGCTTTGCCTCTCGGTCAAGGAAATCTCCAGCGGCGTATTGCTTTCGCCTCTCTGCAAGCAAACTCCCAGCGGCGTATTGCTTTGCCTCTCGGTCAATGAAATCTCCAGCGGCGTATTGCTTTCGCCTCTCTGCAAGCAAACTCCCAGCGGCGTATTGCTTTGCCTCCGTCGACTTCCAAGTTCCAGCGGCGTATTGCTTTGCCTCTCGGTCAAGGAAATCTCCAGCGGCGTATTGCTTTCGCCTCTCTGCAAGCAAACTCCCAGCGGCATATTGCTTTGCCTCTCGGTCAATGAAATCTCCAGCGGCGTATTGCTTTCGCCTCTCTGCAAGCAAACTCCCAGCGGCGTATTGCTTTGCCTCCGTCGACTTCCAAGTTCCAGCGGCGTATTGTTTTGCCTCTCGGTCAAGGAAATCTCCAGCGGCGTATTGCTTTCGCCTCTCTGCAAGCAAACTCCCAGCGGCGTATTGCTTTGCCTCCGTCGACTTCCAAGTTCCAGCGGCGTATTGCTTTGCCTCTCGGTCAAGGAAATCTCCAGCGGCGTATTGCTTTGCCTCCGTCGACTTCCAAGTTCCAGCGGCGTATTGCTTTGCCTCTCGGTCAAGGAAATCTCCAGCGGCGTATTGCTTTCGCCTCTCTGCAAGCAAACTCCCAGCGGCGTAATGCTTTGCCTCCGTCGACTTCCAAGTTCCAGCGGCGTATTGCTTTCGCCTCTCTGCAAGCAAACTCCCAGCGGCGTATTGCTTTGCCTCTCGGTCAATGAAATCTCCAGCGGCGTATTGCTTTCGCCTCTCTGCAAGCAAACTCCCAGCGGCGTATTGCTTTGCCTCCGTCGACTTCCAAGTTCCAGCGGCGTATTGCTTTGCCTCTCGGTCAAGGAAATCTCCAGCGGCGTATTGCTTTCGCCTCTCTGCAAGCAAACTCCCAGCGGCGTATTGCTTTGCCTCTCGATCAATGAAATCTCCAGCGGCGTATTGCTTTCGCCTCTCTGCAAGCAAACTCCCAGCGGCGTATTGCTTTGCCTCTCGGTCAAGGAAATCTCCAGCGGCGTATTGCTTTCGCCTCTCTGCAAGCAAACTCCCAGCTGCGTATTGCTTTGCCTCCGTCGACTTCCAAGTTCCAGCGGCGTATTATTTTGCCTCTCGGTCAAGGAAATCTCCAGCGGCGTATTGCTTTCGCCTCTCTGCAAGCAAACTCCCAGCGGCGTATTGCTTTGCCTCTCGGTCAATGAAATCTCCAGCGGCGTATGGCTTTCGCCTCTCTGCAAGCAAACTCCCAGCGGCGTATTGCTTTGCCTCTCGGTCAAGGAAATCTCCAGCGGCGTATTGCTTTCGCCTCTCTGCAAGCAAACTCCCAGCGGCGTATTGCTTTGCCTCCGTCGACTTCCAAGTTCCAGCGGCGTATTGCTTTTCCTCTCGGTCAAGGAAATCTTCAGCGGCGTATTGCTTTCGCCTCGCTGCAAGCAAACTCCCAGCGGCGTATTGCTTTGCCTCTCGGTCAAGGAAATCTCCAGCGGCGTATTGCTTTCGCCTCTCTGCAAGCAAAGTCCCAGCGGCGTATTGCTTTGCCTCTCGGTCAATGAAATCTCCAGCGGCGTAATGCTTTCGCCTCTCTGCAAGCAAACTCCCAGCGGCGTATTGCTTTGCCTCTCGGTCAAGGAAATCTCCAGCGGCGTATTGCTTTCGCCTCTCTGCAAGCAAACTCCCAGCGGCGTATTGCTTTGCCTCCGTCGACTTCCAAGTTCCAGCGGCGTATTGCTTTGCCTCTCGGTCAAGGAAATCTCCAGCGGCGTATTGCTTTCGCCTCTCTGCAAGCAAACTCCCAGCGGCGTAATGCTTTGCCTCCGTCGACTTCCAAGTTCCAGCGGCGTATTGCTTTGCCTCTCGGTCAAGGAAATCTCCAGCGGCGTATTGCTTTTGCCTCTCTGCAAGCAAACTCCCAGCGGCGTATTGCTTTGCCTCCGTCGACTTCCAAGTTCCAGCGGCGTATTGCTTTGCCTCTCGGTCAAGGAAATCTCCAGCGGCGCATTGCTTTCGCCTCTCTGCAAGCAAACTCCCAGCGGCGTATTGCTTTGCCTCTCGGTCAAGGAAATCTCCAGCGGCGTATTGCTTTCGCCTCTCTGCAAGCAAACTCCCAGCGGCGTATTGCTTTGCCTCTCGGTCAATGAAATCTCCAGCGGCGTATTGCTTTCGCCTCTCTGCAAGCAAACTCCCAGCGGCGTATTGCTTTGCCTCTCGGTCAATGAAATCTCCAGCGGCGTATTGCTTTCGCCTCTCTGCAAGCAAACTCCCAGCGGCGTATTGCTTTGCCTCTCGGTCAAGGAAATCTCCAGCGGCGTATTGCTTTCGCCCCTCTGCAGGCAAACTCCCAGCGACGTATTGCTTTGCCTCCGTCGACTTCCAAGTTCCAGCGGCGTATTGTTTTGCCTCTCGGTCAAGGAAATCTCCAGCGGCGTATTGCTTTCGCCTCGCTGCAGGCAAACTCCCAGCGGCGTATTGCTTTGCCTCTCGGTCAATGAAATCTCCAGCGGCGTATTGCTTTCGCCTCTCTGCAAGCAAACTCCCAGCGGAGTATTGCTTTGCCTCTCGGTCAAGGAAATCTCCAGCGGCGTATTGCTTTCGCCTCTCTGCAAGCAAACTCCCAGCGGCGTATTGCTTTGCCTCCGTCGACTTCCAAGTTCCAGCGGCGTATTGCTTTGCCTCTCGGTCAAGGAAATCTCCAGCGGCGTATTGCTTTCGCCTCTCTGCAAGCAAACTCCCAGCGGCATATTGCTTTGCCTCTCGGTCAATGAAATCTCCAGCGGCGTATTGCTTTCGCCTCTCTGCAAGCAAACTCCCAGCGGCGTATTGCTTTGCCTCCGTCGACTTCCAAGTTCCAGCGGCGTATTGTTTTGCCTCTCGGTCAAGGAAATCTCCAGCGGCGTATTGCTTTCGCCTCGCTGCAAGCAAACTCCCAGCGGCGTATTGCTTTGCCTCTCGGTCAAGGAAATCTCCAGCGGCGTATTGCTTTCGCCTCTCTGCAAGCAAACTCCCAGCGGCGTATTGCTTTGCCTCTCGGTCAAGGAAATCTCCAGCGGCGTATTGCTTTCGCCTCTCTGCAAGCAAACTCCCAGCGGCGTATTGCTTTGCCTCTCGGTCAATGAAATCTCCAGCGGCGTATTGCTTTCGCCTCTCTGCAAGCAAACTCCCAGCGGCGTATTGTTTTGCCTCCGTCGACTTCCAAGTTCCAGCGGCGTATTGCTTTGCCTCTCGGTCAAGGAAATCTCCAGCGGCGTATTGCTTTCGCCTCGCTGCAAGCAAACTCCCAGCGGCGTATTGCTTTGCCTCTCGGTCAAGGAAATCTCCAGCGGCGTATTGCTTTCGCCTCTCTGCAAGCAAACTCCCAGCGGCGTATTGCTTTGCCTCTCGGTCAATGAAATCTCCAGCGGCGTATTGCTTTCGCCTCTCTGCAAGCAAACTCCCAGCGGCGTATTGCTTTGCCTCCGTCGACTTCCAAGTTCCAGCGGCGTATTGCTTTGCCTCTCGGTCAAGGAAATCTCCAGCGGCGTATTGCTTTCGCCTCTCTGCAAGCAAATTCCCAGCGGCGTATTGCTTTGCCTCTCGGTCAAGGAAATCTCCAGCGGCGTAATGCTTTCGTCTCTCTGCAAGCAAACTCCCAGCGGCGTATTGCTTTGCCTCTCGGTCAAGGAAATCTCCAGCGGCGTATTGCTTTCGCCTCTCTGCAAGCAAACTCCCAGCGGCGTATTGCTTTGCCTCTCGGTCAAGGAAATCTCCAGCGGCGTATTGCTTTCGCCTCTCTGCAAGCAAACTCCCAGCTGCGTATTGCTTTGCCTCCGTCGACTTCCAAGTTCCAGCGGCGTATTGTTTTGCCTCTCGGTCAAGGAAATCTCCAGCGGCGTATTGCTTTCGCCTCTCTGCAAGCAAACTCCCAGCGGCGTATTGCTTTGCCTCTCGGTCAATGAAATCTCCAGCGGCGTATTGCTTTCGCCTCTCTGCAAGCAAACTCCCAGCGGCGTATTGCTTTGCCTCTCGGTCAAGGAAATCTCCAGCGGCGTATTGCTTTCGCCTCTCTGCAAGCAAACTCCCAGCGGCGTATTGCTTTGCCTCCGTCGACTTCCAAGTTCCAGCGGCGTATTGCTTTGCCTCTCGGTCAAGGAAATCTCCAGCGGCGTATTGCTTTCGCCTCTCTGCAAGCAAACTCCCAGCGGCGTATTGCTTTGCCTCTCGGTCAATGAAATCTCCAGCGGCGTATTGCTTTCGCCTCTCTGCAAGCAAACTCCCAGCGGAGTATTGCTTTGCCTCTCGGTCAAGGAAATCTCCAGCTGCGTATTGCTTTCGCCTCTCTGCAAGCAAACTCCCAGCGGCGTATTGCTTTGCCTCCGTCGACTTCCAAGTTCCAGCGGCGTATTGCTTTGCCTCTCGGTCAAGGAAATCTCCAGCGGCGTATTGCTTTCGCCTCTCTGCAAGCAAACTCCCAGCGGCGTATTGCTTTGCCTCTCGGTCAATGAAATCTCCAGCGGCGTATTGCTTTCGCCTCTCTGCAAGCAAACTCCCAGCGGCGTATTGCTTTGCCTCCGTCGACTTCCAAGTTCCAGCGGCGTATTGTTTTGCCTCTCGGTCAAGGAAATCTCCAGCGGCGTATTGCTTTCGCCTCGCTGCAAGCAATACTCCCAGCGGCGTATTGCTTTGCCTCTCGGTCAAGGAAATCTCCAGCGGCGTATTGCTTTCGCCTCTCTGCAAGCAAACTCCCAGCGGCGTATTGCTTTGCCTCTCGGTCAATGAAATCTCCAGCGGCGCATTGCTTTCGCCTCTCTGCAAGCAAACTCCCAGCGGCGTATTGCTTTGCCTCCGTCGACTTCCAAGTTCCAGCGGCGTATTGCTTTGCCTCTCGGTCAAGGAAATCTCCAGCGGCGTATTGCTTTCGCCTCTCTGCAAGCAAACTCCCAGCGGCGTATTGCTTTGCCTCTCGGTCAATGAAATCTCCAGCGGCGTATTGCTTTCGCCTCTCTGCAAGCAAACTCCCAGCGGCGTATTGCTTTGCCTCTCGGTCAAGGAAATCTCCAGCGGCGTATTGCTTTCGCCTCTCTGCAAGCAAACTCCCAGCTGCGTATTGCTTTGCCTCCGTCGACTTCCAAGTTCCAGCGGCGTATTATTTTGCCTCTCGGTCAAGGAAATCTCCAGCGGCGTATTGCTTTCGCCTCTCTGCAAGCAAACTCCCAGCGGCGTATTGCTTTGCCTCTCGGTCAATGAAATCTCCAGCGGCGTATGGCTTTCGCCTCTCTGCAAGCAAACTCCCAGCGGCGTATTGCTTTGCCTCTCGGTCAAGGAAATCTCCAGCGGCGTATTGCTTTCGCCTCTCTGCAAGCAAACTCCCAGCGGCGTATTGCTTTGCCTCCGTCGACTTCCAAGTTCCAGCGGCGTATTGCTTTTCCTCTCGGTCAAGGAAATCTTCAGCGGCGTATTGCTTTCGCCTCGCTGCAAGCAAATTCCCAGCGGCGTATTGCTTTGCCTCTCGGTCAAGGAAATCTCCAGCGGCGTATTGCTTTCGCCTCTCTGCAAGCAAAGTCCCAGCGGCGTATTGCTTTGCCTCTCGGTCAATGAAATCTCCAGCGGCGTAATGCTTTCGCCTCTCTGCAAGCAAACTCCCAGCGGCGTATTGCTTTGCCTCTCGGTCAAGGAAATCTCCAGCGGCGTATTGCTTTCGCCTCTCTGCAAGCAAACTCCCAGCGGCGTATTGCTTTGCCTCCGTCGACTTCCAAGTTCCAGCGGCGTATTGCTTTTCCTCTCGGTCAAGGAAATCTTCAGCGGCGTATTGCTTTCGCCTCGCTGCAAGCAAACTCCCAGCGGCGTATTGCTTTGCCTCTCGGTCAATGAAATCTCCAGCGGCGTATTGCTTTCGCCTCTCTGCAAGCAAACTCCCAGCGGAGTATTGCTTTGCCTCTCGGTCAAGGAAATCTCCAGCGGCGTATTGCTTTCGCCTCTCTGCAAGCAAACTCCCAGCGGCGTATTGCTTTGCCTCCGTCGACTTCCAAGTTCCAGCGGCGTATTGCTTTGCCTCTCGGTCAAGGAAATCTCCAGCGGCGTATTGCTTTCGCCTCTCTGCAAGCAAACTCCCAGCGGCATATTGCTTTGCCTCTCGGTCAATGAAATCTCCAGCGGCGTATTGCTTTCGCCTCTCTGCAAGCAAACTCCCAGCGGCGTATTGCTTTGCCTCCGTCGACTTCCAAGTTCCAGCGGCGTATTGTTTTGCCTCTCGGTCAAGGAAATCTCCAGCGGCGTATTGCTTTCGCCTCGCTGCAAGCAAACTCCCAGCGGCGTATTGCTTTGCCTCTCGGTCAAGGAAATCTCCAGCGGCGTATTGCTTTCGCCTCTCTGCAAGCAAACTCCCAGCGGCGTATTGCTTTGCCTCTCGGTCAAGGAAATCTCCAGCGGCGTATTGCTTTCGCCTCTCTGCAAGCAAACTCCCAGCGGCGTATTGCTTTGCCTCTCGGTCAATGAAATCTCCAGCGGCGTATTGCTTTCGCCTCTCTGCAAGCAAACTCCCAGCGGCGTATTGCTTTGCCTCTCGGTCAATGAAATCTCCAGCGGCGTATTGCTTTCGCCTCTCTGCAAGCAAACTCCCAGCGGCGTATTGTTTTGCCTCCGTCGACTTCCAAGTTCCAGCGGCGTATTGCTTTGCCTCTCGGTCAAGGAAATCTCCAGCGGCGTATTGCTTTCGCCTCGCTGCAAGCAAACTCCCAGCGGCGTATTGCTTTGCCTCTCGGTCAAGGAAATCTCCAGCGGCGTATTGCTTTCGCCTCTCTGCAAGCAAACTCCCAGCGGCGTATTGCTTTGCCTCTCGGTCAAGGAAATCTCCAGCGGCGTATTGCTTTCGCCTCTCTGCAAGCAAACTCCCAGCGGCGTATTGCTTTGCCTCCGTCGACTTCCAAGTTCCAGCGGCGTATTGCTTTGCCTCTCGGTCAAGGAAATCTCCAGCGGCGTATTGCTTTCGCCTCTCTGCAAGCAAACTCCCAGCGGCATATTGCTTTGCCTCTCGGTCAATGAAATCTCCAGCGGCGTATTGCTTTCGCCTCTCTGCAAGCAAACTCCCAGCGGCGTATTGCTTTGCCTCCGTCGACTTCCAAGTTCCAGCGGCGTATTGTTTTGCCTCTCGGTCAAGGAAATCTCCAGCGGCGTATTGCTTTCGCCTCGCTGCAAGCAAACTCCCAGCGGCGTATTGCTTTGCCTCTCGGTCAAGGAAATCTCCAGCGGCGTATTGCTTTCGCCTCTCTGCAAGCAAACTCCCAGCGGCGTATTGCTTTGCCTCTCGGTCAATGAAATCTCCAGCGGCGTATTGCTTTCGCCTCTCTGCAAGCAAACTCCCAGCGGCGTATTGCTTTGCCTCCGTCGACTTCCAAGTTCCAGCGGCGTATTGCTTTGCCTCTCGGTCAAGGAAATCTCCAGCGGCGTATTGCTTTCGCCTCTCTGCAAGCAAACTCCCAGCGGCATATTGCTTTGCCTCTCGGTCAATGAAATCTCCAGCGGCGTATTGCTTTCGCCTCTCTGCAAGCAAACTCCCAGCGGCGTATTGCTTTGCCTCCGTCGACTTCCAAGTTCCAGCGGCGTATTGTTTTGCCTCTCGGTCAAGGAAATCTCCAGCGGCGTATTGCTTTCGCCTCTCTGCAAGCAAACTCCCAGCGGCGTATTGCTTTGCCTCCGTCGACTTCCAAGTTCCAGCGGCGTATTGCTTTGCCTCTCGGTCAAGGAAATCTCCAGCGGCGTATTGCTTTGCCTCCGTCGACTTCCAAGTTCCAGCGGCGTATTGCTTTGCCTCTCGGTCAAGGAAATCTCCAGCGGCGTATTGCTTTCGCCTCTCTGCAAGCAAACTCCCAGCGGCGTAATGCTTTGCCTCCGTCGACTTCCAAGTTCCAGCGGCGTATTGCTTTCGCCTCTCTGCAAGCAAACTCCCAGCGGCGTATTGCTTTGCCTCTCGGTCAATGAAATCTCCAGCGGCGTATTGCTTTCGCCTCTCTGCAAGCAAACTCCCAGCGGCGTATTGCTTTGCCTCCGTCGACTTCCAAGTTCCAGCGGCGTATTGCTTTGCCTCTCGGTCAAGGAAATCTCCAGCGGCGTATTGCTTTCGCCTCTCTGCAAGCAAACTCCCAGCGGCGTATTGCTTTGCCTCTCGATCAATGAAATCTCCAGCGGCGTATTGCTTTCGCCTCTCTGCAAGCAAACTCCCAGCGGCGTATTGCTTTGCCTCTCGGTCAAGGAAATCTCCAGCGGCGTATTGCTTTCGCCTCTCTGCAAGCAAACTCCCAGCTGCGTATTGCTTTGCCTCCGTCGACTTCCAAGTTCCAGCGGCGTATTATTTTGCCTCTCGGTCAAGGAAATCTCCAGCGGCGTATTGCTTTCGCCTCTCTGCAAGCAAACTCCCAGCGGCGTATTGCTTTGCCTCTCGGTCAATGAAATCTCCAGCGGCGTATGGCTTTCGCCTCTCTGCAAGCAAACTCCCAGCGGCGTATTGCTTTGCCTCTCGGTCAAGGAAATCTCCAGCGGCGTATTGCTTTCGCCTCTCTGCAAGCAAACTCCCAGCGGCGTATTGCTTTGCCTCCGTCGACTTCCAAGTTCCAGCGGCGTATTGCTTTTCCTCTCGGTCAAGGAAATCTTCAGCGGCGTATTGCTTTCGCCTCGCTGCAAGCAAACTCCCAGCGGCGTATTGCTTTGCCTCTCGGTCAAGGAAATCTCCAGCGGCGTATTGCTTTCGCCTCTCTGCAAGCAAAGTCCCAGCGGCGTATTGCTTTGCCTCTCGGTCAATGAAATCTCCAGCGGCGTAATGCTTTCGCCTCTCTGCAAGCAAACTCCCAGCGGCGTATTGCTTTGCCTCTCGGTCAAGGAAATCTCCAGCGGCGTATTGCTTTCGCCTCTCTGCAAGCAAACTCCCAGCGGCGTATTGCTTTGCCTCCGTCGACTTCCAAGTTCCAGCGGCGTATTGCTTTGCCTCTCGGTCAAGGAAATCTCCAGCGGCGTATTGCTTTCGCCTCTCTGCAAGCAAACTCCCAGCGGCGTAATGCTTTGCCTCCGTCGACTTCCAAGTTCCAGCGGCGTATTGCTTTGCCTCTCGGTCAAGGAAATCTCCAGCGGCGTATTGCTTTTGCCTCTCTGCAAGCAAACTCCCAGCGGCGTATTGATTTGCCTCCGTCGACTTCCAAGTTCCAGCGGCGTATTGCTTTGCCTCTCGGTCAAGGAAATCTCCAGCGGCGCATTGCTTTCGCCTCTCTGCAAGCAAACTCCCAGCGGCGTATTGCTTTGCCTCTCGGTCAAGGAAATCTCCAGCGGCGTATTGCTTTCGCCTCTCTGCAAGCAAACTCCCAGCGGCGTATTGCTTTGCCTCTCGGTCAATGAAATCTCCAGCGGCGTATTGCTTTCGCCTCTCTGCAAGCAAACTCCCAGCGGCGTATTGCTTTGCCTCTCGGTCAATGAAATCTCCAGCGGCGTATTGCTTTCGCCTCTCTGCAAGCAAACTCCCAGCGGCGTATTGCTTTGCCTCTCGGTCAAGGAAATCTCCAGCGGCGTATTGCTTTCGCCCCTCTGCAGGCAAACTCCCAGCGACGTATTGCTTTGCCTCCGTCGACTTCCAAGTTCCAGCGGCGTATTGTTTTGCCTCTCGGTCAAGGAAATCTCCAGCGGCGTATTGCTTTCGCCTCGCTGCAGGCAAACTCCCAGCGGCGTATTGCTTTGCCTCTCGGTCAAGGAAATCTCCAGCGGCGTATTGCTTTCGCCTCTCTGCAAGCAAACTCCCAGCGGCGTATTGCTTTGCCTCTCGATCAATGAAATCTCCAGCGGCGTATTGCTTTCGCCTCTCTGCAAGCAAACTCCCAGCGGCGTATTGCTTTGCCTCTCGGTCAAGGAAATCTCCAGCGGCGTATTGCTTTCGCCTCTCTGCAAGCAAACTCCCAGCTGCGTATTGCTTTGCCTCCGTCGACTTCCAAGTTCCAGCGGCGTATTATTTTGCCTCTCGGTCAAGGAAATCTCCAGCGGCGTATTGCTTTCGCCTCTCTGCAAGCAAACTCCCAGCGGCGTATTGCTTTGCCTCTCGGTCAATGAAATCTCCAGCGGCGTATGGCTTTCGCCTCTCTGCAAGCAAACTCCCAGCGGCGTATTGCTTTGCCTCTCGGTCAAGGAAATCTCCAGCGGCGTATTGCTTTCGCCTCTCTGCAAGCAAACTCCCAGCGGCGTATTGCTTTGCCTCCGTCGACTTCCAAGTTCCAGCGGCGTATTGCTTTTCCTCTCGGTCAAGGAAATCTTCAGCGGCGTATTGCTTTCGCCTCGCTGCAAGCAAACTCCCAGCGGCGTATTGCTTTGCCTCTCGGTCAAGGAAATCTCCAGCGGCGTATTGCTTTCGCCTCTCTGCAAGCAAAGTCCCAGCGGCGTATTGCTTTGCCTCTCGGTCAATGAAATCTCCAGCGGCGTAATGCTTTCGCCTCTCTGCAAGCAAACTCCCAGCGGCGTATTGCTTTGCCTCTCGGTCAAGGAAATCTCCAGCGGCGTATTGCTTTCGCCTCTCTGCAAGCAAACTCCCAGCGGCGTATTGCTTTGCCTCCGTCGACTTCCAAGTTCCAGCGGCGTATTGCTTTGCCTCTCGGTCAAGGAAATCTCCAGCGGCGTATTGCTTTCGCCTCTCTGCAAGCAAACTCCCAGCGGCGTAATGCTTTGCCTCCGTCGACTTCCAAGTTCCAGCGGCGTATTGCTTTGCCTCTCGGTCAAGGAAATCTCCAGCGGCGTATTGCTTTTGCCTCTCTGCAAGCAAACTCCCAGCGGCGTATTGCTTTGCCTCCGTCGACTTCCAAGTTCCAGCGGCGTATTGCTTTGCCTCTCGGTCAAGGAAATCTCCAGCGGCGTATTGCTTTCGCCTCTCTGCAAGCAAACTCCCAGCGGCGTATTGCTTTGCCTCTCGGTCAATGAAATCTCCAGCGGCGTATTGCTTTCGCCTCTCTGCAAGCAAACTCCCAGCGGCGTATTGCTTTGCCTCTCGGTCAATGAAATCTCCAGCGGCGTATTGCTTTCGCCTCTCTGCAAGCAAACTCCCAGCGGCGTATTGCTTTGCCTCTCGGTCAAGGAAATCTCCAGCGGCGTATTGCTTTCGCCCCTCTGCAGGCAAACTCCCAGCGACGTATTGCTTTGCCTCCGTCGACTTCCAAGTTCCAGCGGCGTATTGTTTTGCCTCTCGGTCAAGGAAATCTCCAGCGGCGTATTGCTTTCGCCTCGCTGCAGGCAAACTCCCAGCGGCGTATTGCTTTGCCTCTCGGTCAATGAAATCTCCAGCGGCGTATTGCTTTCGCCTCTCTGCAAGCAAACTCCCAGCGGAGTATTGCTTTGCCTCTCGGTCAAGGAAATCTCCAGCGGCGTATTGCTTTCGCCTCTCTGCAAGCAAACTCCCAGCGGCGTATTGCTTTGCCTCCGTCGACTTCCAAGTTCCAGCGGCGTATTGCTTTGCCTCTCGGTCAAGGAAATCTCCAGCGGCGTATTGCTTTCGCCTCTCTGCAAGCAAACTCCCAGCGGCATATTGCTTTGCCTCTCGGTCAATGAAATCTCCAGCGGCGTATTGCTTTCGCCTCTCTGCAAGCAAACTCCCAGCGGCGTATTGCTTTGCCTCCGTCGACTTCCAAGTTCCAGCGGCGTATTGTTTTGCCTCTCGGTCAAGGAAATCTCCAGCGGCGTATTGCTTTCGCCTCGCTGCAAGCAAACTCCCAGCGGCGTATTGCTTTGCCTCTCGGTCAAGGAAATCTCCAGCGGCGTATTGCTTTCGCCTCTCTGCAAGCAAACTCCCAGCGGCGTATTGCTTTGCCTCTCGGTCAAGGAAATCTCCAGCGGCGTATTGCTTTCGCCTCTCTGCAAGCAAACTCCCAGCGGCGTATTGCTTTGCCTCTCGGTCAATGAAATCTCCAGCGGCGTATTGCTTTCGCCTCTCTGCAAGCAAACTCCCAGCGGCGTATTGTTTTGCCTCCGTCGACTTCCAAGTTCCAGCGGCGTATTGCTTTGCCTCTCGGTCAAGGAAATCTCCAGCGGCGTATTGCTTTCGCCTCGCTGCAAGCAAACTCCCAGCGGCGTATTGCTTTGCCTCTCGGTCAAGGAAATCTCCAGCGGCGTATTGCTTTCGCCTCTCTGCAAGCAAACTCCCAGCGGCGTATTGCTTTGCCTCTCGGTCAATGAAATCTCCAGCGGCGTATTGCTTTCGCCTCTCTGCAAGCAAACTCCCAGCGGCGTATTGCTTTGCCTCCGTCGACTTCCAAGTTCCAGCGGCGTATTGCTTTGCCTCTCGGTCAAGGAAATCTCCAGCGGCGTATTGCTTTCGCCTCTCTGCAAGCAAATTCCCAGCGGCGTATTGCTTTGCCTCTCGGTCAAGGAAATCTCCAGCGGCGTAATGCTTTCGTCTCTCTGCAAGCAAACTCCCAGCGGCGTATTGCTTTGCCTCTCGGTCAAGGAAATCTCCAGCGGCGTATTGCTTTCGCCTCTCTGCAAGCAAACTCCCAGCGGCGTATTGCTTTGCCTCTCGGTCAAGGAAATCTCCAGCGGCGTATTGCTTTCGCCTCTCTGCAAGCAAACTCCCAGCTGCGTATTGCTTTGCCTCCGTCGACTTCCAAGTTCCAGCGGCGTATTGTTTTGCCTCTCGGTCAAGGAAATCTCCAGCGGCGTATTGCTTTCGCCTCTCTGCAAGCAAACTCCCAGCGGCGTATTGCTTTGCCTCTCGGTCAATGAAATCTCCAGCGGCGTATTGCTTTCGCCTCTCTGCAAGCAAACTCCCAGCGGCGTATTGCTTTGCCTCTCGGTCAAGGAAATCTCCAGCGGCGTATTGCTTTCGCCTCTCTGCAAGCAAACTCCCAGCGGCGTATTGCTTTGCCTCCGTCGACTTCCAAGTTCCAGCGGCGTATTGCTTTGCCTCTCGGTCAAGGAAATCTCCAGCGGCGTATTGCTTTCGCCTCTCTGCAAGCAAACTCCCAGCGGCGTATTGCTTTGCCTCTCGGTCAATGAAATCTCCAGCGGCGTATTGCTTTCGCCTCTCTGCAAGCAAACTCCCAGCGGAGTATTGCTTTGCCTCTCGGTCAAGGAAATCTCCAGCTGCGTATTGCTTTCGCCTCTCTGCAAGCAAACTCCCAGCGGCGTATTGCTTTGCCTCCGTCGACTTCCAAGTTCCAGCGGCGTATTGCTTTGCCTCTCGGTCAAGGAAATCTCCAGCGGCGTATTGCTTTCGCCTCTCTGCAAGCAAACTCCCAGCGGCGTATTGCTTTGCCTCTCGGTCAATGAAATCTCCAGCGGCGTATTGCTTTCGCCTCTCTGCAAGCAAACTCCCAGCGGCGTATTGCTTTGCCTCCGTCGACTTCCAAGTTCCAGCGGCGTATTGTTTTGCCTCTCGGTCAAGGAAATCTCCAGCGGCGTATTGCTTTCGCCTCGCTGCAAGCAATACTCCCAGCGGCGTATTGCTTTGCCTCTCGGTCAAGGAAATCTCCAGCGGCGTATTGCTTTCGCCTCTCTGCAAGCAAACTCCCAGCGGCGTATTGCTTTGCCTCTCGGTCAATGAAATCTCCAGCGGCGCATTGCTTTCGCCTCTCTGCAAGCAAACTCCCAGCGGCGTATTGCTTTGCCTCCGTCGACTTCCAAGTTCCAGCGGCGTATTGCTTTGCCTCTCGGTCAAGGAAATCTCCAGCGGCGTATTGCTTTCGCCTCTCTGCAAGCAAACTCCCAGCGGCGTATTGCTTTGCCTCTCGGTCAATGAAATCTCCAGCGGCGTATTGCTTTCGCCTCTCTGCAAGCAAACTCCCAGCGGCGTATTGCTTTGCCTCTCGGTCAAGGAAATCTCCAGCGGCGTATTGCTTTCGCCTCTCTGCAAGCAAACTCCCAGCTGCGTATTGCTTTGCCTCCGTCGACTTCCAAGTTCCAGCGGCGTATTATTTTGCCTCTCGGTCAAGGAAATCTCCAGCGGCGTATTGCTTTCGCCTCTCTGCAAGCAAACTCCCAGCGGCGTATTGCTTTGCCTCTCGGTCAATGAAATCTCCAGCGGCGTATGGCTTTCGCCTCTTTGCAAGCAAACTCCCAGCGGCGTATTGCTTTGCCTCTCGGTCAAGGAAATCTCCAGCGGCGTATTGCTTTCGCCTCTCTGCAAGCAAACTCCCAGCGGCGTATTGCTTTGCCTCCGTCGACTTCCAAGTTCCAGCGGCGTATTGCTTTTCCTCTCGGTCAAGGAAATCTTCAGCGGCGTATTGCTTTCGCCTCGCTGCAAGCAAATTCCCAGCGGCGTATTGCTTTGCCTCTCGGTCAAGGAAATCTCCAGCGGCGTATTGCTTTCGCCTCTCTGCAAGCAAAGTCCCAGCGGCGTATTGCTTTGCCTCTCGGTCAATGAAATCTCCAGCGGCGTAATGCTTTCGCCTCTCTGCAAGCAAACTCCCAGCGGCGTATTGCTTTGCCTCTCGGTCAAGGAAATCTCCAGCGGCGTATTGCTTTCGCCTCTCTGCAAGCAAACTCCCAGCGGCGTATTGCTTTGCCTCCGTCGACTTCCAAGTTCCAGCGGCGTATTGCTTTTCCTCTCGGTCAAGGAAATCTTCAGCGGCGTATTGCTTTCGCCTCGCTGCAAGCAAACTCCCAGCGGCGTATTGCTTTGCCTCTCGGTCAATGAAATCTCCAGCGGCGTATTGCTTTCGCCTCTCTGCAAGCAAACTCCCAGCGGAGTATTGCTTTGCCTCTCGGTCAAGGAAATCTCCAGCGGCGTATTGCTTTCGCCTCTCTGCAAGCAAACTCCCAGCGGCGTATTGCTTTGCCTCCGTCGACTTCCAAGTTCCAGCGGCGTATTGCTTTGCCTCTCGGTCAAGGAAATCTCCAGCGGCGTATTGCTTTCGCCTCTCTGCAAGCAAACTCCCAGCGGCATATTGCTTTGCCTCTCGGTCAATGAAATCTCCAGCGGCGTATTGCTTTCGCCTCTCTGCAAGCAAACTCCCAGCGGCGTATTGCTTTGCCTCCGTCGACTTCCAAGTTCCAGCGGCGTATTGTTTTGCCTCTCGGTCAAGGAAATCTCCAGCGGCGTATTGCTTTCGCCTCGCTGCAAGCAAACTCCCAGCGGCGTATTGCTTTGCCTCTCGGTCAAGGAAATCTCCAGCGGCGTATTGCTTTCGCCTCTCTGCAAGCAAACTCCCAGCGGCGTATTGCTTTGCCTCTCGGTCAAGGAAATCTCCAGCGGCGTATTGCTTTCGCCTCTCTGCAAGCAAACTCCCAGCGGCGTATTGCTTTGCCTCTCGGTCAATGAAATCTCCAGCGGCGTATTGCTTTCGCCTCTCTGCAAGCAAACTCCCAGCGGCGTATTGCTTTGCCTCTCGGTCAATGAAATCTCCAGCGGCGTATTGCTTTCGCCTCTCTGCAAGCAAACTCCCAGCGGCGTATTGTTTTGCCTCCGTCGACTTCCAAGTTCCAGCGGCGTATTGCTTTGCCTCTCGGTCAAGGAAATCTCCAGCGGCGTATTGCTTTCGCCTCGCTGCAAGCAAACTCCCAGCGGCGTATTGCTTTGCCTCTCGGTCAAGGAAATCTCCAGCGGCGTATTGCTTTCGCCTCTCTGCAAGCAAACTCCCAGCGGCGTATTGCTTTGCCTCTCGGTCAATGAAATCTCCAGCGGCGTATTGCTT
Organism: Nomada flava; assembly: GCA_951802745.1. Lineage (NCBI taxonomy): Eukaryota > Metazoa > Arthropoda > Insecta > Hymenoptera > Apidae > Nomada > Nomada flava. The sequence goes on from CATOQN010000045.1 coordinate 3,612,447, forward strand.
TCGCCTCTCTGCAAGCAAACTCCCAGCGGCGTATTGCTTTGCCTCCGTCGACTTCCAAGTTCCAGCGGCGTATTGCTTTGCCTCTCGGTCAAGGAAATCTCCAGCGGCGTATTGCTTTCGCCTCTCTGCAAGCAAATTCCCAGCGGCGTATTGCTTTGCCTCTCGGTCAAGGAAATCTCCAGCGGCGTAATGCTTTCGTCTCTCTGCAAGCAAACTCCCAGCGGCGTATTGCTTTGCCTCTCGGTCAAGGAAATCTCCAGCGGCGTATTGCTTTCGCCTCTCTGCAAGCAAACTCCCAGCGGCGTATTGCTTTGCCTCTCGGTCAAGGAAATCTCCAGCGGCGTATTGCTTTCGCCTCTCTGCAAGCAAACTCCCAGCTGCGTATTGCTTTGCCTCCGTCGACTTCCAAGTTCCAGCGGCGTATTGTTTTGCCTCTCGGTCAAGGAAATCTCCAGCGGCGTATTGCTTTCGCCTCTCTGCAAGCAAACTCCCAGCGGCGTATTGCTTTGCCTCTCGGTCAATGAAATCTCCAGCGGCGTATTGCTTTCGCCTCTCTGCAAGCAAACTCCCAGCGGCGTATTGCTTTGCCTCTCGGTCAAGGAAATCTCCAGCGGCGTATTGCTTTCGCCTCTCTGCAAGCAAACTCCCAGCGGCGTATTGCTTTGCCTCCGTCGACTTCCAAGTTCCAGCGGCGTATTGCTTTGCCTCTCGGTCAAGGAAATCTCCAGCGGCGTATTGCTTTCGCCTCTCTGCAAGCAAACTCCCAGCGGCGTATTGCTTTGCCTCTCGGTCAATGAAATCTCCAGCGGCGTATTGCTTTCGCCTCTCTGCAAGCAAACTCCCAGCGGAGTATTGCTTTGCCTCTCGGTCAAGGAAATCTCCAGCTGCGTATTGCTTTCGCCTCTCTGCAAGCAAACTCCCAGCGGCGTATTGCTTTGCCTCCGTCGACTTCCAAGTTCCAGCGGCGTATTGCTTTGCCTCTCGGTCAAGGAAATCTCCAGCGGCGTATTGCTTTCGCCTCTCTGCAAGCAAACTCCCAGCGGCGTATTGCTTTGCCTCTCGGTCAATGAAATCTCCAGCGGCGTATTGCTTTCGCCTCTCTGCAAGCAAACTCCCAGCGGCGTATTGCTTTGCCTCCGTCGACTTCCAAGTTCCAGCGGCGTATTGTTTTGCCTCTCGGTCAAGGAAATCTCCAGCGGCGTATTGCTTTCGCCTCGCTGCAAGCAATACTCCCAGCGGCGTATTGCTTTGCCTCTCGGTCAAGGAAATCTCCAGCGGCGTATTGCTTTCGCCTCTCTGCAAGCAAACTCCCAGCGGCGTATTGCTTTGCCTCTCGGTCAATGAAATCTCCAGCGGCGCATTGCTTTCGCCTCTCTGCAAGCAAACTCCCAGCGGCGTATTGCTTTGCCTCCGTCGACTTCCAAGTTCCAGCGGCGTATTGCTTTGCCTCTCGGTCAAGGAAATCTCCAGCGGCGTATTGCTTTCGCCTCTCTGCAAGCAAACTCCCAGCGGCGTATTGCTTTGCCTCTCGGTCAATGAAATCTCCAGCGGCGTATTGCTTTCGCCTCTCTGCAAGCAAACTCCCAGCGGCGTATTGCTTTGCCTCTCGGTCAAGGAAATCTCCAGCGGCGTATTGCTTTCGCCTCTCTGCAAGCAAACTCCCAGCTGCGTATTGCTTTGCCTCCGTCGACTTCCAAGTTCCAGCGGCGTATTATTTTGCCTCTCGGTCAAGGAAATCTCCAGCGGCGTATTGCTTTCGCCTCTCTGCAAGCAAACTCCCAGCGGCGTATTGCTTTGCCTCTCGGTCAATGAAATCTCCAGCGGCGTATGGCTTTCGCCTCTCTGCAAGCAAACTCCCAGCGGCGTATTGCTTTGCCTCTCGGTCAAGGAAATCTCCAGCGGCGTATTGCTTTCGCCTCTCTGCAAGCAAACTCCCAGCGGCGTATTGCTTTGCCTCCGTCGACTTCCAAGTTCCAGCGGCGTATTGCTTTTCCTCTCGGTCAAGGAAATCTTCAGCGGCGTATTGCTTTCGCCTCGCTGCAAGCAAACTCCCAGCGGCGTATTGCTTTGCCTCTCGGTCAAGGAAATCTCCAGCGGCGTATTGCTTTCGCCTCTCTGCAAGCAAAGTCCCAGCGGCGTATTGCTTTGCCTCTCGGTCAATGAAATCTCCAGCGGCGTAATGCTTTCGCCTCTCTGCAAGCAAACTCCCAGCGGCGTATTGCTTTGCCTCTCGGTCAAGGAAATCTCCAGCGGCGTATTGCTTTCGCCTCTCTGCAAGCAAACTCCCAGCGGCGTATTGCTTTGCCTCCGTCGACTTCCAAGTTCCAGCGGCGTATTGCTTTGCCTCTCGGTCAAGGAAATCTCCAGCGGCGTATTGCTTTGCCTCCGTCGACTTCCAAGTTCCAGCGGCGTATTGCTTTGCCTCTCGGTCAAGGAAATCTCCAGCGGCGTATTGCTTTCGCCTCTCTGCAAGCAAACTCCCAGCGGCGTAATGCTTTGCCTCCGTCGACTTCCAAGTTCCAGCGGCGTATTGTTTTCGCCTCTCTGCAAGCAAACTCCCAGCGGCGTATTGCTTTGCCTCTCGGTCAATGAAATCTCCAGCGGCGTATTGCTTTCGCCTCTCTGCAAGCAAACTCCCAGCGGCGTATTGCTTTGCCTCCGTCGACTTCCAAGTTCCAGCGGCGTATTGCTTTGCCTCTCGGTCAAGGAAATCTCCAGCGGCGTATTGCTTTCGCCTCTCTGCAAGCAAACTCCCAGCGGCGTATTGCTTTGCCTCTCGATCAATGAAATCTCCAGCGGCGTATTGCTTTCGCCTCTCTGCAAGCAAACTCCCAGCGGCGTATTGCTTTGCCTCTCGGTCAAGGAAATCTCCAGCGGCGTATTGCTTTCGCCTCTCTGCAAGCAAACTCCCAGCTGCGTATTGCTTTGCCTCCGTCGACTTCCAAGTTCCAGCGGCGTATTATTTTGCCTCTCGGTCAAGGAAATCTCCAGCGGCGTATTGCTTTCGCCTCTCTGCAAGCAAACTCCCAGCGGCGTATTGCTTTGCCTCTCGGTCAATGAAATCTCCAGCGGCGTATGGCTTTCGCCTCTCTGCAAGCAAACTCCCAGCGGCGTATTGCTTTGCCTCTCGGTCAAGGAAATCTCCAGCGGCGTATTGCTTTCGCCTCTCTGCAAGCAAACTCCCAGCGGCGTATTGCTTTGCCTCCGTCGACTTCCAAGTTCCAGCGGCGTATTGCTTTTCCTCTCGGTCAAGGAAATCTTCAGCGGCGTATTGCTTTCGCCTCGCTGCAAGCAAACTCCCAGCGGCGTATTGCTTTGCCTCTCGGTCAAGGAAATCTCCAGCGGCGTATTGCTTTCGCCTCTCTGCAAGCAAAGTCCCAGCGGCGTATTGCTTTGCCTCTCGGTCAATGAAATCTCCAGCGGCGTAATGCTTTCGCCTCTCTGCAAGCAAACTCCCAGCGGCGTATTGCTTTGCCTCTCGGTCAAGGAAATCTCCAGCGGCGTATTGCTTTCGCCTCTCTGCAAGCAAACTCCCAGCGGCGTATTGCTTTGCCTCCGTCGACTTCCAAGTTCCAGCGGCGTATTGCTTTGCCTCTCGGTCAAGGAAATCTCCAGCGGCGTATTGCTTTCGCCTCTCTGCAAGCAAACTCCCAGCGGCGTAATGCTTTGCCTCCGTCGACTTCCAAGTTCCAGCGGCGTATTGCTTTGCCTCTCGGTCAAGGAAATCTCCAGCAGCGTATTGCTTTTGCCTCTCTGCAAGCAAACTCCCAGCGGCGTATTGCTTTGCCTCCGTCGACTTCCAAGTTCCAGCGGCGTATTGCTTTGCCTCTCGGTCAATGAAATCTCCAGCGGCGTATTGCTTTCGCCTCTCTGCAAGCAAACTCCCAGCGGCGTATTGCTTTGCCTCTCGGTCAATGAAATCTCCAGCGGCGTATTGCTTTCGCCTCTCTGCAAGCAAACTCCCAGCGGCGTATTGCTTTGCCTCTCGGTCAAGGAAATCTCCAGCGGCGTATTGCTTTCGCCCCTCTGCAAGCAAACTCCCAGCGACGTATTGCTTTGCCTCCGTCGACTTCCAAGTTCCAGCGGCGTATTGTTTTGCCTCTCGGTCAAGGAAATCTCCAGCGGCGTATTGCTTTCGCCTCGCTGCAGGCAAACTCCCAGCGGCGTATTGCTTTGCCTCTCGGTCAATGAAATCTCCAGCGGCGTATTGCTTTCGCCTCTCTGCAAGCAAACTCCCAGCGGAGTATTGCTTTGCCTCTCGGTCAAGGAAATCTCCAGCGGCGTATTGCTTTCGCCTCTCTGCAAGCAAACTCCCAGCGGCGTATTGCTTTGCCTCCGTCGACTTCCAAGTTCCAGCGGCGTATTGCTTTGCCTCTCGGTCAAGGAAATCTCCAGCGGCGTATTGCTTTCGCCTCTCTGCAAGCAAACTCCCAGCGGCATATTGCTTTGCCTCTCGGTCAATGAAATCTCCAGCGGCGTATTGCTTTCGCCTCTCTGCAAGCAAACTCCCAGCGGCGTATTGCTTTGCCTCCGTCGACTTCCAAGTTCCAGCGGCGTATTGTTTTGCCTCTCGGTCAAGGAAATCTCCAGCGGCGTATTGCTTTCGCCTCGCTGCAAGCAAACTCCCAGCGGCGTATTGCTTTGCCTCTCGGTCAAGGAAATCTCCAGCGGCGTATTGCTTTCGCCTCTCTGCAAGCAAACTCCCAGCGGCGTATTGCTTTGCCTCTCGGTCAATGAAATCTCCAGCGGCGTATTGCTTTCGCCTCTCTGCAAGCAAACTCCCAGCGGCGTATTGCTTTGCCTCCGTCGACTTCCAAGTTCCAGCGGCGTATTGCTTTGCCTCTCGGTCAAGGAAATCTCCAGCGGCGTATTGCTTTCGCCTCTCTGCAAGCAAACTCCCAGCGGCGTATTGCTTTGCCTCTCGGTCAATGAAATCTCCAGCGGCGTATTGCTTTCGCCTCTCTGCAAGCAAACTCCCAGCGGCGTATTGCTTTGCCTCTCGGTCAAGGAAATCTCCAGCGGCGTATTGCTTTCGCCTCTCTGCAAGCAAACTCCCAGCTGCGTATTGCTTTGCCTCCGTCGACTTCCAAGTTCCAGCGGCGTATTATTTTGCCTCTCGGTCAAGAAAATCTCCAGCGGCGTATTGCTTTCGCCTCTCTGCAAGCAAACTCCCAGCGGCGTATTGCTTTGCCTCTCGGTCAATGAAATCTCCAGCGGCGTATGGCTTTCGCCTCTCTGCAAGCAAACTCCCAGCGGCGTATTGCTTTGCCTCTCGGTCAAGGAAATCTCCAGCGGCGTATTGCTTTCGCCTCTCTGCAAGCAAACTCCCAGCGGCGTATTGCTTTGCCTCCGTCGACTTCCAAGTTCCAGCGGCGTATTGCTTTGCCTCTCGGTCAAGGAAATCTCCAGCGGCCAATTGCTTTCGCCTCTCTGCAAGCAAACTCCCAGCGGCGTATTGCTTTGCCTCTCGGTCAAGGAAATCTCCAGCGGCGTATTGCTTTCGCCTCTCTGCAAGCAAACTCCCAGCGGCGTATTGCTTTGCCTCTCGGTCAATGAAATCTCCAGCGGCGTATTGCTTTCGCCTCTCTGCATGCAAACTCCCAGCGGCGTATTGCTTTGCCTCTCGGTCAAGGAAATCTCCAGCGGCGTATTGCTTTCGCCTCTCTGCAAGCAAACTCCCAGCGGCGTAATGCTTTGCCTCCGTCGACTTCCAAGTTCCAGCGGCGTATTGCTTTTCCTCTCGGTCAAGGAAATCTTCAGCGGCGTATTGCTTTCGCCTCGCTGCAAGCAAACTCCCAGCGGCGTATTGCTTTGCCTCTCGGTCAAGGAAATCTCCAGCGGCGTATTGCTTTCGCCTCTCTGCAAGCAAACTCCCAGCGGCGTATTGCTTTGCCTCTCGGTCAATGAAATCTCCAGCGGCGTATGGCTTTCGCCTCTCTGCAAGCAAACTCCCAGCGGCGTATTGCTTTGCCTCTCGGTCAATGAAATCTCCAGCGGCGTATTGCTTTCGCCTCTCTGCAAGCAAACTCCCAGCGGCGTATTGCTTTGCCTCTCGGTCAAGGAAATCTCCAGCGGCGTATTGCTTTCGCCCCTCTGCAAGCAAACTCCCAGCGACGTATTGCTTTGCCTCCGTCGACTTCCAAGTTCCAGCGGCGTATTGTTTTGCCTCTCGGTCAAGGAAATCTCCAGCGGCGTATTGCTTTCGCCTCGCTGCAGGCAAACTCCCAGCGGCGTATTGCTTTGCCTCTCGGTCAATGAAATCTCCAGCGGCGTATTGCTTTCGCCTCTCTGCAAGCAAACTCCCAGCGGAGTATTGCTTTGCCTCTCGGTCAAGGAAATCTCCAGCGGCGTATTGCTTTCGCCTCTCTGCAAGCAAACTCCCAGCGGCGTATTGCTTTGCCTCCGTCGACTTCCAAGTTCCAGCGGCGTATTGCTTTGCCTCTCGGTCAAGGAAATCTCCAGCGGCGTATTGCTTTCGCCTCTCTGCAAGCAAACTCCCAGCGGCATATTGCTTTGCCTCTCGGTCAATGAAATCTCCAGCGGCGTATTGCTTTCGCCTCTCTGCAAGCAAACTCCCAGCGGCGTATTGCTTTGCCTCCGTCGACTTCCAAGTTCCAGCGGCGTATTGTTTTGCCTCTCGGTCAAGGAAATCTCCAGCGGCGTATTGCTTTCGCCTCGCTGCAAGCAAACTCCCAGCGGCGTATTGCTTTGCCTCTCGGTCAAGGAAATCTCCAGCGGCGTATTGCTTTCGCCTCTCTGCAAGCAAACTCCCAGCGGCGTATTGCTTTGCCTCTCGGTCAATGAAATCTCCAGCGGCGTATTGCTTTCGCCTCTCTGCAAGCAAACTCCCAGCGGCGTATTGCTTTGCCTCCGTCGACTTCCAAGTTCCAGCGGCGTATTGCTTTGCCTCTCGGTCAAGGAAATCTCCAGCGGCGTATTGCTTTCGCCTCTCTGCAAGCAAACTCCCAGCGGCGTATTGCTTTGCCTCTCGGTCAATGAAATCTCCAGCGGCGTATTGCTTTCGCCTCTCTGCAAGCAAACTCCCAGCGGCGTATTGCTTTGCCTCTCGGTCAAGGAAATCTCCAGCGGCGTATTGCTTTCGCCTCTCTGCAAGCAAACTCCCAGCTGCGTATTGCTTTGCCTCCGTCGACTTCCAAGTTCCAGCGGCGTATTATTTTGCCTCTCGGTCAAGAAAATCTCCAGCGGCGTATTGCTTTCGCCTCTCTGCAAGCAAACTCCCAGCGGCGTATTGCTTTGCCTCTCGGTCAATGAAATCTCCAGCGGCGTATGGCTTTCGCCTCTCTGCAAGCAAACTCCCAGCGGCGTATTGCTTTGCCTCTCGGTCAAGGAAATCTCCAGCGGCGTATTGCTTTCGCCTCTCTGCAAGCAAACTCCCAGCGGCGTATTGCTTTGCCTCCGTCGACTTCCAAGTTCCAGCGGCGTATTGCTTTGCCTCTCGGTCAAGGAAATCTCCAGCGGCCAATTGCTTTCGCCTCTCTGCAAGCAAACTCCCAGCGGCGTATTGCTTTGCCTCTCGGTCAAGGAAATCTCCAGCGGCGTATTGCTTTCGCCTCTCTGCAAGCAAACTCCCAGCGGCGTATTGCTTTGCCTCTCGGTCAATGAAATCTCCAGCGGCGTATTGCTTTCGCCTCTCTGCATGCAAACTCCCAGCGGCGTATTGCTTTGCCTCTCGGTCAAGGAAATCTCCAGCGGCGTATTGCTTTCGCCTCTCTGCAAGCAAACTCCCAGCGGCGTAATGCTTTGCCTCCGTCGACTTCCAAGTTCCAGCGGCGTATTGCTTTTCCTCTCGGTCAAGGAAATCTTCAGCGGCGTATTGCTTTCGCCTCGCTGCAAGCAAACTCCCAGCGGCGTATTGCTTTGCCTCTCGGTCAAGGAAATCTCCAGCGGCGTATTGCTTTCGCCTCTCTGCAAGCAAAGTCCCAGCGGCGTATTGCTTTGCCTCTCGGTCAATGAAATCTCCAGCGGCGTAATGCTTTCGCCTCTCTGCAAGCAAACTCCCAGCGGCGTATTGCTTTGCCTCTCGGTCAAGGAAATCTCCAGCGGCGTATTGCTTTCGCCTCTCTGCAAGCAAACTCCCAGCGGCGTATTGCTTTGCCTCCGTCGACTTCCAAGTTCCAGCGGCGTATTGCTTTGCCTCTCGGTCAAGGAAATCTCCAGCGGCGTATTGCTTTCGCCTCTCTGCAAGCAAACTCCCAGCGGCGTAATGCTTTGCCTCCGTCGACTTCCAAGTTCCAGCGGCGTATTGCTTTGCCTCTCGGTCAAGGAAATCTCCAGCGGCGTATTGCTTTTGCCTCTCTGCAAGCAAACTCCCAGCGGCGTATTGCTTTGCCTCCGTCGACTTCCAAGTTCCAGCGGCGTATTGCTTTGCCTCTCGGTCAAGGAAATCTCCAGCGGCGTATTGCTTTCGCCTCTCTGCAAGCAAACTCCCAGCGGCGTATTGCTTTGCCTCTCGGTCAAGGAAATCTCCAGCGGCGTATTGCTTTCGCCTCTCTGCAAGCAAACTCCCAGCGGCGTATTGCTTTGCCTCTCGGTCAATGAAATCTCCAGCGGCGTATTGCTTTCGCCTCTCTGCAAGCAAACTCCCAGCGGCGTATTGCTTTGCCTCTCGGTCAATGAAATCTCCAGCGGCGTATTGCTTTCGCCTCTCTGCAAGCAAACTCCCAGCGGCGTATTGCTTTGCCTCTCGGTCAAGGAAATCTCCAGCGGCGTATTGCTTTCGCCCCTCTGCAAGCAAACTCCCAGCGACGTATTGCTTTGCCTCCGTCGACTTCCAAGTTCCAGCGGCGTATTGTTTTGCCTCTCGGTCAAGGAAATCTCCAGCGGCGTATTGCTTTCGCCTCGCTGCAGGCAAACTCCCAGCGGCGTATTGCTTTGCCTCTCGGTCAAGGAAATCTCCAGCGGCGTATTGCTTTCGCCTCTCTGCAAGCAAACTCCCAGCGGCGTATTGCTTTGCCTCTCGGTCAATGAAATCTCCAGCGGCGTATTGCTTTCGCCTCTCTGCAAGCAAACTCCCAGCGGCGTATTGTTTTGCCTCCGTCGACTTCCAAGTTCCAGCGGCGTATTGCTTTGCCTCTCGGTCAAGGAAATCTCCAGCGGCGTAATGCTTTCGCCTCTCTGCAAGCAAACTCCCAGCGGCGTATTGCTTTGCCTCTCGGTCAATGAAATCTCCAGCGGCGTATTGCTTTCGCCTCTCTGCAAGCAAACTCCCAGCGGCGTATTGCTTTGCCACTCGGTCAAGGAAATCTCCAGCGGCGTATTGCTTTCGCCTCTCTGCAAGCAAACTCCCAGCGGCGTATTGCTTTGCCTCTCGGTCAATGAAATCTCCAGCGGCGTATTGCTTTCGCCTCTCTGCAAGCAAACTCCCAGCGGCGTATTGCTTTGCCTCTCGGTCAAGGAAATCTCCAGCGGCGTATTGCTTTCGCCTCTCTGCAAGCAAACTCCCAGCGGCGTATTGCTTTGCCTCTCGGTCAATGAAATCTCCAGCGGCGTATTGCTTTCGCCTCTCTGCAAGCAAACTCCCAGCGGCGTATTGTTTTGCCTCTCGGTCAATGAAATCTCCAGCGGCGTATTGCTTTCGCCTCTCTGCAAGCAAACTCCCAGCGGCGTATTGCTTTCGCCTCTCTGCAAGCAAACTCCCAGCGGCGTATTGCTTTGCCTCTCGGTCAAGGAAATCTCCAGCGGCGTATTGCTTTCGCCCCTCTGCAAGCAAACTCCCAGCGACGTATTGCTTTGCCTCCGTCGACTTCCAAGTTCCAGCGGCGTATTGTTTTGCCTCTCGGTCAAGGAAATCTCCAGCGGCGTATTGCTTTCGCCTCGCTGCAAGCAAACTCCCAGCGGCGTATTGCTTTGCCTCTCGGTCAAGGAAATCTCCAGCGGCGTATTGCTTTCGCCTCTCTGCAAGCAAACTCCCAGCGGCGTATTGCTTTGCCTCTCGGTCAATGAAATCTCCAGCGGCGTATTGCTTTCGCCTCTCTGCAAGCAAACTCCCAGCGGCGTATTGCTTTGCCACTCGGTCAAGGAAATCTCCAGCGGCGTATTGCTTTCGCCTCTCTGCAAGCAAACTCCCAGCGGCGTATTGCTTTGCCTCTCGGTCAATGAAATCTCCAGCGGCGTAATGCTTTCGCCTCTCTGCAAGCAAACTCCCAGCGGCGTATTGCTTTGCCTCTCGGTCAAGGAAATCTCCAGCGGCGTAATGCTTTCGCCTCTCTGCAAGCAAACTCCCAGCGGCGTATTGCTTTGCCTCTCGGTCATTGAAATCTCCAGCGGCGTATTGCTTTCGCCTCTCTGCAAGCAAACTCCCAGCGGCGTAATGCTTTGCCTCTCGGTCAAGGAAATCTCCAGCGGCGTATTGCTTTCGCCTCTCTGCAAGCAAACTCCCAGCGGCGTATTGCTTTGCCTCCGTCGACTTCCAAGTTCCAGCGGCGTATTGCTTTGCCTCTCGGTCAAGGAAATCTCCAGCGGCGTATTGCTTTCGCCTCTCTGCAAGCAAACTCCCAGCGGCGTATTGCTTTGCCTCTCGGTCAATGAAATCTCCAGCGGCGTATTGTTTTCGCCTCTCTGCAAGCAAACTCCCAGCGGCGTATTGCTTTGCCTCCGTCGACTTCCAAGTTCCAGCGGCGTATTGCTTTGCCTCTCGGTCAAGGAAATCTCCAGCGGCGTATTGCTTTGCCTCTCGGTCAAGGAAATCTCCAGCGGCGTATTGCTTTCGCCTCTCTGCAAGCAAACTCCCAGCGGCGTATTGCTTTACCTCTCGGTCAATGAAATCTCCAGCGGCGTATTGCTTTCGCCTCTCTGCAAGCAAACTCCCAGCGGCGTAATGCTTTGCCTCTCGGTCAATGAAATCTCCAGCGGCGTATTGCTTTCGCCCCTCTGCAAGCAAACTCCCAGCGGCGTATTGCTTTGCCTCTCGGTCAAGGAAATCTCCAGCGGCGTATTGCTTTCGCCTCTCTGCAAGCAAACTCCCAGCGGCGTATTGCTTTGCCTCTCGGTCAATGAAATCTCCAGCGGCGTATTGCTGTCGCCTCTCTGCAAGCAAACTCCCAGCGGCGTATTGATTTCGCCTCTCTGCAAGCAAACTCCCAGCGGCGTATTGCTTTGCCTCTCGGTCAAGGAAATCTCCAGCGGCGTATTGCTTTCGCCCCTCTGCAAGCAAACTCCCAGCGACGTATTGCTTTGCCTCCGTCGACTTCCAAGTTCCAGCGGCGTATTGTTTTGCCTCTCGGTCAAGGAAATCTCCAGCGGCGTATTGCTTTCGCCTCGCTGCAAGCAAACTCCCAGCGGCGTATTGCTTTGCCTCTCGGTCAAGGAAATCTCCAGCGGCGTATTGCTTTCGCCTCTCTGCAAGCAAACTCCCAGCGGCGTATTGCTTTGCCTCTCGGTCATTGAAATCTCCAGCGGCGTATTGCTTTCGCCTCTCTGCAAGCAAACTCCCAGCGGCGTATTGCTTTGCCACTCGGTCAAGGAAATCTCCAGCGGCGTATTGCTTTCGCCTCTCTGCAAGCAAACTCCCAGCGGCGTATTGCTTTGCCTCTCGGTCAATGAAATCTCCAGCGGCGTATTGCTTTCGCCTCTCTGCAAGCAAACTCCCAGCGGCGTATTTCTTTGCCTCTCGGTCAAGGAAATCTCCAGCGGCGTATTGCTTTCGCCTCTCTGCAAGCAAACTCCCAGCGGCGTATTGCTTTGCCTCTCGGTCAATGAAATCTCCAGCGGCGTATTGCTTTCGCCTCTCTGCAAGCAAACTCCCAGCGGCGTATTGCTTTGCCTCTCGGTCAATGAAATCTCCAGCGGCGTATTTCATTCGCCTCTCTGCAAGCAAACTCCCAGCGGCGTATTGCTTTGCCTCCGTCGACTGCCAAGTTCCAGCGGCGTATTGCTTTGCCTCTCGGTCAAGGAAATCTCCAGCGGCGTATTGCTTTCGCCTCTCTGCAAGCAAACTCCCAGCGGCGTATTGCTTTGCCTCCGTCGACTTCCAAGTTCCAGCGGCGTATTGCTTTGCCTCTCGGTCAAGGAAATCTCCAGCGGCGTATTGCTTTCGCCTCTCTGCAAGCAAACTCCCAGCGGCGTATTGCTTTACCTCTCGGTCAATGAAATCTCCAGCGGCGTATTGCTTTCGCCTCTCTGCAAGCAAACTCCCAGCGGCGTAATGCTTTGCCTCTCGGTCAATGAAATCTCCAGCGGCGTATTGCTTTCGCCTCTCTGCAAGCAAACTCCCAGCGGCGTATTGCTTTGCCTCTCGGTCAAGGAAATCTCCAGCGGCGTATTGCTTTCGCCTCTCTGCAAGCAAACTCCCAGCGGCGTATTGCTTTGCCTCTCGGTCAATGAAATCTCCAGCGGCGTATTGCTTTCGCCTCTCTGCAAGCAAACTCCCAGCGGCGTATTGATTTCGCCTCTCTGCAAGCAAACTCCCAGCGGCGTATTGCTTTGCCTCTCGGTCAAGGAAATCTCCAGCGGCGTATTGCTTTCGCCCCTCTGCAAGCAAACTCCCAGCGACGTATTGCTTTGCCTCCGTCGACTTCCAAGTTCCAGCGGCGTATTGTTTTGCCTCTCGGTCAAGGAAATCTCCAGCGGCGTATTGCTTTCGCCTCGCTGCAAGCAAACTCCCAGCGGCGTATTGCTTTGCCTCTCGGTCAAGGAAATCTCCAGCGGCGTATTGCTTTCGCCTCTCTGCAAGCAAACTCCCAGCGGCGTATTGCTTTGCCTCTCGGTCAATGAAATCTCCAGCGGCGTATTGCTTTCGCCTCTCTGCAAGCAAACTCCCAGCGGCGTATTGCTTTGCCACTCGGTCAAGGAAATCTCCAGCGGCGTATTGCTTTCGCCTCTCTGCAAGCAAACTCCCAGCGGCGTATTGCTTTGCCTCTCGGTCAATGAAATCTCCAGCGGCGTATTGCTTTCGCCTCTCTGCAAGCAAACTCCCAGCGGCGTATTTCTTTGCCTCTCGGTCAAGGAAATCTCCAGCGGCGTATTGCTTTCGCCTCTCTGCAAGCAAACTCCCAGCGGCGTATTGCTTTGCCTCTCGGTCAATGAAATCTCCAGCGGCGTATTGCTTTCGCCTCTCGGTCAATGAAATCTCCAGCGGCGTATTGTTTTCGCCTCTCTGCAAGCAAACTCCCAGCGGCGTATTGCTTTGCCTCCGTCGACTTCCAAGTTCCAGCGGCGTATTGCTTTGCCTCTCGGTCAAGGAAATTTCCAGCGGCGTATTGCTTTGCCTCTCGGTCAAGGAAATCTCCAGCGGCGTATTGCTTTCGCCTCTCTGCAAGCAAACTCCCAGCGGCGTATTGCTTTACCTCTCGGTCAATGAAATCTCCAGCGGCGTATTGCTTTCGCCTCTCTGCAAGCAAACTCCCAGCGGCGTAATGCTTTGCCTCTCGGTCAATGAAATCTCCAGCGGCGTATTGCTTTCGCCTCTCTGCAAGCAAACTCCCAGCGGCGTATTGCTTTGCCTCTCGGTCAAGGAAATCTCCAGCGGCGTATTGCTTTCGCCTCTCTGCAAGCAAACTCCCAGCGGCGTATTGCTTTGCCTCTCGGTCAATGAAATCTCCAGCGGCGTATTGCTTTCGCCTCTCTGCAAGCAAACTCCCAGCGGCGTATTGATTTCGCCTCTCTGCAAGCAAACTCCCAGCGGCGTATTGCTTTGCCTCTCGGTCAAGGAAATCTCCAGCGGCGTATTGCTTTCGCCCCTCTGCAAGCAAACTCCCAGCGACGTATTGCTTTGCCTCCGTCGACTTCCAAGTTCCAGCGGCGTATTGTTTTGCCTCTCGGTCAAGGAAATCTCCAGCGGCGTATTGCTTTCGCCTCGCTGCAAGCAAACTCCCAGCGGCGTATTGCTTTGCCTCTCGGTCAAGGAAATCTCCAGCGGCGTATTGCTTTCGCCTCTCTGCAAGCAAACTCCCAGCGGCGTAATGCTTTGCCTCTCGGTCAATGAAATCTCCAGCGGCGTATGGCTTTCGCCTCTCTGCAAGCAAACTCCCAGCGGCGTATTGCTTTGCCTCTCGGTCAAGGAAATCTCCAGCGGCGTATTGCTTTCGCCTCTCTGCAAGCAAACTCCCAGCGGCGTATTGCTTTGCCTCCGTCGACTTCCAAGTTCCAGCGGCGTATTGCTTTTCCTCTCGGTCAAGGAAATCTTCAGCGGCGTATTGCTTTCGCCTCGCTGCAAGCAAACTCCCAGCGGCGTATTGCTTTGCCTCTCGGTCAAGGAAATCTCCAGCGGCGTATTGCTTTCGCCTCTCTGCAAGCAAACTCCCAGCGGCGTAATGCTTTGCCTCCGTCGACTTCCAAGTTCCAGCGGCGTATTGCTTTCGCCTCTCTGCAAGCAAACTCCCAGCGGCGTATTGCTTTGCCTCTCGGTCAATGAAATCTCCAGCGGCGTATTGCTTTCGCCTCTCTGCAAGCAAACTCCCAGCGGCGTATTGCTTTGCCTCCGTCGACTTCCAAGTTCCAGCGGCGTATTGCTTTGCCTCTCGGTCAAGGAAATCTCCAGCGGCGTATTGCTTTCGCCTCTCTGCAAGCAAACTCCCAGCGGCGTATTGCTTTGCCTCTCGGTCAATGAAATCTCCAGCGGCGTATTGCTTTCGCCTCTCTGCAAGCAAACTCCCAGCGGCGTATTGCTTTGCCTCTCGGTCAAGGAAATCTCCAGCGGCGTATTGCTTTCGCCTCTCTGCAAGCAAACTCCCAGCTGCGTATTGCTTTGCCTCCGTCGACTTCCAAGTTCCAGCGGCGTATTATTTTGCCTCTCGGTCAAGGAAATCTCCAGCGGCGTATTGCTTTCGCCTCTCTGCAAGCAAACTCCCAGCGGCGTATTGCTTTGCCTCTCGGTCAATGAAATCTCCAGCGGCGTATGGCTTTCGCCTCTCTGCAAGCAAACTCCCAGCGGCGTATTGCTTTGCCTCTCGGTCAAGGAAATCTCCAGCGGCGTATTGCTTTCGCCTCTCTGCAAGCAAACTCCCAGCGGCGTATTGCTTTGCCTCCGTCGACTTCCAAGTTCCAGCGGCGTATTGCTTTTCCTCTCGGTCAAGGAAATCTTCAGCGGCGTATTGCTTTCGCCTCGCTGCAAGCAAACTCCCAGCGGCGTATTGCTTTGCCTCTCGGTCAAGGAAATCTCCAGCGGCGTATTGCTTTCGCCTCTCTGCAAGCAAAGTCCCAGCGGCGTATTGCTTTGCCTCTCGGTCAATGAAATCTCCAGCGGCGTCATGCTTTCGCCTCTCTGCAAGCAAACTCCCAGCGGCGTATTGCTTTGCCTCTCGGTCAAGGAAATCTCCAGCGGCGTATTGCTTTCGCCTCTCTGCAAGCAAACTCCCAGCGGCGTATTGCTTTGCCTCCGTCGACTTCCAAGTTCCAGCGGCGTATTGCTTTGCCTCTCGGTCAAGGAAATCTCCAGCGGCGTATTGCTTTCGCCTCTCTGCAAGCAAACTCCCAGCGGCGTAATGCTTTGCCTCCGTCGACTTCCAAGTTCCAGCGGCGTATTGCTTTGCCTCTCGGTCAAGGAAATCTCCAGCGGCGTATTGCTTTTGCCTCTCTGCAAGCAAACTCCCAGCGGCGTATTGCTTTGCCTCCGTCGACTTCCAAGTTCCAGCGGCGTATTGCTTTGCCTCTCGGTCAAGGAAATCTCCAGCGGCGCATTGCTTTCGCCTCTCTGCAAGCAAACTCCCAGCGGCGTATTGCTTTGCCTCTCGGTCAAGGAAATCTCCAGCGGCGTATTGCTTTCGCCTCTCTGCAAGCAAACTCCCAGCGGCGTATTGCTTTGCCTCTCGGTCAATGAAATCTCCAGCGGCGTATTGCTTTCGCCTCTCTGCAAGCAAACTCCCAGCGGCGTATTGCTTTGCCTCTCGGTCAATGAAATCTCCAGCGGCGTATTGCTTTCGCCTCTCTGCAAGCAAACTCCCAGCGGCGTATTGCTTTGCCTCTCGGTCAAGGAAATCTCCAGCGGCGTATTGCTTTCGCCCCTCTGCAAGCAAACTCCCAGCGACGTATTGCTTTGCCTCCGTCGACTTCCAAGTTCCAGCGGCGTATTGTTTTGCCTCTCGGTCAAGGAAATCTCCAGCGGCGTATTGCTTTCGCCTCGCTGCAGGCAAACTCCCAGCGGCGTATTGCTTTGCCTCTCGGTCAATGAAATCTCCAGCGGCGTATTGCTTTCGCCTCTCTGCAAGCAAACTCCCAGCGGAGTATTGCTTTGCCTCTCGGTCAAGGAAATCTCCAGCGGCGTATTGCTTTCGCCTCTCTGCAAGCAAACTCCCAGCGGCGTATTGCTTTGCCTCCGTCGACTTCCAAGTTCCAGCGGCGTATTGCTTTGCCTCTCGGTCAAGGAAATCTCCAGCGGCGTATTGCTTTCGCCTCTCTGCAAGCAAACTCCCAGCGGCATATTGCTTTGCCTCTCGGTCAATGAAATCTCCAGCGGCGTATTGCTTTCGCCTCTCTGCAAGCAAACTCCCAGCGGCGTATTGCTTTGCCTCCGTCGACTTCCAAGTTCCAGCGGCGTATTGTTTTGCCTCTCGGTCAAGGAAATCTCCAGCGGCGTATTGCTTTCGCCTCGCTGCAAGCAAACTCCCAGCGGCGTATTGCTTTGCCTCTCGGTCAAGGAAATCTCCAGCGGCGTATTGCTTTCGCCTCTCTGCAAGCAAACTCCCAGCGGCGTATTGCTTTGCCTCTCGGTCAATGAAATCTCCAGCGGCGTATTGCTTTCGCCTCTCTGCAAGCAAACTCCCAGCGGCGTATTGCTTTGCCTCCGTCGACTTCCAAGTTCCAGCGGCGTATTGCTTTGCCTCTCGGTCAAGGAAATCTCCAGCGGCGTATTGCTTTCGCCTCTCTGCAAGCAAACTCCCAGCGGCGTATTGCTTTGCCTCTCGGTCAATGAAATCTCCAGCGGCGTATTGCTTTCGCCTCTCTGCAAGCAAACTCCCAGCGGCGTATTGCTTTGCCTCTCGGTCAAGGAAATCTCCAGCGGCGTATTGCTTTCGCCTCTCTGCAAGCAAACTCCCAGCTGCGTATTGCTTTGCCTCCGTCGACTTCCAAGTTCCAGCGGCGTATTATTTTGCCTCTCGGTCAAGAAAATCTCCAGCGGCGTATTGCTTTCGCCTCTCTGCAAGCAAACTCCCAGCGGCGTATTGCTTTGCCTCTCGGTCAATGAAATCTCCAGCGGCGTATGGCTTTCGCCTCTCTGCAAGCAAACTCCCAGCGGCGTATTGCTTTGCCTCTCGGTCAAGGAAATCTCCAGCGGCGTATTGCTTTCGCCTCTCTGCAAGCAAACTCCCAGCGGCGTATTGCTTTGCCTCCGTCGACTTCCAAGTTCCAGCGGCGTATTGCTTTGCCTCTCGGTCAAGGAAATCTCCAGCGGCCAATTGCTTTCGCCTCTCTGCAAGCAAACTCCCAGCGGCGTATTGCTTTGCCTCTCGGTCAAGGAAATCTCCAGCGGCGTATTGCTTTCGCCTCTCTGCAAGCAAACTCCCAGCGGCGTATTGCTTTGCCTCTCGGTCAATGAAATCTCCAGCGGCGTATTGCTTTCGCCTCTCTGCATGCAAACTCCCAGCGGCGTATTGCTTTGCCTCTCGGTCAAGGAAATCTCCAGCGGCGTATTGCTTTCGCCTCTCTGCAAGCAAACTCCCAGCGGCGTAATGCTTTGCCTCCGTCGACTTCCAAGTTCCAGCGGCGTATTGCTTTTCCTCTCGGTCAAGGAAATCTTCAGCGGCGTATTGCTTTCGCCTCGCTGCAAGCAAACTCCCAGCGGCGTATTGCTTTGCCTCTCGGTCAAGGAAATCTCCAGCGGCGTATTGCTTTCGCCTCTCTGCAAGCAAAGTCCCAGCGGCGTATTGCTTTGCCTCTCGGTCAATGAAATCTCCAGCGGCGTAATGCTTTCGCCTCTCTGCAAGCAAACTCCCAGCGGCGTATTGCTTTGCCTCTCGGTCAAGGAAATCTCCAGCGGCGTATTGCTTTCGCCTCTCTGCAAGCAAACTCCCAGCGGCGTATTGCTTTGCCTCCGTCGACTTCCAAGTTCCAGCGGCGTATTGCTTTGCCTCTCGGTCAAGGAAATCTCCAGCGGCGTATTGCTTTCGCCTCTCTGCAAGCAAACTCCCAGCGGCGTAATGCTTTGCCTCCGTCGACTTCCAAGTTCCAGCGGCGTATTGCTTTGCCTCTCGGTCAAGGAAATCTCCAGCGGCGTATTGCTTTTGCCTCTCTGCAAGCAAACTCCCAGCGGCGTATTGCTTTGCCTCCGTCGACTTCCAAGTTCCAGCGGCGTATTGCTTTGCCTCTCGGTCAAGGAAATCTCCAGCGGCGTATTGCTTTCGCCTCTCTGCAAGCAAACTCCCAGCGGCGTATTGCTTTGCCTCTCGGTCAAGGAAATCTCCAGCGGCGTATTGCTTTCGCCTCTCTGCAAGCAAACTCCCAGCGGCGTAATGCTTTGCCTCTCGGTCAATGAAATCTCCAGCGGCGTATTGCTTTCGCCTCTCTGCAAGCAAACTCCCAGCGGCGTATTGCTTTGCCTCTCGGTCAATGAAATCTCCAGCGGCGTATTGCTTTCGCCTCTCTGCAAGCAAACTCCCAGCGGCGTATTGCTTTGCCTCTCGGTCAAGGAAATCTCCAGCGGCGTATTGCTTTCGCCCCTCTGCAAGCAAACTCCCAGCGACGTATTGCTTTGCCTCCGTCGACTTCCAAGTTCCAGCGGCGTATTGTTTTGCCTCTCGGTCAAGGAAATCTCCAGCGGCGTATTGCTTTCGCCTCGCTGCAGGCAAACTCCCAGCGGCGTATTGCTTTGCCTCTCGGTCAAGGAAATCTCCAGCGGCGTATTGCTTTCGCCTCTCTGCAAGCAAACTCCCAGCGGCGTATTGCTTTGCCTCTCGGTCAATGAAATCTCCAGCGGCGTATTGCTTTCGCCTCTCTGCAAGCAAACTCCCAGCGGCGTATTGTTTTGCCTCCGTCGACTTCCAAGTTCCAGCGGCGTATTGCTTTGCCTCTCGGTCAAGGAAATCTCCAGCGGCGTAATGCTTTCGCCTCTCTGCAAGCAAACTCCCAGCGGCGTATTGCTTTGCCTCTCGGTCAATGAAATCTCCAGCGGCGTATTGCTTTCGCCTCTCTGCAAGCAAACTCCCAGCGGCGTATTGCTTTGCCTCTCGGTCAATGAAATCTCCAGCGGCGTATTGCTTTCGCCTCTCTGCAAGCAAACTCCCAGCGGCGTATTGCTTTGCCACTCGGTCAAGGAAATCTCCAGCGGCGTATTGCTTTCGCCTCTCTGCAAGCAAACTCCCAGCGGCGTATTGCTTTGCCTCTCGGTCAATGAAATCTCCAGCGGCGTAATGCTTTCGCCTCTCTGCAAGCAAACTCCCAGCGGCGTATTGCTTTGCCTCTCGGTCAAGGAAATCTCCAGCGGCGTAATGCTTTCGCCTCTCTGCAAGCAAACTCCCAGCGGCGTATTGCTTTGCCTCTCGGTCATTGAAATCTCCAGCGGCGTATTGCTTTCGCCTCTCTGCAAGCAAACTCCCAGCGGCGTAATGCTTTGCCTCTCGGTCAAGGAAATCTCCAGCGGCGTATTGCTTTCGCCTCTCTGCAAGCAAACTCCCAGCGGCGTATTGCTTTGCCTCCGTCGACTTCCAAGTTCCAGCGGCGTATTGCTTTGCCTCTCGGTCAAGGAAATCTCCAGCGGCGTATTGCTTTCGCCTCTCTGCAAGCAAACTCCCAGCGGCGTATTGCTTTGCCTCTCGGTCAATGAAATCTCCAGCGGCGTATTGTTTTCGCCTCTCTGCAAGCAAACTCCCAGCGGCGTATTGCTTTGCCTCCGTCGACTTCCAAGTTCCAGCGGCGTATTGCTTTGCCTCTCGGTCAAGGAAATCTCCAGCGGCGTATTGCTTTGCCTCTCGGTCAAGGAAATCTCCAGCGGCGTATTGCTTTCGCCTCTCTGCAAGCAAACTCCCAGCGGCGTATTGCTTTACCTCTCGGTCAATGAAATCTCCAGCGGCGTATTGCTTTCGCCTCTCTGCAAGCAAACTCCCAGCGGCGTAATGCTTTGCCTCTCGGTCAATGAAATCTCCAGCGGCGTATTGCTTTCGCCTCTCTGCAAGCAAACTCCCAGCGGCGTATTGCTTTGCCTCTCGGTCAATGAAATCTCCAGCGGCGTATTTCATTCGCCTCTCTGCAAGCAAACTCCCAGCGGCGTATTGCTTTGCCTCCGTCGACTGCCAAGTTCCAGCGGCGTATTGCTTTGCCTCTCGGTCAAGGAAATCTCCAGCGGCGTATTGCTTTCGCCTCTCTGCAAGCAAACTCCCAGCGGCGTATTGCTTTGCCTCTCGGTCAAGGAAATCTCCAGCGGCGTATTGCTTTCGCCTCTCTGCAAGCAAACTCCCAGCGGCGTATTGCTTTGCCTCTCGGTCAATGAAATCTCCAGCGGCGTATTGCTTTCGCCTCTCTGCAAGCAAACTCCCAGCGGCGTATTGCTTTGCCTCTCGGTCAATGAAATCTCCAGCGGCGTATTGCTTTCGCCTCTCTGCAAGCAAACTCCCAGCTGCGTATTGCTTTGCCTCCGTCGACTTCCAAGTTCCAGCGGCGTATTGCTTTGCCTCTCGGTCAAGGAAATCTCCAGCGGCGTATTGCTTTCGCCTCTCTGCAAGCAAACTCCCAGCGGCGTATTGCTTTGCCTCTCGGTCAATGAAATCTCCAGCGGCGTATTGCTTTCGCCTCTCTGCAAGCAAACTCCCAGCGGAGTATTGCTTTGCCTCTCGGTCAAGGAAATCTCCAGCGGCGTATTGCTTTCGCCTCTCTGCAAGCAAACTCCCAGCGGCGTATTGATTTCGCCTCTCTGCAAGCAAACTCCCAGCGGCGTATTGATTTGCCTCTCGGTCAAGGAAATCTCCAGCGGCGTATTGTTTTCGCCTCTCTGCAAGCAAACTCCCAGCGGCGTATTGCTTTGCCTCTCGGTCAAGGAAATCTCCAGCGGCGTATTGCTTTCGCCTCTCTGCAAGCAAACTCCCAGCGGCGTATTGCTTTGCCACCGTCGACTTCCAAGTTCCAGCGGCGTATTGCTTTGCCTCTCGGTCAAGGAAATCTCCAGCGGCGTATTGCTTTCGCCTCTCTGCAAGCAAACTCCCAGCGGCGTATTGCTTTGCCTCTCGGTCAATGAAATCTCCAGCGGCGTATTGTTTTCGCCTCTCTGCAAGCAAACTCCCAGCGGCGTATTGCTTTGCCTCCGTCGACTTCCAAGTTCCAGCGGCGTATTGCTTTGCCTCTCGGTCAAGGAAATCTCCAGCGGCGTATTGCTTTGCCTCTCGGTCAAGGAAATATCCAGCGGCGTATTGCTTTGCCTCTCGGTCAAGGAAATCTCCAGCGGCGTATTGCTTTCGCCTCTCTGCAAGCAAACTCCCAGCGGCGTATTGCTTTACCTCTCGGTCAATGAAATCTCCAGCGGCGTATTGCTTTCGCCTCTCTGCAAGCAAACTCCCAGCGGCGTAATGCTTTGCCTCTCGGTCAATGAAATCTCCAGCGGCGTATTGCTTTCGCCTCTCTGCAAGCAAACTCCCAGCGGCGTATTGCTTTGCCTCTCGGTCAAGGAAATCTCCAGCGGCGTATTGCTTTCGCCTCTCTGCAAGCAAACTCCCAGCGGCGTATTGCTTTGCCTCTCGGTCAATGAAATCTCCAGCGGCGTATTGCTTTCGCCTCTCTGCAAGCAAACTCCCAGCGGCGTATTGATTTCGCCTCTCTGCAAGCAAACTCCCAGCGGCGTATTGCTTTGCCTCTCGGTCAAGGAAATCTCCAGCGGCGTATTGCTTTCGCCCCTCTGCAAGCAAACTCCCAGCGACGTATTGCTTTGCCTCCGTCGACTTCCAAGTTCCAGCGGCGTATTGTTTTGCCTCTCGGTCAAGGAAATCTCCAGCGGCGTATTGCTTTCGCCTCGCTGCAAGCAAACTCCCAGCGGCGTATTGCTTTGCCTCTCGGTCAAGGAAATCTCCAGCGGCGTATTGCTTTCGCCTCTCTGCAAGCAAACTCCCAGCGGCGTATTGCTTTGCCTCTCGGTCAATGAAATCTCCAGCGGCGTATTGCTTTCGCCTCTCTGCAAGCAAACTCCCAGCGGCGTATTGCTTTGCCACTCGGTCAAGGAAATCTCCAGCGGCGTATTGCTTTCGCCTCTCTGCAAGCAAACTCCCAGCGGCGTATTGCTTTGCCTCTCGGTCAATGAAATCTCCAGCGGCGTATTGCTTTCGCCTCTCTGCAAGCAAACTCCCAGCGGCGTATTTCTTTGCCTCTCGGTCAAGGAAATCTCCAGCGGCGTATTGCTTTCGCCTCTCTGCAAGCAAACTCCCAGCGGCGTATTGCTTTGCCTCTCGGTCAATGAAATCTCCAGCGGCGTATTGCTTTCGCCTCTCTGCAAGCAAACTCCCAGCGGCGTATTGCTTTGCCTCTCGGTCAAGGAAATCTCCAGCGGCGTGTTGCTTTCGCCTCTCTGCAAGCAAACTCCCAGCGGCGTATTGCTTTGCCTCCGTCGACTTCCAAGTTCCAGCGGCGTATTGCTTTGCCTCTCGGTCAAGGAAATCTCCAGCGGCGTATTGCTTTCGCCTCTCTGCAAGCAAACTCCCAGCGGCGTATTGCTTTGCCTCTCGGTCAATGAAATCTCCAGCGGCGTATTGCTTTCGCCTCTCTGCAAGCAAACTCCCAGCGGCGTATTGCTTTGCCTCCGTCGACTTCCAAGTTCCAGCGGCGTATTGCTTTGCCTCTCGGTCAAGGAAATCTCCAGCGGCGTATTGCTTTCGCCTCGCTGCAAGCAAACTCCCAGCGGCGTATTGCTTTGCCTCTCGGTCAAGGAAATCTCCAGCGGCGTATTGCTTTCGCCTCTCTGCAAGCAAACTCCCAGCGGCGTATTGCTTTGCCTCTCGGTCAATGAAATCTCCAGCGGCGTATTTCATTCGCCTCTCTGCAAGCAAACTCCC
Source organism: Nomada flava (assembly GCA_951802745.1). Lineage (NCBI taxonomy): Eukaryota > Metazoa > Arthropoda > Insecta > Hymenoptera > Apidae > Nomada > Nomada flava. The sequence goes on from CATOQN010000045.1 coordinate 3,635,366, forward strand.
AGCGGCGTATTGCTTTGCCTCCGTCGACTGCCAAGTTCCAGCGGCGTATTGCTTTGCCTCTCGGTCAAGGAAATCTCCAGCGGCGTATTGCTTTCGCCTCTCTGCAAGCAAACTCCCAGCGGCGTATTGCTTTGCCTCTCGGTCAAGGAAATCTCCAGCGGCGTATTGCTTTCGCCTCTCTGCAAGCAAACTCCCAGCGGCGTATTGCTTTGCCTCTCGGTCAATGAAATCTCCAGCGGCGTATTGCTTTCGCCTCTCTGCAAGCAAACTCCCAGCGGCGTATTGCTTTGCCTCTCGGTCAATGAAATCTCCAGCGGCGTATTGATTTCGCCTCTCTGCAAGCAAACTCCCAGCTGCGTATTGCTTTGCCTCCGTCGACTTCCAAGTTCCAGCGGCGTATTGCTTTGCCTCTCGGTCAAGGAAATCTCCAGCGGCGTATTGCTTTCGCCTCTCTGCAAGCAAACTCCCAGCGGCGTATTGCTTTGCCTCTCGGTCAATGAAATTTCCAGCGGCGTATTGCTTTCGCCTCTCTGCAAGCAAACTCCCAGCGGAGTATTGCTTTGCCTCTCGGTCAAGGAAATCTCCAGCGGCGTATTGCTTTCGCCTCTCTGCAAGCAAACTCCCAGCGGCGTATTGCTTTGCCTCCGTCGACTTCCAAGTTCCAGCGGCGTATTGCTTTGCCTCTCGGTCAAGGAAATCTCCAGCGGCGTATTGTTTTCGCCTCTCTGCAAGCAAACTCCCAGCGGCGTATTGCTTTGCCTCTCGGTCAAGGAAATCTCCAGCGGCGTATTGCTTTCGCCCCTCTGCAAGCAAACTCCCAGCGACGTATTGCTTTGCCTCCGTCGACTTCCAAGTTCCAGCGGCGTATTGTTTTGCCTCTCGGTCAAGGAAATCTCCAGCGGCGTATTGCTTTCGCCTCGCTGCAAGCAAACTCCCAGCGGCGTATTGCTTTGCCTCTCGGTCAAGGAAATCTCCAGCGGCGTATTGCTTTCGCCTCTCTGCAAGCAAACTCCCAGCGGCGTATTGCTTTGCCTCTCGGTCAATGAAATCTCCAGCGGCGTATTGCTTTCGCCTCTCTGCAAGCAAACTCCCAGCGGCGTATTGCTTTGCCACTCGGTCAAGGAAATCTCCAGCGGCGTATTGCTTTCGCCTCTCTGCAAGCAAACTCCCAGCGGCGTATTGCTTTGCCTCTCGGTCAATGAAATCTCCAGCGGCGTAATGCTTTCGCCTCTCTGCAAGCAAACTCCCAGCGGCGTATTGCTTTGCCTCTCGGTCAAGGAAATCTCCAGCGGCGTAATGCTTTCGCCTCTCTGCAAGCAAACTGCCAGCGGCGTATTGCTTTGCCTCTCGGTCATTGAAATCTCCAGCGGCGTATTGCTTTCGCCTCTCTGCAAGCAAACTCCCAGCGGCGTAATGCTTTGCCTCTCGGTCAAGGAAATCTCCAGCGGCGTATTGCTTTCGCCTCTCTGCAAGCAAACTCCCAGCGGCGTATTGCTTTGCCTCCGTCGACTTCCAAGTTCCAGCGGCGTATTGCTTTGCCTCTCGGTCAAGGAAATCTCCAGCGGCGTATTGCTTTCGCCTCTCTGCAAGCAAACTCCCAGCGGCGTATTGCTTTGCCTCTCGGTCAATGAAATCTCCAGCGGCGTAATGCTTTCGCCTCTCTGCAAGCAAACTCCCAGCGGCGTATTGCTTTGCCTCTCGGTCAAGGAAATCTCCAGCGGCGTAATGCTTTCGCCTCTCTGCAAGCAAACTCCCAGCGGCGTATTGCTTTGCCTCTCGGTCATTGAAATCTCCAGCGGCGTATTGCTTTCGCCTCTCTGCAAGCAAACTCCCAGCGGCGTAATGCTTTGCCTCTCGGTCAAGGAAATCTCCAGCGGCGTATTGCTTTCGCCTCTCTGCAAGCAAACTCCCAGCGGCGTATTGCTTTGCCTCCGTCGACTTCCAAGTTCCAGCGGCGTATTGCTTTGCCTCTCGGTCAAGGAAATCTCCAGCGGCGTATTGCTTTCGCCTCTCTGCAAGCAAACTCCCAGCGGCGTATTGCTTTGCCTCTCGGTCAAGGAAATCTCCAGCGGCGTATTGCTTTCGCCTCTCTGCAAGCAAACTCCCAGCGGCGTATTGCTTTGCCTCTCGGTCAATGAAATCTCCAGCGGCGTACTGCTTTCGCCTCTCTGCAAGCAAACTCCCAGCGGCGTATTGCTTTGCCACTCGGTCAAGGAAATCTCCAGCGGCGTATTGCTTTCGCCTCTCTGCAAGCAAACTCCCAGCGGCGTATTGCTTTGCCTCTCGGTCAATGAAATCTCCAGCGGCGTAATGCTTTCGCCTCTCTGCAAGCAAACTCCCAGCGGCGTATTGCTTTGCCTCTCGGTCAAGGAAATCTCCAGCGGCGTAATGCTTTCGCCTCTCTGCAAGCAAACTCCCAGCGGCGTATTGCTTTGCCTCTCGGTCATTGAAATCTCCAGCGGCGTATTGCTTTCGCCTCTCTGCAAGCAAACTCCCAGCGGCGTAATGCTTTGCCTCTCGGTCAAGGAAATCTCCAGCGGCGTATTGCTTTCGCCTCTCTGCAAGCAAACTCCCAGCGGCGTATTGCTTTGCCTCCGTCGACTTCCAAGTTCCAGCGGCGTATTGCTTTGCCTCTCGGTCAAGGAAATCTCCAGCGGCGTATTGCTTTCGCCTCTCTGCAAGCAAACTCCCAGCGGCGTATTGCTTTGCCTCTCGGTCAATGAAATCTCCAGCGGCGTATTGTTTTCGCCTCTCTGCAAGCAAACTCCCAGCGGCGTATTGCTTTGCCTCCGTCGACTTCCAAGTTCCAGCGGCGTATTGCTTTGCCTCTCGGTCAAGGAAATCTCCAGCGGCGTATTGCTTTGCCTCTCGGTCAAGGAAATCTCCAGCGGCGTATTGCTTTCGCCTCTCTGCAAGCAAACTCCCAGCGGCGTATTGCTTTACCTCTCGGTCAATGAAATCTCCAGCGGCGTATTGCTTTCGCCTCTCTGCAAGCAAACTCCCAGCGGCGTAATGCTTTGCCTCTCGGTCAATGAAATCTCCAGCGGCGTATTGCTTTCGCCTCTCTGCAAGCAAACTCCCAGCGGCGTATTGCTTTGCCTCTCGGTCAATGAAATCTCCAGCGGCGTATTTCATTCGCCTCTCTGCAAGCAAACTCCCAGCGGCGTATTGCTTTGCCTCCGTCGACTGCCAAGTTCCAGCGGCGTATTGCTTTGCCTCTCGGTCAAGGAAATCTCCAGCGGCGTATTGCTTTCGCCTCTCTGCAAGCAAACTCCCAGCGGCGTATTGCTTTGCCTCTCGGTCAAGGAAATCTCCAGCGGCGTATTGCTTTCGCCTCTCTGCAAGCAAACTCCCAGCGGCGTATTGCTTTGCCTCTCGGTCAATGAAATCTCCAGCGGCGTATTGCTTTCGCCTCTCTGCAAGCAAACTCCCAGCGGCGTATTGCTTTGCCTCTCGGTCAATGAAATCTCCAGCGGCGTATTGCTTTCGCCTCTCTGCAAGCAAACTCCCAGCTGCGTATTGCTTTGCCTCCGTCGACTTCCAAGTTCCAGCGGCGTATTGCTTTGCCTCTCGGTCAAGGAAATCTCCAGCGGCGTATTGCTTTCGCCTCTCTGCAAGCAAACTCCCAGCGGCGTATTGCTTTGCCTCTCGGTCAATGAAATCTCCAGCGGCGTATTGCTTTCGCCTCTCTGCAAGCAAACTCCCAGCGGAGTATTGCTTTGCCTCTCGGTCAAGGAAATCTCCAGCGGCGTATTGCTTTCGCCTCTCTGCAAGCAAACTCCCAGCGGCGTATTGATTTCGCCTCTCTGCAAGCAAACTCCCAGCGGCGTATTGATTTGCCTCTCGGTCAAGGAAATCTCCAGCGGCGTATTGTTTTCGCCTCTCTGCAAGCAAACTCCCAGCGGCGTATTGCTTTGCCTCTCGGTCAAGGAAATCTCCAGCGGCGTATTGCTTTCGCCTCTCTGCAAGCAAACTCCCAGCGGCGTATTGCTTTGCCACCGTCGACTTCCAAGTTCCAGCGGCGTATTGCTTTGCCTCTCGGTCAAGGAAATCTCCAGCGGCGTATTGCTTTCGCCTCTCTGCAAGCAAACTCCCAGCGGCGTATTGCTTTGCCTCTCGGTCAATGAAATCTCCAGCGGCGTATTGCTTTCGCCTCTCTGCAAGCAAACTCCCAGCGGCGTATTGCTTTGCCACTCGGTCAAGGAAATCTCCAGCCGCGTATTGCTTTCGCCTCTCTGCAAGCAAACTCCCAGCGGCGTATTGCTTTGCCTCTCGGTCAAGGAAATCTCCAGCGGCGTAATGCTTTCGCCTCTCTGCAAGCAAACTCCCAGCGGCGTATTGCTTTGCCTCTCGGTCATTGAAATCTCCAGCGGCGTATTGCTTTCGCCTCTCTGCAAGCAAACTCCCAGCGGCGTAATGCTTTGCCTCTCGGTCAAGGAAATCTCCAGCGGCGTATTGCTTTCGCCTCTCTGCAAGCAAACTCCCAGCGGCGTATTGCTTTGCCTCCGTCGACTTCCAAGTTCCAGCGGCGTATTGCTTTGCCTCTCGGTCAAGGAAATCTCCAGCGGCGTATTGCTTTCGCCTCTCTGCAAGCAAACTCCCAGCGGCGTATTGCTTTGCCTCTCGGTCAATGAAATCTCCAGCGGCGTATTGTTTTCGCCTCTCTGCAAGCAAACTCCCAGCGGCGTATTGCTTTGCCTCCGTCGACTTCCAAGTTCCAGCGGCGTATTGCTTTGCCTCTCGGTCAAGGAAATCTCCAGCGGCGTATTGCTTTGCCTCTCGGTCAAGGAAATCTCCAGCGGCGTATTGCTTTGCCTCTCGGTCAAGGAAATCTCCAGCGGCGTATTGCTTTCGCCTCTCTGCAAGCAAACTCCCAGCGGCGTATTGCTTTACCTCTCGGTCAATGAAATCTCCAGCGGCGTATTGCTTTCGCCTCTCTGCAAGCAAACTCCCAGCGGCGTAATGCTTTGCCTCTCGGTCAATGAAATCTCCAGCGGCGTATTGCTTTCGCCTCTCTGCAAGCAAACTCCCAGCGGCGTATTGCTTTGCCTCTCGGTCAAGGAAATCTCCAGCGGCGTATTGCTTTCGCCTCTCTGCAAGCAAACTCCCAGCGGCGTATTGCTTTGCCTCTCGGTCAATGAAATCTCCAGCGGCGTATTGCTTTCGCCTCTCTGCAAGCAAACTCCCAGCGGCGTATTGATTTCGCCTCTCTGCAAGCAAACTCCCAGCGGCGTATTGCTTTGCCTCTCGGTCAAGGAAATCTCCAGCGGCGTATTGCTTTCGCCCCTCTGCAAGCAAACTCCCAGCGACGTATTGCTTTGCCTCCGTCGACTTCCAAGTTCCAGCGGCGTATTGTTTTGCCTCTCGGTCAAGGAAATCTCCAGCGGCGTATTGCTTTCGCCTCGCTGCAAGCAAACTCCCAGCGGCGTATTGCTTTGCCTCTCGGTCAAGGAAATCTCCAGCGGCGTATTGCTTTCGCCTCTCTGCAAGCAAACTCCCAGCGGCGTATTGCTTTGCCTCTCGGTCAATGAAATCTCCAGCGGCGTATTGCTTTCGCCTCTCTGCAAGCAAACTCCCAGCGGCGTATTGCTTTGCCACTCGGTCAAGGAAATCTCCAGCGGCGTATTGCTTTCGCCTCTCTGCAAGCAAACTCCCAGCGGCGTATTGCTTTGCCTCTCGGTCAATGAAATCTCCAGCGGCGTATTGCTTTCGCCTCTCTGCAAGCAAACTCCCAGCGGCGTATTTCTTTGCCTCTCGGTCAAGGAAATCTCCAGCGGCGTATTGCTTTCGCCTCTCTGCAAGCAAACTCCCAGCGGCGTATTGCTTTGCCTCTCGGTCAATGAAATCTCCAGCGGCGTATTGCTTTCGCCTCTCTGCAAGCAAACTCCCAGCGGCGTATTGCTTTGCCTCTCGGTCAAGGAAATCTCCAGCGGCGTGTTGCTTTCGCCTCTCTGCAAGCAAACTCCCAGCGGCGTATTGCTTTGCCTCCGTCGACTTCCAAGTTCCAGCGGCGTATTGCTTTGCCTCTCGGTCAAGGAAATCTCCAGCGGCGTATTGCTTTCGCCTCTCTGCAAGCAAACTCCCAGCGGCGTATTGCTTTGCCTCTCGGTCAATGAAATCTCCAGCGGCGTATTGCTTTCGCCTCTCTGCAAGCAAACTCCCAGCGGCGTATTGCTTTGCCTCCGTCGACTTCCAAGTTCCAGCGGCGTATTGCTTTGCCTCTCGGTCAAGGAAATCTCCAGCGGCGTATTGCTTTCGCCTCGCTGCAAGCAAACTCCCAGCGGCGTATTGCTTTGCCTCTCGGTCAAGGAAATCTCCAGCGGCGTATTGCTTTCGCCTCTCTGCAAGCAAACTCCCAGCGGCGTATTGCTTTGCCTCTCGGTCAATGAAATCTCCAGCGGCGTATTTCATTCGCCTCTCTGCAAGCAAACTCCCAGCGGCGTATTGCTTTGCCTCCGTCGACTGCCAAGTTCCAGCGGCGTATTGCTTTGCCTCTCGGTCAAGGAAATCTCCAGCGGCGTATTGCTTTCGCCTCTCTGCAAGCAAACTCCCAGCGGCGTATTGCTTTGCCTCTCGGTCAAGGAAATCTCCAGCGGCGTATTGCTTTCGCCTCTCTGCAAGCAAACTCCCAGCGGCGTATTGCTTTGCCTCTCGGTCAATGAAATCTCCAGCGGCGTATTGCTTTCGCCTCTCTGCAAGCAAACTCCCAGCGGCGTATTGCTTTGCCTCTCGGTCAATGAAATCTCCAGCGGCGTATTGATTTCGCCTCTCTGCAAGCAAACTCCCAGCTGCGTATTGCTTTGCCTCCGTCGACTTCCAAGTTCCAGCGGCGTATTGCTTTGCCTCTCGGTCAAGGAAATCTCCAGCGGCGTATTGCTTTCGCCTCTCTGCAAGCAAACTCCCAGCGGCGTATTGCTTTGCCTCTCGGTCAATGAAATTTCCAGCGGCGTATTGCTTTCGCCTCTCTGCAAGCAAACTCCCAGCGGAGTATTGCTTTGCCTCTCGGTCAAGGAAATCTCCAGCGGCGTATTGCTTTCGCCTCTCTGCAAGCAAACTCCCAGCGGCGTATTGCTTTGCCTCCGTCGACTTCCAAGTTCCAGCGGCGTATTGCTTTGCCTCTCGGTCAAGGAAATCTCCAGCGGCGTATTGTTTTCGCCTCTCTGCAAGCAAACTCCCAGCGGCGTATTGCTTTGCCTCTCGGTCAAGGAAATCTCCAGCGGCGTATTGCTTTCGCCCCTCTGCAAGCAAACTCCCAGCGACGTATTGCTTTGCCTCCGTCGACTTCCAAGTTCCAGCGGCGTATTGTTTTGCCTCTCGGTCAAGGAAATCTCCAGCGGCGTATTGCTTTCGCCTCGCTGCAAGCAAACTCCCAGCGGCGTATTGCTTTACCTCTCGGTCAATGAAATCTCCAGCGGCGTATTGCTTTCGCCTCTCTGCAAGCAAACTCCCAGCGGCGTAATGCTTTGCCTCTCGGTCAATGAAATCTCCAGCGGCGTATTGCTTTCGCCTCTCTGCAAGCAAACTCCCAGCGGCGTATTGCTTTGCCTCTCGGTCAATGAAATCTCCAGCGGCGTATTTCATTCGCCTCTCTGCAAGCAAACTCCCAGCGGCGTATTGCTTTGCCTCCGTCGACTGCCAAGTTCCAGCGGCGTATTGCTTTGCCTCTCGGTCAAGGAAATCTCCAGCGGCGTATTGCTTTCGCCTCTCTGCAAGCAAACTCCCAGCGGCGTATTGCTTTGCCTCTCGGTCAAGGAAATCTCCAGCGGCGTATTGCTTTCGCCTCTCTGCAAGCAAACTCCCAGCGGCGTATTGCTTTGCCTCTCGGTCAATGAAATCTCCAGCGGCGTATTGCTTTCGCCTCTCTGCAAGCAAACTCCCAGCGGCGTATTGCTTTGCCTCTCGGTCAATGAAATCTCCAGCGGCGTATTGCTTTCGCCTCTCTGCAAGCAAACTCCCAGCTGCGTATTGCTTTGCCTCCGTCGACTTCCAAGTTCCAGCGGCGTATTGCTTTGCCTCTCGGTCAAGGAAATCTCCAGCGGCGTATTGCTTTCGCCTCTCTGCAAGCAAACTCCCAGCGGCGTATTGCTTTGCCTCTCGGTCAATGAAATCTCCAGCGGCGTATTGCTTTCGCCTCTCTGCAAGCAAACTCCCAGCGGAGTATTGCTTTGCCTCTCGGTCAAGGAAATCTCCAGCGGCGTATTGCTTTCGCCTCTCTGCAAGCAAACTCCCAGCGGCGTATTGATTTCGCCTCTCTGCAAGCAAACTCCCAGCGGCGTATTGATTTGCCTCTCGGTCAAGGAAATCTCCAGCGGCGTATTGTTTTCGCCTCTCTGCAAGCAAACTCCCAGCGGCGTATTGCTTTGCCTCTCGGTCAAGGAAATCTCCAGCGGCGTATTGCTTTCGCCTCTCTGCAAGCAAACTCCCAGCGGCGTATTGCTTTGCCACCGTCGACTTCCAAGTTCCAGCGGCGTATTGCTTTGCCTCTCGGTCAAGGAAATCTCCAGCGGCGTATTGCTTTCGCCTCTCTGCAAGCAAACTCCCAGCGGCGTATTGCTTTGCCTCTCGGTCAATGAAATCTCCAGCGGCGTATTGCTTTCGCCTCTCTGCAAGCAAACTCCCAGCGGCGTATTGCTTTGCCACTCGGTCAAGGAAATCTCCAGCCGCGTATTGCTTTCGCCTCTCTGCAAGCAAACTCCCAGCGGCGTATTGCTTTGCCTCTCGGTCAAGGAAATCTCCAGCGGCGTAATGCTTTCGCCTCTCTGCAAGCAAACTCCCAGCGGCGTATTGCTTTGCCTCTCGGTCATTGAAATCTCCAGCGGCGTATTGCTTTCGCCTCTCTGCAAGCAAACTCCCAGCGGCGTAATGCTTTGCCTCTCGGTCAAGGAAATCTCCAGCGGCGTATTGCTTTCGCCTCTCTGCAAGCAAACTCCCAGCGGCGTATTGCTTTGCCTCCGTCGACTTCCAAGTTCCAGCGGCGTATTGCTTTGCCTCTCGGTCAAGGAAATCTCCAGCGGCGTATTGCTTTCGCCTCTCTGCAAGCAAACTCCCAGCGGCGTATTGCTTTGCCTCTCGGTCAATGAAATCTCCAGCGGCGTATTGTTTTCGCCTCTCTGCAAGCAAACTCCCAGCGGCGTATTGCTTTGCCTCCGTCGACTTCCAAGTTCCAGCGGCGTATTGCTTTGCCTCTCGGTCAAGGAAATCTCCAGCGGCGTATTGCTTTGCCTCTCGGTCAAGGAAATCTCCAGCGGCGTATTGCTTTGCCTCTCGGTCAAGGAAATCTCCAGCGGCGTATTGCTTTCGCCTCTCTGCAAGCAAACTCCCAGCGGCGTATTGCTTTACCTCTCGGTCAATGAAATCTCCAGCGGCGTATTGCTTTCGCCTCTCTGCAAGCAAACTCCCAGCGGCGTAATGCTTTGCCTCTCGGTCAATGAAATCTCCAGCGGCGTATTGCTTTCGCCTCTCTGCAAGCAAACTCCCAGCGGCGTATTGCTTTGCCTCTCGGTCAAGGAAATCTCCAGCGGCGTATTGCTTTCGCCTCTCTGCAAGCAAACTCCCAGCGGCGTATTGCTTTGCCTCTCGGTCAATGAAATCTCCAGCGGCGTATTGCTTTCGCCTCTCTGCAAGCAAACTCCCAGCGGCGTATTGATTTCGCCTCTCTGCAAGCAAACTCCCAGCGGCGTATTGCTTTGCCTCTCGGTCAAGGAAATCTCCAGCGGCGTATTGCTTTCGCCCCTCTGCAAGCAAACTCCCAGCGACGTATTGCTTTGCCTCCGTCGACTTCCAAGTTCCAGCGGCGTATTGTTTTGCCTCTCGGTCAAGGAAATCTCCAGCGGCGTATTGCTTTCGCCTCGCTGCAAGCAAACTCCCAGCGGCGTATTGCTTTGCCTCTCGGTCAAGGAAATCTCCAGCGGCGTATTGCTTTCGCCTCTCTGCAAGCAAACTCCCAGCGGCGTATTGCTTTGCCTCTCGGTCAATGAAATCTCCAGCGGCGTATTGCTTTCGCCTCTCTGCAAGCAAACTCCCAGCGGCGTATTGCTTTGCCACTCGGTCAAGGAAATCTCCAGCGGCGTATTGCTTTCGCCTCTCTGCAAGCAAACTCCCAGCGGCGTATTGCTTTGCCTCTCGGTCAATGAAATCTCCAGCGGCGTATTGCTTTCGCCTCTCTGCAAGCAAACTCCCAGCGGCGTATTTCTTTGCCTCTCGGTCAAGGAAATCTCCAGCGGCGTATTGCTTTCGCCTCTCTGCAAGCAAACTCCCAGCGGCGTATTGCTTTGCCTCTCGGTCAATGAAATCTCCAGCGGCGTATTGCTTTCGCCTCTCTGCAAGCAAACTCCCAGCGGCGTATTGCTTTGCCTCTCGGTCAAGGAAATCTCCAGCGGCGTGTTGCTTTCGCCTCTCTGCAAGCAAACTCCCAGCGGCGTATTGCTTTGCCTCCGTCGACTTCCAAGTTCCAGCGGCGTATTGCTTTGCCTCTCGGTCAAGGAAATCTCCAGCGGCGTATTGCTTTCGCCTCTCTGCAAGCAAACTCCCAGCGGCGTATTGCTTTGCCTCTCGGTCAATGAAATCTCCAGCGGCGTATTGCTTTCGCCTCTCTGCAAGCAAACTCCCAGCGGCGTATTGCTTTGCCTCCGTCGACTTCCAAGTTCCAGCGGCGTATTGCTTTGCCTCTCGGTCAAGGAAATCTCCAGCGGCGTATTGCTTTCGCCTCGCTGCAAGCAAACTCCCAGCGGCGTATTGCTTTGCCTCTCGGTCAAGGAAATCTCCAGCGGCGTATTGCTTTCGCCTCTCTGCAAGCAAACTCCCAGCGGCGTATTGCTTTGCCTCTCGGTCAATGAAATCTCCAGCGGCGTATTTCATTCGCCTCTCTGCAAGCAAACTCCCAGCGGCGTATTGCTTTGCCTCCGTCGACTGCCAAGTTCCAGCGGCGTATTGCTTTGCCTCTCGGTCAAGGAAATCTCCAGCGGCGTATTGCTTTCGCCTCTCTGCAAGCAAACTCCCAGCGGCGTATTGCTTTGCCTCTCGGTCAAGGAAATCTCCAGCGGCGTATTGCTTTCGCCTCTCTGCAAGCAAACTCCCAGCGGCGTATTGCTTTGCCTCTCGGTCAATGAAATCTCCAGCGGCGTATTGCTTTCGCCTCTCTGCAAGCAAACTCCCAGCGGCGTATTGCTTTGCCTCTCGGTCAATGAAATCTCCAGCGGCGTATTGATTTCGCCTCTCTGCAAGCAAACTCCCAGCTGCGTATTGCTTTGCCTCCGTCGACTTCCAAGTTCCAGCGGCGTATTGCTTTGCCTCTCGGTCAAGGAAATCTCCAGCGGCGTATTGCTTTCGCCTCTCTGCAAGCAAACTCCCAGCGGCGTATTGCTTTGCCTCTCGGTCAATGAAATTTCCAGCGGCGTATTGCTTTCGCCTCTCTGCAAGCAAACTCCCAGCGGAGTATTGCTTTGCCTCTCGGTCAAGGAAATCTCCAGCGGCGTATTGCTTTCGCCTCTCTGCAAGCAAACTCCCAGCGGCGTATTGCTTTGCCTCCGTCGACTTCCAAGTTCCAGCGGCGTATTGCTTTGCCTCTCGGTCAAGGAAATCTCCAGCGGCGTATTGTTTTCGCCTCTCTGCAAGCAAACTCCCAGCGGCGTATTGCTTTGCCTCTCGGTCAAGGAAATCTCCAGCGGCGTATTGCTTTCGCCCCTCTGCAAGCAAACTCCCAGCGACGTATTGCTTTGCCTCCGTCGACTTCCAAGTTCCAGCGGCGTATTGTTTTGCCTCTCGGTCAAGGAAATCTCCAGCGGCGTATTGCTTTCGCCTCGCTGCAAGCAAACTCCCAGCGGCGTATTGCTTTGCCTCTCGGTCAAGGAAATCTCCAGCGGCGTATTGCTTTCGCCTCTCTGCAAGCAAACTCCCAGCGGCGTATTGCTTTGCCTCTCGGTCAATGAAATCTCCAGCGGCGTATTGCTTTCGCCTCTCTGCAAGCAAACTCCCAGCGGCGTATTGCTTTGCCACTCGGTCAAGGAAATCTCCAGCGGCGTATTGCTTTCGCCTCTCTGCAAGCAAACTCCCAGCGGCGTATTGCTTTGCCTCTCGGTCAATGAAATCTCCAGCGGCGTAATGCTTTCGCCTCTCTGCAAGCAAACTCCCAGCGGCGTATTGCTTTGCCTCTCGGTCAAGGAAATCTCCAGCGGCGTAATGCTTTCGCCTCTCTGCAAGCAAACTGCCAGCGGCGTATTGCTTTGCCTCTCGGTCATTGAAATCTCCAGCGGCGTATTGCTTTCGCCTCTCTGCAAGCAAACTCCCAGCGGCGTAATGCTTTGCCTCTCGGTCAAGGAAATCTCCAGCGGCGTATTGCTTTCGCCTCTCTGCAAGCAAACTCCCAGCGGCGTATTGCTTTGCCTCCGTCGACTTCCAAGTTCCAGCGGCGTATTGCTTTGCCTCTCGGTCAAGGAAATCTCCAGCGGCGTATTGCTTTCGCCTCTCTGCAAGCAAACTCCCAGCGGCGTATTGCTTTGCCTCTCGGTCAATGAAATCTCCAGCGGCGTATTGTTTTCGCCTCTCTGCAAGCAAACTCCCAGCGGCGTATTGCTTTGCCTCCGTCGACTTCCAAGTTCCAGCGGCGTATTGCTTTGCCTCTCGGTCAAGGAAATCTCCAGCGGCGTATTGCTTTGCCTCTCGGTCAAGGAAATCTCCAGCGGCGTATTGCTTTCGCCTCTCTGCAAGCAAACTCCCAGCGGCGTATTGCTTTACCTCTCGGTCAATGAAATCTCCAGCGGCGTATTGCTTTCGCCTCTCTGCAAGCAAACTCCCAGCGGCGTAATGCTTTGCCTCTCGGTCAATGAAATCTCCAGCGGCGTATTGCTTTCGCCTCTCTGCAAGCAAACTCCCAGCGGCGTATTGCTTTGCCTCTCGGTCAATGAAATCTCCAGCGGCGTATTTCATTCGCCTCTCTGCAAGCAAACTCCCAGCGGCGTATTGCTTTGCCTCCGTCGACTGCCAAGTTCCAGCGGCGTATTGCTTTGCCTCTCGGTCAAGGAAATCTCCAGCGGCGTATTGCTTTCGCCTCTCTGCAAGCAAACTCCCAGCGGCGTATTGCTTTGCCTCTCGGTCAAGGAAATCTCCAGCGGCGTATTGCTTTCGCCTCTCTGCAAGCAAACTCCCAGCGGCGTATTGCTTTGCCTCTCGGTCAATGAAATCTCCAGCGGCGTATTGCTTTCGCCTCTCTGCAAGCAAACTCCCAGCGGCGTATTGCTTTGCCTCTCGGTCAATGAAATCTCCAGCGGCGTATTGCTTTCGCCTCTCTGCAAGCAAACTCCCAGCTGCGTATTGCTTTGCCTCCGTCGACTTCCAAGTTCCAGCGGCGTATTGCTTTGCCTCTCGGTCAAGGAAATCTCCAGCGGCGTATTGCTTTCGCCTCTCTGCAAGCAAACTCCCAGCGGCGTATTGCTTTGCCTCTCGGTCAATGAAATCTCCAGCGGCGTATTGCTTTCGCCTCTCTGCAAGCAAACTCCCAGCGGAGTATTGCTTTGCCTCTCGGTCAAGGAAATCTCCAGCGGCGTATTGCTTTCGCCTCTCTGCAAGCAAACTCCCAGCGGCGTATTGATTTCGCCTCTCTGCAAGCAAACTCCCAGCGGCGTATTGCTTTGCCTCTCGGTCAAGGAAATCTCCAGCGGCGTATTGTTTTCGCCTCTCTGCAAGCAAACTCCCAGCGGCGTATTGCTTTGCCTCTCGGTCAAGGAAATCTCCAGCGGCGTATTGCTTTCGCCTCTCTGCAAGCAAACTCCCAGCGGCGTATTGCTTTGCCACCGTCGACTTCCAAGTTCCAGCGGCGTATTGCTTTGCCTCTCGGTCAAGGAAATCTCCAGCGGCGTATTGCTTTCGCCTCTCTGCAAGCAAACTCCCAGCGGCGTATTGCTTTGCCTCTCGGTCAATGAAATCTCCAGCGGCGTATTGCTTTCGCCTCTCTGCAAGCAAACTCCCAGCGGCGTATTGCTTTGCCACTCGGTCAAGGAAATCTCCAGCGGCGTATTGCTTTCGCCTCTCTGCAAGCAAACTCCCAGCGGCGTATTGCTTTGCCTCTCGGTCAATGAAATCTCCAGCGGCGTAATGCTTTCGCCTCTCTGCAAGCAAACTCCCAGCGGCGTATTGCTTTGCCTCTCGGTCAAGGAAATCTCCAGCGGCGTAATGCTTTCGCCTCTCTGCAAGCAAACTCCCAGCGGCGTATTGCTTTGCCTCTCGGTCATTGAAATCTCCAGCGGCGTATTGCTTTCGCCTCTCTGCAAGCAAACTCCCAGCGGCGTATTGCTTTGCCTCCGTCGACTTCCAAGTTCCAGCGGCGTATTGCTTTGCCTCTCGGTCAAGGAAATCTCCAGCGGCGTATTGCTTTCGCCTCTCTGCAAGCAAACTCCCAGCGGCATATTGCTTTGCCTCTCGGTCAATGAAATCTCCAGCGGCGTATTGCTTTCGCCTCTCTGCAAGCAAACTCCCAGCGGCGTATTGCTTTGCCTCCGTCGACTTCCAAGTTCCAGCGGCGTATTGTTTTGCCTCTCGGTCAAGGAAATCTCCAGCGGCGTATTGCTTTCGCCTCGCTGCAAGCAAACTCCCAGCGGCGTATTGCTTTGCCTCTCGGTCAAGGAAATCTCCAGCGGCGTATTGCTTTCGCCTCTCTGCAAGCAAACTCCCAGCGGCGTATTGCTTTGCCTCTCGGTCAATGAAATCTCCAGCGGCGTATTGCTTTCGCCTCTCTGCAAGCAAACTCCCAGCGGCGTATTGCTTTGCCTCCGTCGACTTCCAAGTTCCAGCGGCGTATTGCTTTGCCTCTCGGTCAAGGAAATCTCCAGCGGCGTATTGCTTTCGCCTCTCTGCAAGCAAACTCCCAGCGGCGTATTGCTTTGCCTCTCGGTCAATGAAATCTCCAGCGGCGTATTGCTTTCGCCTCTCTGCAAGCAAACTCCCAGCGGCGTATTGCTTTGCCTCTCGGTCAAGGAAATCTCCAGCGGCGTATTGCTTTCGCCTCTCTGCAAGCAAACTCCCAGCTGCGTATTGCTTTGCCTCCGTCGACTTCCAAGTTCCAGCGGCGTATTATTTTGCCTCTCGGTCAAGAAAATCTCCAGCGGCGTATTGTTTTCGCCTCTCTGCAAGCAAACTCCCAGCGGCGTATTGCTTTGCCTCTCGGTCAATGAAATCTCCAGCGGCGTATGGCTTTCGCCTCTCTGCAAGCAAACTCCCAGCGGCGTATTGCTTTGCCTCTCGGTCAAGGAAATCTCCAGCGGCGTATTGCTTTCGCCTCTCTGCAAGCAAACTCCCAGCGGCGTATTGCTTTGCCTCCGTCGACTTCCAAGTTCCAGCGGCGTATTGCTTTGCCTCTCGGTCAAGGAAATCTCCAGCGGCCAATTGCTTTCGCCTCTCTGCAAGCAAACTCCCAGCGGCGTATTGCTTTGCCTCTCGGTCAAGGAAATCTCCAGCGGCGTATTGCTTTCGCCTCTCTGCAAGCAAACTCCCAGCGGCGTATTGCTTTGCCTCTCGGTCAATGAAATCTCCAGCGGCGTATTGCTTTCGCCTCTCTGCATGCAAACTCCCAGCGGCGTATTGCTTTGCCTCTCGGTCAAGGAAATCTCCAGCGGCGTATTGCTTTCGCCTCTCTGCAAGCAAACTCCCAGCGGCGTAATGCTTTGCCTCCGTCGACTTCCAAGTTCCAGCGGCGTATTGCTTTTCCTCTCGGTCAAGGAAATCTTCAGCGGCGTATTGCTTTCGCCTCGCTGCAAGCAAACTCCCAGCGGCGTATTGCTTTGCCTCTCGGTCAAGGAAATCTCCAGCGGCGTATTGCTTTCGCCTCTCTGCAAGCAAAGTCCCAGCGGCGTATTGCTTTGCCTCTCGGTCAATGAAATCTCCAGCGGCGTAATGCTTTCGCCTCTCTGCAAGCAAACTCCCAGCGGCGTATTGCTTTGCCTCTCGGTCAAGGAAATCTCCAGCGGCGTATTGCTTTCGCCTCTCTGCAAGCAAACTCCCAGCGGCGTATTGCTTTGCCTCCGTCGACTTCCAAGTTCCAGCGGCGTATTGCTTTGCCTCTCGGTCAAGGAAATCTCCAGCGGCGTATTGCTTTCGCCTCTCTGCAAGCAAACTCCCAGCGGCGTAATGCTTTGCCTCCGTCGACTTCCAAGTTCCAGCGGCGTATTGCTTTGCCTCTCGGTCAAGGAAATCTCCAGCGGCGTATTGCTTTTGCCTCTCTGCAAGCAAACTCCCAGCGGCGTATTGCTTTGCCTCCGTCGACTTCCAAGTTCCAGCGGCGTATTGCTTTGCCTCTCGGTCAAGGAAATCTCCAGCGGCGTATTGCTTTCGCCTCTCTGCAAGCAAACTCCCAGCGGCGTATTGCTTTGCCTCTCGGTCAAGGAAATCTCCAGCGGCGTATTGCTTTCGCCTCTCTGCAAGCAAACTCCCAGCGGCGTATTGCTTTGCCTCTCGGTCAATGAAATCTCCAGCGGCGTATAGCTTTCGCCTCTCTGCAAGCAAACTCCCAGCGGCGTATTGCTTTGCCTCTCGGTCAATGAAATCTCCAGCGGCGTATTGCTTTCGCCTCTCTGCAAGCAAACTCCCAGCGGCGTATTGCTTTGCCTCTCGGTCAAGGAAATCTCCAGCGGCGTATTGCTTTCGCCCCTCTGCAAGCAAACTCCCAGCGACGTATTGCTTTGCCTCCGTCGACTTCCAAGTTCCAGCGGCGTATTGTTTTGCCTCTCGGTCAAGGAAATCTCCAGCGGCGTATTGCTTTCGCCTCGCTGCAGGCAAACTCCCAGCGGCGTATTGCTTTGCCTCTCGGTCAAGGAAATCTCCAGCGGCGTATTGCTTTCGCCTCTCTGCAAGCAAACTCCCAGCGGCGTATTGCTTTGCCTCTCGGTCAATGAAATCTCCAGCGGCGTATTGCTTTCGCCTCTCTGCAAGCAAACTCCCAGCGGCGTATTGTTTTGCCTCTCGGTCAATGAAATCTCCAGCGGTGTATTGCTTTCGCCTCTCTGCAAGCAAACTCCCAGCGGCGTATTGCTTTCGCCTCTCTGCAAGCAAACTCCCAGCGGCGTATTGCTTTGCCTCTCGGTCAAGGAAATCTCCAGCGGCGTATTGCTTTCGCCCCTCTGCAAGCAAACTCCCAGCGACGTATTGCTTTGCCTCCGTCGACTTCCAAGTTCCAGCGGCGTATTGTTTTGCCTCTCGGTCAAGGAAATCTCCAGCGGCGTATTGCTTTCGCCTCGCTGCAAGCAAACTCCCAGCGGCGTATTGCTTTGCCTCTCGGTCAAGGAAATCTCCAGCGGCGTATTGCTTTCGCCTCTCTGCAAGCAAACTCCCAGCGGCGTATTGCTTTGCCTCTCGGTCAATGAAATCTCCAGCGGCGTATTGCTTTCGCCTCTCTGCAAGCAAACTCCCAGCGGCGTATTGCTTTGCCACTCGGTCAAGGAAATCTCCAGCGGCGTATTGCTTTCGCCTCTCTGCAAGCAAACTCCCAGCGGCGTATTGCTTTGCCTCTCGGTCAATGAAATCTCCAGCGGCGTAATGCTTTCGCCTCTCTGCAAGCAAACTCCCAGCGGCGTATTGCTTTGCCTCTCGGTCAAGGAAATCTCCAGCGGCGTAATGCTTTCGCCTCTCTGCAAGCAAACTCCCAGCGGCGTATTGCTTTGCCTCTCGGTCATTGAAATCTCCAGCGGCGTATTGCTTTCGCCTCTCTGCAAGCAAACTCCCAGCGGCGTAATGCTTTGCCTCTCGGTCAAGGAAATCTCCAGCGGCGTATTGCTTTCGCCTCTCTGCAAGCAAACTCCCAGCGGCGTATTGCTTTGCCTCCGTCGACTTCCAAGTTCCAGCGGCGTATTGCTTTGCCTCTCGGTCAAGGAAATCTCCAGCGGCGTATTGCTTTCGCCTCTCTGCAAGCAAACTCCCAGCGGCGTATTGCTTTGCCTCTCGGTCAATGAAATCTCCAGCGGCGTATTGTTTTCGCCTCTCTGCAAGCAAACTCCCAGCGGCGTATTGCTTTGCCTCCGTCGACTTCCAAGTTCCAGCGGCGTATTGCTTTGCCTCTCGGTCAAGGAAATCTCCAGCGGCGTATTGCTTTGCCTCTCGGTCAAGGAAATCTCCAGCGGCGTATTGCTTTCGCCTCTCTGCAAGCAAACTCCCAGCGGCGTATTGCTTTACCTCTCGGTCAATGAAATCTCCAGCGGCGTATTGCTTTCGCCTCTCTGCAAGCAAACTCCCAGCGGCGTAATGCTTTGCCTCTCGGTCAATGAAATCTCCAGCGGCGTATTGCTTTCGCCTCTCTGCAAGCAAACTCCCAGCGGCGTATTGCTTTGCCTCTCGGTCAATGAAATCTCCAGCGGCGTATTTCATTCGCCTCTCTGCAAGCAAACTCCCAGCGGCGTATTGCTTTGCCTCCGTCGACTGCCAAGTTCCAGCGGCGTATTGCTTTGCCTCTCGGTCAAGGAAATCTCCAGCGGCGTATTGCTTTCGCCTCTCTGCAAGCAAACTCCCAGCGGCGTATTGCTTTGCCTCTCGGTCAAGGAAATCTCCAGCGGCGTATTGCTTTCGCCTCTCTGCAAGCAAACTCCCAGCGGCGTATTGCTTTGCCTCTCGGTCAATGAAATCTCCAGCGGCGTATTGCTTTCGCCTCTCTGCAAGCAAACTCCCAGCGGCGTATTGCTTTGCCTCTCGGTCAATGAAATCTCCAGCGGCGTATTGCTTTCGCCTCTCTGCAAGCAAACTCCCAGCTGCGTATTGCTTTGCCTCCGTCGACTTCCAAGTTCCAGCGGCGTATTGCTTTGCCTCTCGGTCAAGGAAATCTCCAGCGGCGTATTGCTTTCGCCTCTCTGCAAGCAAACTCCCAGCGGCGTATTGCTTTGCCTCTCGGTCAATGAAATCTCCAGCGGCGTATTGCTTTCGCCTCTCTGCAAGCAAACTCCCAGCGGAGTATTGCTTTGCCTCTCGGTCAAGGAAATCTCCAGCGGCGTATTGCTTTCGCCTCTCTGCAAGCAAACTCCCAGCGGCGTATTGATTTCGCCTCTCTGCAAGCAAACTCCCAGCGGCGTATTGCTTTGCCTCTCGGTCAAGGAAATCTCCAGCGGCGTATTGTTTTCGCCTCTCTGCAAGCAAACTCCCAGCGGCGTATTGCTTTGCCTCTCGGTCAAGGAAATCTCCAGCGGCGTATTGCTTTCGCCTCTCTGCAAGCAAACTCCCAGCGGCGTATTGCTTTGCCACCGTCGACTTCCAAGTTCCAGCGGCGTATTGCTTTGCCTCTCGGTCAAGGAAATCTCCAGCGGCGTATTGCTTTCGCCTCTCTGCAAGCAAACTCCCAGCGGCGTATTGCTTTGCCTCTCGGTCAATGAAATCTCCAGCGGCGTATTGCTTTCGCCTCTCTGCAAGCAAACTCCCAGCGGCGTATTGCTTTGCCTCCGTCGACTTCCAAGTTCCAGCGGCGTATTGCTTTGCCTCTCGGTCAAGGAAATCTCCAGCGGCGTATTGCTTTGCCTCTCGGTCAAGGAAATCTCCAGCGGCGTATTGCTTTCGCCTCTCTGCAAGCAAACTACCAGCGGCGTATTGCTTTGCCTCTCGGTCAAGGAAATCTCCAGCGGCGTATTGCTTTCGCCTCTCTGCAAGCAAACTCCCAGCGGCGTATTGCTTTGCCTCTCGGTCAATGAAATCTCCAGCGGCGTATTGCTTTCGCCTCTCTGCAAGCAAACTCCCAGCGGCGTATTGCTTTGCCACTCGGTCAAGGAAATCTCCAGCGGCGTATTGCTTTCGCCTCTCTGCAAGCAAACTCCCAGCGGCGTATTGCTTTGCCTCTCGGTCAATGAAATCTCCAGCGGCGTAATGCTTTCGCCTCTCTGCAAGCAAACTCCCAGCGGCGTATTGCTTTGCCTCTCGGTCAAGGAAATCTCCAGCGGCGTAATGCTTTCGCCTCTCTGCAAGCAAACTCCCAGCGGCGTATTGCTTTGCCTCTCGGTCATTGAAATCTCCAGCGGCGTATTGCTTTCGCCTCTCTGCAAGCAAACTCCCAGCGGCGTAATGCTTTGCCTCTCGGTCAAGGAAATCTCCAGCGGCGTATTGCTTTCGCCTCTCTGCAAGCAAACTCCCAGCGGCGTATTGCTTTGCCTCCGTCGACTTCCAAGTTCCAGCGGCGTATTGCTTTGCCTCTCGGTCAAGGAAATCTCCAGCGGCGTATTGCTTTCGCCTCTCTGCAAGCAAACTCCCAGCGGCGTATTGCTTTGCCTCTCGGTCAATGAAATCTCCAGCGGCGTATTGTTTTCGCCTCTCTGCAAGCAAACTCCCAGCGGCGTATTGCTTTGCCTCCGTCGACTTCCAAGTTCCAGCGGCGTATTGCTTTGCCTCTCGGTCAAGGAAATCTCCAGCGGCGTATTGCTTTGCCTCTCGGTCAAGGAAATCTCCAGCGGCGTATTGCTTTGCCTCTCGGTCAAGGAAATCTCCAGCGGCGTATTGCTTTCGCCTCTCTGCAAGCAAACTCCCAGCGGCGTATTGCTTTACCTCTCGGTCAATGAAATCTCCAGCGGCGTATTGCTTTCGCCTCTCTGCAAGCAAACTCCCAGCGGCGTAATGCTTTGCCTCTCGGTCAATGAAATCTCCAGCGGCGTATTGCTTTCGCCTCTCTGCAAGCAAACTCCCAGCGGCGTATTGCTTTGCCTCTCGGTCAAGGAAATCTCCAGCGGCGTATTGCTTTCGCCTCTCTGCAAGCAAACTCCCAGCGGCGTATTGCTTTGCCTCTCGGTCAATGAAATCTCCAGCGGCGTATTGCTTTCGCCTCTCTGCAAGCAAACTCCCAGCGGCGTATTGATTTCGCCTCTCTGCAAGCAAACTCCCAGCGGCGTATTGCTTTGCCTCTCGGTCAAGGAAATCTCCAGCGGCGTATTGCTTTCGCCCCTCTGCAAGCAAACTCCCAGCGACGTATTGCTTTGCCTCCGTCGACTTCCAAGTTCCAGCGGCGTATTGTTTTGCCTCTCGGTCAAGGAAATCTCCAGCGGCGTATTGCTTTCGCCTCGCTGCAAGCAAACTCCCAGCGGCGTATTGCTTTGCCTCTCGGTCAAGGAAATCTCCAGCGGCGTATTGCTTTCGCCTCTCTGCAAGCAAACTCCCAGCGGCGTATTGCTTTGCCTCTCGGTCAATGAAATCTCCAGCGGCGTATTGCTTTCGCCTCTCTGCAAGCAAACTCCCAGCGGCGTATTGCTTTGCCACTCGGTCAAGGAAATCTCCAGCGGCGTATTGCTTTCGCCTCTCTGCAAGCAAACTCCCAGCGGCGTATTGCTTTGCCTCTCGGTCAATGAAATCTCCAGCGGCGTATTGCTTTCGCCTCTCTGCAAGCAAACTCCCAGCGGCGTATTTCTTTGCCTCTCGGTCAAGGAAATCTCCAGCGGCGTATTGCTTTCGCCTCTCTGCAAGCAAACTCCCAGCGGCGTATTGCTTTGCCTCTCGGTCAATGAAATCTCCAGCGGCGTATTGCTTTCGCCTCTCTGCAAGCAAACTCCCAGCGGCGTATTGCTTTGCCTCTCGGTCAAGGAAATCTCCAGCGGCGTGTTGCTTTCGCCTCTCTGCAAGCAAACTCCCAGCGGCGTATTGCTTTGCCTCCGTCGACTTCCAAGTTCCAGCGGCGTATTGCTTTGCCTCTCGGTCAAGGAAATCTCCAGCGGCGTATTGCTTTCGCCTCTCTGCAAGCAAACTCCCAGCGGCGTATTGCTTTGCCTCTCGGTCAATGAAATCTCCAGCGGCGTATTGCTTTCGCCTCTCTGCAAGCAAACTCCCAGCGGCGTATTGCTTTGCCTCCGTCGACTTCCAAGTTCCAGCGGCGTATTGCTTTGCCTCTCGGTCAAGGAAATCTCCAGCGGCGTATTGCTTTCGCCTCGCTGCAAGCAAACTCCCAGCGGCGTATTGCTTTGCCTCTCGGTCAAGGAAATCTCCAGCGGCGTATTGCTTTCGCCTCTCTGCAAGCAAACTCCCAGCGGCGTATTGCTTTGCCTCTCGGTCAATGAAATCTCCAGCGGCGTATTTCATTCGCCTCTCTGCAAGCAAACTCCCAGCGGCGTATTGCTTTGCCTCCGTCGACTGCCAAGTTCCAGCGGCGTATTGCTTTGCCTCTCGGTCAAGGAAATCTCCAGCGGCGTATTGCTTTCGCCTCTCTGCAAGCAAACTCCCAGCGGCGTATTGCTTTGCCTCTCGGTCAAGGAAATCTCCAGCGGCGTATTGCTTTCGCCTCTCTGCAAGCAAACTCCCAGCGGCGTATTGCTTTGCCTCTCGGTCAATGAAATCTCCAGCGGCGTATTGCTTTCGCCTCTCTGCAAGCAAACTCCCAGCGGCGTATTGCTTTGCCTCTCGGTCAATGAAATCTCCAGCGGCGTATTGATTTCGCCTCTCTGCAAGCAAACTCCCAGCTGCGTATTGCTTTGCCTCCGTCGACTTCCAAGTTCCAGCGGCGTATTGCTTTGCCTCTCGGTCAAGGAAATCTCCAGCGGCGTATTGCTTTCGCCTCTCTGCAAGCAAACTCCCAGCGGCGTATTGCTTTGCCTCTCGGTCAATGAAATTTCCAGCGGCGTATTGCTTTCGCCTCTCTGCAAGCAAACTCCCAGCGGAGTATTGCTTTGCCTCTCGGTCAAGGAAATCTCCAGCGGCGTATTGCTTTCGCCTCTCTGCAAGCAAACTCCCAGCGGCGTATTGCTTTGCCTCCGTCGACTTCCAAGTTCCAGCGGCGTATTGCTTTGCCTCTCGGTCAAGGAAATCTCCAGCGGCGTATTGTTTTCGCCTCTCTGCAAGCAAACTCCCAGCGGCGTATTGCTTTGCCTCTCGGTCAAGGAAATCTCCAGCGGCGTATTGCTTTCGCCTCTCTGCAAGCAAACTCCCAGCGGCGTATTGCTTTGCCACCGTCGACTTCCAAGTTCCAGCGGCGTATTGCTTTGCCTCTCGGTCAAGGAAATCTCCAGCGGCGTATTGCTTTCGCCTCTCTGCAAGCAAACTCCCAGCGGCGTATTGCTTTGCCTCTCGGTCAATGAAATCTCCAGCGGCGTATTGCTTTCGCCTCTCTGCAAGCAAACTCCCAGCGGCGTATTGCTTTGCCACTCGGTCTAGGAAATCTCCAGCGGCGTATTGCTTTCGCCTCTCTGCAAGCAAACTCCCAGCGGCGTATTGCTTTGCCTCTCGGTCAAGGAAATCTCCAGCGGCGTATTGCTTTCGCCTCTCTGCAAGCAAACTCCCAGCGGCGTATTGCTTTGCCTCTCGGTCAATGAAATTTCCAGCGGCGTATTGCTTTCGCCTCTCTGCAAGCAAACTCCCAGCGGAGTATTGCTTTGCCTCTCGGTCAAGGAAATCTCCAGCGGCGTATTGCTTTCGCCTCTCTGCAAGCAAACTCCCAGCGGCGTATTGCTTTGCCTCCGTCGACTTCCAAGTTCCAGCGGCGTATTGCTTTGCCTCTCGGTCAAGGAAATCTCCAGCGGCGTATTGTTTTCGCCTCTCTGCAAGCAAACTCCCAGCGGCGTATTGCTTTGCCTCTCGGTCAAGGAAATCTCCAGCGGCGTATTGCTTTCGCCTCTCTGCAAGCAAACTCCCAGCGGCGTATTGCTTTGCCACCGTCGACTTCCAAGTTCCAGCGGCGTATTGCTTTGCCTCTCGGTCAAGGAAATCTCCAGCGGCGTATTGCTTTCGCCTCTCTGCAAGCAAACTCCCAGCGGCGTATTGCTTTGCCTCTCGGTCAATGAAATCTCCAGCGGCGTATTGCTTTCGCCTCTCTGCAAGCAAACTCCCAGCGGCGTATTGCTTTGCCACTCGGTCTAGGAAATCTCCAGCGGCGTATTGCTTTCGCCTCTCTGCAAGCAAACTCCCAGCGGCGTATTGCTTTGCCTCTCGGTCAATGAAATCTCCAGCGGCGTATTGCTTTCGCCTCTCTGCAAGCAAACTCCCAGCGGCGTATTGCTTTGCCTCTCGGTCAAGGAAATCTCCAGCGGCGTATTGCTTTCGCCTCTCTGCAAGCAAACTCCCAGCGGCGTATTGCTTTGCCTCTCGGTCAATGAAATCTCCAGCGGCGTATTGCTTTCGCCTCTCTGCAAGCAAACTCCCAGCGGCGTATTGCTTTGCCACTCGGTCAAGGAAATCTCCAGCGGCGTATTGCTTTCGCCTCTCTGCAAGCAAACTCCCAGCGGCGTATTGCTTTGCCTCCGTCGACTTCCAAGTTCCAGCGGCGTATTGCTTTGCCTCTCGGTCAAGGAAATCTCCAGCGGCGTATTGCTTTCGCCTCTCTGCAAGCAAACTCCCAGCGGCGTATTGCTTTGCCTCTCGGTCAATGAAATCTCCAGCGGCGTATTGCTTTCGCCTCTCTGCAAGCAAACTCCCAGCGGCGTATTGCTTTGCCTCCGTCGACTTCCAAGTTCCAGCGGCGTATTGCTTTGCCTCTCGGTCAAGGAAATCTCCAGCGGCGTATTGCTTTCGCCTCGCTGCAAGCAAACTCCCAGCGGCGTATTGCTTTGCCTCTCGGTCAAGGAAATCTCCAGCGGCGTATTGCTTTCGCCTCTCTGCAAGCAAACTCCCAGCGGCGTATTGCTTTGCCTCTCGGTCAAGGAAATCTCCAGCGGCGTATTGCTTTCGCCTCTCTGCAAGCAAACTCCCAGCGGCGTATTGCTTTGCCTCCGTCGACTTCCAAGTTCCAGCGGCGTATTGCTTTGCCTCTCGGTCAA
Source organism: Nomada flava (assembly GCA_951802745.1). Classification (NCBI taxonomy): domain Eukaryota; kingdom Metazoa; phylum Arthropoda; class Insecta; order Hymenoptera; family Apidae; genus Nomada; species Nomada flava. The sequence goes on from CATOQN010000045.1 coordinate 3,660,043, forward strand.
GGAAATCTCCAGCGGCGTATTGCTTTCGCCTCGCTGCAAGCAAACTCCCAGCGGCGTATTGCTTTGCCTCTCGGTCAAGGAAATCTCCAGCGGCGTATTGCTTTCGCCTCTCTGCAAGCAAACTCCCAGCGGCGTATTGCTTTGCCTCTCGGTCAAGGAAATCTCCAGCGGCGTATTGCTTTGCCTCTCGGTCAAGGAAATCTCCAGCGGCGTATTGCTTTCGCCTCTCTGCAAGCAAACTCCCAGCGGCGTATTGCTTTGCCTCTCGGTCAATGAAATCTCCAGCGGCGTATTGCTTTCGCCTCTCTGCAAGCAAACTCCCAGCGGCGTATTGCTTTGCCACTCGGTCAAGGAAATCTCCAGCGGCGTATTGCTTTCGCCTCTCTGCAAGCAAACTCCCAGCGGCGTATTGCTTTGCCTCCGTCGACTTCCAAGTTCCAGCGGCGTATTGCTTTGCCTCCGTCGACTTCCAAGTTCCAGCGGCGTATTGCTTTGCCTCTCGGTCAAGGAAATCTCCAGCGGCGTATTGCTTTCGCCTCTCTGCAAGCAAACTCCCAGCGGCGTATTGCTTTGCCTCTCGGTCAATGAAATCTCCAGCGGCGTATTGCTTTCGCCTCTCTGCAAGCAAACTCCCAGCGGCGTATTGCTTTGCCTCCGTCGACTTCCAAGTTCCAGCGGCGTATTGCTTTGCCTCTCGGTCAAGGAAATCTCCAGCGGCGTATTGCTTTCGCCTCGCTGCAAGCAAACTCCCAGCGGCGTATTGCTTTGCCTCTCGGTCAAGGAAATCTCCAGCGGCGTATTGCTTTCGCCTCTCTGCAAGCAAACTCCCAGCGGCGTATTGCTTTGCCTCTCGGTCAAGGAAATCTCCAGCGGCGTATTGCTTTCGCCTCTCTGCAAGCAAACTCCCAGCGGCGTATTGCTTTGCCTCTCGGTCAATGAAATCTCCAGCGGCGTATTTCATTCGCCTCTCTGCAAGCAAACTCCCAGCGGCGTATTGCTTTGCCTCCGTCGACTGCCAAGTTCCAGCGGCGTATTGCTTTGCCTCTCGGTCAAGGAAATCTCCAGCGGCGTATTGCTTTCGCCTCTCTGCAAGCAAACTCCCAGCGGCGTATTGCTTTGCCTCTCGGTCAAGGAAATCTCCAGCGGCGTATTGCTTTCGCCTCTCTGCAAGCAAACTCCCAGCGGCGTATTGCTTTGCCTCTCGGTCAATGAAATCTCCAGCGGCGTATTGCTTTCGCCTCTCTGCAAGCAAACTCCCAGCGGCGTATTGCTTTGCCTCTCGGTCAATGAAATCTCCAGCGGCGTATTGCTTTCGCCTCTCTGCAAGCAAACTCCCAGCTGCGTATTGCTTTGCCTCCGTCGACTTCCAAGTTCCAGCGGCGTATTGCTTTGCCTCTCGGTCAAGGAAATCTCCAGCGGCGTATTGCTTTCGCCTCTCTGCAAGCAAACTCCCAGCGGCGTATTGCTTTGCCTCTCGGTCAATGAAATTTCCAGCGGCGTATTGCTTTCGCCTCTCTGCAAGCAAACTCCCAGCGGAGTATTGCTTTGCCTCTCGGTCAAGGAAATCTCCAGCGGCGTATTGCTTTCGCCTCTCTGCAAGCAAACTCCCAGCGGCGTATTGCTTTGCCTCCGTCGACTTCCAAGTTCCAGCGGCGTATTGCTTTGCCTCTCGGTCAAGGAAATCTCCAGCGGCGTATTGTTTTCGCCTCTCTGCAAGCAAACTCCCAGCGGCGTATTGCTTTGCCTCTCGGTCAAGGAAATCTCCAGCGGCGTATTGCTTTCGCCTCTCTGCAAGCAAACTCCCAGCGGCGTATTGCTTTGCCACCGTCGACTTCCAAGTTCCAGCGGCGTATTGCTTTGCCTCTCGGTCAAGGAAATCTCCAGCGGCGTATTGCTTTCGCCTCTCTGCAAGCAAACTCCCAGCGGCGTATTGCTTTGCCTCTCGGTCAATGAAATCTCCAGCGGCGTATTGCTTTCGCCTCTCTGCAAGCAAACTCCCAGCGGCGTATTGCTTTGCCACTCGGTCTAGGAAATCTCCAGCGGCGTATTGCTTTCGCCTCTCTGCAAGCAAACTCCCAGCGGCGTATTGCTTTGCCTCTCGGTCAATGAAATCTCCAGCGGCGTATTGCTTTCGCCTCTCTGCAAGCAAACTCCCAGCGGCGTATTGCTTTGCCTCTCGGTCAAGGAAATCTCCAGCGGCGTATTGCTTTCGCCTCTCTGCAAGCAAACTCCCAGCGGCGTATTGCTTTGCCTCTCGGTCAATGAAATCTCCAGCGGCGTATTGCTTTCGCCTCTCTGCAAGCAAACTCCCAGCGGCGTATTGCTTTGCCACTCGGTCAAGGAAATCTCCAGCGGCGTATTGCTTTCGCCTCTCTGCAAGCAAACTCCCAGCGGCGTATTGCTTTGCCTCCGTCGACTTCCAAGTTCCAGCGGCGTATTGCTTTGCCTCTCGGTCAAGGAAATCTCCAGCGGCGTATTGCTTTCGCCTCTCTGCAAGCAAACTCCCAGCGGCGTATTGCTTTGCCTCCGTCGACTTCCAAGTTCCAGCGGCGTATTGCTTTGCCTCTCGGTCAAGGAAATCTCCAGCGGCGTATTGCTTTCGCCTCGCTGCAAGCAAACTCCCAGCGGCGTATTGCTTTGCCTCTCGGTCAAGGAAATCTCCAGCGGCGTATTGCTTTCGCCTCTCTGCAAGCAAACTCCCAGCGGCGTATTGCTTTGCCTCTCGGTCAATGAAATCTCCAGCGGCGTATTTCATTCGCCTCTCTGCAAGCAAACTCCCAGCGGCGTATTGCTTTGCCTCCGTCGACTGCCAAGTTCCAGCGGCGTATTGCTTTGCCTCTCGGTCAAGGAAATCTCCAGCGGCGTATTGCTTTCGCCTCTCTGCAAGCAAACTCCCAGCGGCGTATTGCTTTGCCTCTCGGTCAAGGAAATCTCCAGCGGCGTATTGCTTTCGCCTCTCTGCAAGCAAACTCCCAGCGGCGTATTGCTTTGCCTCTCGGTCAATGAAATCTCCAGCGGCGTATTGCTTTCGCCTCTCTGCAAGCAAACTCCCAGCGACGTATTGCTTTGCCTCCGTCGACTTCCAAGTTCCAGCGGCGTATTGTTTTGCCTCTCGGTCAAGGAAATCTCCAGCGGCGTATTGCTTTCGCCTCGCTGCAAGCAAACTCCCAGCGGCGTATTGCTTTGCCTCTCGGTCAAGGAAATCTCCAGCGGCGTATTGCTTTCGCCTCTCTGCAAGCAAACTCCCAGCGGCGTATTGCTTTGCCTCTCGGTCAATGAAATCTCCAGCGGCGTATTGCTTTCGCCTCTCTGCAAGCAAACTCCCAGCGGCGTATTGCTTTGCCACTCGGTCAAGGAAATCTCCAGCGGCGTATTGCTTTCGCCTCTCTGCAAGCAAACTCCCAGCGGCGTATTGCTTTGCCTCTCGGTCAATGAAATCTCCAGCGGCGTATTGCTTTCGCCTCTCTGCAAGCAAACTCCCAGCGGCGTATTTCTTTGCCTCTCGGTCAAGGAAATCTCCAGCGGCGTATTGCTTTCGCCTCTCTGCAAGCAAACTCCCAGCGGCGTATTGCTTTGCCTCTCGGTCAAGGAAATCTCCAGCGGCGTGTTGCTTTCGCCTCTCTGCAAGCAAACTCCCAGCGGCGTATTGCTTTGCCTCCGTCGACTTCCAAGTTCCAGCGGCGTATTGCTTTGCCTCTCGGTCAAGGAAATCTCCAGCGGCGTATTGCTTTCGCCTCTCTGCAAGCAAACTCCCAGCGGCGTATTGCTTTGCCTCTCGGTCAATGAAATCTCCAGCGGCGTATTGCTTTCGCCTCTCTGCAAGCAAACTCCCAGCGGCGTATTGCTTTGCCTCCGTCGACTTCCAAGTTCCAGCGGCGTATTGCTTTGCCTCTCGGTCAAGGAAATCTCCAGCGGCGTATTGCTTTCGCCTCGCTGCAAGCAAACTCCCAGCGGCGTATTGCTTTGCCTCTCGGTCAATGAAATCTCCAGCGGCGTATTTCATTCGCCTCTCTGCAAGCAAACTCCCAGCGGCGTATTGCTTTGCCTCCGTCGACTGCCAAGTTCCAGCGGCGTATTGCTTTGCCTCTCGGTCAAGGAAATCTCCAGCGGCGTATTGCTTTCGCCTCTCTGCAAGCAAACTCCCAGCGGCGTATTGCTTTGCCTCTCGGTCAAGGAAATCTCCAGCGGCGTATTGCTTTCGCCTCTCTGCAAGCAAACTCCCAGCGGCGTATTGCTTTGCCTCTCGGTCAATGAAATCTCCAGCGGCGTATTGCTTTCGCCTCTCTGCAAGCAAACTCCCAGCGGCGTATTGCTTTGCCTCTCGGTCAATGAAATCTCCAGCGGCGTATTGCTTTCGCCTCTCTGCAAGCAAACTCCCAGCTGCGTATTGCTTTGCCTCCGTCGACTTCCAAGTTCCAGCGGCGTATTGCTTTGCCTCTCGGTCAAGGAAATCTCCAGCGGCGTATTGCTTTCGCCTCTCTGCAAGCAAACTCCCAGCGGCGTATTGCTTTGCCTCCGTCGACTTCCAAGTTCCAGCGGCGTATTGCTTTGCCTCTCGGTCAAGGAAATCTCCAGCGGCGTATTGCTTTCGCCTCTCTGCAAGCAAACTCCCAGCGGCGTATTGCTTTGCCACCGTCGACTTCCAAGTTCCAGCGGCGTATTGCTTTGCCTCTCGGTCAAGGAAATCTCCAGCGGCGTATTGCTTTCGCCTCTCTGCAAGCAAACTCCCAGCGGCGTATTGCTTTGCCTCTCGGTCAATGAAATCTCCAGCGGCGTATTGCTTTCGCCTCTCTGCAAGCAAACTCCCAGCGGCGTATTGCTTTGCCACTCGGTCTAGGAAATCTCCAGCGGCGTATTGCTTTCGCCTCTCTGCAAGCAAACTCCCAGCGGCGTATTGCTTTGCCTCTCGGTCAATGAAATCTCCAGCGGCGTATTGCTTTCGCCTCTCTGCAAGCAAACTCACAGCGGCGTATTGCTTTGCCTCTCGGTCAAGGAAATCTCCAGCGGCGTATTGCTTTCGCCTCTCTGCAAGCAAACTCCCAGCGGCGTATAGCTTTGCCTCTCGGTCAATGAAATCTCCAGCGGCGTATTGCTTTCGCCTCTCTGCAAGCAAACTCCCAGCGGCGTATTGCTTTGCCACTCGGTCAAGGAAATCTCCAGCGGCGTATTGCTTTCGCCTCTCTGCAAGCAAACTCCCAGCGGCGTATTGCTTTGCCTCCGTCGACTTCCAAGTTCCAGCGGCGTATTGCTTTGCCTCTCGGTCAAGGAAATCTCCAGCGGCGTATTGCTTTCGCCTCTCTGCAAGCAAACTCCCAGCGGCGTATTGCTTTGCCTCTCGGTCAATGAAATCTCCAGCGGCGTATTGCTTTCGCCTCTCTGCAAGCAAACTCCCAGCGGCGTATTGCTTTGCCTCCGTCGACTTCCAAGTTCCAGCGGCGTATTGCTTTGCCTCTCGGTCAAGGAAATCTCCAGCGGCGTATTGCTTTCGCCTCGCTGCAAGCAAACTCCCAGCGGCGTATTGCTTTGCCTCTCGGTCAAGGAAATCTCCAGCGGCGTATTGCTTTCGCCTCTCTGCAAGCAAACTCCCAGCGGCGTATTGCTTTGCCTCTCGGTCAAGGAAATCTCCAGCGGCGTATTGCTTTCGCCTCTCTGCAAGCAAACTCCCAGCGGCGTATTGCTTTGCCTCTCGGTCAATGAAATCTCCAGCGGCGTATTTCATTCGCCTCTCTGCAAGCAAACTCCCAGCGGCGTATTGCTTTGCCTCCGTCGACTGCCAAGTTCCAGCGGCGTATTGCTTTGCCTCTCGGTCAAGGAAATCTCCAGCGGCGTATTGCTTTCGCCTCTCTGCAAGCAAACTCCCAGCGGCGTATTGCTTTGCCTCTCGGTCAAGGAAATCTCCAGCGGCGTATTGCTTTCGCCTCTCTGCAAGCAAACTCCCAGCGGCGTATTGCTTTGCCTCTCGGTCAATGAAATCTCCAGCGGCGTATTGCTTTCGCCTCTCTGCAAGCAAACTCCCAGCGGCGTATTGCTTTGCCTCTCGGTCAATGAAATCTCCAGCGGCGTATTGCTTTCGCCTCTCTGCAAGCAAACTCCCAGCTGCGTATTGCTTTGCCTCCGTCGACTTCCAAGTTCCAGCGGCGTATTGGTTTGCCTCTCGGTCAAGGAAATCTCCAGCGGCGTATTGCTTTCGCCTCTCTGCAAGCAAACTCCCAGCGGCGTATTGCTTTGCCTCTCGGTCAATGAAATTTCCAGCGGCGTATTGCTTTCGCCTCTCTGCAAGCAAACTCCCAGCGGAGTATTGCTTTGCCTCTCGGTCAAGGAAATCTCCAGCGGCGTATTGCTTTCGCCTCTCTGCAAGCAAACTCCCAGCGGCGTATTGCTTTGCCTCCGTCGACTTCCAAGTTCCAGCGGCGTATTGCTTTGCCTCTCGGTCAAGGAAATCTCCAGCGGCGTATTGTTTTCGCCTCTCTGCAAGCAAACTCCCAGCGGCGTATTGCTTTGCCTCTCGGTCAAGGAAATCTCCAGCGGCGTATTGCTTTCGCCTCTCTGCAAGCAAACTCCCAGCGGCGTATTGCTTTGCCACCGTCGACTTCCAAGTTCCAGCGGCGTATTGCTTTGCCTCTCGGTCAAGGAAATCTCCAGCGGCGTATTGCTTTCGCCTCTCTGCAAGCAAACTCCCAGCGGCGTATTGCTTTGCCTCTCGGTCAATGAAATCTCCAGCGGCGTATTGCTTTCGCCTCTCTGCAAGCAAACTCCCAGCGGCGTATTGCTTTGCCACTCGGTCTAGGAAATCTCCAGCGGCGTATTGCTTTCGCCTCTCTGCAAGCAAACTCCCAGCGGCGTATTGCTTTGCCTCTCGGTCAATGAAATCTCCAGCGGCGTATTGCTTTCGCCTCTCTGCAAGCAAACTCCCAGCGGCGTATTGCTTTGCCTCTCGGTCAAGGAAATCTCCAGCGGCGTATTGCTTTCGCCTCTCTGCAAGCAAACTCCCAGCGGCGTATTGCTTTGCCTCTCGGTCAATGAAATCTCCAGCGGCGTATTGCTTTCGCCTCTCTGCAAGCAAACTCCCAGCGGCGTATTGCTTTGCCACTCGGTCTAGGAAATCTCCAGCGGCGTATTGCTTTCGCCTCTCTGCAAGCAAACTCCCAGCGGCGTATTGCTTTGCCTCTCGGTCAATGAAATCTCCAGCGGCGTATTGCTTTCGCCTCTCTGCAAGCAAACTCCCAGCGGCGTATTGCTTTGCCTCTCGGTCAAGGAAATCTCCAGCGGCGTATTGCTTTCGCCTCTCTGCAAGCAAACTCCCAGCGGCGTATTGCTTTGCCTCTCGGTCAATGAAATCTCCAGCGGCGTATTGCTTTCGCCTCTCTGCAAGCAAACTCCCAGCGGCGTATTGCTTTGCCACTCGGTCAAGGAAATCTCCAGCGGCGTATTGCTTTCGCCTCTCTGCAAGCAAACTCCCAGCGGCGTATTGCTTTGCCTCCGTCGACTTCCAAGTTCCAGCGGCGTATTGCTTTGCCTCTCGGTCAAGGAAATCTCCAGCGGCGTATTGCTTTCGCCTCTCTGCAAGCAAACTCCCAGCGGCGTATTGCTTTGCCTCTCGGTCAATGAAATCTCCAGCGGCGTATTGCTTTCGCCTCTCTGCAAGCAAACTCCCAGCGGCGTATTGCTTTGCCTCCGTCGACTTCCAAGTTCCAGCGGCGTATTGCTTTGCCTCTCGGTCAAGGAAATCTCCAGCGGCGTATTGCTTTCGCCTCGCTGCAAGCAAACTCCCAGCGGCGTATTGCTTTGCCTCTCGGTCAAGGAAATCTCCAGCGGCGTATTGCTTTCGCCTCTCTGCAAGCAAACTCCCAGCGGCGTATTGCTTTGCCTCTCGGTCAATGAAATCTCCAGCGGCGTATTTCATTCGCCTCTCTGCAAGCAAACTCCCAGCGGCGTATTGCTTTGCCTCCGTCGACTGCCAAGTTCCAGCGGCGTATTGCTTTGCCTCTCGGTCAAGGAAATCTCCAGCGGCGTATTGCTTTCGCCTCTCTGCAAGCAAACTCCCAGCGGCGTATTGCTTTGCCTCTCGGTCAAGGAAATCTCCAGCGGCGTATTGCTTTCGCCTCTCTGCAAGCAAACTCCCAGCGGCGTATTGCTTTGCCTCTCGGTCAATGAAATCTCCAGCGGCGTATTGCTTTCGCCTCTCTGCAAGCAAACTCCCAGCGGCGTATTGCTTTGCCTCTCGGTCAATGAAATCTCCAGCGGCGTATTGCTTTCGCCTCTCTGCAAGCAAACTCCCAGCTGCGTATTGCTTTGCCTCCGTCGACTTCCAAGTTCCAGCGGCGTATTGCTTTGCCTCTCGGTCAAGGAAATCTCCAGCGGCGTATTGCTTTCGCCTCTCTGCAAGCAAACTCCCAGCGGCGTATTGCTTTGCCTCTCGGTCAATGAAATTTCCAGCGGCGTATTGCTTTCGCCTCTCTGCAAGCAAACTCCCAGCGGAGTATTGCTTTGCCTCTCGGTCAAGGAAATCTCCAGCGGCGTATTGCTTTCGCCTCTCTGCAAGCAAACTCCCAGCGGCGTATTGCTTTGCCTCCGTCGACTTCCAAGTTCCAGCGGCGTATTGCTTTGCCTCTCGGTCAAGGAAATCTCCAGCGGCGTATTGTTTTCGCCTCTCTGCAAGCAAACTCCCAGCGGCGTATTGCTTTGCCTCTCGGTCAAGGAAATCTCCAGCGGCGTATTGCTTTCGCCTCTCTGCAAGCAAACTCCCAGCGGCGTATTGCTTTGCCACCGTCGACTTCCAAGTTCCAGCGGCGTATTGCTTTGCCTCTCGGTCAAGGAAATCTCCAGCGGCGTATTGCTTTCGCCTCTCTGCAAGCAAACTCCCAGCGGCGTATTGCTTTGCCTCTCGGTCAATGAAATCTCCAGCGGCGTATTGCTTTCACCTCTCTGCAAGCAAACTCCCAGCGGCGTATTGCTTTGCCACTCGGTCTAGGAAATCTCCAGCGGCGTATTGCTTTCGCCTCTCTGCAAGCAAACTCCCAGCGGCGTATTGCTTTGCCTCTCGGTCAATGAAATCTCCAGCGGCGTATTGCTTTCGCCTCTCTGCAAGCAAACTCCCAGCGGCGTATTGCTTTGCCTCTCGGTCAAGGAAATCTCCAGCGGCGTATTGCTTTCGCCTCTCTGCAAGCAAACTCCCAGCGGCGTATTGCTTTGCCTCTCGGTCAATGAAATCTCCAGCGGCGTATTGCTTTCGCCTCTCTGCAAGCAAACTCCCAGCGGCGTATTGCTTTGCCACTCGGTCAAGGAAATCTCCAGCGGCGTATTGCTTTCGCCTCTCTGCAAGCAAACTCCCAGCGGCGTATTGCTTTGCCTCTCGGTCAATGAAATCTCCAGCGGCGTAATGCTTTCGCCTCTCTGCAAGCAAACTCCCAGCGGCGTATTGCTTTGCCTCTCGGTCAAGGAAATCTCCAGCGGCGTAATGCTTTCGCCTCTCTGCAAGCAAACTCCCAGCGGCGTATTGCTTTGCCTCTCGGTCATTGAAATCTCCAGCGGCGTATTGCTTTCGCCTCTCTGCAAGCAAACTCCCAGCGGCGTAATGCTTTGCCTCTCGGTCAAGGAAATCTCCAGCGGCGTATTGCTTTCGCCTCTCTGCAAGCAAACTCCCAGCGGCGTATTGCTTTGCCTCCGTCGACTTCCAAGTTCCAGCGGCGTATTGCTTTGCCTCTCGGTCAAGGAAATCTCCAGCGGCGTATTGCTTTCGCCTCTCTGCAAGCAAACTCCCAGCGGCGTATTGCTTTGCCTCTTGGTCAATGAAATCTCCAGCGGCGTATTGTTTTCGCCTCTCTGCAAGCAAACTCCCAGCGGCGTATTGCTTTGCCTCCGTCGACTTCCAAGTTCCAGCGGCGTATTGCTTTGCCTCTCGGTCAAGGAAATCTCCAGCGGCGTATTGCTTTGCCTCTCGGTCAAGGAAATCTCCAGCGGCGTATTGCTTTCGCCTCTCTGCAAGCAAACTCCCAGCGGCGTATTGCTTTACCTCTCGGTCAATGAAATCTCCAGCGGCGTATTGCTTTCGCCTCTCTGCAAGCAAACTCCCAGCGGCGTAATGCTTTGCCTCTCGGTCAATGAAATCTCCAGCGGCGTATTGCTTTCGCCTCTCTGCAAGCAAACTCCCAGCGGCGTATTGCTTTGCCTCTCGGTCAAGGAAATATCCAGCGGCGTATTGCTTTCGCCTCTCTGCAAGCAAACTCCCAGCGACGTATTGCTTTGCCTCTCGGTCAAGGAAATCTCCAGCGGCGTATTGCTTTCGCCTCTCTGCAAGCAAACTCCCAGCGGCGTATTGCTTTGCCACTCGGTCAAGGAAATCTCCAGCGGCGTATTGCTTTCGCCTCTCTGCAAGCAAACTCCCAGCGGCGTATTGCTTTGCCTCCGTCGACTTCCAAGTTCCAGCGGCGTATTGCTTTGCCTCTCGGTCAAGGAAATCTCCAGCGGCGTATTGCTTTCGCCTCTCTGCAAGCAAACTCCCAGCGGCGTATTGCTTTGCCTCTCGGTCAATGAAATCTCCAGCGGCGTATTGCTTTCGCCTCTCTGCAAGCAAACTCCCAGCGGCGTATTGCTTTGCCTCCGTCGACTTCCAAGTTCCAGCGGCGTATTGCTTTGCCTCTCGGTCAAGGAAATCTCCAGCGGCGTATTGCTTTCGCCTCGCTGCAAGCAAACTCCCAGCGGCGTATTGCTTTGCCTCTCGGTCAAGGAAATCTCCAGCGGCGTATTGCTTTCGCCTCTCTGCAAGCAAACTCCCAGCGGCGTATTGCTTTGCCTCTCGGTCAATGAAATCTCCAGCGGCGTATTTCATTCGCCTCTCTGCAAGCAAACTCCCAGCGGCGTATTGCTTTGCCTCCGTCGACTGCCAAGTTCCAGCGGCGTATTGCTTTGCCTCTCGGTCAAGGAAATCTCCAGCGGCGTATTGCTTTCGCCTCTCTGCAAGCAAACTCCCAGCGGCGTATTGCTTTGCCTCTCGGTCAAGGAAATCTCCAGCGGCGTATTGCTTTCGCCTCTCTGCAAGCAAACTCCCAGCGGCGTATTGCTTTGCCTCTCGGTCAATGAAATCTCCAGCGGCGTATTGCTTTCGCCTCTCTGCAAGCAAACTCCCAGCGGCGTATTGCTTTGCCTCCCGGTCAATGAAATCTCCAGCGGCGTATTGCTTTCGCCTCTCTGCAAGCAAACTCCCAGCTGCGTATTGCTTTGCCTCCGTCGACTTCCAAGTTCCAGCGGCGTATTGCTTTGCCTCTCGGTCAAGGAAATCTCCAGCGGCGTATTGCTTTCGCCTCTCTGCAAGCAAACTCCCAGCGGCGTATTGCTTTGCCTCTCGGTCAATGAAATTTCCAGCGGCGTATTGCTTTCGCCTCTCTGCAAGCAAACTCCCAGCGGAGTATTGCTTTGCCTCTCGGTCAAGGAAATCTCCAGCGGCGTATTGCTTTCGCCTCTCTGCAAGCAAACTCCCAGCGGCGTATTGCTTTGCCTCCGTCGACTTCCAAGTTCCAGCGGCGTATTGCTTTGCCTCTCGGTCAAGGAAATCTCCAGCGGCGTATTGTTTTCGCCTCTCTGCAAGCAAACTCCCAGCGGCGTATTGCTTTGCCTCTCGGTCAAGGAAATCTCCAGCGGCGTATTGCTTTCGCCTCTCTGCAAGCAAACTCCCAGCGGCGTATTGCTTTGCCACCGTCGACTTCCAAGTTCCAGCGGCGTATTGCTTTGCCTCTCGGTCAAGGAAATCTCCAGCGGCGTATTGCTTTCGCCTCTCTGCAAGCAAACTCCCAGCGGCGTATTGCTTTGCCTCTCGGTCAATGAAATCTCCAGCGGCGTATTGCTTTCGCCTCTCTGCAAGCAAACTCCCAGCGGCGTATTGCTTTGCCACTCGGTCTAGGAAATCTCCAGCGGCGTATTGCTTTCGCCTCTCTGCAAGCAAACTCCCAGCGGCGTATTGCTTTGCCTCTCGGTCAATGAAATCTCCAGCGGCGTAATGCTTTCGCCTCTCTGCAAGCAAACTCCCAGCGGCGTATTGCTTTGCCTCTCGGTCAAGGAAATCTCCAGCGGCGTAATGCTTTCGCCTCTCTGCAAGCAAACTCCCAGCGGCGTATTGCTTTGCCTCTCGGTCATTGAAATCTCCAGCGGCGTATTGCTTTCGCCTCTCTGCAAGCAAACTCCCAGCGGCGTAATGCTTTGCCTCTCGGTCAAGGAAATCTCCAGCGGCGTATTGCTTTCGCCTCTCTGCAAGCAAACTCCCAGCGGCGTATTGCTTTGCCTCCGTCGACTTCCAAGTTCCAGCGGCGTATTGCTTTGCCTCTCGGTCAAGGAAATCTCCAGCGGCGTATTGCTTTCGCCTCTCTGCAAGCAAACTCCCAGCGGCGTATTGCTTTGCCTCTTGGTCAATGAAATCTCCAGCGGCGTATTGTTTTCGCCTCTCTGCAAGCAAACTCCCAGCGGCGTATTGCTTTGCCTCCGTCGACTTCCAAGTTCCAGCGGCGTATTGCTTTGCCTCTCGGTCAAGGAAATCTCCAGCGGCGTATTGCTTTGCCTCTCGGTCAAGGAAATCTCCAGCGGCGTATTGCTTTCGCCTCTCTGCAAGCAAACTCCCAGCGGCGTATTGCTTTACCTCTCGGTCAATGAAATCTCCAGCGGCGTATTGCTTTCGCCTCTCTGCAAGCAAACTCCCAGCGGCGTAATGCTTTGCCTCTCGGTCAATGAAATCTCCAGCGGCGTATTGCTTTCGCCTCTCTGCAAGCAAACTCCCAGCGGCGTATTGCTTTGCCTCTCGGTCAAGGAAATATCCAGCGGCGTATTGCTTTCGCCTCTCTGCAAGCAAACTCCCAGCGACGTATTGCTTTGCCTCTCGGTCAAGGAAATCTCCAGCGGCGTATTGCTTTCGCCTCTCTGCAAGCAAACTCCCAGCGGCGTATTGCTTTGCCACTCGGTCAAGGAAATCTCCAGCGGCGTATTGCTTTCGCCTCTCTGCAAGCAAACTCCCAGCGGCGTATTGCTTTGCCTCCGTCGACTTCCAAGTTCCAGCGGCGTATTGCTTTGCCTCTCGGTCAAGGAAATCTCCAGCGGCGTATTGCTTTCGCCTCTCTGCAAGCAAACTCCCAGCGGCGTATTGCTTTGCCTCTCGGTCAATGAAATCTCCAGCGGCGTATTGCTTTCGCCTCTCTGCAAGCAAACTCCCAGCGGCGTATTGCTTTGCCTCCGTCGACTTCCAAGTTCCAGCGGCGTATTGCTTTGCCTCTCGGTCAAGGAAATCTCCAGCGGCGTATTGCTTTCGCCTCGCTGCAAGCAAACTCCCAGCGGCGTATTGCTTTGCCTCTCGGTCAAGGAAATCTCCAGCGGCGTATTGCTTTCGCCTCTCTGCAAGCAAACTCCCAGCGGCGTATTGCTTTGCCTCTCGGTCAATGAAATCTCCAGCGGCGTATTTCATTCGCCTCTCTGCAAGCAAACTCCCAGCGGCGTATTGCTTTGCCTCCGTCGACTGCCAAGTTCCAGCGGCGTATTGCTTTGCCTCTCGGTCAAGGAAATCTCCAGCGGCGTATTGCTTTCGCCTCTCTGCAAGCAAACTCCCAGCGGCGTATTGCTTTGCCTCTCGGTCAAGGAAATCTCCAGCGGCGTATTGCTTTCGCCTCTCTGCAAGCAAACTCCCAGCGGCGTATTGCTTTGCCTCTCGGTCAATGAAATCTCCAGCGGCGTATTGCTTTCGCCTCTCTGCAAGCAAACTCCCAGCGGCGTATTGCTTTGCCTCCCGGTCAATGAAATCTCCAGCGGCGTATTGCTTTCGCCTCTCTGCAAGCAAACTCCCAGCTGCGTATTGCTTTGCCTCCGTCGACTTCCAAGTTCCAGCGGCGTATTGCTTTGCCTCTCGGTCAAGGAAATCTCCAGCGGCGTATTGCTTTCGCCTCTCTGCAAGCAAACTCCCAGCGGCGTATTGCTTTGCCTCTCGGTCAATGAAATTTCCAGCGGCGTATTGCTTTCGCCTCTCTGCAAGCAAACTCCCAGCGGAGTATTGCTTTGCCTCTCGGTCAAGGAAATCTCCAGCGGCGTATTGCTTTCGCCTCTCTGCAAGCAAACTCCCAGCGGCGTATTGCTTTGCCTCCGTCGACTTCCAAGTTCCAGCGGCGTATTGCTTTGCCTCTCGGTCAAGGAAATCTCCAGCGGCGTATTGTTTTCGCCTCTCTGCAAGCAAACTCCCAGCGGCGTATTGCTTTGCCTCTCGGTCAAGGAAATCTCCAGCGGCGTATTGCTTTCGCCTCTCTGCAAGCAAACTCCCAGCGGCGTATTGCTTTGCCACCGTCGACTTCCAAGTTCCAGCGGCGTATTGCTTTGCCTCTCGGTCAAGGAAATCTCCAGCGGCGTATTGCTTTCGCCTCTCTGCAAGCAAACTCCCAGCGGCGTATTGCTTTGCCTCTCGGTCAATGAAATCTCCAGCGGCGTATTGCTTTCGCCTCTCTGCAAGCAAACTCCCAGCGGCGTATTGCTTTGCCACTCGGTCTAGGAAATCTCCAGCGGCGTATTGCTTTCGCCTCTCTGCAAGCAAACTCCCAGCGGCGTATTGCTTTGCCTCTCGGTCAATGAAATCTCCAGCGGCGTATTGCTTTCGCCTCTCTGCAAGCAAACTCCCAGCGGCGTATTGCTTTGCCTCTCGGTCAAGGAAATCTCCAGCGGCGTATTGCTTTCGCCTCTCTGCAAGCAAACTCCCAGCGGCGTATTGCTTTGCCTCTCGGTCAATGAAATCTCCAGCGGCGTATTGCTTTCGCCTCTCTGCAAGCAAACTCCCAGCGGCGTATTGCTTTGCCACTCGGTCAAGGAAATCTCCAGCGGCGTATTGCTTTCGCCTCTCTGCAAGCAAACTCCCAGCGGCGTATTGCTTTGCCTCTCGGTCAATGAAATCTCCAGCGGCGTAATGCTTTCGCCTCTCTGCAAGCAAACTCCCAGCGGCGTATTGCTTTGCCTCTCGGTCAAGGAAATCTCCAGCGGCGTAATGCTTTCGCCTCTCTGCAAGCAAACTCCCAGCGGCGTATTGCTTTGCCTCTCGGTCATTGAAATCTCCAGCGGCGTATTGCTTTCGCCTCTCTGCAAGCAAACTCCCAGCGGCGTAATGCTTTGCCTCTCGGTCAAGGAAATCTCCAGCGGCGTATTGCTTTCGCCTCTCTGCAAGCAAACTCCCAGCGGCGTATTGCTTTGCCTCCGTCGACTTCCAAGTTCCAGCGGCGTATTGCTTTGCCTCTCGGTCAAGGAAATCTCCAGCGGCGTATTGCTTTCGCCTCTCTGCAAGCAAACTCCCAGCGGCGTATTGCTTTGCCTCTTGGTCAATGAAATCTCCAGCGGCGTATTGTTTTCGCCTCTCTGCAAGCAAACTCCCAGCGGCGTATTGCTTTGCCTCCGTCGACTTCCAAGTTCCAGCGGCGTATTGCTTTGCCTCTCGGTCAAGGAAATCTCCAGCGGCGTATTGCTTTGCCTCTCGGTCAAGGAAATCTCCAGCGGCGTATTGCTTTCGCCTCTCTGCAAGCAAACTCCCAGCGGCGTATTGCTTTACCTCTCGGTCAATGAAATCTCCAGCGGCGTATTGCTTTCGCCTCTCTGCAAGCAAACTCCCAGCGGCGTAATGCTTTGCCTCTCGGTCAATGAAATCTCCAGCGGCGTATTGCTTTCGCCTCTCTGCAAGCAAACTCCCAGCGGCGTATTGCTTTGCCTCTCGGTCAAGGAAATATCCAGCGGCGTATTGCTTTCGCCTCTCTGCAAGCAAACTCCCAGCGACGTATTGCTTTGCCTCTCGGTCAAGGAAATCTCCAGCGGCGTATTGCTTTCGCCTCTCTGCAAGCAAACTCCCAGCGGCGTATTGCTTTGCCACCGTCGACTTCCAAGTTCCAGCGGCGTATTGCGTTGCCTCTCGGTCAAGGAAATCTCCAGCGGCGTATTGCTTTCGCCTCTCTGCAAGCAAACTCCCAGCGGCGTATTGCTTTGCCTCTCGGTCAATGAAATCTCCAGCGGCGTATTGCTTTCGCCTCTCTGCAAGCAAACTCCCAGCGGCGTATTGCTTTGCCTCTCTGTCAAGGAAATCTCCAGCGGCGTATTGCTTTCGCCTCTCTGCAAGCAAACTCCCAGCGGCGTAATGCTTTGCCTCCGTCGACTTCCAAGTTCCAGCGGCGTATTGCTTTGCCTCTCGGTCAAGGAAATCTCCAGCGGCGTATTGCTTTCGCCTCTCCGCAAGCAAACTCCCAGCGGCGTATTGCTTTGCCACCGTCGACTTCCAAGTTCCAGCGGCGTATTGCTATGCCTCTCGGTCAAGGAAATCTCCAGCGGCGTATTGCTTTCGCCTCTCTGCAAGCAAACTCCCAGCGGCGTATTGCTTTGCCTCCGTCGACTTCCAAGTTCCAGCGGCGTATTGCTTTGCCTCTCGGTCAAGGAAATCTCTAGCGGCGTATTGCTTTCGCCTCGCTGCAAGCAAACTCCCAGCGGCGTATTGCTTTGCCTCCCGGTCAAGGAAATCTCCAGCGGCGTATTGCTTTCGCCTTGCTGCAAGCAAACTCCCAGCGGCGTATTGCTTTGCCTCTCGGTCAATGAAATCTCCAGCGGCGTATTGCTTTCGCCTCTCTGCAAGCAAACTCCCAGCGGCGTATTGCTTTGCCACTCGGTCAAGGAAATCTCCAGCGGCGTATTGCTTTCGCCTCTCTGCAAGCAAACTCCCAGCGGCGTATTGCTTTGCCTCTCGGTCAATGAAATCTCCAGCGGCGTATTGCTTTCGCCTCTCTGCAAGCATACTCCCAGCGGCGTATTGCTTTGCCTCTCGGTCAAGGAAATCTCCAGCGGCGTGTTGCTTTCGCCTCTCTGCAAGAAAACTCCCAGCGGCGTATTGCTTTGCCTCCGTCGACTGCCAAGTTCCAGCGGCGTATTGCTTTGCCTCTCGGTCAAGGAAATCTCCAGCGGCGTATTGCTTTCGCCTCTCTGCAAGCAAACTCCCAGCGGCGTATTGCTTTGCCTCTCGGTCAATGAAATCTCCAGCGGCGTATTGCTTTCGCCTCTCTGCAAGCAAACTCCCAGCGGCGTATTGCTTTGCCTCTAGGTCAATGAAATCTCCAGCGGCGTTTGCTTTCGCCTCTCTGCAAGCAAACTCCCAGCGGCGTATTGCTTTGCCTCTCGGTCAAGGAAATCTCCAGCGGCGTATTGCTTTCGCCTCTCTGCAAGCAAACTCCCAGCGGCGTATTGCTTTCGCCTCTCTGCAAGCAAACTCCCAGCGGCGTATTGCTTTGCCTCTCGGTCAATGAAATCTCCAGCTGCGTATTGCTTTCGCCTCTCTGCAAGCATACTCCCAGCGGCGTATTGCTTTGCCTCTCGGTCAAGGAAATCTCCAGCGGCGTGTTGCTTTCGCCTCTCTGCAAGCAAACTCCCAGCGGCGTATTGCTTTGCCTCCGTCGACTTCCAAGTTCCAGCGGCGTATTGCTTTGCCTCTCGGTCAAGGAAATCTCCAGCGGCGTATTGCTTTCGCCTCTCTGCAAGCAAACTCCCAGCGGCGTATTGCTTTGCCTCTCGGTCAATGAAATCTCCAGCGGCGTATTGCTTTCGCCTCTCTGCAAGCAAACTCCCAGCGGCGTATTGCTTTGCCTCCGTCGACTTCCAAGTTCCAGCGGCGTATTGCTTTGCCTCTCGGTCAAGGAAATCTCCAGCGGCGTATTGCTTTCGCCTCGCTGCAAGCAAACTCCCAGCGGCGTATAGCTTTGCCTCTCGGTCAAGGAAATCTCCAGCGGCGTATTGCTTTCGCCTCTCTGCAAGAAAACTCCCAGCGGCGTATTGCTTTGCCTCTCGGTCAATGAAATCTCCAGCGGCGTATTGCTTTCGCCTCTCTGCAAGCAAACTCCCAGCGGCGTATTGCTTTGCCTCCGTCGACTTCCAAGTTCCAGCGGCGTATTGCTTTGCCTCTCGGTCAAGGAAATCTCCAGCGGCGTATTGCTTTCGCCTCGCTGCAAGCAAACTCCCAGCGGCGTATTGCTTTGCCTCTCGGTCAAGGAAATCTCCAGCGGCGTATTGCTTTCGCCTCTCTGCAAGCAAACTCCCAGCGGCGTATTGCTTTGCCTCTCGGTCAATGAAATCTCCAGCGGCGTATTTCATTCGCCTCTCTGCAAGCAAACTCCCAGCGGCGTATTGCTTTGCCTCCGTCGACTGCCAAGTTCCAGCGGCGTATTGCTTTGCCTCTCGGTCAAGGAAATCTCCAGCGGCGTATTGCTTTCGCCTCTCTGCAAGCAAACTCCCAGCGGCGTATTGCTTTGCCTCTCGGTCAAGGAAATCTCCAGCGGCGTATTGCTTTCGCCTCTCTGCAAGCAAACTCCCAGCGGCGTATTGCTTTGCCTCTCGGTCAATGAAATCTCCAGCGGCGTATTGCTTTCGCCTCTCTGCAAGCAAACTCCCAGCGGCGTATTGCTTTGCCTCTCGGTCAATGAAATCTCCAGCGGCGTATTGCTTTCGCCTCTCTGCAAGCAAACTCCCAGCTGCGTATTGCTTTGCCTCCGTCGACTTCCAAGTTCCAGCGGCGTATTGCTTTGCCTCTCGGTCAAGGAAATCTCCAGCGGCGTATTGCTTTCGCCTCTCTGCAAGCAAACTCCCAGCGGCGTATTGCTTTGCCTCTCGGTCAATGAAATTTCCAGCGGCGTATTGCTTTCGCCTCTCTGCAAGCAAACTCCCAGCGGAGTATTGCTTTGCCTCTCGGTCAAGGAAATCTCCAGCGGCGTATTGCTTTCGCCTCTCTGCAAGCAAACTCCCAGCGGCGTATTGCTTTGCCTCCGTCGACTTCCAAGTTCCAGCGGCGTATTGCTTTGCCTCTCGGTCAAGGAAATCTCCAGCGGCGTATTGTTTTCGCCTCTCTGCAAGCAAACTCCCAGCGGCGTATTGCTTTGCCTCTCGGTCAAGGAAATCTCCAGCGGCGTATTGCTTTCGCCTCTCTGCAAGCAAACTCCCAGCGGCGTATTGCTTTGCCACCGTCGACTTCCAAGTTCCAGCGGCGTATTGCTTTGCCTCTCGGTCAAGGAAATCTCCAGCGGCGTATTGCTTTCGCCTCTCTGCAAGCAAACTCCCAGCGGCGTATTGCTTTGCCTCTCGGTCAATGAAATCTCCAGCGGCGTATTGCTTTCGCCTCTCTGCAAGCAAACTCCCAGCGGCGTATTGCTTTGCCACTCGGTCTAGGAAATCTCCAGCGGCGTATTGCTTTCGCCTCTCTGCAAGCAAACTCCCAGCGGCGTATTGCTTTGCCTCTCGGTCAATGAAATCTCCAGCGGCGTATTGCTTTCGCCTCTCTGCAAGCAAACTCCCAGCGGCGTATTGCTTTGCCTCTCGGTCAAGGAAATCTCCAGCGGCGTATTGCTTTCGCCTCTCTGCAAGCAAACTCCCAGCGGCGTATTGCTTTGCCTCTCGGTCAATGAAATCTCCAGCGGCGTATTGCTTTCGCCTCTCTGCAAGCAAACTCCCAGCGGCGTATTGCTTTGCCACTCGGTCAAGGAAATCTCCAGCGGCGTATTGCTTTCGCCTCTCTGCGAGCAAACTCCCAGCGGCGTATTGCTTTGCCTCTCGGTCAATGAAATCTCCAGCGGCGTAATGCTTTCGCCTCTCTGCAAGCAAACTCCCAGCGGCGTATTGCTTTGCCTCTCGGTCAAGGAAATCTCCAGCGGCGTAATGCTTTCGCCTCTCTGCAAGCAAACTCCCAGCGGCGTATTGCTTTGCCTCTCGGTCATTGAAATCTCCAGCGGCGTATTGCTTTCGCCTCTCTGCAAGCAAACTCCCAGCGGCGTAATGCTTTGCCTCTCGGTCAAGGAAATCTCCAGCGGCGTATTGCTTTCGCCTCTCTGCAAGCAAACTCCCAGCGGCGTATTGCTTTGCCTCCGTCGACTTCCAAGTTCCAGCGGCGTATTGCTTTGCCTCTCGGTCAAGGAAATCTCCAGCGGCGTATTGCTTTCGCCTCTCTGCAAGCAAACTCCCAGCGGCGTATTGCTTTGCCTCTTGGTCAATGAAATCTCCAGCGGCGTATTGTTTTCGCCTCTCTGCAAGCAAACTCCCAGCGGCGTATTGCTTTGCCTCCGTCGACTTCCAAGTTCCAGCGGCGTATTGCTTTGCCTCTCGGTCAAGGAAATCTCCAGCGGCGTATTGCTTTGCCTCTCGGTCAAGGAAATCTCCAGCGGCGTATTGCTTTCGCCTCTCTGCAAGCAAACTCCCAGCGGCGTATTGCTTTACCTCTCGGTCAATGAAATCTCCAGCGGCGTATTGCTTTCGCCTCTCTGCAAGCAAACTCCCAGCGGCGTAATGCTTTGCCTCTCGGTCAATGAAATCTCCAGCGGCGTATTGCTTTCGCCTCTCTGCAAGCAAACTCCCAGCGGCGTATTGCTTTGCCTCTCGGTCAAGGAAATCTCCAGCGGCGTATTGCTTTCGCCTCTCTGCAAGCAAACTCCCAGCGACGTATTGCTTTGCCTCTCGGTCAAGGAAATCTCCAGCGGCGTATTGCTTTCGCCTCTCTGCAAGCAAACTCCCAGCGGCGTATTGCTTTGCCACCGTCGACTTCCAAGTTCCAGCGGCGTATTGCGTTGCCTCTCGGTCAAGGAAATCTCCAGCGGCGTATTGCTTTCGCCTCTCTGCAAGCAAACTCCCAGCGGCGTATTGCTTTGCCTCTCGGTCAATGAAATCTCCAGCGGCGTATTGCTTTCGCCTCTCTGCAAGCAAACTCCCAGCGGCGTATTGCTTTGCCTCTCTGTCAAGGAAATCTCCAGCGGCGTATTGCTTTCGCCTCTCTGCAAGCAAACTCCCAGCGGCGTAATGCTTTGCCTCCGTCGACTTCCAAGTTCCAGCGGCGTATTGCTTTGCCTCTCGGTCAAGGAAATCTCCAGCGGCGTATTGCTTTCGCCTCTCCGCAAGCAAACTCCCAGCGGCGTATTGCTTTGCCACCGTCGACTTCCAAGTTCCAGCGGCGTATTGCTATGCCTCTCGGTCAAGGAAATCTCCAGCGGCGTATTGCTTTCGCCTCTCTGCAAGCAAACTCCCAGCGGCGTATTGCTTTGCCTCCGTCGACTTCCAAGTTCCAGCGGCGTATTGCTTTGCCTCTCGGTCAAGGAAATCTCTAGCGGCGTATTGCTTTCGCCTCGCTGCAAGCAAACTCCCAGCGGCGTATTGCTTTGCCTCCCGGTCAAGGAAATCTCCAGCGGCGTATTGCTTTCGCCTTGCTGCAAGCAAACTCCCAGCGGCGTATTGCTTTGCCTCTCGGTCAATGAAATCTCCAGCGGCGTATTGCTTTCGCCTCTCTGCAAGCAAACTCCCAGCGGCGTATTGCTTTGCCACTCGGTCAAGGAAATCTCCAGCGGCGTATTGCTTTCGCCTCTCTGCAAGCAAACTCCCAGCGGCGTATTGCTTTGCCTCTCGGTCAATGAAATCTCCAGCGGCGTATTGCTTTCGCCTCTCTGCAAGCAAACTCCCAGCGGCGTATTTCTTTGCCTCTCGGTCAAGGAAATCTCCAGCGGCGTATTGCTTTCGCCTCTCTGCAAGCAAACTCCCAGCGACGTATTGCTTTGCCTCTCGGTCAAGGAAATCTCCAGCGGCGTATTGCTTTCGCCTCTCTGCAAGCAAACTCCCAGCGGCGTATTGCTTTGCCACCGTCGACTTCCAAGTTCCAGCGGCGTATTGCGTTGCCTCTCGGTCAAGGAAATCTCCAGCGGCGTATTGCTTTCGCCTCTCTGCAAGCAAACTCCCAGCGGCG
The DNA here is from genome assembly GCA_951802745.1 of Nomada flava. NCBI lineage: Eukaryota > Metazoa > Arthropoda > Insecta > Hymenoptera > Apidae > Nomada > Nomada flava. The sequence goes on from CATOQN010000045.1 coordinate 3,681,782, forward strand.
TATTGCTTTGCCTCTCGGTCAATGAAATCTCCAGCGGCGTATTGCTTTCGCCTCTCTGCAAGCAAACTCCCAGCGGCGTATTGCTTTGCCTCTCTGTCAAGGAAATCTCCAGCGGCGTATTGCTTTCGCCTCTCTGCAAGCAAACTCCCAGCGGCGTAATGCTTTGCCTCCGTCGACTTCCAAGTTCCAGCGGCGTATTGCTTTGCCTCTCGGTCAAGGAAATCTCCAGCGGCGTATTGCTTTCGCCTCTCCGCAAGCAAACTCCCAGCGGCGTATTGCTTTGCCACCGTCGACTTCCAAGTTCCAGCGGCGTATTGCTATGCCTCTCGGTCAAGGAAATCTCCAGCGGCGTATTGCTTTCGCCTCTCTGCAAGCAAACTCCCAGCGGCGTATTGCTTTGCCTCCGTCGACTTCCAAGTTCCAGCGGCGTATTGCTTTGCCTCTCGGTCAAGGAAATCTCTAGCGGCGTATTGCTTTCGCCTCGCTGCAAGCAAACTCCCAGCGGCGTATTGCTTTGCCTCCCGGTCAAGGAAATCTCCAGCGGCGTATTGCTTTCGCCTTGCTGCAAGCAAACTCCCAGCGGCGTATTGCTTTGCCTCTCGGTCAATGAAATCTCCAGCGGCGTATTGCTTTCGCCTCTCTGCAAGCAAACTCCCAGCGGCGTATTGCTTTGCCACTCGGTCAAGGAAATCTCCAGCGGCGTATTGCTTTCGCCTCTCTGCAAGCAAACTCCCAGCGGCGTATTGCTTTGCCTCTCGGTCAATGAAATCTCCAGCGGCGTATTGCTTTCGCCTCTCTGCAAGCAAACTCCCAGCGGCGTATTTCTTTGCCTCTCGGTCAAGGAAATCTCCAGCGGCGTATTGCTTTCGCCTCTCTGCAAGCAAACTCCCAGCGGCGTATTGCTTTGCCTCTCGGTCAAGGAAATCTCCAGCGGCGTGTTGCTTTCGCCTCTCTGCAAGCAAACTCCCAGCGGCGTATTGCTTTGCCTCCGTCGACTTCCAAGTTCCAGCGGCGTATTGCTTTGCCTCTCGGTCAAGGAAATCTCCAGCGGCGTATCGCTTTCGCCTCTCTGCAAGCAAACTCCCAGCGGCGTATTGCTTTGCCTCTCGGTCAATGAAATCTCCAGCGGCGTATTGCTTTCGCCTCTCTGCAAGCAAACTCCCAGCGGCGTATTGCTTTGCCTCCGTCGACTTCCAAGTTCCAGCGGCGTATTGCTTTGCCTCTCGGTCAAGGAAATCTCCAGCGGCGTATTGCTTTCGCCTCGCTGCAAGCAAACTCCCAGCGGCGTATAGCTTTGCCTCTCGGTCAAGGAAATCTCCAGCGGCGTATTGCTTTCGCCTCTCTGCAAGCAAACTCCCAGCGGCGTATTGCTTTGCCTCTCGGTCAATCAAATCTCCAGCGGCGTATTTCTTTCGCCTCTCTGCAAGAAAACTCCCAGCGGCGTATTGCTTTGCCTCCGTCGACTGCCAAGTTCCAGCGGCGTATTGCTTTGCCTCTCGGTCAAGGAAATCTCCAGCGGCGTATTGCTTTCGCCTCTCTGCAAGCAAACTCCCAGCGGCGTATTGCTTTGCCTCTCGGTCAAGGAAATCTCCAGCGGCGTATTGCTTTCGCCTCTCTGCAAGCAAACTCCCAGCGGCGTATTGCTTTGCCTCTCGGTCAAGGAAATCTCCAGCGGCGTATTGCTTTCGCCTCTCTGCAAGCAAACTCCAAGCGGCGTATTGCTTTGCCTCTCGGTCAATGAAATCTCCAGCGGCGTATTGCTTTCGCCTCTCTGCAAGCAAACTCCCAGCGGCGTATTGCTTTGCCTCTCTGTCAAGGAAATCTCCAGCGGCGTAATGCTTTCGCCTCTCTGCAAGCAAACTCCCAGCGGCGTAATGCTTTGCCTCCGTCGACTTCCAAGTTCCAGCGGCGTATTGCTTTGCCTCTCGGTCAAGGAAATCTCCAGCGGCGTATTGCTTTCGCCTCTCCGCAAGCAAACTCCCAGCGGCGTATTGCTTTGCCACCGTCGACTTCCAAGTTCCAGCGGCGTATTGCTATGCCTCTCGGTCAAGGAAATCTCCAGCGGCGTATTGCTTTCGCCTCTCTGCAAGCAAACTCCCAGCGGCGTATTGCTTTGCCTCCGTCGACTTCCAAGTTCCAGCGGCGTATTGCTTTGCCTCTCGGTCAAGGAAATCTCTAGCGGCGTATTGCTTTCGCCTCGCTGCAAGCAAACTCCCAGCGGCGTATTGCTTTGCCTCTCGGTCAAGGAAATCTCCAGCGGCGTATTGCTTTCGCCTTGCTGCAAGCAAACTCCCAGCGGCGTATTGCTTTGCCTCTCGGTCAATGAAATCTCCAGCGGCGTATTGCTTTCGCCTCTCTGCAAGCAAACTCCCAGCGGCGTATTGCTTTGCCACTCGGTCAAGGAAATCTCCAGCGGCGTATTGCTTTCACCTCTCTGCAAGCAAACTCCCAGCGGCGTATTGCTTTGCCTCTCGGTCAATGAAATCTCCAGCGGCGTATTGCTTTCGCCTCTCTGCAAGCAAACTCCCAGCGGCGTATTTCTTTGCCTCTCGGTCAAGGAAATCTCCAGCGGCGTATTGCTTTCGCCTCTCTGCAAGCAAACTCCCAGCGGCGTATTGCTTTGCCTCTCGGTCAATGAAATCTCCAGCGGCGTATTGCTTTCGCCTCTCTGCAAGCAAACTCCCAGCGGCGTATTGCTTTGCCTCTCGGTCAATGAAATCTCCAGCGGCGTATTGCTTTCGCCTCTCTGCAAGCAAACTCCCAGCTGCGTATTGCTTTGCCTCCGTCGACTTCCAAGTTCCAGCGGCGTATTGCTTTGCCTCTCGGTCAAGGAAATCTCCAGCGGCGTATTGCTTTCGCCTCTCTGCAAGCAAACTCCCAGCGGCGTATTGCTTTGCCTCTCGGTCAATGAAATCTCCAGCGGCGTATTGCTTTCGCCTCTCTGCAAGCAAACTCCCAGCGGAGTATTGCTTTGCCTCTCGGTCAAGGAAATCTCCAGCGGCGTATTGCTTTCGCCTCTCTGCAAGCAAACTCCCAGCGGCGTATTGCTTTGCCTCCGTCGACTTCCAAGTTCCAGCGGCGTATTGCTTTGCCTCTCGGTCAAGGAAATCTCCAGCGGCGTATTGCTTTCGCCTCTCTGCAAGCAAACTCCCAGCGACGTATTGCTTTGCCTCTCGGTCAAGGAAATCTCCAGCGGCGTATTGCTTTCGCCTCTCTGCAAGCAAACTCCCAGCGGCGTATTGCTTTGCCACCGTCGACTTCCAAGTTCCAGCGGCGTATTGCGTTGCCTCTCGGTCAAGGAAATCTCCAGCGGCGTATTGCTTTCGCCTCTCTGCAAGCAAACTCCCAGCGGCGTATTGCTTTGCCTCTCGGTCAATGAAATCTCCAGCGGCGTATTGCTTTCGCCTCTCTGCAAGCAAACTCCCAGCGGCGTATTGCTTTGCCTCTCTGTCAAGGAAATCTCCAGCGGCGTATTGCTTTCGCCTCTCTGCAAGCAAACTCCCAGCGGCGTAATGCTTTGCCTCCGTCGACTTCCAAGTTCCAGCGGCGTATTGCTTTGCCTCTCGGTCAAGGAAATCTCCAGCGGCGTATTGCTTTCGCCTCTCCGCAAGCAAACTCCCAGCGGCGTATTGCTTTGCCACCGTCGACTTCCAAGTTCCAGCGGCGTATTGCTATGCCTCTCGGTCAAGGAAATCTCCAGCGGCGTATTGCTTTCGCCTCTCTGCAAGCAAACTCCCAGCGGCGTATTGCTTTGCCTCCGTCGACTTCCAAGTTCCAGCGGCGTATTGCTTTGCCTCTCGGTCAAGGAAATCTCCAGCGGCGTATTGCTTTCGCCTCGCTGCAAGCAAACTCCCAGCGGCGTATAGCTTTGCCTCTCGGTCAAGGAAATCTCCAGCGGCGTATTGCTTTCGCCTCTCTGCAAGCAAACTCCCAGCGGCGTATTGCTTTGCCTCTCGGTCAATCAAATCTCCAGCGGCGTATTTCTTTCGCCTCTCTGCAAGAAAACTCCCAGCGGCGTATTGCTTTGCCTCCGTCGACTGCCAAGTTCCAGCGGCGTATTGCTTTGCCTCTCGGTCAAGGAAATCTCCAGCGGCGTATTGCTTTCGCCTCTCTGCAAGCAAACTCCCAGCGGCGTATTGCTTTGCCTCTCGGTCAAGGAAATCTCCAGCGGCGTATTGCTTTCGCCTCTCTGCAAGCAAACTCCCAGCGGCGTATTGCTTTGCCTCTCGGTCAATGAAATCTCCAGCGGCGTTTGCTTTCGCCTCTCTGCAAGCAAACTCCCAGCGGCGTATTGCTTTGCCTCTCGGTCAAGGAAATCTCCAGCGGCGTATTGCTTTCGCCTCTCTGCAAGCAAACTCCCAGCGGCGTATTGCTTTCGCCTCTCTGCAAGCAAACTCCCAGCGGCGTATTGCTTTGCCTCTCTGTCAAGGAAATCTCCAGCGGCGTATTGCTTTCGCCTCTCTGCAAGCAAACTCCCAGCGGCGTAATGCTTTGCCTCCGTCGACTTCCAAGTTCCAGCGGCGTATTGCTTTGCCTCTCGGTCAAGGAAATCTCCAGCGGCGTATTGCTTTCGCCTCTCCGCAAGCAAACTCCCAGCGGCGTATTGCTTTGCCACCGTCGACTTCCAAGTTCCAGCGGCGTATTGCTATGCCTCTCGGTCAAGGAAATCTCCAGCGGCGTATTGCTTTCGCCTCTCTGCAAGCAAACTCCCAGCGGCGTATTGCTTTGCCTCCGTCGACTTCCAAGTTCCAGCGGCGTATTGCTTTGCCTCTCGGTCATTGAAATCTCCAGCGGCGTATTGCTTTCGCCTCTCTGCAAGCAAACTCCCAGCGGCGTAATGCTTTGCCTCTCGGTCAAGGAAATCTCCAGCGGCGTATTGCTTTCGCCTCTCTGCAAGCAAACTCCCAGCGGCGTATTGCTTTGCCTCCGTCGACTTCCAAGTTCCAGCGGCGTATTGCTTTGCCTCTCGGTCAAGGAAATCTCCAGCGGCGTATTGCTTTCGCCTCTCTGCAAGCAAACTCCCAGCGGCGTATTGCTTTGCCTCTTGGTCAATGAAATCTCCAGCGGCGTATTGTTTTCGCCTCTCTGCAAGCAAACTCCCAGCGGCGTATTGCTTTGCCTCCGTCGACTTCCAAGTTCCAGCGGCGTATTGCTTTGCCTCTCGGTCAAGGAAATCTCCAGCGGCGTATTGCTTTGCCTCTCGGTCAAGGAAATCTCCAGCGGCGTATTGCTTTCGCCTCTCTGCAAGCAAACTCCCAGCGGCGTATTGCTTTACCTCTCGGTCAATGAAATCTCCAGCGGCGTATTGCTTTCGCCTCTCTGCAAGCAAACTCCCAGCGGCGTAATGCTTTGCCTCTCGGTCAATGAAATCTCCAGCGGCGTATTGCTTTCGCCTCTCTGCAAGCAAACTCCCAGCGGCGTATTGCTTTGCCTCTCGGTCAAGGAAATATCCAGCGGCGTATTGCTTTCGCCTCTCTGCAAGCAAACTCCCAGCGACGTATTGCTTTGCCTCTCGGTCAAGGAAATCTCCAGCGGCGTATTGCTTTCGCCTCTCTGCAAGCAAACTCCCAGCGGCGTATTGCTTTGCCACCGTCGACTTCCAAGTTCCAGCGGCGTATTGCGTTGCCTCTCGGTCAAGGAAATCTCCAGCGGCGTATTGCTTTCGCCTCTCTGCAAGCAAACTCCCAGCGGCGTATTGCTTTGCCTCTCGGTCAATGAAATCTCCAGCGGCGTATTGCTTTCGCCTCTCTGCAAGCAAACTCCCAGCGGCGTATTGCTTTGCCTCTCGGTCAATGAAATCTCCAGCGGCGTATTGCTTTCGCCTCTCTGCAAGCAAACTCCCAGCGGCGTATTGCTTTGCCTCTCTGTCAAGGAAATCTCCAGCGGCGTATTGCTTTCGCCTCTCTGCAAGCAAACTCCCAGCGGCGTAATGCTTTGCCTCCGTCGACTTCCAAGTTCCAGCGGCGTATTGCTTTGCCTCTCGGTCAAGGAAATCTCCAGCGGCGTATTGCTTTCGCCTCTCCGCAAGCAAACTCCCAGCGGCGTATTGCTTTGCCACCGTCGACTTCCAAGTTCCAGCGGCGTATTGCTATGCCTCTCGGTCAAGGAAATCTCCAGCGGCGTATTGCTTTCGCCTCTCTGCAAGCAAACTCCCAGCGGCGTATTGCTTTGCCTCCGTCGACTTCCAAGTTCCAGCGGCGTATTGCTTTGCCTCTCGGTCAAGGAAATCTCTAGCGGCGTATTGCTTTCGCCTCGCTGCAAGCAAACTCCCAGCGGCGTATTGCTTTGCCTCCCGGTCAAGGAAATCTCCAGCGGCGTATTGCTTTCGCCTTGCTGCAAGCAAACTCCCAGCGGCGTATTGCTTTGCCTCTCGGTCAATGAAATCTCCAGCGGCGTATTGCTTTCGCCTCTCTGCAAGCAAACTCCCAGCGGCGTATTGCTTTGCCACTCGGTCAAGGAAATCTCCAGCGGCGTATTGCTTTCGCCTCTCTGCAAGCAAACTCCCAGCGGCGTATTGCTTTGCCTCTCGGTCAATGAAATCTCCAGCGGCGTATTGCTTTCGCCTCTCTGCAAGCAAACTCCCAGCGGCGTATTTCTTTGCCTCTCGGTCAAGGAAATCTCCAGCGGCGTATTGCTTTCGCCTCTCTGCAAGCAAACTCCCAGCGGCGTATTGCTTTGCCTCTCGGTCAATGAAATCTCCAGCGGCGTATTGCTTTCGCCTCTCTGCAAGCATACTCCCAGCGGCGTATTGCTTTGCCTCTCGGTCAAGGAAATCTCCAGCGGCGTGTTGCTTTCGCCTCTCTGCAAGCAAACTCCCAGCGGCGTATTGCTTTGCCTCCGTCGACTTCCAAGTTCCAGCGGCGTATTGCTTTGCCTCTCGGTCAAGGAAATCTCCAGCGGCGTATTGCTTTCGCCTCTCTGCAAGCAAACTCCCAGCGGCGTATTGCTTTGCCTCTCGGTCAATGAAATCTCCAGCGGCGTATTGCTTTCGCCTCTCTGCAAGCAAACTCCCAGCGGCGTATTGCTTTGCCTCCGTCGACTTCCAAGTTCCAGCGGCGTATTGCTTTGCCTCTCGGTCAAGGAAATCTCCAGCGGCGTATTGCTTTCGCCTCGCTGCAAGCAAACTCCCAGCGGCGTATAGCTTTGCCTCTCGGTCAAGGAAATCTCCAGCGGCGTATTGCTTTCGCCTCTCTGCAAGCAAACTCCCAGCGGCGTATTGCTTTGCCTCTCGGTCAATCAAATCTCCAGCGGCGTATTTCTTTCGCCTCTCTGCAAGAAAACTCCCAGCGGCGTATTGCTTTGCCTCCGTCGACTGCCAAGTTCCAGCGGCGTATTGCTTTGCCTCTCGGTCAAGGAAATCTCCAGCGGCGTATTGCTTTCGCCTCTCTGCAAGCAAACTCCCAGCGGCGTATTGCTTTGCCTCTCGGTCAAGGAAATCTCCAGCGGCGTATTGCTTTCGCCTCTCTGCAAGCAAACTCCCAGCGGCGTATTGCTTTGCCTCTAGGTCAATGAAATCTCCAGCGGCGTTTGCTTTCGCCTCTCTGCAAGCAAACTCCCAGCGGCGTATTGCTTTGCCTCTCGGTCAAGGAAATCTCCAGCGGCGTATTGCTTTCGCCTCTCTGCAAGCAAACTCCCAGCGGCGTATTGCTTTCGCCTCTCTGCAAGCAAACTCCCAGCGGCGTATTGCTTTGCCTCTCGGTCAATGAAATCTCCAGCTGCGTATTGCTTTCGCCTCTCTGCAAGCATACTCCCAGCGGCGTATTGCTTTGCCTCTCGGTCAAGGAAATCTCCAGCGGCGTGTTGCTTTCGCCTCTCTGCAAGCAAACTCCCAGCGGCGTATTGCTTTGCCTCCGTCGACTTCCAAGTTCCAGCGGCGTATTGCTTTGCCTCTCGGTCAAGGAAATCTCCAGCGGCGTATTGCTTTCGCCTCTCTGCAAGCAAACTCCCAGCGGCGTATTGCTTTGCCTCTCGGTCAATGAAATCTCCAGCGGCGTATTGCTTTCGCCTCTCTGCAAGCAAACTCCCAGCGGCGTATTGCTTTGCCTCCGTCGACTTCCAAGTTCCAGCGGCGTATTGCTTTGCCTCTCGGTCAAGGAAATCTCCAGCGGCGTATTGCTTTCGCCTCGCTGCAAGCAAACTCCCAGCGGCGTATAGCTTTGCCTCTCGGTCAAGGAAATCTCCAGCGGCGTATTGCTTTCGCCTCTCTGCAAGAAAACTCCCAGCGGCGTATTGCTTTGCCTCTCGGTCAATGAAATCTCCAGCGGCGTATTGCTTTCGCCTCTCTGCAAGCAAACTCCCAGCGGCGTATTGCTTTGCCTCCGTCGACTTCCAAGTTCCAGCGGCGTATTGCTTTGCCTCTCGGTCAAGGAAATCTCCAGCGGCGTATTGCTTTCGCCTCGCTGCAAGCAAACTCCCAGCGGCGTATTGCTTTGCCTCTCGGTCAAGGAAATCTCCAGCGGCGTATTGCTTTCGCCTCTCTGCAAGCAAACTCCCAGCGGCGTATTGCTTTGCCTCTCGGTCAATGAAATCTCCAGCGGCGTATTTCATTCGCCTCTCTGCAAGCAAACTCCCAGCGGCGTATTGCTTTGCCTCCGTCGACTGCCAAGTTCCAGCGGCGTATTGCTTTGCCTCTCGGTCAAGGAAATCTCCAGCGGCGTATTGCTTTCGCCTCTCTGCAAGCAAACTCCCAGCGGCGTATTGCTTTGCCTCTCGGTCAAGGAAATCTCCAGCGGCGTATTGCTTTCGCCTCTCTGCAAGCAAACTCCCAGCGGCGTATTGCTTTGCCTCTCGGTCAATGAAATCTCCAGCGGCGTATTGCTTTCGCCTCTCTGCAAGCAAACTCCCAGCGGCGTATTGCTTTGCCTCTCGGTCAATGAAATCTCCAGCGGCGTATTGCTTTCGCCTCTCTGCAAGCAAACTCCCAGCTGCGTATTGCTTTGCCTCCGTCGACTTCCAAGTTCCAGCGGCGTATTGCTTTGCCTCTCGGTCAAGGAAATCTCCAGCGGCGTATTGCTTTCGCCTCTCTGCAAGCAAACTCCCAGCGGCGTATTGCTTTGCCTCTCGGTCAATGAAATTTCCAGCGGCGTATTGCTTTCGCCTCTCTGCAAGCAAACTCCCAGCGGAGTATTGCTTTGCCTCTCGGTCAAGGAAATCTCCAGCGGCGTATTGCTTTCGCCTCTCTGCAAGCAAACTCCCAGCGGCGTATTGCTTTGCTTCCGTCGACTTCCAAGTTCCAGCGGCGTATTGCTTTGCCTCTCGGTCAAGGAAATCTCCAGCGGCGTATTGTTTTCGCCTCTCTGCAAGCAAACTCCCAGCGGCGTATTGCTTTGCCTCTCGGTCAAGGAAATCTCCAGCGGCGTATTGCTTTCGCCTCTCTGCAAGCAAACTCCCAGCGGCGTATTGCTTTGCCACCGTCGACTTCCCAGTTCCAGCGGCGTATTGCTTTGCCTCTCGGTCAAGGAAATCTCCAGCGGCGTATTGCTTTCGCCTCTCTGCAAGCAAACTCCCAGCGGCGTATTGCTTTGCCTCTCGGTCAATGAAATCTCCAGCGGCGTATTGCTTTCGCCTCTCTGCAAGCAAACTCCCAGCGGCGTATTGCTTTGCCACTCGGTCTAGGAAATCTCCAGCGGCGTATTGCTTTCGCCTCTCTGCAAGCAAACTCCCAGCGGCGTATTGCTTTGCCTCTCGGTCAATGAAATCTCCAGCGGCGTATTGCTTTCGCCTCTCTGCAAGCAAACTCCCAGCGGCGTATTGCTTTGCCTCTCGGTCAAGGAAATCTCCAGCGGCGTATTGCTTTCGCCTCTCTGCAAGCAAACTCCCAGCGGCGTATTGCTTTGCCTCTCGGTCAATGAAATCTCCAGCGGCGTATTGCTTTCGCCTCTCTGCAAGCAAACTCCCAGCGGCGTATTGCTTTGCCACTCGGTCAAGGAAATCTCCAGCGGCGTATTGCTTTCGCCTCTCTGCGAGCAAACTCCCAGCGGCGTATTGCTTTGCCTCTCGGTCAATGAAATCTCCAGCGGCGTAATGCTTTCGCCTCTCTGCAAGCAAACTCCCAGCGGCGTAATGCTTTGCCTCTCGGTCAAGGAAATCTCCAGCGGCGTATTGCTTTCGCCTCTCTGCAAGCAAACTCCCAGCGGCGTATTGCTTTGCCTCTCGGTCATTGAAATCTCCAGCGGCGTATTGCTTTCGCCTCTCTGCAAGCAAACTCCCAGCGGCGTAATGCTTTGCCTCTCGGTCAAGGAAATCTCCAGCGGCGTATTGCTTTCGCCTCTCTGCAAGCAAACTCCCAGCGGCGTATTGCTTTGCCTCCGTCGACTTCCAAGTTCCAGCGGCGTATTGCTTTGCCTCTCGGTCAAGGAAATCTCCAGCGGCGTATTGCTTTCGCCTCTCTGCAAGCAAACTCCCAGCGGCGTATTGCTTTGCCTCTTGGTCAATGAAATCTCCAGCGGCGTATTGTTTTCGCCTCTCTGCAAGCAAACTCCCAGCGGCGTATTGCTTTGCCTCCGTCGACTTCCAAGTTCCAGCGGCGTATTGCTTTGCCTCTCGGTCAAGGAAATCTCCAGCGGCGTATTGCTTTGCCTCTCGGTCAAGGAAATCTCCAGCGGCGTATTGCTTTCGCCTCTCTGCAAGCAAACTCCCAGCGGCGTATTGCTTTACCTCTCGGTCAATGAAATCTCCAGCGGCGTATTGCTTTCGCCTCTCTGCAAGCAAACTCCCAGCGGCGTAATGCTTTGCCTCTCGGTCAATGAAATCTCCAGCGGCGTATTGCTTTCGCCTCTCTGCAAGCAAACTCCCAGCGGCGTATTGCTTTGCCTCTCGGTCAAGGAAATCTCCAGCGGCGTATTGCTTTCGCCTCTCTGCAAGCAAACTCCCAGCGACGTATTGCTTTGCCTCTCGGTCAAGGAAATCTCCAGCGGCGTATTGCTTTCGCCTCTCTGCAAGCAAACTCCCAGCGGCGTATTGCTTTGCCACCGTCGACTTCCAAGTTCCAGCGGCGTATTGCGTTGCCTCTCGGTCAAGGAAATCTCCAGCGGCGTATTGCTTTCGCCTCTCTGCAAGCAAACTCCCAGCGGCGTATTGCTTTGCCTCTCGGTCAATGAAATCTCCAGCGGCGTATTGCTTTCGCCTCTCTGCAAGCAAACTCCCAGCGGCGTATTGCTTTGCCTCTCTGTCAAGGAAATCTCCAGCGGCGTATTGCTTTCGCCTCTCTGCAAGCAAACTCCCAGCGGCGTAATGCTTTGCCTCCGTCGACTTCCAAGTTCCAGCGGCGTATTGCTTTGCCTCTCGGTCAAGGAAATCTCCAGCGGCGTATTGCTTTCGCCTCTCCGCAAGCAAACTCCCAGCGGCGTATTGCTTTGCCACCGTCGACTTCCAAGTTCCAGCGGCGTATTGCTATGCCTCTCGGTCAAGGAAATCTCCAGCGGCGTATTGCTTTCGCCTCTCTGCAAGCAAACTCCCAGCGGCGTATTGCTTTGCCTCCGTCGACTTCCAAGTTCCAGCGGCGTATTGCTTTGCCTCTCGGTCAAGGAAATCTCTAGCGGCGTATTGCTTTCGCCTCGCTGCAAGCAAACTCCCAGCGGCGTATTGCTTTGCCTCCCGGTCAAGGAAATCTCCAGCGGCGTATTGCTTTCGCCTTGCTGCAAGCAAACTCCCAGCGGCGTATTGCTTTGCCTCTCGGTCAATGAAATCTCCAGCGGCGTATTGCTTTCGCCTCTCTGCAAGCAAACTCCCAGCGGCGTATTGCTTTGCCACTCGGTCAAGGAAATCTCCAGCGGCGTATTGCTTTCGCCTCTCTGCAAGCAAACTCCCAGCGGCGTATTGCTTTGCCTCTCGGTCAATGAAATCTCCAGCGGCGTATTGCTTTCGCCTCTCTGCAAGCAAACTCCCAGCGGCGTATTTCTTTGCCTCTCGGTCAAGGAAATCTCCAGCGGCGTATTGCTTTCGCCTCTCTGCAAGCAAACTCCCAGCGGCGTATTGCTTTGCCTCTCGGTCAAGGAAATCTCCAGCGGCGTGTTGCTTTCGCCTCTCTGCAAGCAAACTCCCAGCGGCGTATTGCTTTGCCTCCGTCGACTTCCAAGTTCCAGCGGCGTATTGCTTTGCCTCTCGGTCAAGGAAATCTCCAGCGGCGTATTGCTTTCGCCTCTCTGCAAGCAAACTCCCAGCGGCGTATTGCTTTGCCTCTCGGTCAATGAAATCTCCAGCGGCGTATTGCTTTCGCCTCTCTGCAAGCAAACTCCCAGCGGCGTATTGCTTTGCCTCCGTCGACTTCCAAGTTCCAGCGGCGTATTGCTTTGCCTCTCGGTCAAGGAAATCTCCAGCGGCGTATTGCTTTCGCCTCGCTGCAAGCAAACTCCCAGCGGCGTATAGCTTTGCCTCTCGGTCAAGGAAATCTCCAGCGGCGTATTGCTTTCGCCTCTCTGCAAGCAAACTCCCAGCGGCGTATTGCTTTGCCTCTCGGTCAATCAAATCTCCAGCGGCGTATTTCTTTCGCCTCTCTGCAAGAAAACTCCCAGCGGCGTATTGCTTTGCCTCCGTCGACTGCCAAGTTCCAGCGGCGTATTGCTTTGCCTCTCGGTCAAGGAAATCTCCAGCGGCGTATTGCTTTCGCCTCTCTGCAAGCAAACTCCCAGCGGCGTATTGCTTTGCCTCTCGGTCAAGGAAATCTCCAGCGGCGTATTGCTTTCGCCTCTCTGCAAGCAAACTCCCAGCGGCGTATTGCTTTGCCTCTCGGTCAAGGAAATCTCCAGCGGCGTATTGCTTTCGCCTCTCTGCAAGCAAACTCCAAGCGGCGTATTGCTTTGCCTCTCGGTCAATGAAATCTCCAGCGGCGTATTGCTTTCGCCTCTCTGCAAGCAAACTCCCAGCGGCGTATTGCTTTGCCTCTCTGTCAAGGAAATCTCCAGCGGCGTAATGCTTTCGCCTCTCTGCAAGCAAACTCCCAGCGGCGTAATGCTTTGCCTCCGTCGACTTCCAAGTTCCAGCGGCGTATTGCTTTGCCTCTCGGTCAAGGAAATCTCCAGCGGCGTATTGCTTTCGCCTCTCCGCAAGCAAACTCCCAGCGGCGTATTGCTTTGCCACCGTCGACTTCCAAGTTCCAGCGGCGTATTGCTATGCCTCTCGGTCAAGGAAATCTCCAGCGGCGTATTGCTTTCGCCTCTCTGCAAGCAAACTCCCAGCGGCGTATTGCTTTGCCTCCGTCGACTTCCAAGTTCCAGCGGCGTATTGCTTTGCCTCTCGGTCAAGGAAATCTCTAGCGGCGTATTGCTTTCGCCTCGCTGCAAGCAAACTCCCAGCGGCGTATTGCTTTGCCTCTCGGTCAAGGAAATCTCCAGCGGCGTATTGCTTTCGCCTTGCTGCAAGCAAACTCCCAGCGGCGTATTGCTTTGCCTCTCGGTCAATGAAATCTCCAGCGGCGTATTGCTTTCGCCTCTCTGCAAGCAAACTCCCAGCGGCGTATTGCTTTGCCACTCGGTCAAGGAAATCTCCAGCGGCGTATTGCTTTCACCTCTCTGCAAGCAAACTCCCAGCGGCGTATTGCTTTGCCTCTCGGTCAATGAAATCTCCAGCGGCGTATTGCTTTCGCCTCTCTGCAAGCAAACTCCCAGCGGCGTATTTCTTTGCCTCTCGGTCAAGGAAATCTCCAGCGGCGTATTGCTTTCGCCTCTCTGCAAGCAAACTCCCAGCGGCGTATTGCTTTGCCTCTCGGTCAATGAAATCTCCAGCGGCGTATTGCTTTCGCCTCTCTGCAAGCAAACTCCCAGCGGCGTATTGCTTTGCCTCTCGGTCAATGAAATCTCCAGCGGCGTATTGCTTTCGCCTCTCTGCAAGCAAACTCCCAGCTGCGTATTGCTTTGCCTCCGTCGACTTCCAAGTTCCAGCGGCGTATTGCTTTGCCTCTCGGTCAAGGAAATCTCCAGCGGCGTATTGCTTTCGCCTCTCTGCAAGCAAACTCCCAGCGGCGTATTGCTTTGCCTCTCGGTCAATGAAATCTCCAGCGGCGTATTGCTTTCGCCTCTCTGCAAGCAAACTCCCAGCGGAGTATTGCTTTGCCTCTCGGTCAAGGAAATCTCCAGCGGCGTATTGCTTTCGCCTCTCTGCAAGCAAACTCCCAGCGGCGTATTGCTTTGCCTCCGTCGACTTCCAAGTTCCAGCGGCGTATTGCTTTGCCTCTCGGTCAAGGAAATCTCCAGCGGCGTATTGCTTTCGCCTCTCTGCAAGCAAACTCCCAGCGACGTATTGCTTTGCCTCTCGGTCAAGGAAATCTCCAGCGGCGTATTGCTTTCGCCTCTCTGCAAGCAAACTCCCAGCGGCGTATTGCTTTGCCACCGTCGACTTCCAAGTTCCAGCGGCGTATTGCGTTGCCTCTCGGTCAAGGAAATCTCCAGCGGCGTATTGCTTTCGCCTCTCTGCAAGCAAACTCCCAGCGGCGTATTGCTTTGCCTCTCGGTCAATGAAATCTCCAGCGGCGTATTGCTTTCGCCTCTCTGCAAGCAAACTCCCAGCGGCGTATTGCTTTGCCTCTCTGTCAAGGAAATCTCCAGCGGCGTATTGCTTTCGCCTCTCTGCAAGCAAACTCCCAGCGGCGTAATGCTTTGCCTCCGTCGACTTCCAAGTTCCAGCGGCGTATTGCTTTGCCTCTCGGTCAAGGAAATCTCCAGCGGCGTATTGCTTTCGCCTCTCCGCAAGCAAACTCCCAGCGGCGTATTGCTTTGCCACCGTCGACTTCCAAGTTCCAGCGGCGTATTGCTATGCCTCTCGGTCAAGGAAATCTCCAGCGGCGTATTGCTTTCGCCTCTCTGCAAGCAAACTCCCAGCGGCGTATTGCTTTGCCTCCGTCGACTTCCAAGTTCCAGCGGCGTATTGCTTTGCCTCTCGGTCAAGGAAATCTCCAGCGGCGTATTGCTTTCGCCTCGCTGCAAGCAAACTCCCAGCGGCGTATAGCTTTGCCTCTCGGTCAAGGAAATCTCCAGCGGCGTATTGCTTTCGCCTCTCTGCAAGCAAACTCCCAGCGGCGTATTGCTTTGCCTCTCGGTCAATCAAATCTCCAGCGGCGTATTTCTTTCGCCTCTCTGCAAGAAAACTCCCAGCGGCGTATTGCTTTGCCTCCGTCGACTGCCAAGTTCCAGCGGCGTATTGCTTTGCCTCTCGGTCAAGGAAATCTCCAGCGGCGTATTGCTTTCGCCTCTCTGCAAGCAAACTCCCAGCGGCGTATTGCTTTGCCTCTCGGTCAAGGAAATCTCCAGCGGCGTATTGCTTTCGCCTCTCTGCAAGCAAACTCCCAGCGGCGTATTGCTTTGCCTCTCGGTCAATGAAATCTCCAGCGGCGTTTGCTTTCGCCTCTCTGCAAGCAAACTCCCAGCGGCGTATTGCTTTGCCTCTCGGTCAAGGAAATCTCCAGCGGCGTATTGCTTTCGCCTCTCTGCAAGCAAACTCCCAGCGGCGTATTGCTTTCGCCTCTCTGCAAGCAAACTCCCAGCGGCGTATTGCTTTGCCTCTCTGTCAAGGAAATCTCCAGCGGCGTATTGCTTTCGCCTCTCTGCAAGCAAACTCCCAGCGGCGTAATGCTTTGCCTCCGTCGACTTCCAAGTTCCAGCGGCGTATTGCTTTGCCTCTCGGTCAAGGAAATCTCCAGCGGCGTATTGCTTTCGCCTCTCCGCAAGCAAACTCCCAGCGGCGTATTGCTTTGCCACCGTCGACTTCCAAGTTCCAGCGGCGTATTGCTATGCCTCTCGGTCAAGGAAATCTCCAGCGGCGTATTGCTTTCGCCTCTCTGCAAGCAAACTCCCAGCGGCGTATTGCTTTGCCTCCGTCGACTTCCAAGTTCCAGCGGCGTATTGCTTTGCCTCTCGGTCATTGAAATCTCCAGCGGCGTATTGCTTTCGCCTCTCTGCAAGCAAACTCCCAGCGGCGTAATGCTTTGCCTCTCGGTCAAGGAAATCTCCAGCGGCGTATTGCTTTCGCCTCTCTGCAAGCAAACTCCCAGCGGCGTATTGCTTTGCCTCCGTCGACTTCCAAGTTCCAGCGGCGTATTGCTTTGCCTCTCGGTCAAGGAAATCTCCAGCGGCGTATTGCTTTCGCCTCTCTGCAAGCAAACTCCCAGCGGCGTATTGCTTTGCCTCTTGGTCAATGAAATCTCCAGCGGCGTATTGTTTTCGCCTCTCTGCAAGCAAACTCCCAGCGGCGTATTGCTTTGCCTCCGTCGACTTCCAAGTTCCAGCGGCGTATTGCTTTGCCTCTCGGTCAAGGAAATCTCCAGCGGCGTATTGCTTTGCCTCTCGGTCAAGGAAATCTCCAGCGGCGTATTGCTTTCGCCTCTCTGCAAGCAAACTCCCAGCGGCGTATTGCTTTACCTCTCGGTCAATGAAATCTCCAGCGGCGTATTGCTTTCGCCTCTCTGCAAGCAAACTCCCAGCGGCGTAATGCTTTGCCTCTCGGTCAATGAAATCTCCAGCGGCGTATTGCTTTCGCCTCTCTGCAAGCAAACTCCCAGCGGCGTATTGCTTTGCCTCTCGGTCAAGGAAATATCCAGCGGCGTATTGCTTTCGCCTCTCTGCAAGCAAACTCCCAGCGACGTATTGCTTTGCCTCTCGGTCAAGGAAATCTCCAGCGGCGTATTGCTTTCGCCTCTCTGCAAGCAAACTCCCAGCGGCGTATTGCTTTGCCACCGTCGACTTCCAAGTTCCAGCGGCGTATTGCGTTGCCTCTCGGTCAAGGAAATCTCCAGCGGCGTATTGCTTTCGCCTCTCTGCAAGCAAACTCCCAGCGGCGTATTGCTTTGCCTCTCGGTCAATGAAATCTCCAGCGGCGTATTGCTTTCGCCTCACTGCAAGCAAACTCCCAGCGGCGTATTGCTTTGCCTCTCGGTCAATGAAATCTCCAGCGGCGTATTGCTTTCGCCTCTCTGCAAGCAAACTCCCAGCGGCGTATTGCTTTGCCTCTCTGTCAAGGAAATCTCCAGCGGCGTATTGCTTTCGCCTCTCTGCAAGCAAACTCCCAGCGGCGTAATGCTTTGCCTCCGTCGACTTCCAAGTTCCAGCGGCGTATTGCTTTGCCTCTCGGTCAAGGAAATCTCCAGCGGCGTATTGCTTTCGCCTCTCCGCAAGCAAACTCCCAGCGGCGTATTGCTTTGCCACCGTCGACTTCCAAGTTCCAGCGGCGTATTGCTATGCCTCTCGGTCAAGGAAATCTCCAGCGGCGTATTGCTTTCGCCTCTCTGCAAGCAAACTCCCAGCGGCGTATTGCTTTGCCTCCGTCGACTTCCAAGTTCCAGCGGCGTATTGCTTTGCCTCTCGGTCAAGGAAATCTCTAGCGGCGTATTGCTTTCGCCTCGCTGCAAGCAAACTCCCAGCGGCGTATTGCTTTGCCTCCCGGTCAAGGAAATCTCCAGCGGCGTATTGCTTTCGCCTTGCTGCAAGCAAACTCCCAGCGGCGTATTGCTTTGCCTCTCGGTCAATGAAATCTCCAGCGGCGTATTGCTTTCGCCTCTCTGCAAGCAAACTCCCAGCGGCGTATTGCTTTGCCACTCGGTCAAGGAAATCTCCAGCGGCGTATTGCTTTCGCCTCTCTGCAAGCAAACTCCCAGCGGCGTATTGCTTTGCCTCTCGGTCAATGAAATCTCCAGCGGCGTATTGCTTTCGCCTCTCTGCAAGCAAACTCCCAGCGGCGTATTTCTTTGCCTCTCGGTCAAGGAAATCTCCAGCGGCGTATTGCTTTCGCCTCTCTGCAAGCAAACTCCCAGCGGCGTATTGCTTTGCCTCTCGGTCAATGAAATCTCCAGCGGCGTATTGCTTTCGCCTCTCTGCAAGCATACTCCCAGCGGCGTATTGCTTTGCCTCTCGGTCAAGGAAATCTCCAGCGGCGTGTTGCTTTCGCCTCTCTGCAAGCAAACTCCCAGCGGCGTATTGCTTTGCCTCCGTCGACTTCCAAGTTCCAGCGGCGTATTGCTTTGCCTCTCGGTCAAGGAAATCTCCAGCGGCGTATTGCTTTCGCCTCTCTGCAAGCAAACTCCCAGCGGCGTATTGCTTTGCCTCTCGGTCAATGAAATCTCCAGCGGCGTATTGCTTTCGCCTCTCTGCAAGCAAACTCCCAGCGGCGTATTGCTTTGCCTCCGTCGACTTCCAAGTTCCAGCGGCGTATTGCTTTGCCTCTCGGTCAAGGAAATCTCCAGCGGCGTATTGCTTTCGCCTCGCTGCAAGCAAACTCCCAGCGGCGTATAGCTTTGCCTCTCGGTCAAGGAAATCTCCAGCGGCGTATTGCTTTCGCCTCTCTGCAAGCAAACTCCCAGCGGCGTATTGCTTTGCCTCTCGGTCAATCAAATCTCCAGCGGCGTATTTCTTTCGCCTCTCTGCAAGAAAACTCCCAGCGGCGTATTGCTTTGCCTCCGTCGACTGCCAAGTTCCAGCGGCGTATTGCTTTGCCTCTCGGTCAAGGAAATCTCCAGCGGCGTATTGCTTTCGCCTCTCTGCAAGCAAACTCCCAGCGGCGTATTGCTTTGCCTCTCGGTCAAGGAAATCTCCAGCGGCGTATTGCTTTCGCCTCTCTGCAAGCAAACTCCCAGCGGCGTATTGCTTTGCCTCTAGGTCAATGAAATCTCCAGCGGCGTTTGCTTTCGCCTCTCTGCAAGCAAACTCCCAGCGGCGTATTGCTTTGCCTCTCGGTCAAGGAAATCTCCAGCGGCGTATTGCTTTCGCCTCTCTGCAAGCAAACTCCCAGCGGCGTATTGCTTTCGCCTCTCTGCAAGCAAACTCCCAGCGGCGTATTGCTTTGCCTCTCGGTCAATGAAATCTCCAGCTGCGTATTGCTTTCGCCTCTCTGCAAGCATACTCCCAGCGGCGTATTGCTTTGCCTCTCGGTCAAGGAAATCTCCAGCGGCGTGTTGCTTTCGCCTCTCTGCAAGCAAACTCCCAGCGGCGTATTGCTTTGCCTCCGTCGACTTCCAAGTTCCAGCGGCGTATTGCTTTGCCTCTCGGTCAAGGAAATCTCCAGCGGCGTATTGCTTTCGCCTCTCTGCAAGCAAACTCCCAGCGGCGTATTGCTTTGCCTCTCGGTCAATGAAATCTCCAGCGGCGTATTGCTTTCGCCTCTCTGCAAGCAAACTCCCAGCGGCGTATTGCTTTGCCTCCGTCGACTTCCAAGTTCCAGCGGCGTATTGCTTTGCCTCTCGGTCAAGGAAATCTCCAGCGGCGTATTGCTTTCGCCTCGCTGCAAGCAAACTCCCAGCGGCGTATAGCTTTGCCTCTCGGTCAAGGAAATCTCCAGCGGCGTATTGCTTTCGCCTCTCTGCAAGAAAACTCCCAGCGGCGTATTGCTTTGCCTCTCGGTCAATGAAATCTCCAGCGGCGTATTGCTTTCGCCTCTCTGCAAGCAAACTCCCAGCGGCGTATTGCTTTGCCTCCGTCGACTTCCAAGTTCCAGCGGCGTATTGCTTTGCCTCTCGGTCAAGGAAATCTCCAGCGGCGTATTGCTTTCGCCTCGCTGCAAGCAAACTCCCAGCGGCGTATTGCTTTGCCTCTCGGTCAAGGAAATCTCCAGCGGCGTATTGCTTTCGCCTCTCTGCAAGCAAACTCCCAGCGGCGTATTGCTTTGCCTCTCGGTCAATGAAATCTCCAGCGGCGTATTTCATTCGCCTCTCTGCAAGCAAACTCCCAGCGGCGTATTGCTTTGCCTCCGTCGACTGCCAAGTTCCAGCGGCGTATTGCTTTGCCTCTCGGTCAAGGAAATCTCCAGCGGCGTATTGCTTTCGCCTCTCTGCAAGCAAACTCCCAGCGGCGTATTGCTTTGCCTCTCGGTCAAGGAAATCTCCAGCGGCGTATTGCTTTCGCCTCTCTGCAAGCAAACTCCCAGCGGCGTATTGCTTTGCCTCTCGGTCAATGAAATCTCCAGCGGCGTATTGCTTTCGCCTCTCTGCAAGCAAACTCCCAGCGGCGTATTGCTTTGCCTCTCGGTCAATGAAATCTCCAGCGGCGTATTGCTTTCGCCTCTCTGCAAGCAAACTCCCAGCTGCGTATTGCTTTGCCTCCGTCGACTTCCAAGTTCCAGCGGCGTATTGCTTTGCCTCTCGGTCAAGGAAATCTCCAGCGGCGTATTGCTTTCGCCTCTCTGCAAGCAAACTCCCAGCGGCGTATTGCTTTGCCTCTCGGTCAATGAAATTTCCAGCGGCGTATTGCTTTCGCCTCTCTGCAAGCAAACTCCCAGCGGAGTATTGCTTTGCCTCTCGGTCAAGGAAATCTCCAGCGGCGTATTGCTTTCGCCTCTCTGCAAGCAAACTCCCAGCGGCGTATTGCTTTGCTTCCGTCGACTTCCAAGTTCCAGCGGCGTATTGCTTTGCCTCTCGGTCAAGGAAATCTCCAGCGGCGTATTGTTTTCGCCTCTCTGCAAGCAAACTCCCAGCGGCGTATTGCTTTGCCTCTCGGTCAAGGAAATCTCCAGCGGCGTATTGCTTTCGCCTCTCTGCAAGCAAACTCCCAGCGGCGTATTGCTTTGCCACCGTCGACTTCCCAGTTCCAGCGGCGTATTGCTTTGCCTCTCGGTCAAGGAAATCTCCAGCGGCGTATTGCTTTCGCCTCTCTGCAAGCAAACTCCCAGCGGCGTATTGCTTTGCCTCTCGGTCAATGAAATCTCCAGCGGCGTATTGCTTTCGCCTCTCTGCAAGCAAACTCCCAGCGGCGTATTGCTTTGCCACTCGGTCTAGGAAATCTCCAGCGGCGTATTGCTTTCGCCTCTCTGCAAGCAAACTCCCAGCGGCGTATTGCTTTGCCTCTCGGTCAATGAAATCTCCAGCGGCGTATTGCTTTCGCCTCTCTGCAAGCAAACTCCCAGCGGCGTATTGCTTTGCCTCTCGGTCAAGGAAATCTCCAGCGGCGTATTGCTTTCGCCTCTCTGCAAGCAAACTCCCAGCGGCGTATTGCTTTGCCTCTCGGTCAATGAAATCTCCAGCGGCGTATTGCTTTCGCCTCTCTGCAAGCAAACTCCCAGCGGCGTATTGCTTTGCCACTCGGTCAAGGAAATCTCCAGCGGCGTATTGCTTTCGCCTCTCTGCGAGCAAACTCCCAGCGGCGTATTGCTTTGCCTCTCGGTCAATGAAATCTCCAGCGGCGTAATGCTTTCGCCTCTCTGCAAGCAAACTCCCAGCGGCGTATTGCTTTGCCTCTCGGTCAAGGAAATCTCCAGCGGCGTAATGCTTTCGCCTCTCTGCAAGCAAACTCCCAGCGGCGTATTGCTTTGCCTCTCGGTCATTGAAATCTCCAGCGGCGTATTGCTTTCGCCTCTCTGCAAGCAAACTCCCAGCGGCGTAATGCTTTGCCTCTCGGTCAAGGAAATCTCCAGCGGCGTATTGCTTTCGCCTCTCTGCAAGCAAACTCCCAGCGGCGTATTGCTTTGCCTCCGTCGACTTCCAAGTTCCAGCGGCGTATTGCTTTGCCTCTCGGTCAAGGAAATCTCCAGCGGCGTATTGCTTTCGCCTCTCTGCAAGCAAACTCCCAGCGGCGTATTGCTTTGCCTCTTGGTCAATGAAATCTCCAGCGGCGTATTGTTTTCGCCTCTCTGCAAGCAAACTCCCAGCGGCGTATTGCTTTGCCTCCGTCGACTTCCAAGTTCCAGCGGCGTATTGCTTTGCCTCTCGGTCAAGGAAATCTCCAGCGGCGTATTGCTTTGCCTCTCGGTCAAGGAAATCTCCAGCGGCGTATTGCTTTCGCCTCTCTGCAAGCAAACTCCCAGCGGCGTATTGCTTTACCTCTCGGTCAATGAAATCTCCAGCGGCGTATTGCTTTCGCCTCTCTGCAAGCAAACTCCCAGCGGCGTAATGCTTTGCCTCTCGGTCAATGAAATCTCCAGCGGCGTATTGCTTTCGCCTCTCTGCAAGCAAACTCCCAGCGGCGTATTGCTTTGCCTCTCGGTCAAGGAAATCTCCAGCGGCGTATTGCTTTCGCCTCTCTGCAAGCAAACTCCCAGCGACGTATTGCTTTGCCTCTCGGTCAAGGAAATCTCCAGCGGCGTATTGCTTTCGCCTCTCTGCAAGCAAACTCCCAGCGGCGTATTGCTTTGCCACCGTCGACTTCCAAGTTCCAGCGGCGTATTGCGTTGCCTCTCGGTCAAGGAAATCTCCAGCGGCGTATTGCTTTCGCCTCTCTGCAAGCAAACTCCCAGCGGCGTATTGCTTTGCCTCTCGGTCAATGAAATCTCCAGCGGCGTATTGCTTTCGCCTCTCTGCAAGCAAACTCCCAGCGGCGTATTGCTTTGCCTCTCTGTCAAGGAAATCTCCAGCGGCGTATTGCTTTCGCCTCTCTGCAAGCAAACTCCCAGCGGCGTAATGCTTTGCCTCCGTCGACTTCCAAGTTCCAGCGGCGTATTGCTTTGCCTCTCGGTCAAGGAAATCTCCAGCGGCGTATTGCTTTCGCCTCTCCGCAAGCAAACTCCCAGCGGCGTATTGCTTTGCCACCGTCGACTTCCAAGTTCCAGCGGCGTATTGCTATGCCTCTCGGTCAAGGAAATCTCCAGCGGCGTATTGCTTTCGCCTCTCTGCAAGCAAACTCCCAGCGGCGTATTGCTTTGCCTCCGTCGACTTCCAAGTTCCAGCGGCGTATTGCTTTGCCTCTCGGTCAAGGAAATCTCTAGCGGCGTATTGCTTTCGCCTCGCTGCAAGCAAACTCCCAGCGGCGTATTGCTTTGCCTCCCGGTCAAGGAAATCTCCAGCGGCGTATTGCTTTCGCCTTGCTGCAAGCAAACTCCCAGCGGCGTATTGCTTTGCCTCTCGGTCAATGAAATCTCCAGCGGCGTATTGCTTTCGCCTCTCTGCAAGCAAACTCCCAGCGGCGTATTGCTTTGCCACTCGGTCAAGGAAATCTCCAGCGGCGTATTGCTTTCGCCTCTCTGCAAGCAAACTCCCAGCGGCGTATTGCTTTGCCTCTCGGTCAATGAAATCTCCAGCGGCGTATTGCTTTCGCCTCTCTGCAAGCAAACTCCCAGCGGCGTATTTCTTTGCCTCTCGGTCAAGGAAATCTCCAGCGGCGTATTGCTTTCGCCTCTCTGCAAGCAAACTCCCAGCGGCGTATTGCTTTGCCTCTCGGTCAAGGAAATCTCCAGCGGCGTGTTGCTTTCGCCTCTCTGCAAGCAAACTCCCAGCGGCGTATTGCTTTGCCTCCGTCGACTTCCAAGTTCCAGCGGCGTATTGCTTTGCCTCTCGGTCAAGGAAATCTCCAGCGGCGTATTGCTTTCGCCTCTCTGCAAGCAAACTCCCAGCGGCGTATTGCTTTGCCTCTCGGTCAATGAAATCTCCAGCGGCGTATTGCTTTCGCCTCTCTGCAAGCAAACTCCCAGCGGCGTATTGCTTTGCCTCCGTCGACTTCCAAGTTCCAGCGGCGTATTGCTTTGCCTCTCGGTCAAGGAAATCTCCAGCGGCGTATTGCTTTCGCCTCGCTGCAAGCAAACTCCCAGCGGCGTATAGCTTTGCCTCTCGGTCAAGGAAATCTCCAGCGGCGTATTGCTTTCGCCTCTCTGCAAGCAAACTCCCAGCGGCGTATTGCTTTGCCTCTCGGTCAATCAAATCTCCAGCGGCGTATTTCTTTCGCCTCTCTGCAAGAAAACTCCCAGCGGCGTATTGCTTTGCCTCCGTCGACTGCCAAGTTCCAGCGGCGTATTGCTTTGCCTCTCGGTCAAGGAAATCTCCAGCGGCGTATTGCTTTCGCCTCTCTGCAAGCAAACTCCCAGCGGCGTATTGCTTTGCCTCTCGGTCAATGAAATCTCCAGCGGCGTTTGCTTTCGCCTCTCTGCAAGCAAACTCCCAGCGGCGTATTGCTTTGCCTCTCGGTCAAGGAAATCTCCAGCGGCGTATTGCTTTCGCCTCTCTGCAAGCAAACTCCCAGCGGCGTATTGCTTTGCCTCTCGGTCAAGGAAATCTCCAGCGGCGTATTGCTTTCGCCTCTCTGCAAGCAAACTCCAAGCGGCGTATTGCTTTGCCTCTCGGTCAATGAAATCTCCAGCGGCGTATTGCTTTCGCCTCTCTGCAAGCAAACTCCCAGCGGCGTATTGCTTTGCCTCTCTGTCAAGGAAATCTCCAGCGGCGTATTGCTTTCGCCTCTCTGCAAGCAAACTCCCAGCGGCGTAATGCTTTGCCTCCGTCGACTTCCAAGTTCCAGCGGCGTATTGCTTTGCCTCTCGGTCAAGGAAATCTCCAGCGGCGTATTGCTTTCGCCTCTCCGCAAGCAAACTCCCAGCGGCGTATTGCTTTGCCACCGTCGACTTCCAAGTTCCAGCGGCGTATTGCTATGCCTCTCGGTCAAGGAAATCTCCAGCGGCGTATTGCTTTCGCCTCTCTGCAAGCAAACTCCCAGCGGCGTATTGCTTTGCCTCCGTCGACTTCCAAGTTCCAGCGGCGTATTGCTTTGCCTCTCGGTCAAGGAAATCTCTAGCGGCGTATTGCTTTCGCCTCGCTGCAAGCAAACTCCCAGCGGCGTATTGCTTTGCCTCTCGGTCAAGGAAATCTCCAGCGGCGTATTGCTTTCGCCTTGCTGCAAGCAAACTCCCAGCGGCGTATTGCTTTGCCTCCGTCGACTTCCAAGTTCCAGCGGCGTATTGCTTTGCCTCTCGGTCAAGGAAATCTCCAGCGGCGTATTGCTTTCGCCTCTCTGCAAGCAAACTCCCAGCGGCGTATTGCTTTGCCTCTTGGTCAATGAAATCTCCAGCGGCGTATTGTTTTCGCCTCTCTGCAAGCAAACTCCCAGCGGCGTATTGCTTTGCCTCCGTCGACTTCCAAGTTCCAGCGGCGTATTGCTTTGCCTCTCGGTCAAGGAAATCTCCAGCGGCGTATTGCTTTGCCTCTCGGTCAAGGAAATCTCCAGCGGCGTATTGCTTTCGCCTCTCTGCAAGCAAACTCCCAGCGGCGTATTGCTTTACCTCTCGGTCAATGAAATCTCCAGCGGCGTATTGCTTTCGCCTCTCTGCAAGCAAACTCCCAGCGGCGTAATGCTTTGCCTCTCGGTCAATGAAATCTCCAGCGGCGTATTGCTTTCGCCTCTCTGCAAGCAAACTCCCAGCGGCGTATTGCTTTGCCTCTCGGTCAAGGAAATCTCCAGCGGCGTATTGCTTTCGCCTCTCTGCAAGCAAACTCCCAGCGACGTATTGCTTTGCCTCTCGGTCAAGGAAATCTCCAGCGGCGTATTGCTTTCGCCTCTCTGCAAGCAAACTCCCAGCGGCGTATTGCTTTGCCACCGTCGACTTCCAAGTTCCAGCGGCGTATTGCGTTGCCTCTCGGTCAAGGAAATCTCCAGCGGCGTATTGCTTTCGCCTCTCTGCAAGCAAACTCCCAGCGGCGTATTGCTTTGCCTCTCGGTCAATGAAATCTCCAGCGGCGTATTGCTTTCGCCTCTCTGCAAGCAAACTCCCAGCGGCGTATTGCTTTGCCTCTCTGTCAAGGAAATCTCCAGCGGCGTATTGCTTTCGCCTCTCTGCAAGCAAACTCCCAGCGGCGTAATGCTTTGCCTCCGTCGACTTCCAAGTTCCAGCGGCGTATTGCTTTGCCTCTCGGTCAAGGAAATCTCCAGCGGCGTATTGCTTTCGCCTCTCCGCAAGCAAACTCCCAGCGGCGTATTGCTTTGCCACCGTCGACTTCCAAGTTCCAGCGGCGTATTGCTATGCCTCTCGGTCAAGGAAATCTCCAGCGGCGTATTGCTTTCGCCTCTCTGCAAGCAAACTCCCAGCGGCGTATTGCTTTGCCTCCGTCGACTTCCAAGTTCCAGCGGCGTATTGCTTTGCCTCTCGGTCAAGGAAATCTCTAGCGGCGTATTGCTTTCGCCTCGCTGCAAGCAAACTCCCAGCGGCGTATTGCTTTGCCTCCCGGTCAAGGAAATCTCCAGCGGCGTATTGCTTTCGCCTTGCTGCAAGCAAACTCCCAGCGGCGTATTGCTTTGCCTCTCGGTCAATGAAATCTCCAGCGGCGTATTGCTTTCGCCTCTCTGCAAGCAAACTCCCAGCGGCGTATTGCTTTGCCACTCGGTCAAGGAAATCTCCAGCGGCGTATTGCTTTCGCCTCTCTGCAAGCAAACTCCCAGCGGCGTATTGCTTTGCCTCTCGGTCAATGAAATCTCCAGCGGCGTATTGCTTTCGCCTCTCTGCAAGCAAACTCCCAGCGGCGTATTTCTTTGCCTCTCGGTCAAGGAAATCTCCAGCGGCGTATTGCTTTCGCCTCTCTGCAAGCAAACTCCCAGCGGCGTATTGCTTTGCCTCTCGGTCAAGGAAATCTCCAGCGGCGTGTTGCTTTCGCCTCTCTGCAAGCAAACTCCCAGCGGCGTATTGCTTTGCCTCCGTCGACTTCCAAGTTCCAGCGGCGTATTGCTTTGCCTCTCGGTCAAGGAAATCTCCAGCGGCGTATTGCTTTCGCCTCTCTGCAAGCAAACTCCCAGCGGCGTATTGCTTTGCCTCTCGGTCAATGAAATCTCCAGCGGCGTATTGCTTTCGCCTCTCTGCAAGCAAACTCCCAGCGGCGTATTGCTTTGCCTCCGTCGACTTCCAAGTTCCAGCGGCGTATTGCTTTGCCTCTCGGTCAAGGAAATCTCCAGCGGCGTATTGCTTTCGCCTCGCTGCAAGCAAACTCCCAGCGGCGTATAGCTTTGCCTCTCGGTCAAGGAAATCTCCAGCGGCGTATTGCTTTCGCCTCTCTGCAAGCAAACTCCCAGCGGCGTATTGCTTTGCCTCTCGGTCAATCAAATCTCCAGCGGCGTATTTCTTTCGCCTCTCTGCAAGAAAACTCCCAGCGGCGTATTGCTTTGCCTCCGTCGACTGCCAAGTTCCAGCGGCGTATTGCTTTGCCTCTCGGTCAAGG
Source organism: Nomada flava (assembly GCA_951802745.1). Classification (NCBI taxonomy): domain Eukaryota; kingdom Metazoa; phylum Arthropoda; class Insecta; order Hymenoptera; family Apidae; genus Nomada; species Nomada flava. The sequence continues at coordinate 3,708,594 of CATOQN010000045.1, forward strand.
AAATCTCCAGCGGCGTATTGCTTTCGCCTCTCTGCAAGCAAACTCCCAGCGGCGTATTGCTTTGCCTCTCGGTCAATGAAATCTCCAGCGGCGTTTGCTTTCGCCTCTCTGCAAGCAAACTCCCAGCGGCGTATTGCTTTGCCTCTCGGTCAAGGAAATCTCCAGCGGCGTATTGCTTTCGCCTCTCTGCAAGCAAACTCCCAGCGGCGTATTGCTTTGCCTCTCGGTCAAGGAAATCTCCAGCGGCGTATTGCTTTCGCCTCTCTGCAAGCAAACTCCAAGCGGCGTATTGCTTTGCCTCTCGGTCAATGAAATCTCCAGCGGCGTATTGCTTTCGCCTCTCTGCAAGCAAACTCCCAGCGGCGTATTGCTTTGCCTCTCTGTCAAGGAAATCTCCAGCGGCGTATTGCTTTCGCCTCTCTGCAAGCAAACTCCCAGCGGCGTAATGCTTTGCCTCCGTCGACTTCCAAGTTCCAGCGGCGTATTGCTTTGCCTCTCGGTCAAGGAAATCTCCAGCGGCGTATTGCTTTCGCCTCTCCGCAAGCAAACTCCCAGCGGCGTATTGCTTTGCCACCGTCGACTTCCAAGTTCCAGCGGCGTATTGCTATGCCTCTCGGTCAAGGAAATCTCCAGCGGCGTATTGCTTTCGCCTCTCTGCAAGCAAACTCCCAGCGGCGTATTGCTTTGCCTCCGTCGACTTCCAAGTTCCAGCGGCGTATTGCTTTGCCTCTCGGTCAAGGAAATCTCTAGCGGCGTATTGCTTTCGCCTCGCTGCAAGCAAACTCCCAGCGGCGTATTGCTTTGCCTCTCGGTCAAGGAAATCTCCAGCGGCGTATTGCTTTCGCCTTGCTGCAAGCAAACTCCCAGCGGCGTATTGCTTTGCCTCTCGGTCAATGAAATCTCCAGCGGCGTATTGCTTTCGCCTCTCTGCAAGCAAACTCCCAGCGGCGTATTGCTTTGCCACTCGGTCAAGGAAATCTCCAGCGGCGTATTGCTTTCACCTCTCTGCAAGCAAACTCCCAGCGGCGTATTGCTTTGCCTCTCGGTCAATGAAATCTCCAGCGGCGTATTGCTTTCGCCTCTCTGCAAGCAAACTCCCAGCGGCGTATTGCTTTGCCTCTCGGTCAATGAAATCTCCAGCGGCGTATTGCTTTCGCCTCTCTGCAAGCAAACTCCCAGCGGCGTATTGCTTTGCCTCTCGGTCAATGAAATCTCCAGCGGCGTATTGCTTTCGCCTCTCTGCAAGCAAACTCCCAGCTGCGTATTGCTTTGCCTCCGTCGACTTCCAAGTTCCAGCGGCGTATTGCTTTGCCTCTCGGTCAAGGAAATCTCCAGCGGCGTATTGCTTTCGCCTCTCTGCAAGCAAACTCCCAGCGGCGTATTGCTTTGCCTCTCGGTCAATGAAATCTCCAGCGGCGTATTGCTTTCGCCTTGCTGCAAGCAAACTCCCAGCGGCGTATTGCTTTGCCTCTCGGTCAATGAAATCTCCAGCGGCGTATTGCTTTCGCCTCTCTGCAAGCAAACTCCCAGCGGCGTATTGCTTTGCCACTCGGTCAAGGAAATCTCCAGCGGCGTATTGCTTTCACCTCTCTGCAAGCAAACTCCCAGCGGCGTATTGCTTTGCCTCTCGGTCAATGAAATCTCCAGCGGCGTATTGCTTTCGCCTCTCTGCAAGCAAACTCCCAGCGGCGTATTGCTTTGCCTCTCGGTCAATGAAATCTCCAGCGGCGTATTGCTTTCGCCTCTCTGCAAGCAAACTCCCAGCGGCGTATTGCTTTGCCTCTCGGTCAATGAAATCTCCAGCGGCGTATTGCTTTCGCCTCTCTGCAAGCAAACTCCCAGCTGCGTATTGCTTTGCCTCCGTCGACTTCCAAGTTCCAGCGGCGTATTGCTTTGCCTCTCGGTCAAGGAAATCTCCAGCGGCGTATTGCTTTCGCCTCTCTGCAAGCAAACTCCCAGCGGCGTATTGCTTTGCCTCTCGGTCAATGAAATCTCCAGCGGCGTATTGCTTTCGCCTCTCTGCAAGCAAACTCCCAGCGGAGTATTGCTTTGCCTCTCGGTCAAGGAAATCTCCAGCGGCGTATTGCTTTCGCCTCTCTGCAAGCAAACTCCCAGCGGCGTATTGCTTTGCCTCCGTCGACTTCCAAGTTCCAGCGGCGTATTGCTTTGCCTCTCGGTCAAGGAAATCTCCAGCGGCGTATTGCTTTCGCCTCTCTGCAAGCAAACTCCCAGCGACGTATTGCTTTGCCTCTCGGTCAAGGAAATCTCCAGCGGCGTATTGCTTTCGCCTCTCTGCAAGCAAACTCCCAGCGGCGTATTGCTTTGCCACCGTCGACTTCCAAGTTCCAGCGGCGTATTGCGTTGCCTCTCGGTCAAGGAAATCTCCAGCGGCGTATTGCTTTCGCCTCTCTGCAAGCAAACTCCCAGCGGCGTATTGCTTTGCCTCTCGGTCAATGAAATCTCCAGCGGCGTATTGCTTTCGCCTCTCTGCAAGCAAACTCCCAGCGGCGTATTGCTTTGCCTCTCTGTCAAGGAAATCTCCAGCGGCGTATTGCTTTCGCCTCTCTGCAAGCAAACTCCCAGCGGCGTAATGCTTTGCCTCCGTCGACTTCCAAGTTCCAGCGGCGTATTGCTTTGCCTCTCGGTCAAGGAAATCTCCAGCGGCGTATTGCTTTCGCCTCTCCGCAAGCAAACTCCCAGCGGCGTATTGCTTTGCCACCGTCGACTTCCAAGTTCCAGCGGCGTATTGCTATGCCTCTCGGTCAAGGAAATCTCCAGCGGCGTATTGCTTTCGCCTCTCTGCAAGCAAACTCCCAGCGGCGTATTGCTTTGCCTCCGTCGACTTCCAAGTTCCAGCGGCGTATTGCTTTGCCTCTCGGTCAAGGAAATCTCCAGCGGCGTATTGCTTTCGCCTCGCTGCAAGCAAACTCCCAGCGGCGTATAGCTTTGCCTCTCGGTCAAGGAAATCTCCAGCGGCGTATTGCTTTCGCCTCTCTGCAAGCAAACTCCCAGCGGCGTATTGCTTTGCCTCTCGGTCAATCAAATCTCCAGCGGCGTATTTCTTTCGCCTCTCTGCAAGAAAACTCCCAGCGGCGTATTGCTTTGCCTCCGTCGACTGCCAAGTTCCAGCGGCGTATTGCTTTGCCTCTCGGTCAAGGAAATCTCCAGCGGCGTATTGCTTTCGCCTCTCTGCAAGCAAACTCCCAGCGGCGTATTGCTTTGCCTCTCGGTCAAGGAAATCTCCAGCGGCGTATTGCTTTCGCCTCTCTGCAAGCAAACTCCCAGCGGCGTATTGCTTTGCCTCTCGGTCAATGAAATCTCCAGCGGCGTTTGCTTTCGCCTCTCTGCAAGCAAACTCCCAGCGGCGTATTGCTTTGCCTCTCGGTCAAGGAAATCTCCAGCGGCGTATTGCTTTCGCCTCTCTGCAAGCAAACTCCCAGCGGCGTATTGCTTTCGCCTCTCTGCAAGCAAACTCCCAGCGGCGTATTGCTTTGCCTCTCTGTCAAGGAAATCTCCAGCGGCGTATTGCTTTCGCCTCTCTGCAAGCAAACTCCCAGCGGCGTAATGCTTTGCCTCCGTCGACTTCCAAGTTCCAGCGGCGTATTGCTTTGCCTCTCGGTCAAGGAAATCTCCAGCGGCGTATTGCTTTCGCCTCTCCGCAAGCAAACTCCCAGCGGCGTATTGCTTTGCCACCGTCGACTTCCAAGTTCCAGCGGCGTATTGCTATGCCTCTCGGTCAAGGAAATCTCCAGCGGCGTATTGCTTTCGCCTCTCTGCAAGCAAACTCCCAGCGGCGTATTGCTTTGCCTCCGTCGACTTCCAAGTTCCAGCGGCGTATTGCTTTGCCTCTCGGTCAAGGAAATCTCTAGCGGCGTATTGCTTTCGCCTCGCTGCAAGCAAACTCCCAGCGGCGTATTGCTTTGCCTCTCGGTCAAGGAAATCTCCAGCGGCGTATTGCTTTCGCCTTGCTGCAAGCAAACTCCCAGCGGCGTATTGCTTTGCCTCTCGGTCAATGAAATCTCCAGCGGCGTATTGCTTTCGCCTCTCTGCAAGCAAACTCCCAGCGGCGTATTGCTTTGCCACTCGGTCAAGGAAATCTCCAGCGGCGTATTGCTTTCACCTCTCTGCAAGCAAACTCCCAGCGGCGTATTGCTTTGCCTCTCGGTCAATGAAATCTCCAGCGGCGTATTGCTTTCGCCTCTCTGCAAGCAAACTCCCAGCGGCGTATTGCTTTGCCTCTCGGTCAAGGAAATCTCCAGCGGCGTGTTGCTTTCGCCTCTCTGCAAGCAAACTCCCAGCGGCGTATTGCTTTGCCTCCGTCGACTTCCAAGTTCCAGCGGCGTATTGCTTTGCCTCTCGGTCAAGGAAATCTCCAGCGGCGTATTGCTTTCGCCTCTCTGCAAGCAAACTCCCAGCGGCGTATTGCTTTGCCTCTCGGTCAATGAAATCTCCAGCGGCGTATTGCTTTCGCCTCTCTGCAAGCAAACTCCCAGCGGCGTATTGCTTTGCCTCCGTCGACTTCCAAGTTCCAGCGGCGTATTGCTTTGCCTCTCGGTCAAGGAAATCTCCAGCGGCGTATTGCTTTCGCCTCGCTGCAAGCAAACTCCCAGCGGCGTATTGCTTTGCCTCTCGGTCAAGGAAATCTCCAGCGGAGTATTGCTTTCGCCTCTCTGCAAGCAAACTCCCAGCGGCGTATTGCTTTGCCTCTCGGTCAATGAAATCTCCAGCGGCGTATTTCTTTCGCCTCTGTGCAAGCAAACTCCCAGCGGCGTATTGCTTTGCCTCCGTCGACTGCCAAGTTCCAGCGGCGTATTGCTTTGCCTCTCGGTCAAGGAAATCTCCAGCGGCGTATTGCTTTCGCCTCTCTGCAAGCAAACTCCCAGCGGCGTATTGCTTTGCCTCTCGGTCAAGGAAATCTCCAGCGGCGTATTGCTTTCGCCTCTCTGCAAGCAAACTCCCAGCGGCGTATTGCTTTGCCTCTCGGTCAATGAAATCTCCAGCGGCGTATTGCTTTCGCCTCTCTGCAAGCAAACTCCCAGCTGCGTATTGCTTTGCCTCCGTCGACTTCCAAGTTCCAGCGGCGTATTGCTTTGCCTCTCGGTCAAGGAAATCTCCAGCGGCGTATTGCTTTCGCCTCTCTGCAAGCAAACTCCCAGCGGCGTATTGCTTTGCCTCTCGGTCAATGAAATTTCCAGCGGCGTATTGCTTTCGCCTCTCTGCAAGCAAACTCCCAGCGGAGTATTGCTTTGCCTCTCGGTCAAGGAAATCTCCAGCGGCGTATTGCTTTCGCCTCTCTGCAAGCAAACTCCCAGCGGCGTATTGCTTTGCCTCCGTCGACTTCCAAGTTCCAGCGGCGTATTGCTTTGCCTCTCGGTCAAGGAAATCTCCAGCGGCGTAATGCTTTCGCCTCTCTGCAAGCAAACTCCCAGCGGCGTATTGCTTTGCTTCTCGGTCAAGGAAATCTCCAGCGGCGTATTGCTTTCGCCTCTCTGCAAGCAAACTCCCAGCGGCGTATTGCTTTGCCACCGTCGACTTCCAAGTTCCAGCGGCGTATTGCTTTGCCTCTCGGTCAAGGAAATCTCCAGCGGCGTATTGCTTTCGCCTCTCTGCAAGCAAACTCCCAGCGGCGTATTGCTTTGCCTCTCGGTCAATGAAATCTCCAGCGGCGTATTGCTTTCGCCTCTCTGCAAGCAAACTCCCAGCGGCGTATTGCTTTGCCACTCGGTCTAGGAAATCTCCAGCGGCGTATTGCTTTCGCCTCTCTGCAAGCAAACTCCCAGCGGCGTATTGCTTTGCCTCTCGGTCAATGAAATCTCCAGCGGCGTATTGCTTTCGCCTCTCTGCAAGCAAACTCCCAGCGGCGTATTGCTTTGCCTCTCGGTCAAGGAAATCTCCAGCGGCGTATTGCTTTCGCCTCTCTGCAAGCAAACTCCCAGCGGCGTATTGCTTTGCCTCCGTCGACTTCCAAGTTCCAGCGGCGTATTGCTTTGCCTCTCGGTCAAGGAAATCTCCAGCGGCGTATTGCTTTCGCCTCTCTGCAAGCAAACTCCCAGCGGCGTATTGCTTTGCCTCTCGGTCAATGAAATCTCCAGCGGCGTATTGCTTTCGCCTCTCTGCAAGCAAACTCCCAGCGGCGTATTGCTTTGCCTCCGTCGACTGCCAAGTTCCAGCGGCGTATTGCTTTGCCTCTCGGTCAAGGAAATCTCCAGCGGCGTATTGCTTTCGCCTCTCTGCAAGCAAACTCCCAGCGGCGTATTGTTTTGCCTCTCGGTCAAGGAAATCTCCAGCGGCGTATTGCTTTCGCCTCTCTGCAAGCAAACTCCCAGCGGCGTATTGCTTTGCCTCTCGGTCAATGAAATCTCCAGCGGCGTATTGCTTTCGCCTCTCTGCAAGCAAACTCCCAGCGGCGTATTGCTTTGCCTCTCGGTCAATGAAATCTCCAGCTGCGTATTGCTTTCGCCTCTCTGCAAGCAAACTCCCAGCTGCGTATTGCTTTGCCTCCGTCGACTTCCAAGTTCCAGCGGCGTATTGCTTTGCCTCTCGGTCAAGGAAATCTCCAGCGGCGTATTGCTTTCGCCTCTCTGCAAGCAAACTCCCAGCGGCGTATTGCTTTCGCCTCTCTGCAAGCAAACTCCCAGCGGCGTATTGCTTTGCCTCTCGGTCAATGAAATCTCCAGCGGCGTATTGCTTTCGCCTCTCTGCAAGAAAACTCCCAGCGGCGTATTGCTTTGCCACTCGGTCAAGGAAATCTCCAGCGGCGTATTGCTTTCGCCTCTCTGCAAGCAAACTCCCAGCGGCGTATTGCTTTGCCTCTCGGTCAATGAAATCTCCAGCGGCGTATTGCTTTCGCCTCTCTGCAAGCAAACTCCCAGCGGCGTATTACTTTGCCTCTCGGACAAGGAAATCTCCAGCGGCGTATTGCTTTCGCCTCTCTGCAAGCAAACTCCCAGCGGCGTATTGCTTTGCCTCTCGGTCAAGGAAATCTCCAGCGGCGTATTGCTTTCGCCTCTCTGCAAGCAAACTCCCAGCGGCGTATTGCTTTGCCTCCGTCGACTGCCAAGTTCCAGCGGCGTATTGCTTTGCCTCTCGGTCAAGGAAATCTCCAGCGGCGTATTGCTTTCGCCTCTCTGCAAGCAAACTCCCAGCGGCGTATTGTTTTGCCTCTCGGTCAAGGAAATCTCCAGCGGCGTATTGCTTTCGCCTCTCTGCAAGCAAACTCCCAGCGGCGTATTGCTTTGCCACTCGGTCTAGGAAATCTCCAGCGGCGTATTGCTTTCGCCTCTCTGCAAGCAAACTCCCAGCGGCGTATTGCTTTGCCTCTCGGTCAATGAAATCTCCAGCGGCGTATTGCTTTCGCCTCTCTGCAAGCAAACTCCCAGCGGCGTATTGCTTTGCCTCTCGGTCAAGGAAATCTCCAGCGGCGTATTGTTTTCGCCTCTCTGCAAGCAAACTCCCAGCGGCGTATTGCTTTGCCTCTCGGTCAATTAAATCTCCAGCGGCGTATTGCTTTCGCCTCTCTGCAAGCAAACCCCCAGCGGCGTATTGCTTTGCCTCTCGGTCAAGGAAATCTCCAGCGGCGTATTGCTTTCGCCTCTCTGCAAGCAAACTCCCAGCGGCGTATTGCTTTGCCTCCGTCGACTTCCAAGTTCCAGCGGCGTATTGCTTTGCCTCTCGGTCAAGGAAATCTCCAGCGGCGTATTGCTTTCGCCTCTCTGCAAGCAAACTCCCAGCGGCGTATTGCTTTGCCTCTCGGTCAATGAAATCTCCAGCGGCGTATTGCTTTCGCCTCTCTGCAAGCAAACTCCCAGCGGCGTATTGCTTTGCCTCCGTCGACTGCCAAGTTCCAGCGGCGTATTGCTTTGCCTCTCGGTCAAGGAAATCTCCAGCGGCGTATTGCTTTCGCCTCTCTGCAAGCAAACTCCCAGCGGCGTATTGTTTTGCCTCTCGGTCAAGGAAATCTCCAGCGGCGTATTGCTTTCGCCTCTCTGCAAGCAAACTCCCAGCGGCGTATTGCTTTGCCTCTCGGTCAATGAAATCTCCAGCGGCGTATTGCTTTCGCCTCTCTGCAAGCAAACTCCCAGCGGCGTATTGCTTTGCCTCTCGGTCAATGAAATCTCCAGCTGCGTATTGCTTTCGCCTCTCTGCAAGCAAACTCCCAGCTGCGTATTGCTTTGCCTCCGTCGACTTCCAAGTTCCAGCGGCGTATTGCTTTGCCTCTCGGTCAAGGAAATCTCCAGCGGCGTATTGCTTTCGCCTCTCTGCAAGCAAACTCCCAGCGGCGTATTGCTTTGCCTCTCGGTCAATGAAATCTCCAGCGGCGTATTGCTTTCGCCTCTCTGCAAGAAAACTCCCAGCGGCGTATTGCTTTGCCACTCGGTCAAGGAAATCTCCAGCGGCGTATTGCTTTCGCCTCTCTGCAAGCAAACTCCCAGCGGCGTATTGCTTTGCCTCTCGGTCAATGAAATCTCCAGCGGCGTATTGCTTTCGCCTCTCTGCAAGCAAACTCCCAGCGGCGTATTACTTTGCCTCTCGGACAAGGAAATCTCCAGCGGCGTATTGCTTTCGCCTCTCTGCAAGCAAACTCCCAGCGGCGTATTGCTTTGCCTCTCGGTCAAGGAAATCTCCAGCGGCGTATTGCTTTCGCCTCTCTGCAAGCAAACTCCCAACGGCGTATTGCTTTGCCTCCGTCGACTTCCAAGTTCCAGCGGCGTATTGCTTTGCCTCTCGGTCAAGGAAATCTCCAGCGGCGTATTGCTTTCGCCTCTCTGCAAGAAAACTCCCAGCGGCGTATTGCTTTGCCACTCGGTCAAGGAAATCTCCAGCGGCGTATTGCTTTCGCCTCTCTGCAAGCAAACTCCCAGCGGCGTATTGCTTTGCCTCTCGGTCAATGAAATCTCCAGCGGCGTATTGCTTTCGCCTCTCTGCAAGCAAACTCCCAGCGGCGTATTACTTTGCCTCTCGGACAAGGAAATCTCCAGCGGCGTATTGCTTTCGCCTCTCTGCAAGCAAACTCCCAGCGGCGTATTGCTTTGCCTCTCGGTCAAGGAAATCTCCAGCGGCGTATTGCTTTCGCCTCTCTGCAAGCAAACTCCCAACGGCGTATTGCTTTGCCTCCGTCGACTTCCAAGTTCCAGCGGCGTATTGCTTTGCCTCTCGGTCAAGGAAATCTCCAGCGGCGTATTGCTTTCGCCTCTCTGCAAGCAAACTCGCAGCGGCGTATTGCTTTGCCTCTCGGTCAATGAAATCTCCAGCGGCGTATTGCTTTCGCCTCTCTGCAAGCAAACTCCCAGCGGCGTATTGCTTTGCCTCCGTCGACTTCCAAGTTCCAGCGGTGTATTGCTTTGCCTCTCGGTCAAGGAAATCTCCAGCGGCGTATTGCTTTCGCCTCTCTGCAAGCAAACTCCCAGCGGCGTATTGCTTTGCCTCTCGGTCAATGAAATCTCCAGCGGCGTATTGCTTTCGCCTCTCTGCAAGCAAACTCCCAGCGGCGTATTGCTTTGCCTCTCGGTCAATGAAATCTCCAGCGGCGTATTGCTTTCGCCTCTCTGCAAGCAAACTCCCAGCTGCGTATTGCTTTGCCTCCGTCGACTTCCAAGTTCCAGCGGCGTATTGCTTTGCCTCTCGGTCAAGGAAATCTCCAGCGGCGTATTGCTTTCGCCTCTCTGCAAGCAAACTCCCAGCGGCGTATAGCTTTGCCTCTCGGTCAATGAAATCTCCAGCGGCGTATTGTTTTCGCCTCTCTGCAAGCAAACTCCCAGCGGAGTATTGCTTTGCCTCTCGGTCAAGGAAATCTCCAGCGGCGTATTGCTTTCGCCTCTCTGCAAGCAAACTCCCAGCGGCGTATTGCTTTGCCTCCGTCGACTTCCAAGTTCCAGCGGCGTATTGCTTTGCCTCTCGGTCAAGGAAATCTCCAGCGGCGTATTGCTTTCGCCTCTCTGCAAGCAAACTCCCAGCGGCGTATTGCTTTCGCCTCTCTGCAAGCAAACTCCCAGCGGCGTATTGCTTTGCCTCTCGGTCAAGGAAATCTCCAGCGGCGTATTGCTTTCGCCTCTCTGCAAGCAAACTCCCAGCGGCGTATTGTTTTGCCTCTCGGTCAATGAAATCTCCAGCGGCGTATTTCTTTCGCCTCTCTGCAAGCAAACTCCCAGCGGCGTATTGCTTTGCCTCTCTGTCAAGGAAATCTCCAGCGGCGTATTGCTTTCGCCTCTCTGCAAGCAAACTCCCAGCGGCGTAATGCTTTGCCTCCGTCGACTTCCAAGTTCCAGCGGCGTATTGCTTTGCCTCTCGGTCAAGGAAATCTCCAGCGGCGTATTGCTTTCGCCTCTCCGCAAGCAAACTCCCAGCGGCGTATTGCTTTGCCACCGTCGACTTCCAAGTTCCAGCGGCGTATTGCTATGCCTCTCGGTCAAGGAAATCTCCAGCGGCGTATTGCTTTCGCCTCTCTGCAAGCAAACTCCCAGCGGCGTATTGCTTTGCCTCCGTCGACTTCCAAGTTCCAGCGGCGTATTGCTTTGCCTCTCGGTCAAGGAAATCTCTAGCGGCGTATTGCTTTCGCCTCGCTGCAAGCAAACTCCCAGCGGCGTATTGCTTTGCCTCTCGGTCAAGGAAATCTCCAGCGGCGTATTGCTTTCGCCTTGCTGCAAGCAAACTCCCAGCGGCGTATTGCTTTGCCTCTCGGTCAAGGAAATCTCCAGCGGCGTATTGCTTTCGCCTCTCTGCAAGCAAACTCCCAGCGGCGTATTGCTTTGCCTCTCGGTAAATGAAATCTCCAGCGGCGTATTGCATCCGCCTCTCTGCAAGCAAACTCCCAGCGGCGTATTGCTTTGCCTCCGTCGACTGCCAAGTTCCAGCGGCGTATTGCTTTGCCTCTCGGTCAAGGAAATCTCCAGCGGCGTATTGCTTTCGCCTCTCTGCAAGCAAACTCCCAGCGGCGTATTGTTTTGCCTCTCGGTCAAGGAAATCTCCAGCGGCGTATTGCTTTCGCCTCTCTGCAAGCAAACTCCCAGCGGCGTATTGCTTTGCCTCTCGGTCAATGAAATCTCCAGCGGCGTATTGCTTTCGCCTCTCTGCAAGCAAACTCCCAGCGGCGTATTGCTTTGCCTCTCGGTCAATGAAATCTCCAGCTGCGTATTGCTTTCGCCTCTCTGCAAGCAAACTCCCAGCTGCGTATTGCTTTGCCTCCGTCGACTTCCAAGTTCCAGCGGCGTATTGCTTTGCCTCTCGGTCAAGGAAATCTCCAGCGGCGTATTGCTTTCGCCTCTCTGCAAGCAAACTCCCAGCGGCGTATTGCTTTGCCTCTCGGTCAATGAAATCTCCAGCGGCGTATTGCTTTCGCCTCTCTGCAAGAAAACTCCCAGCGGCGTATTGCTTTGCCACTCGGTCAAGGAAATCTCCAGCGGCGTATTGCTTTCGCCTCTCTGCAAGCAAACTCCCAGCGGCGTATTGCTTTGCCTCTCGGTCAATGAAATCTCCAGCGGCGTATTGCTTTCGCCTCTCTGCAAGCAAACTCCCAGCGGCGTATTACTTTGCCTCTCGGACAAGGAAATCTCCAGCGGCGTATTGCTTTCGCCTCTCTGCAAGCAAACTCCCAGCGGCGTATTGCTTTGCCTCTCGGTCAAGGAAATCTCCAGCGGCGTATTGCTTTCGCCTCTCTGCAAGCAAACTCCCAACGGCGTATTGCTTTGCCTCCGTCGACTTCCAAGTTCCAGCGGCGTATTGCTTTGCCTCTCGGTCAAGGAAATCTCCAGCGGCGTATTGCTTTCGCCTCTCTGCAAGCAAACTCGCAGCGGCGTATTGCTTTGCCTCTCGGTCAATGAAATCTCCAGCGGCGTATTGCTTTCGCCTCTCTGCAAGCAAACTCCCAGCGGCGTATTGCTTTGCCTCCGTCGACTTCCAAGTTCCAGCGGTGTATTGCTTTGCCTCTCGGTCAAGGAAATCTCCAGCGGCGTATTGCTTTCGCCTCTCTGCAAGCAAACTCCCAGCGGCGTATTGCTTTGCCTCTCGGTCAATGAAATCTCCAGCGGCGTATTGCTTTCGCCTCTCTGCAAGCAAACTCCCAGCGGCGTATTGCTTTGCCTCTCGGTCAATGAAATCTCCAGCGGCGTATTGCTTTCGCCTCTCTGCAAGCAAACTCCCAGCTGCGTATTGCTTTGCCTCCGTCGACTTCCAAGTTCCAGCGGCGTATTGCTTTGCCTCTCGGTCAAGGAAATCTCCAGCGGCGTATTGCTTTCGCCTCTCTGCAAGCAAACTCCCAGCGGCGTATAGCTTTGCCTCTCGGTCAATGAAATCTCCAGCGGCGTATTGTTTTCGCCTCTCTGCAAGCAAACTCCCAGCGGAGTATTGCTTTGCCTCTCGGTCAAGGAAATCTCCAGCGGCGTATTGCTTTCGCCTCTCTGCAAGCAAACTCCCAGCGGCGTATTGCTTTGCCTCCGTCGACTTCCAAGTTCCAGCGGCGTATTGCTTTGCCTCTCGGTCAAGGAAATCTCCAGCGGCGTATTGCTTTCGCCTCTCTGCAAGCAAACTCCCAGCGGCGTATTGCTTTCGCCTCTCTGCAAGCAAACTCCCAGCGGCGTATTGCTTTGCCTCTCGGTCAAGGAAATCTCCAGCGGCGTATTGCTTTCGCCTCTCTGCAAGCAAACTCCCAGCGGCGTATTGCTTTGCCTCTCGGTCAATGAAATCTCCAGCGGCGTATTTCTTTCGCCTCTCTGCAAGCAAACTCCCAGCGGCGTATTGCTTTGCCTCTCTGTCAAGGAAATCTCCAGCGGCGTATTGCTTTCGCCTCTCTGCAAGCAAACTCCCAGCGGCGTAATGCTTTGCCTCCGTCGACTTCCAAGTTCCAGCGGCGTATTGCTTTGCCTCTCGGTCAAGGAAATCTCCAGCGGCGTATTGCTTTCGCCTCTCCGCAAGCAAACTCCCAGCGGCGTATTGCTTTGCCACCGTCGACTTCCAAGTTCCAGCGGCGTATTGCTATGCCTCTCGGTCAAGGAAATCTCCAGCGGCGTATTGCTTTCGCCTCTCTGCAAGCAAACTCCCAGCGGCGTATTGCTTTGCCTCTCGGTCAAGGAAATCTCCAGCGGCGTATTGCTTTCGCCTCTCTGCAAGCAAACTCCCAACGGCGTATTGCTTTGCCTCCGTCGACTTCCAAGTTCCAGCGGCGTATTGCTTTGCCTCTCGGTCAAGGAAATCTCCAGCGGCGTATTGCTTTCGCCTCTCTGCAAGCAAACTCGCAGCGGCGTATTGCTTTGCCTCTCGGTCAATGAAATCTCCAGCGGCGTATTGCTTTCGCCTCTCTGCAAGCAAACTCCCAGCGGCGTATTGCTTTGCCTCCGTCGACTTCCAAGTTCCAGCGGTGTATTGCTTTGCCTCTCGGTCAAGGAAATCTCCAGCGGCGTATTGCTTTCGCCTCTCTGCAAGCAAACTCCCAGCGGCGTATTGCTTTGCCTCTCGGTCAATGAAATCTCCAGCGGCGTATTGCTTTCGCCTCTCTGCAAGCAAACTCCCAGCGGCGTATTGCTTTGCCTCTCGGTCAATGAAATCTCCAGCGGCGTATTGCTTTCGCCTCTCTGCAAGCAAACTCCCAGCTGCGTATTGCTTTGCCTCCGTCGACTTCCAAGTTCCAGCGGCGTATTGCTTTGCCTCTCGGTCAAGGAAATCTCCAGCGGCGTATTGCTTTCGCCTCTCTGCAAGCAAACTCCCAGCGGCGTATAGCTTTGCCTCTCGGTCAATGAAATCTCCAGCGGCGTATTGTTTTCGCCTCTCTGCAAGCAAACTCCCAGCGGAGTATTGCTTTGCCTCTCGGTCAAGGAAATCTCCAGCGGCGTATTGCTTTCGCCTCTCTGCAAGCAAACTCCCAGCGGCGTATTGCTTTGCCTCCGTCGACTTCCAAGTTCCAGCGGCGTATTGCTTTGCCTCTCGGTCAAGGAAATCTCCAGCGGCGTATTGCTTTCGCCTCTCTGCAAGCAAACTCCCAGCGGCGTATTGCTTTCGCCTCTCTGCAAGCAAACTCCCAGCGGCGTATTGCTTTGCCTCTCGGTCAAGGAAATCTCCAGCGGCGTATTGCTTTCGCCTCTCTGCAAGCAAACTCCCAGCGGCGTATTGCTTTGCCTCTCGGTCAATGAAATCTCCAGCGGCGTATTTCTTTCGCCTCTCTGCAAGCAAACTCCCAGCGGCGTATTGCTTTGCCTCTCTGTCAAGGAAATCTCCAGCGGCGTATTGCTTTCGCCTCTCTGCAAGCAAACTCCCAGCGGCGTAATGCTTTGCCTCCGTCGACTTCCAAGTTCCAGCGGCGTATTGCTTTGCCTCTCGGTCAAGGAAATCTCCAGCGGCGTATTGCTTTCGCCTCTCCGCAAGCAAACTCCCAGCGGCGTATTGCTTTGCCACCGTCGACTTCCAAGTTCCAGCGGCGTATTGCTATGCCTCTCGGTCAAGGAAATCTCCAGCGGCGTATTGCTTTCGCCTCTCTGCAAGCAAACTCCCAGCGGCGTATTGCTTTCGCCTCTCTGCAAGCAAACTCCCAGCGGCGTATTGCTTTGCCTCTCGGTCAAGGAAATCTCCAGCGGCGTATTGCTTTCGCCTCTCTGCAAGCAAACTCCCAGCGGCGTATTGCTTTGCCTCTCGGTCAATGAAATCTCCAGCGGCGTATTTCTTTCGCCTCTCTGCAAGCAAACTCCCAGCGGCGTATTGCTTTGCCTCTCTGTCAAGGAAATCTCCAGCGGCGTATTGCTTTCGCCTCTCTGCAAGCAAACTCCCAGCGGCGTAATGCTTTGCCTCCGTCGACTTCCAAGTTCCAGCGGCGTATTGCTTTGCCTCTCGGTCAAGGAAATCTCCAGCGGCGTATTGCTTTCGCCTCTCCGCAAGCAAACTCCCAGCGGCGTATTGCTTTGCCACCGTCGACTTCCAAGTTCCAGCGGCGTATTGCTATGCCTCTCGGTCAAGGAAATCTCCAGCGGCGTATTGCTTTCGCCTCTCTGCAAGCAAACTCCCAGCGGCGTATTGCTTTGCCTCCATCGACTTCCAAGTTCCAGCGGCGTATTGCTTTGCCTCTCGGTCAAGGAAATCTCTAGCGGCGTATTGCTTTCGCCTCGCTGCAAGCAAACTCCCAGCGGCGTATTGCTTTGCCTCTCGGTCAAGGAAATCTCCAGCGGCGTATTGCTTTCGCCTTGCTGCAAGCAAACTCCCAGCGGCGTATTGCTTTGCCTCTCGGTCAAGGAAATCTCCAGCGGCGTATTGCTTTCGCCTCTCTGCAAGCAAACTCCCAGCGGCGTATTGCTTTGCCTCTCGGTCAATGAAATCTCCAGCGGCGTATTGCTTTCGCCTCTCTGCAAGCAAACTCCCAGCGGCGTATTGCTTTGCCTCCGTCGACTTCCAAGTTCCAGCGGTGTATCGCTTTGCCTCTCGGTCAAGGAAATCTCCAGCGGCGTATTGCTTTCGCCTCTCTGCAAGCAAACTTCCAGCGGCGTATTGCTTTGCCTCTCGGTCAATGAAATCTCCAGCGGCGTATTGCTTTCGCCTCTCTGCAAGCAAACTCCCAGCGGCGTATTGCTTTGCCTCTCGGTCAAGGAAATCTCCAGCGGCGTATTGCTTTCGCCTCTCTGCAAGCAAACTCCCAGCGGCGTATTGCTTTGCCTCTCGGTCAATGAAATCTCCAGCGGCGTATTGCTTTCGCCTCTCTGCAAGCAAACTCCCAGCGGCGTATTGTTTTGCCTCTCGGTCAATGAAATCTCCAGCGGCGTATTGCTTTCGCCTCTCTGCAAGCAAACTCCCAGCGGCGTATTGCTTTCGCCTCTCTGCAAGCAAACTCCCAGCGGCGTATTGCTTTGCCTCTCGGTCAAGGAAATCTCCAGCGGCGTATTGCTTTCGCCCCTCTGCAAGCAAACTCCCAGCGACGTATTGCTTTGCCTCCGTCGACTTCCAAGTTCCAGCGGCGTATTGTTTTGCCTCTCGGTCAAGGAAATCTCCAGCGGCGTATTGCTTTCGCCTCGCTGCAAGCAAACTCCCAGCGGCGTATTGCTTTGCCTCTCGGTCAAGGAAATCTCCAGCGGCGTATTGCTTTCGCCTCTCTGCAAGCAAACTCCCAGCGGCGTATTGCTTTGCCTCTCGGTCAAGGAAATCTCCAGCGGCGTATTGCTTTCGCCTCTCTGCAAGCAAACTCCCAGCGGCGTATTGCTTTGCCTCTCGGTCAATGAAATCTCCAGCGGCGTATTGCTTTCGCCTCTCTGCAAGCAAACTCCCAGCGGCGTATTGCTTTGCCTCCGTCGACTTCCAAGTTCCAGCGGTGTATTGCTTTGCCTCTCGGTCAAGGAAATCTCCAGCGGCGTATTGCTTTCGCCTCTCTGCAAGCAAACTCCCAGCGGCGTATTGCTTTGCCTCTCGGTCAAGGAAATCTCCAGCGGCGTATTGCTTTCGCCTCTCTGCAAGCAAACTCCCAACGGCGTATTGCTTTGCCTCCGTCGACTTCCAAGTTCCAGCGGCGTATTGCTTTGCCTCTCGGTCAAGGAAATCTCCAGCGGCGTATTGCTTTCGCCTCTCTGCAAGCAAACTCGCAGCGGCGTATTGCTTTGCCTCTCGGTCAATGAAATCTCCAGCGGCGTATTGCTTTCGCCTCTCTGCAAGCAAACTCCCAGCGGCGTATTGCTTTGCCTCCGTCGACTTCCAAGTTCCAGCGGTGTATTGCTTTGCCTCTCGGTCAAGGAAATCTCCAGCGGCGTATTGCTTTCGCCTCTCTGCAAGCAAACTCCCAGCGGCGTATTGCTTTGCCTCTCGGTCAATGAAATCTCCAGCGGCGTATTGCTTTCGCCTCTCTGCAAGCAAACTCCCAGCGGCGTATTGCTTTGCCTCTCGGTCAATGAAATCTCCAGCGGCGTATTGCTTTCGCCTCTCTGCAAGCAAACTCCCAGCTGCGTATTGCTTTGCCTCCGTCGACTTCCAAGTTCCAGCGGCGTATTGCTTTGCCTCTCGGTCAAGGAAATCTCCAGCGGCGTATTGCTTTCGCCTCTCTGCAAGCAAACTCCCAGCGGCGTATAGCTTTGCCTCTCGGTCAATGAAATCTCCAGCGGCGTATTGTTTTCGCCTCTCTGCAAGCAAACTCCCAGCGGAGTATTGCTTTGCCTCTCGGTCAAGGAAATCTCCAGCGGCGTATTGCTTTCGCCTCTCTGCAAGCAAACTCCCAGCGGCGTATTGCTTTGCCTCCGTCGACTTCCAAGTTCCAGCGGCGTATTGCTTTGCCTCTCGGTCAAGGAAATCTCCAGCGGCGTATTGCTTTCGCCTCTCTGCAAGCAAACTCCCAGCGGCGTATTGCTTTCGCCTCTCTGCAAGCAAACTCCCAGCGGCGTATTGCTTTGCCTCTCGGTCAAGGAAATCTCCAGCGGCGTATTGCTTTCGCCTCTCTGCAAGCAAACTCCCAGCGGCGTATTGCTTTGCCTCTCGGTCAATGAAATCTCCAGCGGCGTATTTCTTTCGCCTCTCTGCAAGCAAACTCCCAGCGGCGTATTGCTTTGCCTCTCTGTCAAGGAAATCTCCAGCGGCGTATTGCTTTCGCCTCTCTGCAAGCAAACTCCCAGCGGCGTAATGCTTTGCCTCCGTCGACTTCCAAGTTCCAGCGGCGTATTGCTTTGCCTCTCAGTCAAGGAAATCTCCAGCGGCGTATTGCTTTCGCCTCTCCGCAAGCAAACTCCCAGCGGCGTATTGCTTTGCCACCGTCGACTTCCAAGTTCCAGCGGCGTATTGCTATGCCTCTCGGTCAAGGAAATCTCCAGCGGCGTATTGCTTTCGCCTCTCTGCAAGCAAACTCCCAGCGGCGTATTGCTTTGCCTCCGTCGACTTCCAAGTCCCAGCGGCGTATTGCTTTGCCTCTCTGTCAAGGAAATCTCCAGCGGCGTATTGCTTTCGCCTCTCTGCAAGCAAACTCCCAGCGGCGTAATGCTTTGCCTCCGTCGACTTCCAAGTTCCAGCGGCGTATTGCTTTGCCTCTCGGTCAAGGAAATCTCCAGCGGCGTATTGCTTTCGCCTCTCCGCAAGCAAACTCCCAGCGGCGTATTGCTTTGCCACCGTCGACTTCCAAGTTCCAGCGGCGTATTGCTATGCCTCTCGGTCAAGGAAATCTCCAGCGGCGTATTGCTTTCGCCTCTCTGCAAGCAAACTCCCAGCGGCGTATTGCTTTCGCCTCTCTGCAAGCAAACTCCCAGCGGCGTATTGCTTTGCCTCTCGGTCAAGGAAATCTCCAGCGGCGTATTGCTTTCGCCTCTCTGCAAGCAAACTCCCAGCGGCGTATTGCTTTGCCTCTCGGTCAATGAAATCTCCAGCGGCGTATTTCTTTCGCCTCTCTGCAAGCAAACTCCCAGCGGCGTATTGCTTTGCCTCTCTGTCAAGGAAATCTCCAGCGGCGTATTGCTTTCGCCTCTCTGCAAGCAAACTCCCAGCGGCGTAATGCTTTGCCTCCGTCGACTTCCAAGTTCCAGCGGCGTATTGCTTTGCCTCTCGGTCAAGGAAATCTCCAGCGGCGTATTGCTTTCGCCTCTCCGCAAGCAAACTCCCAGCGGCGTATTGCTTTGCCACCGTCGACTTCCAAGTTCCAGCGGCGTATTGCTATGCCTCTCGGTCAAGGAAATCTCCAGCGGCGTATTGCTTTCGCCTCTCTGCAAGCAAACTCCCAGCGGCGTATTGCTTTGCCTCCATCGACTTCCAAGTTCCAGCGGCGTATTGCTTTGCCTCTCGGTCAAGGAAATCTCTAGCGGCGTATTGCTTTCGCCTCGCTGCAAGCAAACTCCCAGCGGCGTATTGCTTTGCCTCTCGGTCAAGGAAATCTCCAGCGGCGTATTGCTTTCGCCTTGCTGCAAGCAAACTCCCAGCGGCGTATTGCTTTGCCTCTCGGTCAAGGAAATCTCCAGCGGCGTATTGCTTTCGCCTCTCTGCAAGCAAACTCCCAGCGGCGTATTGCTTTGCCTCTCGGTCAATGAAATCTCCAGCGGCGTATTGCTTTCGCCTCTCTGCAAGCAAACTCCCAGCGGCGTATTGCTTTGCCTCCGTCGACTTCCAAGTTCCAGCGGTGTATCGCTTTGCCTCTCGGTCAAGGAAATCTCCAGCGGCGTATTGCTTTCGCCTCTCTGCAAGCAAACTTCCAGCGGCGTATTGCTTTGCCTCTCGGTCAATGAAATCTCCAGCGGCGTATTGCTTTCGCCTCTCTGCAAGCAAACTCCCAGCGGCGTATTGCTTTGCCTCTCGGTCAAGGAAATCTCCAGCGGCGTATTGCTTTCGCCTCTCTGCAAGCAAACTCCCAGCGGCGTATTGCTTTGCCTCTCGGTCAATGAAATCTCCAGCGGCGTATTGCTTTCGCCTCTCTGCAAGCAAACTCCCAGCGGCGTATTGTTTTGCCTCTCGGTCAATGAAATCTCCAGCGGCGTATTGCTTTCGCCTCTCTGCAAGCAAACTCCCAGCGGCGTATTGCTTTCGCCTCTCTGCAAGCAAACTCCCAGCGGCGTATTGCTTTGCCTCTCGGTCAAGGAAATCTCCAGCGGCGTATTGCTTTCGCCCCTCTGCAAGCAAACTCCCAGCGACGTATTGCTTTGCCTCCGTCGACTTCCAAGTTCCAGCGGCGTATTGTTTTGCCTCTCGGTCAAGGAAATCTCCAGCGGCGTATTGCTTTCGCCTCGCTGCAAGCAAACTCCCAGCGGCGTATTGCTTTGCCTCTCGGTCAAGGAAATCTCCAGCGGCGTATTGCTTTCGCCTCTCTGCAAGCAAACTCCCAGCGGCGTATTGCTTTGCCTCTCGGTCAAGGAAATCTCCAGCGGCGTATTGCTTTCGCCTCTCTGCAAGCAAACTCCCAGCGGCGTATTGCTTTGCCTCTCGGTCAATGAAATCTCCAGCGGCGTATTGCTTTCGCCTCTCTGCAAGCAAACTCCCAGCGGCGTATTGCTTTGCCTCCGTCGACTTCCAAGTTCCAGCGGTGTATTGCTTTGCCTCTCGGTCAAGGAAATCTCCAGCGGCGTATTGCTTTCGCCTCTCTGCAAGCAAACTCCCAGCGGCGTATTGCTTTGCCTCTCGGTCAAGGAAATCTCCAGCGGCGTATTGCTTTCGCCTCTCTGCAAGCAAACTCCCAACGGCGTATTGCTTTGCCTCCGTCGACTTCCAAGTTCCAGCGGCGTATTGCTTTGCCTCTCGGTCAAGGAAATCTCCAGCGGCGTATTGCTTTCGCCTCTCTGCAAGCAAACTCGCAGCGGCGTATTGCTTTGCCTCTCGGTCAATGAAATCTCCAGCGGCGTATTGCTTTCGCCTCTCTGCAAGCAAACTCCCAGCGGCGTATTGCTTTGCCTCCGTCGACTTCCAAGTTCCAGCGGTGTATTGCTTTGCCTCTCGGTCAAGGAAATCTCCAGCGGCGTATTGCTTTCGCCTCTCTGCAAGCAAACTCCCAGCGGCGTATTGCTTTGCCTCTCGGTCAATGAAATCTCCAGCGGCGTATTGCTTTCGCCTCTCTGCAAGCAAACTCCCAGCGGCGTATTGCTTTGCCTCTCGGTCAATGAAATCTCCAGCGGCGTATTGCTTTCGCCTCTCTGCAAGCAAACTCCCAGCTGCGTATTGCTTTGCCTCCGTCGACTTCCAAGTTCCAGCGGCGTATTGCTTTGCCTCTCGGTCAAGGAAATCTCCAGCGGCGTATTGCTTTCGCCTCTCTGCAAGCAAACTCCCAGCGGCGTATAGCTTTGCCTCTCGGTCAATGAAATCTCCAGCGGCGTATTGTTTTCGCCTCTCTGCAAGCAAACTCCCAGCGGAGTATTGCTTTGCCTCTCGGTCAAGGAAATCTCCAGCGGCGTATTGCTTTCGCCTCTCTGCAAGCAAACTCCCAGCGGCGTATTGCTTTGCCTCCGTCGACTTCCAAGTTCCAGCGGCGTATTGCTTTGCCTCTCGGTCAAGGAAATCTCCAGCGGCGTATTGCTTTCGCCTCTCTGCAAGCAAACTCCCAGCGGCGTATTGCTTTCGCCTCTCTGCAAGCAAACTCCCAGCGGCGTATTGCTTTGCCTCTCGGTCAAGGAAATCTCCAGCGGCGTATTGCTTTCGCCTCTCTGCAAGCAAACTCCCAGCGGCGTATTGCTTTGCCTCTCGGTCAATGAAATCTCCAGCGGCGTATTTCTTTCGCCTCTCTGCAAGCAAACTCCCAGCGGCGTATTGCTTTGCCTCTCTGTCAAGGAAATCTCCAGCGGCGTATTGCTTTCGCCTCTCTGCAAGCAAACTCCCAGCGGCGTAATGCTTTGCCTCCGTCGACTTCCAAGTTCCAGCGGCGTATTGCTTTGCCTCTCAGTCAAGGAAATCTCCAGCGGCGTATTGCTTTCGCCTCTCCGCAAGCAAACTCCCAGCGGCGTATTGCTTTGCCACCGTCGACTTCCAAGTTCCAGCGGCGTATTGCTATGCCTCTCGGTCAAGGAAATCTCCAGCGGCGTATTGCTTTCGCCTCTCTGCAAGCAAACTCCCAGCGGCGTATTGCTTTGCCTCCGTCGACTTCCAAGTTCCAGCGGCGTATTGCTTTGCCTCTCGGTCAAGGAAATCTCTAGCGGCGTATTGCTTTCGCCTCGCTGCAAGCAAACTCCCAGCGGCGTATTGCTTTGCCTCTCGGTCAAGGAAATCTCCAGCGGCGTATTGCTTTCGCCTTGCTGCAAGCAAACTCCCAGCGGCGTATTGCTTTGCCTCTCGGTCAAGGAAATCTCCAGCGGCGTATTGCTTTCGCCTCTCTGCAAGCAAACTCCCAGCGGCGTATTGCTTTGCCTCTCGGTCAATGAAATCTCCAGCGGCGTATTGCTTTCGCCTCTCTGCAAGCAAACTCCCAGCGGCGTATTGCTTTGCCTCCGTCGACTTCCAAGTTCCAGCGGCGTATTGCTTTGCCTCTCGGTCAAGGAAATCTCCAGCGGCGTATTGCTTTCGCCTCTCTGCAAGCAAACTCCCAGCGGCGTATTGCTTTGCCTCTCGGTCAATGAAATCTCCAGCGGCGTATTGTTTTCGCCTCTCTGCAAGCAAACTCCCAGCGGCGTATTGCTTTGCCTCCGTCGACTTCCAAGTTCCAGCGGCGTATTGTTTTGCCTCTCGGTCAAGGAAATCTCCAGCGGCGTATTGCTTTGCCTCTCGGTCAAGGAAATCTCCAGCGGCGTATTGCTTTCGCCTCTCTGCAAGCAAACTCCCAGCGGCGTATTGCTTTACCTCTCGGTCAATGAAATCTCCAGCGGCGTATTGCTTTCGCCTCTCTGCAAGCAAACTCCCAGCGGCGTAATGCTTTGCCTCTCGGTCAATGAAATCTCCAGCGGCGTATTGCTTTCGCCTCTCTGCAAGCAAACTCCCAGCGGCGTATTGCTTTGCCTCTCGGTCAAGGAAATCTCCAGCGGCGTATTGCTTTCGCCTCTCTGCAAGCAAACTCCCAGCGGCGTATTGCTTTCGCCTCTCTGCAAGCAAACTCCCAGCGGCGTATTGCTTTGCCTCTCGGTCAAGGAAATCTCCAGCGGCGTATTGCTTTCGCCTCTCTGCAAGCAAACTCCCAGCGGCGTATTGCTTTGCCTCTCGGTCAATGAAATCTCCAGCGGCGTATTTCTTTCGCCTCTCTGCAAGCAAACTCCCAGCGGCGTATTGCTTTGCCTCTCTGTCAAGGAAATCTCCAGCGGCGTATTGCTTTCGCCTCTCTGCAAGCAAACTCCCAGCGGCGTAATGCTTTGCCTCCGTCGACTTCCAAGTTCCAGCGGCGTATTGCTTTGCCTCTCAGTCAAGGAAATCTCCAGCGGCGTATTGCTTTCGCCTCTCCGCAAGCAAACTCCCAGCGGCGTATTGCTTTGCCACCGTCGACTTCCAAGTTCCAGCGGCGTATTGCTATGCCTCTCGGTCAAGGAAATCTCCAGCGGCGTATTGCTTTCGCCTCTCTGCAAGCAAACTCCCAGCGGCGTATTGCTTTGCCTCCGTCGACTTCCAAGTTCCAGCGGCGTATTGCTTTGCCTCTCGGTCAAGGAAATCTCTAGCGGCGTATTGCTTTCGCCTCGCTGCAAGCAAACTCCCAGCGGCGTATTGCTTTGCCTCTCGGTCAAGGAAATCTCCAGCGGCGTATTGCTTTCGCCTTGCTGCAAGCAAACTCCCAGCGGCGTATTGCTTTGCCTCTCGGTCAAGGAAATCTCCAGCGGCGTATTGCTTTCGCCTCTCTGCAAGCAAACTCCCAGCGGCGTATTGCTTTGCCTCTCGGTCAATGAAATCTCCAGCGGCGTATTGCTTTCGCCTCTCTGCAAGCAAACTCCCAGCGGCGTATTGCTTTGCCTCCGTCGACTTCCAAGTTCCAGCGGCGTATTGCTTTGCCTCTCGGTCAAGGAAATCTCCAGCGGCGTATTGCTTTCGCCTCTCTGCAAGCAAACTCCCAGCGGCGTATTGCTTTGCCTCTCGGTCAATGAAATCTCCAGCGGCGTATTGTTTTCGCCTCTCTGCAAGCAAACTCCCAGCGGCGTATTGCTTTGCCTCCGTCGACTTCCAAGTTCCAGCGGCGTATTGTTTTGCCTCTCGGTCAAGGAAATCTCCAGCGGCGTATTGCTTTGCCTCTCGGTCAAGGAAATCTCCAGCGGCGTATTGCTTTCGCCTCTCTGCAAGCAAACTCCCAGCGGCGTATTGCTTTACCTCTCGGTCAATGAAATCTCCAGCGGCGTATTGCTTTCGCCTCTCTGCAAGCAAACTCCCAGCGGCGTAATGCTTTGCCTCTCGGTCAATGAAATCTCCAGCGGCGTATTGCTTTCGCCTCTCTGCAAGCAAACTCCCAGCGGCGTATTGCTTTGCCTCTCGGTCAAGGAAATCTCCAGCGGCGTATTGCTTTCGCCTCTCTGCAAGCAAACTCCCAGCGGCGTATTGCTTTGCCTCTCGGTCAATGAAATCTCCAGCGGCGTATTGCTTTCGCCTCTCTGCAAGCAAACTCCCAGCGGCGTATTGATTTCGCCTCTCTGCAAGCAAACTCCCAGCGGCGTATTGCTTTGCCTCTCGGTCAAGGAAATCTCCAGCGGCGTATTGCTTTCGCCCCTCTGCAAGCAAACTCCCAGCGACGTATTGCTTTGCCTCCGTCGACTTCCAAGTTCCAGCGGCGTATTGTTTTGCCTCTCGGTCAAGGAAATCTCCAGCGGCGTATTGCTTTCGCCTCGCTGCAAGCAAACTCCCAGCGGCGTATTGCTTTGCCTCTCGGTCAAGGAAATCTCCAGCGGCGTATTGCTTTCGCCTCTCTGCAAGCAAACTCCCAGCGGCGTATTGCTTTGCCTCTCGGTCAATGAAATCTCCAGCGGCGTATTGCTTTCGCCTCTCTGCAAGCAAACTCCCAGCGGCGTATTGCTTTGCCACTCGGTCAAGGAAATCTCCAGCGGCGTATTGCTTTCGCCTCTCTGCAAGCAAACTCCCAGCGGCGTATTGCTTTGCCTCTCGGTCAATGAAATCTCCAGCGGCGTATTGCTTTCGCCTCTCTGCAAGCAAACTCCCAGCGGCGTATTTCTTTGCCTCTCGGTCAAGGAAATCTCCAGCGGCGTATTGCTTTCGCCTCTCTGCAAGCAAACTCCCAGCGGCGTATTGCTTTGCCTCTCGGTCAATGAAATCTCCAGCGGCGTATTGCTTTCGCCTCTCTGCAAGCAAACTCCCAGCGGCGTATTGCTTTGCCTCTCGGTCAAGGAAATCTCCAGCGGCGTGTTGCTTTCGCCTCTCTGCAAGCAAACTCCCAGCGGCGTATTGCTTTGCCTCCGTCGACTTCCAAGTTCCAGCGGCGTATTGCTTTGCCTCTCGGTCAAGGAAATCTCCAGCGGCGTATTGCTTTCGCCTCTCTGCAAGCAAACTCCCAGCGGCGTATTGCTTTGCCTCTCGGTCAATGAAATCTCCAGCGGCGTATTGCTTTCGCCTCTCTGCAAGCAAACTCCCAGCGGCGTATTGCTTTGCCTCCGTCGACTTCCAAGTTCCAGCGGCGTATTGCTTTGCCTCTCGGTCAAGGAAATCTCCAGCGGCGTATTGCTTTCGCCTCTCTGCAAGCAAACTCCCAGCGGCGTATTGCTTTGCCTCTCGGTCAATGAAATCTCCAGCGGCGTATTGCTTTCGCCTCTCTGCAAGAAAACTCCCAGCGGCGTATTGCTTTGCCACTCGGTCAAGGAAATCTCCAGCGGCGTATTGCTTTCGCCTCTCTGCAAGCAAACTCCCAGCGGCGTATTGCTTTGCCTCTCGGTCAATGAAATCTCCAGCGGCGTATTGCTTTCGCCTCTCTGCAAGCAAACTCCCAGCGGCGTATTACTTTGCCTCTCGGTCAAGGAAATCTCCAGCGGCGTATTGCTTTCGCCTCTCTGCAAGCAAACTCCCAGCGGCGTATTGCTTTGCCTCTCGGTCAAGGAAATCTCCAGCGGCGTATTGCTTTCGCCTCTCTGCAAGCAAACTCCCAACGGCGTATTGCTTTGCCTCCGTCGACTTCCAAGTTCCAGCGGCGTATTGCTTTGCCTCTCGGTCAAGGAAATCTCCAGCGGCGTATTGCTTTCGCCTCTCTGCAAGCAAACTCGCAGCGGCGTATTGCTTTGCCTCTCGGTCAATGAAATCTCCAGCGGCGTATTGCTTTCGCCTCTCTGCAAGCAAACTCCCAGCGGCGTATTGCTTTGCCTCCGTCGACTTCCAAGTTCCAGCGGTGTATTGCTTTGCCTCTCGGTCAAGGAAATCTCCAGCGGCGTATTGCTTTCGCCTCTCTGCAAGCAAACTCCCAGCGGCGTATTGCTTTGCCTCTCGGTCAATGAAATCTCCAGCGGCGTATTGCTTTCGCCTCTCTGCAAGCAAACTCCCAGCGGCGTATTGCTTTGCCTCTCGGTCAATGAAATCTCCAGCGGCGTATTGCTTTCGCCTCTCTGCAAGCAAACTCCCAGCTGCGTATTGCTTTGCCTCCGTCGACTTCCAAGTTCCAGCGGCGTATTGCTTTGCCTCTCGGTCAAGGAAATCTCCAGCGGCGTATTGCTTTCGCCTCTCTGCAAGCAAACTCCCAGCGGCGTATAGCTTTGCCTCTCGGTCAATGAAATCTCCAGCGGCGTATTGTTTTCGCCTCTCTGCAAGCAAACTCCCAGCGGAGTATTGCTTTGCCTCTCGGTCAAGGAAATCTCCAGCGGCGTATTGCTTTCGCCTCTCTGCAAGCAAACTCCCAGCGGCGTATTGCTTTGCCTCCGTCGACTTCCAAGTTCCAGCGGCGTATTGCTTTGCCTCTCGGTCAAGGAAATCTCCAGCGGCGTATTGCTTTCGCCACTCTGCAAGCAAACTCCCAGCGGCGTATTGCTTTCGCCTCTCTGCAAGCAAACTCCCAGCGGCGTATTGCTTTGCCTCTCGGTCAAGGAAATCTCCAGCGGCGTATTGCTTTCGCCTCTCTGCAAGCAAACTCCCAGCGGCGTATTGCTTTGCCTCTCGGTCAATGAAATCTCCAGCGGCGTATTTCTTTCGCCTCTCTGCAAGCAAACTCCCAGCGGCGTATTGCTTTGCCTCTCTGTCAAGGAAATCTCCAGCGGCGTATTGCTTTCGCCTCTCTGCAAGCAAACTCCCAGCGGCGTATTGCTTTGCCTCTCGGTCAATGAAATCTCCAGCGGCGTATTGCTTTCGCCTCTCTGCAAGCAAACTCCCAGCGGCGTATTGCTTTGCCTCCGTCGACTTCCAAGTTCCAGCGGTGTATTGCTTTGCCTCTCGGTCAAGGAAATCTCCAGCGGCGTATTGCTTTCGCCTCTCTGCAAGCAAACTCCCAGCGGCGTATTGCTTTGCCTCTCGGTCAATGAAATCTCCAGCGGCGTATTGCTTTCGCCTCTCTGCAAGCAAACTCCCAGCGGCGTATTGCTTTGCCTCTCGGTCAAGGAAATCTCCAGCGGCGTATTGCTTTCGCCTCTCTGCAAGCAAACTCCCAGCGGCGTATTGCTTTGCCTCTCGGTCAATGAAATCTCCAGCGGCGTATTGCTTTCGCCTCTCTGCAAGCAAACTCCCAGCGGCGTATTGTTTTGCCTCTCGGTCAATGAAATCTCCAGCGGCGTATTGCTTTCGCCTCTCTGCAAGCAAACTCCCAGCGGCGTATTGCTTTCGCCTCTCTGCAAGCAAACTCCCAGCGGCGTATTGCTTTGCCTCTCGGTCAAGGAAATCTCCAGCGGCGTATTGCTTTCGCCCCTCTGCAAGCAAACTCCCAGCGACGTATTGCTTTGCCTCCGTCGACTTCCAAGTTCCAGCGGCGTATTGTTTTGCCTCTCGGTCAAGGAAATCTCCAGCGGCGTATTGCTTTCGCCTCGCTGCAAGCAAACTCCCAGCGGCGTATTGCTTTGCCTCTCGGTCAAGGAAATCTCCAGCGGCGTATTGCTTTCGCCTCTCTGCAAGCAAACTCCCAGCGGCGTATTGCTTTGCCTCTCGGTCAAGGAAATCTCCAGCGGCGTATTGCTTTCGCCTCTCTGCAAGCAAACTCCCAGCGGCGTATTGCTTTGCCTCTCGGTCAATGAAATCTCCAGCGGCGTATTGCTTTCGCCTCTCTGCAAGCAAACTCCCAGCGGCGTATTGCTTTGCCTCCGTCGACTTCCAAGTTCCAGCGGTGTATTGCTTTGCCTCTCGGTCAAGGAAATCTCCAGCGGCGTATTGCTTTCGCCTCTCTGCAAGCAAACTCCCAGCGGCGTATTGCTTTGCCTCTCGGTCAAGGAAATCTCCAGCGGCGTATTGCTTTCGCCTCTCTGCAAGCAAACTCCCAACGGCGTATTGCTTTGCCTCCGTCGACTTCCAAGTTCCAGCGGCGTATTGCTTTGCCTCTCGGTCAAGGAAATCTCCAGCGGCGTATTGCTTTCGCCTCTCTGCAAGCAAACTCGCAGCGGCGTATTGCTTTGCCTCTCGGTCAATGAAATCTCCAGCGGCGTATTGCTTTCGCCTCTCTGCAAGCAAACTCCCAGCGGCGTATTGCTTTGCCTCCGTCGACTTCCAAGTTCCAGCGGTGTATTGCTTTGCCTCTCGGTCAAGGAAATCTCCAGCGGCGTATTGCTTTCGCCTCTCTGCAAGCAAACTCCCAGCGGCGTATTGCTTTGCCTCTCGGTCAATGAAATCTCCAGCGGCGTATTGCTTTCGCCTCTCTGCAAGCAAACTCCCAGCGGCGTATTGCTTTGCCTCTCGGTCAATGAAATCTCCAGCGGCGTATTGCTTTCGCCTCTCTGCAAGCAAACTCCCAGCTGCGTATTGCTTTGCCTCCGTCGACTTCCAAGTTCCAGCGGCGTATTGCTTTGCCTCTCGGTCAAGGAAATCTCCAGCGGCGTATTGCTTTCGCCTCTCTGCAAGCAAACTCCCAGCGGCGTATAGCTTTGCCTCTCGGTCAATGAAATCTCCAGCGGCGTATTGTTTTCGCCTCTCTGCAAGCAAACTCCCAGCGGAGTATTGCTTTGCCTCTCGGTCAAGGAAATCTCCAGCGGCGTATTGCTTTCGCCTCTCTGCAAGCAAACTCCCAGCGGCGTATTGCTTTGCCTCCGTCGACTTCCAAGTTCCAGCGGCGTATTGCTTTGCCTCTCGGTCAAGGAAATCTCCAGCGGCGTATTGCTTTCGCCTCTCTGCAAGCAAACTCCCAGCGGCGTATTGCTTTCGCCTCTCTGCAAGCAAACTCCCAGCGGCGTATTGCTTTGCCTCTCGGTCAAGGAAATCTCCAGCGGCGTATTGCTTTCGCCTCTCTGCAAGCAAACTCCCAGCGGCGTATTGCTTTGCCTCTCGGTCAATGAAATCTCCAGCGGCGTATTTCTTTCGCCTCTCTGCAAGCAAACTCCCAGCGGCGTATTGCTTTGCCTCTCTGTCAAGGAAATCTCCAGCGGCGTATTGCTTTCGCCTCTCTGCAAGCAAACTCCCAGCGGCGTAATGCTTTGCCTCCGTCGACTTCCAAGTTCCAGCGGCGTATTGCTTTGCCTCTCGGTCAAGGAAATCTCCAGCGGCGTATTGCTTTCGCCTCTCCGCAAGCAAACTCCCAGCGGCGTATTGCTTTGCCACCGTCGACTTCCAAGTTCCAGCGGCGTATTGCTATGCCTCTCGGTCAAGGAAATCTCCAGCGGCGTATTGCTTTCGCCTCTCTGCAAGCAAACTCCCAGCGGCGTATTGCTTTGCCTCCGTCGACTTCCAAGTTCCAGCGGCGTATTGCTTTGCCTCTCGGTCAAGGAAATCTCTAGCGGCGTATTGCTTTCGCCTCGCTGCAAGCAAACTCCCAGCGGCGTATTGCTTTGCCTCTCGGTCAAGGAAATCTCCAGCGGCGTATTGCTTTCGCCTTGCTGCAAGCAAACTCCCAGCGGCGTATTGCTTTGCCTCTCGGTCAAGGAAATCTCCAGCGGCGTATTGCTTTCGCCTCTCTGCAAGCAAACTCCCAGCGGCGTATTGCTTTGCCTCTCGGTCAATGAAATCTCCAGCGGCGTATTGCTTTCGCCTCTCTGCAAGCAAACTCCCAGCGGCGTATTGCTTTGCCTCCGTCGACTTCCAAGTTCCAGCGGTGTATTGCTTTGCCTCTCGGTCAAGGAAATCTCCAGCGGCGTATTGCTTTCGCCTCTCTGCAAGCAAACTCCCAGCGGCGTATTGCTTTGCCTCTCGGTCAATGAAATCTCCAGCGGCGTATTGCTTTCGCCTCTCTGCAAGCAAACTCCCAGCGGCGTATTGCTTTGCCTCTCGGTCAAGGAAATCTCCAGCGGCGTATTGCTTTCGCCTCTCTGCAAGCAAACTCCCAGCGGCGTATTGCTTTGCCTCTCGGTCAATGAAATCTCCAGCGGCGTATTGCTTTCGCCTCTCTGCAAGCAAACTCCCAGCGGCGTATTGTTTTGCCTCTCGGTCAATGAAATCTCCAGCGGCGTATTGCTTTCGCCTCTCTGCAAGCAAACTCCCAGCGGCGTATTGCTTTCGCCTCTCTGCAAGCAAACTCCCAGCGGCGTATTGCTTTGCCTCTCGGTCAAGGAAATCTCCAGCGGCGTATTGCTTTCGCCCCTCTGCAAGCAAACTCCCAGCGACGTATTGCTTTGCCTCCGTCGACTTCCAAGTTCCAGCGGCGTATTGTTTTGCCTCTCGGTCAAGGAAATCTCCAGCGGCGTATTGCTTTCGCCTCTCTGCAAGCAAACTCCCAGCGGCGTATTGCTTTGCCTCTCGGTCAATGAAATCTCCAGCGGCGTATTGCTTTCGCCTCTCTGCAAGCAAACTCCCAGCGGCGTATTGCTTTGCCACTCGGTCAAGGAAATCTCCAGCGGCGTATTGCTTTCGCCTCTCTGCAAGCAAACTCCCAGCGGCGTATTGCTTTGCCTCTCGGTCAATGAAATCTCCAGCGGCGTAATGCTTTCGCCTCTCTGCAAGCAAACTCCCAGCGGCGTATTGCTTTGCCTCTCGGTCAAGGAAATCTCCAGCGGCGTAATGCTTTCGCCTCTCTGCAAGCAAACTCCCAGCGGCGTATGGCTTTGCCTCTC
The DNA here is from genome assembly GCA_951802745.1 of Nomada flava. Classification (NCBI taxonomy): domain Eukaryota; kingdom Metazoa; phylum Arthropoda; class Insecta; order Hymenoptera; family Apidae; genus Nomada; species Nomada flava. The sequence continues at coordinate 3,739,004 of CATOQN010000045.1, forward strand.
GGTCATTGAAATCTCCAGCGGCGTATTGCTTTCGCCTCTCTGCAAGCAAACTCCCAGCGGCGTAATGCTTTGCCTCTCGGTCAAGGAAATCTCCAGCGGCGTATTGCTTTCGCCTCTCTGCAAGCAAACTCCCAGCGGCGTATTGCTTTGCCTCCGTCGACTTCCAAGTTCCAGCGGCGTATTGCTTTGCCTCTCGGTCAAGGAAATCTCCAGCGGCGTATTGCTTTCGCCTCTCTGCAAGCAAACTCCTAGCGGCGTATTGCTTTGCCTCTCGGTCAATGAAATCTCCAGCGGCGTATTGTTTTCGCCTCTCTGCAAGCAAACTCCCAGCGGCGTATTGCTTTGCCTCCGTCGACTTCCAAGTTCCAGCGGCGTATTGCTTTGCCTCTCGGTCAAGGAAATCTCCAGCGGCGTATTGCTTTGCCTCTCGGTCAAGGAAATCTCCAGCGGCGTATTGCTTTCGCCTCTCTGCAAGCAAACTCCCAGCGGCGTATTGCTTTACCTCTCGGTCAATGAAATCTCCAGCGGCGTATTGCTTTCGCCTCTCTGCAAGCAAACTCCCAGCGGCGTAATGCTTTGCCTCTCGGTCAATGAAATCTCCAGCGGCGTATTGCTTTCGCCTCTCTGCAAGCAAACTCCCAGCGGCGTATTGCTTTGCCTCTCGGTCAAGGAAATCTCCAGCGGCGTATTGCTTTCGCCTCTCTGCAAGCAAACTCCCAGCGGCGTATTGCTTTGCCTCTCGGTCAATGAAATCTCCAGCGGCGTATTGCTTTCGCCTCTCTGCAAGCAAACTCCCAGCGGCGTATTGATTTCGCCTCTCTGCAAGCAAACTCCCAGCGGCGTATTGCTTTGCCTCTCGGTCAAGGAAATCTCCAGCGGCGTATTGCTTTCGCCTCTCTGCAAGCAAACTCCCAGCGGCGTATTGCTTTGCCTCTCGGTCAATGAAATCTCCAGCGGCGTATTGCTTTCGCCTCTCTGCAAGCAAACTCCCAGCGGCGTATTGCTTTGCCTCTCGGTCAATGAAATCTCCAGCGGCGTATTGCTTTCGCCTCTCTGCAAGCAAACTCCCAGCTGCGTATTGCTTTGCCTCCGTCGACTTCCAAGTTCCAGCGGCGTATTGCTTTGCCTCTCGGTCAAGGAAATCTCCAGCGGCGTATTGCTTTCGCCTCTCTGCAAGCAAACTCCCAGCGGCGTATAGCTTTGCCTCTCGGTCAATGAAATCTCCAGCGGCGTATTGTTTTCGCCTCTCTGCAAGCAAACTCCCAGCGGAGTATTGCTTTGCCTCTCGGTCAAGGAAATCTCCAGCGGCGTATTGCTTTCGCCTCTCTGCAAGCAAACTCCCAGCGGCGTATTGCTTTGCCTCCGTCGACTTCCAAGTTCCAGCGGCGTATTGCTTTGCCTCTCGGTCAAGGAAATCTCCAGCGGCGTATTGCTTTCGCCTCTCTGCAAGCAAACTCCCAGCGGCGTATTGCTTTCGCCTCTCTGCAAGCAAACTCCCAGCGGCGTATTGCTTTGCCTCTCGGTCAAGGAAATCTCCAGCGGCGTATTGCTTTCGCCTCTCTGCAAGCAAACTCCCAGCGGCGTATTGCTTTGCCTCTCGGTCAATGAAATCTCCAGCGGCGTATTTCTTTCGCCTCTCTGCAAGCAAACTCCCAGCGGCGTATTGCTTTGCCTCTCTGTCAAGGAAATCTCCAGCGGCGTATTGCTTTCGCCTCTCTGCAAGCAAACTCCCAGCGGCGTAATGCTTTGCCTCCGTCGACTTCCAAGTTCCAGCGGCGTATTGCTTTGCCTCTCGGTCAAGGAAATCTCCAGCGGCGTATTGCTTTCGCCTCTCCGCAAGCAAACTCCCAGCGGCGTATTGCTTTGCCACCGTCGACTTCCAAGTTCCAGCGGCGTATTGCTATGCCTCTCGGTCAAGGAAATCTCCAGCGGCGTATTGCTTTCGCCTCTCTGCAAGCAAACTCCCAGCGGCGTATTGCTTTGCCTCCGTCGACTTCCAAGTTCCAGCGGCGTATTGCTTTGCCTCTCGGTCAAGGAAATCTCTAGCGGCGTATTGCTTTCGCCTCGCTGCAAGCAAACTCCCAGCGGCGTATTGCTTTGCCTCTCGGTCAAGGAAATCTCCAGCGGCGTATTGCTTTCGCCTTGCTGCAAGCAAACTCCCAGCGGCGTATTGCTTTGCCTCTCGGTCAAGGAAATCTCCAGCGGCGTATTGCTTTCGCCTCTCTGCAAGCAAACTCCCAGCGGCGTATTGCTTTGCCTCTCGGTCAATGAAATCTCCAGCGGCGTATTGCTTTCGCCTCTCTGCAAGCAAACTCCCAGCGGCGTATTGCTTTGCCTCCGTCGACTTCCAAGTTCCAGCGGTGTATTGCTTTGCCTCTCGGTCAAGGAAATCTCCAGCGGCGTATTGCTTTCGCCTCTCTGCAAGCAAACTCCCAGCGGCGTATTGCTTTGCCTCTCGGTCAATGAAATCTCCAGCGGCGTATGGCTTTCGCCTCTCTGCAAGCAAACTCCCAGCGGCGTATTGCTTTGCCTCTCGGTCAAGGAAATCTCCAGCGGCGTATTGCTTTCGCCTCTCTGCAAGCAAACTCCCAGCGGCGTATTGCTTTGCCTCTCGGTCAATGAAATCTCCAGCGGCGTATTGCTTTCGCCTCTCTGCAAGCAAACTCCCAGCGGCGTATTGTTTTGCCTCTCGGTCAATGAAATCTCCAGCGGCGTATTGCTTTCGCCTCTCTGCAAGCAAACTCCCAGCGGCGTATTGCTTTCGCCTCTCTGCAAGCAAACTCCCAGCGGCGTATTGCTTTGCCTCTCGGTCAAGGAAATCTCCAGCGGCGTATTGCTTTCGCCCCTCTGCAAGCAAACTCCCAGCGACGTATTGCTTTGCCTCCGTCGACTTCCAAGTTCCAGCGGCGTATTGTTTTGCCTCTCGGTCAAGGAAATCTCCAGCGGCGTATTGCTTTCGCCTCGCTGCAAGCAAACTCCCAGCGGCGTATTGCTTTGCCTCTCGGTCAAGGAAATCTCCAGCGGCGTATTGCTTTCGCCTCTCTGCAAGCAAACTCCCAGCGGCGTATTGCTTTGCCTCTCGGTCAATGAAATCTCCAGCGGCGTATTGCTTTCGCCTCTCTGCAAGCAAACTCCCAGCGGCGTATTGCTTTGCCACTCGGTCAAGGAAATCTCCAGCGGCGTATTGCTTTCGCCTCTCTGCAAGCAAACTCCCAGCGGCGTATTGCTTTGCCTCTCGGTCAATGAAATCTCCAGCGGCGTAATGCTTTCGCCTCTCTGCAAGCAAACTCCCAGCGGCGTATTGCTTTGCCTCTCGGTCAAGGAAATCTCCAGCGGCGTAATGCTTTCGCCTCTCTGCAAGCAAACTCCCAGCGGCGTATGGCTTTGCCTCTCGGTCATTGAAATCTCCAGCGGCGTATTGCTTTCGCCTCTCTGCAAGCAAACTCCCAGCGGCGTAATGCTTTGCCTCTCGGTCAAGGAAATCTCCAGCGGCGTATTGCTTTCGCCTCTCTGCAAGCAAACTCCCAGCGGCGTATTGCTTTGCCTCCGTCGACTTCCAAGTTCCAGCGGCGTATTGCTTTGCCTCTCGGTCAAGGAAATCTCCAGCGGCGTATTGCTTTCGCCTCTCTGCAAGCAAACTCCCAGCGGCGTATTGCTTTGCCTCTCGGTCAATGAAATCTCCAGCGGCGTATTGTTTTCGCCTCTCTGCAAGCAAACTCCCAGCGGCGTATTGCTTTGCCTCCGTCGACTTCCAAGTTCCAGCGGCGTATTGCTTTGCCTCTCGGTCAAGGAAATCTCCAGCGGCGTATTGCTTTGCCTCTCGGTCAAGGAAATCTCCAGCGGCGTATTGCTTTCGCCTCTCTGCAAGCAAACTCCCAGCGGCGTATTGCTTTACCTCTCGGTCAATGAAATCTCCAGCGGCGTATTGCTTTCGCCTCTCTGCAAGCAAACTCCCAGCGGCGTAATGCTTTGCCTCTCGGTCAATGAAATCTCCAGCGGCGTATTGCTTTCGCCTCTCTGCAAGCAAACTCCCAGCGGCGTATTGCTTTGCCTCTCGGTCAAGGAAATCTCCAGCGGCGTATTGCTTTCGCCTCTCTGCAAGCAAACTCCCAGCGGCGTATTGCTTTGCCTCTCGGTCAATGAAATCTCCAGCGGCGTATTGCTTTCGCCTCTCTGCAAGCAAACTCCCAGCGGCGTATTGATTTCGCCTCTCTGCAAGCAAACTCCCAGCGGCGTATTGCTTTGCCTCTCGGTCAAGGAAATCTCCAGCGGCGTATTGCTTTCGCCCCTCTGCAAGCAAACTCCCAGCGACGTATTGCTTTGCCTCCGTCGACTTCCAAGTTCCAGCGGCGTATTGTTTTGCCTCTCGGTCAAGGAAATCTCCAGCGGCGTATTGCTTTCGCCTCGCTGCAAGCAAACTCCCAGCGGCGTATTGCTTTGCCTCTCGGTCAAGGAAATCTCCAGCGGCGTATTGCTTTCGCCTCTCTGCAAGCAAACTCCCAGCGGCGTATTGTTTTGCCTCTCGGTCAATGAAATCACCAGCGGCGTATTGCTTTCGCCTCTCTGCAAGCAAACTCCCAGCGGCGTATTGCTTTGCCACTCGGTCAAGGAAATCTCCAGCGGCGTATTGCTTTCGCCTCTCTGCAAGCAAACTCCCAGCGGCGTATTGCTTTGCCTCTCGGTCAATGAAATCTCCAGCGGCGTATTGCTTTCGCCTCTCTGCAAGCAAACTCCCAGCGGCGTATTTCTTTGCCTCTCGGTCAAGGAAATCTCCAGCGGCGTATTGCTTTCGCCTCTCTGCAAGCAAACTCCCAGCGGCGTATTGCTTTGCCTCTCGGTCAATGAAATCTCCAGCGGCGTATTGCTTTCGCCTCTCTGCAAGCAAACTCCCAGCGGCGTATTGCTTTGCCTCTCGGTCAAGGAAATCTCCAGCGGCGTGTTGCTTTCGCCTCTCTGCAAGCAAACTCCCAGCGGCGTATTGCTTTGCCTCCATCGACTTCCAAGTTCCAGCGGCGTATTGCTTTGCCTCTCGGTCAAGGAAATCTCCAGCGGCGTATTGCTTTCGCCTCTCTGCAAGCAAACTCCCAGCGGCGTATTGCTTTGCCTCTCGGTCAATGAAATCTCCAGCGGCGTATTGCTTTCGCCTCTCTGCAAGCAAACTCCCAGCGGCGTATTGCTTTGCCTCCGTCGACTTCCAAGTTCCAGCGGCGTATTGCTTTGCCTCTCGGTCAAGGAAATCTCCAGCGGCGTATTGCTTTCGCCTCTCTGCAAGCAAACTCCCAGCGGCGTATTGCTTTGCCTCTCGGTCAATGAAATCTCCAGCGGCGTATTGCTTTCGCCTCTCTGCAAGAAAACTCCCAGCGGCGTATTGCTTTGCCACTCGGTCAAGGAAATCTCCAGCGGCGTATTGCTTTCGCCTCTCTGCAAGCAAACTCCCAGCGGCGTATTGCTTTGCCTCTCGGTCAAGGAAATCTCCAGCGGCGTATTGCTTTCGCCTCTCTGCAAGCAAACTCCCAACGGCGTATTGCTTTGCCTCCGTCGACTTCCAAGTTCCAGCGGCGTATTGCTTTGCCTCTCGGTCAAGGAAATCTCCAGCGGCGTATTGCTTTCGCCTCTCTGCAAGCAAACTCGCAGCGGCGTATTGCTTTGCCTCTCGGTCAATGAAATCTCCAGCGGCGTATTGCTTTCGCCTCTCTGCAAGCAAACTCCCAGCGGCGTATTGCTTTGCCTCCGTCGACTTCCAAGTTCCAGCGGTGTATTGCTTTGCCTCTCGGTCAAGGAAATCTCCAGCGGCGTATTGCTTTCGCCTCTCTGCAAGCAAACTCCCAGCGGCGTATTGCTTTGCCTCTCGGTCAATGAAATCTCCAGCGGCGTATTGCTTTCGCCTCTCTGCAAGCAAACTCCCAGCGGCGTATTGCTTTGCCTCTCGGTCAATGAAATCTCCAGCGGCGTATTGCTTTCGCCTCTCTGCAAGCAAACTCCCAGCTGCGTATTGCTTTGCCTCCGTCGACTTCCAAGTTCCAGCGGCGTATTGCTTTGCCTCTCGGTCAAGGAAATCTCCAGCGGCGTATTGCTTTCGCCTCTCTGCAAGCAAACTCCCAGCGGCGTATAGCTTTGCCTCTCGGTCAATGAAATCTCCAGCGGCGTATTGTTTTCGCCTCTCTGCAAGCAAACTCCCAGCGGAGTATTGCTTTGCCTCTCGGTCAAGGAAATCTCCAGCGGCGTATTGCTTTCGCCTCTCTGCAAGCAAACTCCCAGCGGCGTATTGCTTTGCCTCCGTCGACTTCCAAGTTCCAGCGGCGTATTGCTTTGCCTCTCGGTCAAGGAAATCTCCAGCGGCGTATTGCTTTCGCCTCTCTGCAAGCAAACTCCCAGCGGCGTATTGCTTTCGCCTCTCTGCAAGCAAACTCCCAGCGGCGTATTGCTTTGCCTCTCGGTCAAGGAAATCTCCAGCGGCGTATTGCTTTCGCCTCTCTGCAAGCAAACTCCCAGCGGCGTATTGCTTTGCCTCTCGGTCAAGGAAATCTCCAGCGGCGTATTGCTTTCGCCTCTCTGCAAGCAAACTCCCAGCGGCGTATTGCTTTGCCTCTCGGTCAATGAAATCTCCAGCGGCGTATTGCTTTCGCCTCTCTGCAAGCAAACTCCCAGCGGCGTATTGATTTCGCCTCTCTGCAAGCAAACTCCCAGCGGCGTATTGCTTTGCCTCTCGGTCAAGGAAATCTCCAGCGGCGTATTGCTTTCGCCCCTCTGCAAGCAAACTCCCAGCGACGTATTGCTTTGCCTCCGTCGACTTCCAAGTTCCAGCGGCGTATTGTTTTGCCTCTCGGTCAAGGAAATCTCCAGCGGCGTATTGCTTTCGCCTCGCTGCAAGCAAACTCCCAGCGGCGTATTGCTTTGCCTCTCGGTCAAGGAAATCTCCAGCGGCGTATTGCTTTCGCCTCTCTGCAAGCAAACTCCCAGCGGCGTATTGCTTTGCCTCTCGGTCAATGAAATCTCCAGCGGCGTATTGCTTTCGCCTCTCTGCAAGCAAACTCCCAGCGGCGTATTGCTTTGCCACTCGGTCAAGGAAATCTCCAGCGGCGTATTGCTTTCGCCTCTCTGCAAGCAAACTCCCAGCGGCGTATTGCTTTGCCTCTCGGTCAATGAAATCTCCAGCGGCGTATTGCTTTCGCCTCTCTGCAAGCAAACTCCCAGCGGCGTATTTCTTTGCCTCTCGGTCAAGGAAATCTCCAGCGGCGTATTGCTTTCGCCTCTCTGCAAGCAAACTCCCAGCGGCGTATTGCTTTGCCTCTCGGTCAATGAAATCTCCAGCGGCGTATTGCTTTCGCCTCTCTGCAAGCAAACTCCCAGCGGCGTATTGCTTTGCCTCTCGGTCAAGGAAATCTCCAGCGGCGTGTTGCTTTCGCCTCTCTGCAAGCAAACTCCCAGCGGCGTATTGCTTTGCCTCCATCGACTTCCAAGTTCCAGCGGCGTATTGCTTTGCCTCTCGGTCAAGGAAATCTCCAGCGGCGTATTGCTTTCGCCTCTCTGCAAGCAAACTCCCAGCGGCGTATTGCTTTGCCTCTCGGTCAATGAAATCTCCAGCGGCGTATTGCTTTCGCCTCTCTGCAAGCAAACTCCCAGCGGCGTATTGCTTTGCCTCCGTCGACTTCCAAGTTCCAGCGGCGTATTGCTTTGCCTCTCGGTCAAGGAAATCTCCAGCGGCGTATTGCTTTCGCCTCTCTGCAAGCAAACTCCCAGCGGCGTATTGCTTTGCCTCTCGGTCAATGAAATCTCCAGCGGCGTATTGCTTTCGCCTCTCTGCAAGAATACTCCCAGCGGCGTATTGCTTTGCCACTCGGTCAAGGAAATCTCCAGCGGCGTATTGCTTTCGCCTCTCTGCAAGCAAACTCCCAGCGGCGTATTGCTTTGCCTCTCGGTCAAGGAAATCTCCAGCGGCGTATTGCTTTCGCCTCTCTGCAAGCAAACTCCCAACGGCGTATTGCTTTGCCTCCGTCGACTTCCAAGTTCCAGCGGCGTATTGCTTTGCCTCTCGGTCAAGGAAATCTCCAGCGGCGTATTGCTTTCGCCTCTCTGCAAGCAAACTCGCAGCGGCGTATTGCTTTGCCTCTCGGTCAATGAAATCTCCAGCGGCGTATTGCTTTCGCCTCTCTGCAAGCAAACTCCCAGCGGCGTATTGCTTTGCCTCCGTCGACTTCCAAGTTCCAGCGGTGTATTGCTTTGCCTCTCGGTCAAGGAAATCTCCAGCGGCGTATTGCTTTCGCCTCTCTGCAAGCAAACTCCCAGCGGCGTATTGCTTTGCCTCTCGGTCAATGAAATCTCCAGCGGCGTATTGCTTTCGCCTCTCTGCAAGCAAACTCCCAGCGGCGTATTGCTTTGCCTCTCGGTCAATGAAATCTCCAGCGGCGTATTGCTTTCGCCTCTCTGCAAGCAAACTCCCAGCTGCGTATTGCTTTGCCTCCGTCGACTTCCAAGTTCCAGCGGCGTATTGCTTTGCCTCTCGGTCAAGGAAATCTCCAGCGGCGTATTGCTTTCGCCTCTCTGCAAGCAAACTCCCAGCGGCGTATAGCTTTGCCTCTCGGTCAATGAAATCTCCAGCGGCGTATTGTTTTCGCCTCTCTGCAAGCAAACTCCCAGCGGAGTATTGCTTTGCCTCTCGGTCACGGAAATCTCCAGCGGCGTATTGCTTTCGCCTCTCTGCAAGCAAACTCCCAGCGGCGTATTGCTTTGCCTCCGTCGACTTCCAAGTTCCAGCGGCGTATTGCTTTGCCTCTCGGTCAAGGAAATCTCCAGCGGCGTATTGCTTTCGCCTCTCTGCAAGCAAACTCCCAGCGGCGTATTGCTTTCGCCTCTCTGCAAGCAAACTCCCAGCGGCGTATTGCTTTGCCTCTCGGTCAAGGAAATCTCCAGCGGCGTATTGCTTTCGCCTCTCTGCAAGCAAACTCCCAGCGGCGTATTGCTTTGCCTCTCGGTCAATGAAATCTCCAGCGGCGTATTTCTTTCGCCTCTCTGCAAGCAAACTCCCAGCGGCGTATTGCTTTGCCTCTCTGTCAAGGAAATCTCCAGCGGCGTATTGCTTTCGCCTCTCTGCAAGCAAACTCCCAGCGGCGTAATGCTTTGCCTCCGTCGACTTCCAAGTTCCAGCGGCGTATTGCTTTGCCTCTCGGTCAAGGAAATCTCCAGCGGCGTATTGCTTTCGCCTCTCCGCAAGCAAACTCCCAGCGGCGTATTGCTTTGCCACCGTCGACTTCCAAGTTCCAGCGGCGTATTGCTATGCCTCTCGGTCAAGGAAATCTCCAGCGGCGTATTGCTTTCGCCTCTCTGCAAGCAAACTCCCAGCGGCGTATTGCTTTGCCTCCGTCGACTTCCAAGTTCCAGCGGCGTATTGCTTTGCCTCTCGGTCAAGGAAATCTCTAGCGGCGTATTGCTTTCGCCTCGCTGCAAGCAAACTCCCAGCGGCGTATTGCTTTGCCTCTCGGTCAAGGAAATCTCCAGCGGCGTATTGCTTTCGCCTTGCTGCAAGCAAACTCCCAGCGGCGTATTGCTTTGCCTCTCGGTCAAGGAAATCTCCAGCGGCGTATTGCTTTCGCCTCTCTGCAAGCAAACTCCCAGCGGCGTATTGCTTTGCCTCTCGGTCAATGAAATCTCCAGCGGCGTATTGCTTTCGCCTCTCTGCAAGCAAACTCCCAGCGGCGTATTGCTTTGCCTCCGTCGACTTCCAAGTTCCAGCGGTGTATTGCTTTGCCTCTCGGTCAAGGAAATCTCCAGCAGCGTATTGCTTTCGCCTCTCTGCAAGCAAACTCCCATCGGCGTATTGCTTTGCCTCTCGGTCAATGAAATCTCCAGCGGCGTATTGCTTTCGCCTCTCTGCAAGCAAACTCCCAGCGGCGTATTGCTTTGCCTCTCGGTCAAGGAAATCTCCAGCGGCGTATTGCTTTCGCCTCTCTGCAAGCAAACTCCCAGCGGCGTATTGCTTTGCCTCTCGGTCAATGAAATCTCCAGCGGCGTATTGCTTTCGCCTCTCTGCAAGCAAACTCCCAGCGGCGTATTGTTTTGCCTCTCGGTCAATGAAATCTCCAGCGGCGTATTGCTTTCGCCTCTCTGCAAGCAAACTCCCAGCGGCGTATTGCTTTCGCCTCTCTGCAAGCAAACTCCCAGCGGCGTATTGCTTTGCCTCTCGGTCAAGGAAATCTCCAGCGGCGTATTGCTTTCGCCCCTCTGCAAGCAAACTCCCAGCGACGTATTGCTTTGCCTCCGTCGACTTCCAAGTTCCAGCGGCGTATTGTTTTGCCTCTCGGTCAAGGAAATCTCCAGCGGCGTATTGCTTTCGCCTCGCTGCAAGCAAACTCCCAGCGGCGTATTGCTTTGCCTCTCGGTCAAGGAAATCTCCAGCGGCGTATTGCTTTCGCCTCTCTGCAAGCAAACTCCCAGCGGCGTATTGCTTTGCCTCTCGGTCAATGAAATCTCCAGCGGCGTATTGCTTTCGCCTCTCTGCAAGCAAACTCCCAGCGGCGTATTGCTTTGCCACTCGGTCAAGGAAATCTCCAGCGGCGTATTGCTTTCGCCTCTCTGCAAGCAAACTCCCAGCGGCGTATTGCTTTGCCTCTCGGTCAATGAAATCTCCAGCGGCGTAATGCTTTCGCCTCTCTGCAAGCAAACTCCCAGCGGCGTATTGCTTTGCCTCTCGGTCAAGGAAATCTCCAGCGGCGTAATGCTTTCGCCTCTCTGCAAGCAAACTCCCAGCGGCGTATTGCTTTGCCTCTCGGTCATTGAAATCTCCAGCGGCGTATTGCTTTCGCCTCTCTGCAAGCAAACTCCCAGCGGCGTAATGCTTTGCCTCTCGGTCAAGGAAATCTCCAGCGGCGTATTGCTTTCGCCTCTCTGCAAGCAAACTCCCAGCGGCGTATTGCTTTGCCTCTCGGTCAAGGAAATCTCCAGCGGCGTATTGCTTTCGCCTCTCTGCAAGCAAACTCCCAGCGGCGTATTGCTTTGCCTCTCGGTCAATGAAATCTCCAGCGGCGTATTGCTTTCGCCTCTCTGCAAGCAAACTCCCAGCGGCGTATTGCTTTGCCACTCGGTCAAGGAAATCTCCAGCGGCGTATTGCTTTCGCCTCTCTGCAAGCAAACTCCCAGCGGCGTATTGCTTTGCCTCTCGGTCAATGAAATCTCCAGCGGCGTAATGCTTTCGCCTCTCTGCAAGCAAACTCCCAGCGGCGTATTGCTTTGCCTCTCGGTCAAGGAAATCTCCAGCGGCGTAATGCTTTCGCCTCTCTGCAAGCAAACTCCCAGCGGCGTATTGCTTTGCCTCTCGGTCATTGAAATCTCCAGCGGCGTATTGCTTTCGCCTCTCTGCAAGCAAACTCCCAGCGGCGTAATGCTTTGCCTCTCGGTCAAGGAAATCTCCAGCGGCGTATTGCTTTCGCCTCTCTGCAAGCAAACTCCCAGCGGCGTATTGCTTTGCCTCCGTCGACTTCCAAGTTCCAGCGGCGTATTGCTTTGCCTCTCGGTCAAGGAAATCTCCAGCGGCGTATTGCTTTCGCCTCTCTGCAAGCAAACTCCCAGCGGCGTATTGCTTTGCCTCTCGGTCAATGAAATCTCCAGCGGCGTATTGTTTTCGCCTCTCTGCAAGCAAACTCCCAGCGGCGTATTGCTTTGCCTCCGTCGACTTCCAAGTTCCAGCGGCGTATTGCTTTCGCCTCTCTGCAAGCAAACTCCCAGCGGCGTATTGCTTTGCCTCTCGGTCAATGAAATCTCCAGCGGCGTATTTCTTTCGCCTCTCTGCAAGCAAACTCCCAGCGGCGTATTGCTTTGCCTCTCTGTCAAGGAAATCTCCAGCGGCGTATTGCTTTCGCCTCTCTGCAAGCAAACTCCCAGCGGCGTAATGCTTTGCCTCCGTCGACTTCCAAGTTCCAGCGGCGTATTGCTTTGCCTCTCGGTCAAGGAAATCTCCAGCGGCGTATTGCTTTCGCCTCTCCGCAAGCAAACTCCCAGCGGCGTATTGCTTTGCCACCGTCGACTTCCAAGTTCCAGCGGCGTATTGCTATGCCTCTCGGTCAAGGAAATCTCCAGCGGCGTATTGCTTTCGCCTCTCTGCAAGCAAACTCCCAGCGGCGTATTGCTTTGCCTCCATCGACTTCCAAGTTCCAGCGGCGTATTGCTTTGCCTCTCGGTCAAGGAAATCTCTAGCGGCGTATTGCTTTCGCCTCGCTGCAAGCAAACTCCCAGCGGCGTATTGCTTTGCCTCTCGGTCAAGGAAATCTCCAGCGGCGTATTGCTTTCGCCTTGCTGCAAGCAAACTCCCAGCGGCGTATTGCTTTGCCTCTCGGTCAAGGAAATCTCCAGCGGCGTATTGCTTTCGCCTCTCTGCAAGCAAACTCCCAGCGGCGTATTGCTTTGCCTCTCGGTCAATGAAATCTCCAGCGGCGTATTGCTTTCGCCTCTCTGCAAGCAAACTCCCAGCGGCGTATTGCTTTGCCTCCGTCGACTTCCAAGTTCCAGCGGTGTATTGCTTTGCCTCTCGGTCAAGGAAATCTCCAGCGGCGTATTGCTTTCGCCTCTCTGCAAGCAAACTCCCAGCGGCGTATTGCTTTGCCTCTCGGTCAAGGAAATCTCCAGCGGCGTATTGCTTTCGCCTCTCTGCAAGCAAACTCCCAGCGGCGTATTGCTTTGCCTCTTGGTCAATGAAATCTCCAGCGGCGTATTGCTTTCGCCTCTCTGCAAGCAAACTCCCAGCGGCGTATTGTTTTGCCTCTCGGTCAATGAAATCTCCAGCGGCGTATTGCTTTCGCCTCTCTGCAAGCAAACTCCCAGCGGCGTATTGCTTTCGCCTCTCTGCAAGCAAACTCCCAGCGGCGTATTGCTTTGCCTCTCGGTCAAGGAAATCTCCAGCGGCGTATTGCTTTCGCCCCTCTGCAAGCAAACTCCCAGCGACGTATTGCTTTGCCTCCGTCGACTTCCAAGTTCCAGCGGCGTATTGTTTTGCCTCTCGGTCAAGGAAATCTCCAGCGGCGTATTGCTTTCGCCTCGCTGCAAGCAAACTCCCAGCGGCGTATTGCTTTGCCTCTCGGTCAAGGAAATCTCCAGCGGCGTATTGCTTTCGCCTCTCTGCAAGCAAACTCCCAGCGGCGTATTTCTTTGCCTCTCGGTCAATGAAATCTCCAGCGGCGTATTGCTTTCGCCTCTCTGCAAGCAAACTCCCAGCGGCGTATTGCTTTGCCACTCGGTCAAGGAAATCTCCAGCGGCGTATTGCTTTCGCCTCTCTGCAAGCAAACTCCCAGCGGCGTATTGCTTTGCCTCTCGGTCAATGAAATCTCCAGCGGCGTAATGCTTTCGCCTCTCTGCAAGCAAACTCCCAGCGGCGTATTGCTTTGCCTCTCGGTCAAGGAAATCTCCAGCGGCGTAATGCTTTCGCCTCTCTGCAAGCAAACTCCCAGCGGCGTATGGCTTTGCCTCTCGGTCATTGAAATCTCCAGCGGCGTATTGCTTTCGCCTCTCTGCAAGCAAACTCCCAGCGGCGTAATGCTTTGCCTCTCGGTCAAGGAAATCTCCAGCGGCGTATTGCTTTCGCCTCTCTGCAAGCAAACTCCCAGCGGCGTATTGCTTTGCCTCCGTCGACTTCCAAGTTCCAGCGGCGTATTGCTTTGCCTCTCGGTCAAGGAAATCTCCAGCGGCGTATTGCTTTGCCTCTCGGTCAAGGAAATCTCCAGCGGCGTATTGCTTTCGCCTCTCTGCAAGCAAACTCCCAGCGGCGTATTGCTTTACCTCTCGGTCAATGAAATCTCCAGCGGCGTATTGCTTTCGCCTCTCTGCAAGCAAACTCCCAGCGGCGTAATGCTTTGCCTCTCGGTCAATGAAATCTCCAGCGGCGTATTGCTTTCGCCTCTCTGCAAGCAAACTCCCAGCGGCGTATTGCTTTGCCTCTCGGTCAAGGAAATCTCCAGCGGCGTATTGCTTTCGCCTCTCTGCAAGCAAACTCCCAGCGGCGTATTGCTTTGCCTCTCGGTCAATGAAATCTCCAGCGGCGTATTGTTTTCGCCTCTCTGCAAGCAAACTCCCAGCGGCGTATTGCTTTGCCTCCGTCGACTTCCAAGTTCCAGCGGCGTATTGCTTTGCCTCTCGGTCAAGGAAATCTCCAGCGGCGTATTGCTTTGCCTCTCGGTCAAGGAATTCTCCAGCGGCGTATTGCTTTCGCCTCTCTGCAAGCAAACTCCCAGCGGCGTATTGCTTTACCTCTCGGTCAATGAAATCTCCAGCGGCGTATTGCTTTCGCCTCTCTGCAAGCAAACTCCCAGCGGCGTATTGCTTTCGCCTCTCTGCAAGCAAACTCCCAGCGGCGTATTGCTTTGCCTCTCGGTCAAGGAAATCTCCAGCGGCGTATTGCTTTCGCCTCTCTGCAAGCAAACTCCCAGCGGCGTATTGCTTTGCCTCTCGGTCAATGAAATCTCCAGCGGCGTATTGCTTTCGCCTCTCTGCAAGCAAACTCCCAGCGGCGTATTGATTTCGCCTCTCTGCAAGCAAACTCCCAGCGGCGTATTGCTTTGCCTCTCGGTCAAGGAAATCTCCAGCGGCGTATTGCTTTCGCCCCTCTGCAAGCAAACTCCCAGCGACGTATTGCTTTGCCTCCGTCGACTTCCAAGTTCCAGCGGCGTATTGTTTTGCCTCTCGGTCAAGGAAATCTCCAGCGGCGTATTGCTTTCGCCTCGCTGCAAGCAAACTCCCAGCGGCGTATTGCTTTGCCTCTCGGTCAAGGAAATCTCCAGCGGCGTATTGCTTTCGCCTCTCTGCAAGCAAACTCCCAGCGGCGTATTGCTTTGCCTCTCGGTCAATGAAATCTCCAGCGGCGTATTGCTTTCGCCTCTCTGCAAGCAAACTCCCAGCGGCGTATTGCTTTGCCACTCGGTCAAGGAAATCTCCAGCGGCGTATTGCTTTCGCCTCTCTGCAAGCAAACTCCCAGCGGCGTATTGCTTTGCCTCTCGGTCAATGAAATCTCCAGCGGCGTATTGCTTTCGCCTCTCTGCAAGCAAACTCCCAGCGGCGTATTTCTTTGCCTCTCGGTCAAGGAAATCTCCAGCGGCGTAATGCTTTCGCCTCTCTGCAAGCAAACTCCCAGCGGCGTATTGCTTTGCCTCTCGGTCAATGAAATCTCCAGCGGCGTATTGCTTTCGCCTCTCTGCAAGCAAACTCCCAGCGGCGTATTGCTTTGCCTCTCGGTCAAGGAAATCTCCAGCGGCGTGTTGCTTTCGCCTCTCTGCAAGCAAACTCCCAGCGGCGTATTGCTTTGCCTCCGTCGACTTCCAAGTTCCAGCGGCGTATTGCTTTGCCTCTCGGTCAAGGAAATCTCCAGCGGCGTATTGCTTTCGCCTCTCTGCAAGCAAACTCCCAGCGGCGTATTGCTTTGCCTCTCGGTCAATGAAATCTCCAGCGGCGTATTGCTTTCGCCTCTCTGCAAGCAAACTCCCAGCGGCGTATTGCTTTGCCTCCGTCGACTTCCAAGTTCCAGCGGCGTATTGCTTTGCCTCTCGGTCAAGGAAATCTCCAGCGGCGTATTGCTTTCGCCTCTCTGCAAGCAAACTCCCAGCGGCGTATTGCTTTGCCTCTCGGTCAATGAAATCTCCAGCGGCGTATTGCTTTCGCCTCTCTGCAAGAAAACTCCCAGCGGCGTATTGCTTTGCCACTCGGTCAAGGAAATCTCCAGCGGCGTATTGCTTTCGCCTCTCTGCAAGCAAACTCCCAGCGGCGTATTGCTTTGCCTCTCGGTCAATGAAATCTCCAGCGGCGTATTGCTTTCGCCTCTCTGCAAGCAAACTCCCAGCGGCGTATTACTTTGCCTCTCGGTCAAGGAAATCTCCAGCGGCGTATTGCTTTCGCCTCTCTGCAAGCAAACTCCCAGCGGCGTATTGCTTTGCCTCTCGGTCAAGGAAATCTCCAGCGGCGTATTGTTTTCGCCTCTCTGCAAGCAAACTCCCAACGGCGTATTGCTTTGCCTCCGTCGACTTCCAAGTTCCATCGGCGTATTGCTTTGCCTCTCGGTCAAGGAAATCTCCAGCGGCGTATTGCTTTCGCCTCTCTGCAAGCAAACTCGCAGCGGCGTATTGCTTTGCCTCTCGGTCAATGAAATCTCCAGCGGCGTATTGCTTTCGCCTCTCTGCAAGCAAACTCCCAGCGGCGTATTGCTTTGCCTCCGTCGACTTCCAAGTTCCAGCGGTGTATTGCTTTGCCTCTCGGTCAAGGAAATCTCCAGCGGCGTATTGCTTTCGCCTCTCTGCAAGCAAACTCCCAGCGGCGTATTGCTTTGCCTCTCGGTCAATGAAATCTCCAGCGGCGTATTGCTTTCGCCTCTCTGCAAGCAAACTCCCAGCGGCGTATTGCTTTGCCTCTCGGTCAATGAAATCTCCAGCGGCGTATTGCTTTCGCCTCTCTGCAAGCAAACTCCCAGCTGCGTATTGCTTTGCCTCCGTCGACTTCCAAGTTCCAGCGGCGTATTGCTTTGCCTCTCGGTCAAGGAAATCTCCAGCGGCGTATTGCTTTCGCCTCTCTTCAAGCAAACTCCCAGCGGCGTATAGCTTTGCCTCTCGGTCAATGAAATCTCCAGCGGCGTATTGTTTTCGCCTCTCTGCAAGCAAACTCCCAGCGGAGTATTGCTTTGCCTCTCGGTCAAGGAAATCTCCAGCGGCGTATTGCTTTCGCCTCTCTGCAAGCAAACTCCCAGCGGCGTATTGCTTTGCCTCCGTCGACTTCCAAGTTCCAGCGGCGTATTGCTTTGCCTCTCGGTCAAGGAAATCTCCAGCGGCGTATTGCTTTCGCCTCTCTGCAAGCAAACTCCCAGCGGCGTATTGCTTTCGCCTCTCTGCAAGCAAACTCCCAGCGGCGTATTGCTTTGCCTCTCGGTCAAGGAAATCTCCAGCGGCGTATTGCTTTCGCCTCTCTGCAAGCAAACTCCCAGCGGCGTATTGCTTTGCCTCTCGGTCAATGAAATCTCCAGCGGCGTATTTCTTTCGCCTCTCTGCAAGCAAACTCCCAGCGGCGTATTGCTTTGCCTCTCTGTCAAGGAAATCTCCAGCGGCGTATTGCTTTCGCCTCTCTGCAAGCAAACTCCCAGCGGCGTAATGCTTTGCCTCCGTCGACTTCCAAGTTCCAGCGGCGTATTGCTTTGCCTCTCGGTCAAGGAAATCTCCAGCGGCGTATTGCTTTCGCCTCTCCGCAAGCAAACTCCCAGCGGCGTATTGCTTTGCCACCGTCGACTTCCAAGTTCCAGCGGCGTATTGCTATGCCTCTCGGTCAAGGAAATCTCCAGCGGCGTATTGCTTTCGCCTCTCTGCAAGCAAACTCCCAGCGGCGTATTGCTTTGCCTCCGTCGACTTCCAAGTTCCAGCGGCGTATTGCTTTGCCTCTCGGTCAAGGAAATCTCTAGCGGCGTATTGCTTTCGCCTCGCTGCAAGCAAACTCCCAGCGGCGTATTGCTTTGCCTCTCGGTCAAGGAAATCTCCAGCGGCGTATTGCTTTCGCCTTGCTGCAAGCAAACTCCCAGCGGCGTATTGCTTTGCCTCTCGGTCAAGGAAATCTCCAGCGGCGTATTGCTTTCGCCTCTCTGCAAGCAAACTCCCAGCGGCGTATTGCTTTGCCTCTCGGTCAATGAAATCTCCAGCGGCGTATTGCTTTCGCCTCTCTGCAAGCAAACTCCCAGCGGCGTATTGCTTTGCCTCCGTCGACTTCCAAGTTCCAGCGGTGTATTGCTTTGCCTCTCGGTCAAGGAAATCTCCAGCGGCGTATTGCTTTCGCCTCTCTGCAAGCAAACTCCCAGCGGCGTATTGCTTTGCCTCTCGGTCAATGAAATCTCCAGCGGCGTATTGTTTTCGCCTCTCTGCAAGCAAACTCCCAGCGGCGTATTGCTTTGCCTCCGTCGACTTCCAAGTTCCAGCGGCGTATTGCTTTCGCCTCTCTGCAAGCAAACTCCCAGCGGCGTATTGCTTTGCCTCTCGGTCAATGAAATCTCCAGCGGCGTATTTCTTTCGCCTCTCTGCAAGCAAACTCCCAGCGGCGTATTGCTTTGCCTCTCTGTCAAGGAAATCTCCAGCGGCGTATTGCTTTCGCCTCTCTGCAAGCAAACTCCCAGCGGCGTAATGCTTTGCCTCCGTCGACTTCCAAGTTCCAGCGGCGTATTGCTTTGCCTCTCGGTCAAGGAAATCTCCAGCGGCGTATTGCTTTCGCCTCTCCGCAAGCAAACTCCCAGCGGCGTATTGCTTTGCCACCGTCGACTTCCAAGTTCCAGCGGCGTATTGCTATGCCTCTCGGTCAAGGAAATCTCCAGCGGCGTATTGCTTTCGCCTCTCTGCAAGCAAACTCCCAGCGGCGTATTGCTTTGCCTCCATCGACTTCCAAGTTCCAGCGGCGTATTGCTTTGCCTCTCGGTCAAGGAAATCTCTAGCGGCGTATTGCTTTCGCCTCGCTGCAAGCAAACTCCCAGCGGCGTATTGCTTTGCCTCTCGGTCAAGGAAATCTCCAGCGGCGTATTGCTTTCGCCTTGCTGCAAGCAAACTCCCAGCGGCGTATTGCTTTGCCTCTCGGTCAAGGAAATCTCCAGCGGCGTATTGCTTTCGCCTCTCTGCAAGCAAACTCCCAGCGGCGTATTGCTTTGCCTCTCGGTCAATGAAATCTCCAGCGGCGTATTGCTTTCGCCTCTCTGCAAGCAAACTCCCAGCGGCGTATTGCTTTGCCTCCGTCGACTTCCAAGTTCCAGCGGTGTATTGCTTTGCCTCTCGGTCAAGGAAATCTCCAGCGGCGTATTGCTTTCGCCTCTCTGCAAGCAAACTCCCAGCGGCGTATTGCTTTGCCTCTCGGTCAAGGAAATCTCCAGCGGCGTATTGCTTTCGCCTCTCTGCAAGCAAACTCCCAGCGGCGTATTGCTTTGCCTCTTGGTCAATGAAATCTCCAGCGGCGTATTGCTTTCGCCTCTCTGCAAGCAAACTCCCAGCGGCGTATTGTTTTGCCTCTCGGTCAATGAAATCTCCAGCGGCGTATTGCTTTCGCCTCTCTGCAAGCAAACTCCCAGCGGCGTATTGCTTTCGCCTCTCTGCAAGCAAACTCCCAGCGGCGTATTGCTTTGCCTCTCGGTCAAGGAAATCTCCAGCGGCGTATTGCTTTCGCCCCTCTGCAAGCAAACTCCCAGCGACGTATTGCTTTGCCTCCGTCGACTTCCAAGTTCCAGCGGCGTATTGTTTTGCCTCTCGGTCAAGGAAATCTCCAGCGGCGTATTGCTTTCGCCTCGCTGCAAGCAAACTCCCAGCGGCGTATTGCTTTGCCTCTCGGTCAAGGAAATCTCCAGCGGCGTATTGCTTTCGCCTCTCTGCAAGCAAACTCCCAGCGGCGTATTTCTTTGCCTCTCGGTCAATGAAATCTCCAGCGGCGTATTGCTTTCGCCTCTCTGCAAGCAAACTCCCAGCGGCGTATTGCTTTGCCACTCGGTCAAGGAAATCTCCAGCGGCGTATTGCTTTCGCCTCTCTGCAAGCAAACTCCCAGCGGCGTATTGCTTTGCCTCTCGGTCAATGAAATCTCCAGCGGCGTAATGCTTTCGCCTCTCTGCAAGCAAACTCCCAGCGGCGTATTGCTTTGCCTCTCGGTCAAGGAAATCTCCAGCGGCGTAATGCTTTCGCCTCTCTGCAAGCAAACTCCCAGCGGCGTATGGCTTTGCCTCTCGGTCATTGAAATCTCCAGCGGCGTATTGCTTTCGCCTCTCTGCAAGCAAACTCCCAGCGGCGTAATGCTTTGCCTCTCGGTCAAGGAAATCTCCAGCGGCGTATTGCTTTCGCCTCTCTGCAAGCAAACTCCCAGCGGCGTATTGCTTTGCCTCCGTCGACTTCCAAGTTCCAGCGGCGTATTGCTTTGCCTCTCGGTCAAGGAAATCTCCAGCGGCGTATTGCTTTGCCTCTCGGTCAAGGAAATCTCCAGCGGCGTATTGCTTTCGCCTCTCTGCAAGCAAACTCCCAGCGGCGTATTGCTTTACCTCTCGGTCAATGAAATCTCCAGCGGCGTATTGCTTTCGCCTCTCTGCAAGCAAACTCCCAGCGGCGTAATGCTTTGCCTCTCGGTCAATGAAATCTCCAGCGGCGTATTGCTTTCGCCTCTCTGCAAGCAAACTCCCAGCGGCGTATTGCTTTGCCTCTCGGTCAAGGAAATCTCCAGCGGCGTATTGCTTTCGCCTCTCTGCAAGCAAACTCCCAGCGGCGTATTGCTTTGCCTCTCGGTCAATGAAATCTCCAGCGGCGTATTGTTTTCGCCTCTCTGCAAGCAAACTCCCAGCGGCGTATTGCTTTGCCTCCGTCGACTTCCAAGTTCCAGCGGCGTATTGCTTTGCCTCTCGGTCAAGGAAATCTCCAGCGGCGTATTGCTTTGCCTCTCGGTCAAGGAAATCTCCAGCGGCGTATTGCTTTCGCCTCTCTGCAAGCAAACTCCCAGCGGCGTATTGCTTTACCTCTCGGTCAATGAAATCTCCAGCGGCGTATTGCTTTCGCCTCTCTGCAAGCAAACTCCCAGCGGCGTATTGCTTTCGCCTCTCTGCAAGCAAACTCCCAGCGGCGTATTGCTTTGCCTCTCGGTCAAGGAAATCTCCAGCGGCGTATTGCTTTCGCCTCTCTGCAAGCAAACTCCCAGCGGCGTATTGCTTTGCCTCTCGGTCAATGAAATCTCCAGCGGCGTATTGCTTTCGCCTCTCTGCAAGCAAACTCCCAGCGGCGTATTGATTTCGCCTCTCTGCAAGCAAACTCCCAGCGGCGTATTGCTTTGCCTCTCGGTCAAGGAAATCTCCAGCGGCGTATTGCTTTCGCCCCTCTGCAAGCAAACTCCCAGCGACGTATTGCTTTGCCTCCGTCGACTTCCAAGTTCCAGCGGCGTATTGTTTTGCCTCTCGGTCAAGGAAATCTCCAGCGGCGTATTGCTTTCGCCTCGCTGCAAGCAAACTCCCAGCGGCGTATTGCTTTGCCTCTCGGTCAAGGAAATCTCCAGCGGCGTATTGCTTTCGCCTCTCTGCAAGCAAACTCCCAGCGGCGTATTGCTTTGCCTCTCGGTCAATGAAATCTCCAGCGGCGTATTGCTTTCGCCTCTCTGCAAGCAAACTCCCAGCGGCGTATTGCTTTGCCACTCGGTCAAGGAAATCTCCAGCGGCGTATTGCTTTCGCCTCTCTGCAAGCAAACTCCCAGCGGCGTATTGCTTTGCCTCTCGGTCAATGAAATCTCCAGCGGCGTATTGCTTTCGCCTCTCTGCAAGCAAACTCCCAGCGGCGTATTTCTTTGCCTCTCGGTCAAGGAAATCTCCAGCGGCGTAATGCTTTCGCCTCTCTGCAAGCAAACTCCCAGCGGCGTATTGCTTTGCCTCTCGGTCAATGAAATCTCCAGCGGCGTATTGCTTTCGCCTCTCTGCAAGCAAACTCCCAGCGGCGTATTGCTTTGCCTCTCGGTCAAGGAAATCTCCAGCGGCGTGTTGCTTTCGCCTCTCTGCAAGCAAACTCCCAGCGGCGTATTGCTTTGCCTCCGTCGACTTCCAAGTTCCAGCGGCGTATTGCTTTGCCTCTCGGTCAAGGAAATCTCCAGCGGCGTATTGTTTTCGCCTCTCTGCAAGCAAACTCCCAGCGGCGTATTGCTTTGCCTCTCGGTCAATGAAATCTCCAGCGGCGTATTGCTTTCGCCTCTCTGCAAGCAAACTCCCAGCGGCGTATTGCTTTGCCTCCGTCGACTTCCAAGTTCCAGCGGCGTATTGCTTTGCCTCTCGGTCAAGGAAATCTCCAGCGGCGTATTGCTTTCGCCTCTCTGCAAGCAAACTCCCAGCGGCGTATTGCTTTGCCTCTCGGTCAATGAAATCTCCAGCGGCGTATTGCTTTCGCCTCTCTGCAAGAAAACTCCCAGCGGCGTATTGCTTTGCCACTCGGTCAAGGAAATCTCCAGCGGCGTATTGCTTTCGCCTCTCTGCAAGCAAACTCCCAGCGGCGTATTGCTTTGCCTCTCGGTCAATGAAATCTCCAGCGGCGTATTGCTTTCGCCTCTCTGCAAGCAAACTCCCAGCGGCGTATTACTTTGCCTCTCGGTCAAGGAAATCTCCAGCGGCGTATTGCTTTCGCCTCTCTGCAAGCAAACTCCCAGCGGCGTATTGCTTTGCCTCTCGGTCAAGGAAATCTCCAGCGGCGTATTGTTTTCGCCTCTCTGCAAGCAAACTCCCAACGGCGTATTGCTTTGCCTCCGTCGACTTCCAAGTTCCATCGGCGTATTGCTTTGCCTCTCGGTCAAGGAAATCTCCAGCGGCGTATTGCTTTCGCCTCTCTGCAAGCAAACTCGCAGCGGCGTATTGCTTTGCCTCTCGGTCAATGAAATCTCCAGCGGCGTATTGCTTTCGCCTCTCTGCAAGCAAACTCCCAGCGGCGTATTGCTTTGCCTCCGTCGACTTCCAAGTTCCAGCGGTGTATTGCTTTGCCTCTCGGTCAAGGAAATCTCCAGCGGCGTATTGCTTTCGCCTCTCTGCAAGCAAACTCCCAGCGGCGTATTGCTTTGCCTCTCGGTCAATGAAATCTCCAGCGGCGTATTGCTTTCGCCTCTCTGCAAGCAAACTCCCAGCGGCGTATTGCTTTGCCTCTCGGTCAATGAAATCTCCAGCGGCGTATTGCTTTCGCCTCTCTGCAAGCAAACTCCCAGCTGCGTATTGCTTTGCCTCCGTCGACTTCCAAGTTCCAGCGGCGTATTGCTTTGCCTCTCGGTCAAGGAAATCTCCAGCGGCGTATTGCTTTCGCCTCTCTTCAAGCAAACTCCCAGCGGCGTATAGCTTTGCCTCTCGGTCAATGAAATCTCCAGCGGCGTATTGTTTTCGCCTCTCTGCAAGCAAACTCCCAGCGGAGTATTGCTTTGCCTCTCGGTCAAGGAAATCTCCAGCGGCGTATTGCTTTCGCCTCTCTGCAAGCAAACTCCCAGCGGCGTATTGCTTTGCCTCCGTCGACTTCCAAGTTCCAGCGGCGTATTGCTTTGCCTCTCGGTCAAGGAAATCTCCAGCGGCGTATTGCTTTCGCCTCTCTGCAAGCAAACTCCCAGCGGCGTATTGCTTTCGCCTCTCTGCAAGCAAACTCCCAGCGGCGTATTGCTTTGCCTCTCGGTCAAGGAAATCTCCAGCGGCGTATTGCTTTCGCCTCTCTGCAAGCAAACTCCCAGCGGCGTATTGCTTTGCCTCTCGGTCAATGAAATCTCCAGCGGCGTATTTCTTTCGCCTCTCTGCAAGCAAACTCCCAGCGGCGTATTGCTTTGCCTCTCTGTCAAGGAAATCTCCAGCGGCGTATTGCTTTCGCCTCTCTGCAAGCAAACTCCCAGCGGCGTAATGCTTTGCCTCCGTCGACTTCCAAGTTCCAGCGGCGTATTGCTTTGCCTCTCGGTCAAGGAAATCTCCAGCGGCGTATTGCTTTCGCCTCTCCGCAAGCAAACTCCCAGCGGCGTATTGCTTTGCCACCGTCGACTTCCAAGTTCCAGCGGCGTATTGCTATGCCTCTCGGTCAAGGAAATCTCCAGCGGCGTATTGCTTTCGCCTCTCTGCAAGCAAACTCCCAGCGGCGTATTGCTTTGCCTCCGTCGACTTCCAAGTTCCAGCGGCGTATTGCTTTGCCTCTCGGTCAAGGAAATCTCTAGCGGCGTATTGCTTTCGCCTCGCTGCAAGCAAACTCCCAGCGGCGTATTGCTTTGCCTCTCGGTCAAGGAAATCTCCAGCGGCGTATTGCTTTCGCCTTGCTGCAAGCAAACTCCCAGCGGCGTATTGCTTTGCCTCTCGGTCAAGGAAATCTCCAGCGGCGTATTGCTTTCGCCTCTCTGCAAGCAAACTCCCAGCGGCGTATTGCTTTGCCTCTCGGTCAATGAAATCTCCAGCGGCGTATTGCTTTCGCCTCTCTGCAAGCAAACTCCCAGCGGCGTATTGCTTTGCCTCCGTCGACTTCCAAGTTCCAGCGGTGTATTGCTTTGCCTCTCGGTCAAGGAAATCTCCAGCGGCGTATTGCTTTCGCCTCTCTGCAAGCAAACTCCCAGCGGCGTATTGCTTTGCCTCTCGGTCAATGAAATCTCCAGCGGCGTATTGCTTTCGCCTCTCTGCAAGCAAACTCCCAGCGGCGTATTGCTTTGCCTCTCGGTCAAGGAAATCTCCAGCGGCGTATTGCTTTCGCCTCTCTGCAAGCAAACTCCCAGCGGCGTATTGCTTTGCCTCTCGGTCAATGAAATCTCCAGCGGCGTATTGCTTTCGCCTCTCTGCAAGCAAACTCCCAGCGGCGTATTGTTTTGCCTCTCGGTCAATGAAATCTCCAGCGGCGTATTGGTTTCGCCTCTCTGCAAGCAAACTCCCAGCGGCGTATTGCTTTCGCCTCTCTGCAAGCAAACTCCCAGCGGCGTATTGCTTTGCCTCTCGGTCAAGGAAATCTCCAGCGGCGTATTGCTTTCGCCCCTCTGCAAGCAAACTCCCAGCGACGTATTGCTTTGCCTCCGTCGACTTCCAAGTTCCAGCGGCGTATTGTTTTGCCTCTCGGTCAAGGAAATCTCCAGCGGCGTATTGCTTTCGCCTCTCTGCAAGCAAACTCCCAGCGGCGTATTGCTTTGCCTCTCGGTCAATGAAATCTCCAGCGGCGTATTGCTTTCGCCTCTCTGCAAGCAAACTCCCAGCGGCGTATTGCTTTGCCACTCGGTCAAGGAAATCTCCAGCGGCGTATTGCTTTCGCCTCTCTGCAAGCAAACTCCCAGCGGCGTATTGCTTTGCCTCTCGGTCAATGAAATCTCCAGCGGCGTAATGCTTTCGCCTCTCTGCAAGCAAACTCCCAGCGGCGTATTGCTTTGCCTCTCGGTCAAGGAAATCTCCAGCGGCGTAATGCTTTCGCCTCTCTGCAAGCAAACTCCCAGCGGCGTATTGCTTTGCCTCTCGGTCATTGAAATCTCCAGCGGCGTATTGCTTTCGCCTCTCTGCAAGCAAACTCCCAGCGGCGTAATGCTTTGCCTCTCGGTCAAGGAAATCTCCAGCGGCGTATTGCTTTCGCCTCTCTGCAAGCAAACTCCCAGCGGCGTATTGCTTTGCCTCCGTCGACTTCCAAGTTCCAGCGGCGTATTGCTTTGCCTCTCGGTCAAGGAAATCTCCAGCGGCGTATTGCTTTCGCCTCTCTGCAAGCAAACTCCCAGCGGCGTATTGCTTTGCCTCTCGGTCAATGAAATCTCCAGCGGCGTATTGTTTTCGCCTCTCTGCAAGCAAACTCCCAGCGGCGTATTGCTTTGCCTCCGTCGACTTCCAAGTTCCAGCGGCGTATTGCTTTGCCTCTCGGTCAAGGAAATCTCCAGCGGCGTATTGCTTTGCCTCTCGGTCAAGGAAATCTCCAGCGGCGTATTGCTTTCGCCTCTCTGCAAGCAAACTCCCAGCGGCGTATTGCTTTACCTCTCGGTCAATGAAATCTCCAGCGGCGTATTGCTTTCGCCTCTCTGCAAGCAAACTCCCAGCGGCGTAATGCTTTGCCTCTCGGTCAATGAAATCTCCAGCGGCGTATTGCTTTCGCCTCTCTGCAAGCAAACTCCCAGCGGCGTATTGCTTTGCCTCTCGGTCAAGGAAATCTCCAGCGGCGTATTGCTTTCGCCTCTCTGCAAGCAAACTCCCAGCGGCGTATTGCTTTGCCTCTCGGTCAATGAAATCTCCAGCGGCGTATTGCTTTCGCCTCTCTGCAAGCAAACTCCCAGCGGCGTATTGATTTCGCCTCTCTGCAAGCAAACTCCCAGCGGCGTATTGCTTTGCCTCTCGGTCAAGGAAATCTCCAGCGGCGTATTGCTTTCGCCCCTCTGCAAGCAAACTCCCAGCGACGTATTGCTTTGCCTCCGTCGACTTCCAAGTTCCAGCGGCGTATTGTTTTGCCTCTCGGTCAAGGAAATCTCCAGCGGCGTATTGCTTTCGCCTCGCTGCAAGCAAACTCCCAGCGGCGTATTGCTTTGCCTCTCGGTCAAGGAAATCTCCAGCGGCGTATTGCTTTCGCCTCTCTGCAAGCAAACTCCCAGCGGCGTATTGCTTTGCCTCTCGGTCAATGAAATCTCCAGCGGCGTATTGCTTTCGCCTCTCTGCAAGCAAACTCCCAGCGGCGTATTGCTTTGCCACTCGGTCAAGGAAATCTCCAGCGGCGTATTGCTTTCGCCTCTCTGCAAGCAAACTCCCAGCGGCGTATTGCTTTGCCTCTCGGTCAATGAAATCTCCAGCGGCGTATTGCTTTCGCCTCTCTGCAAGCAAACTCCCAGCGGCGTATTTCTTTGCCTCTCGGTCAAGGAAATCTCCAGCGGCGTATTGCTTTCGCCTCTCTGCAAGCAAACTCCCAGCGGCGTATTGCTTTGCCTCTCGGTCAATGAAATCTCCAGCGGCGTATTGCTTTCGCCTCTCTGCAAGCAAACTCCCAGCGGCGTATTGCTTTGCCTCTCGGTCAAGGAAATCTCCAGCGTCGTGTTGCTTTCGCCTCTCTGCAAGCAAACTCCCAGCGGCGTATTGCTTTGCCTCCGTCGACTTCCAAGTTCCAGCGGCGTATTGCTTTGCCTCTCGGTCAAGGAAATCTCCAGCGGCGTATTGCTTTCGCCTCTCTGCAAGCAAACTCCCAGCGGCGTATTGCTTTGCCTCTCGGTCAATGAAATCTCCAGCGGCGTATTGCTTTCGCCTCTCTGCAAGCAAACTCCCAGCGGCGTATTGCTTTGCCTCCGTCGACTTCCAAGTTCCAGCGGCGTATTGCTTTGCCTCTCGGTCAAGGAAATCTCCAGCGGCGTATTGCTTTCGCCTCGCTGCAAGCAAACTCCCAGCGGCGTAATGCTTTGCCTCTCGGTCAAGGAAATCTCCAGCGGCGTATTGCTTTCGCCTCTCTGCAAGCAAACTCCCAGCGGCGTATTGCTTTGCCTCTCGGTCAATGAAATCTCCAGCGGCGTATTTCATTCGCCTCTCTGCAAGCAAACTCCCAGCGGCGTATTGCTTTGCCTCCGTCGACTGCCAAGTTCCAGCGGCGTATTGCTTTGCCTCTCGGTCAAGGAAATCTCCAGCGGCGTATTGCTTTCGCCTCTCTGCAAGCAAACTCCCAGCGGCGTATTGCTTTGCCTCTCGGTCAAGGAAATCTCCAGCGGCGTATTGCTTTCGCCTCTCTGCAAGCAAACTCCCAGCGGCGTATTGCTTTGCCTCTCGGTCAATGAAATCTCCAGCGGCGTATTGCTTTCGCCTCTCTGCAAGCAAACTCCCAGCGGCGTATTGCTTTGCCTCTCGGTCAATGAAATCTCCAGCGGCGTATTGCTTTCGCCTCTCTGCAAGCAAACTCCCAGCTGCGTATTGCTTTGCCTCCGTCGACTTCCAAGTTCCAGCGGCGTATTGCTTTGCCTCTCGGTCAAGGAAATCTCCAGCGGCGTATTGCTTTCGCCTCTCTGCAAGCAAACTCCCAGCGGCGTATTGCTTTGCCTCCGTCGACTTCCAAGTTCCAGCGGCGTATTGCTTTGCCTCTCGGTCAAGGAAATCTCCAGCGGCGTATTGTTTTCGCCTCTCTGCAAGCAAACTCCCAGCGGCGTATTGCTTTGCCTCTCGGTCAAGGAAATCTCCAGCGGCGTATTGCTTTCGCCTCTCTGCAAGCAAACTCCCAGCGGCGTATTGCTTTGCCACCGTCGACTTCCAAGTTCCAGCGGCGTATTGCTTTGCCTCTCGGTCAAGGAAATCTCCAGCGGCGTATTGCTTTCGCCTCTCTGCAAGCAAACTCCCAGCGGCGTATTGCTTTGCCTCTCGGTCAATGAAATCTCCAGCGGCGTATTGCTTTCGCCTCTCTGCAAGCAAACTCCCAGCGGCGTATTGCTTTGCCACTCGGTCTAGGAAATCTCCAGCGGCGTATTGCTTTCGCCTCTCTGCAAGCAAACTCCCAGCGGCGTATTGCTTTGCCTCTCGGTCAATGAAATCTCCAGCGGCGTATTGCTTTCGCCTCTCTGCAAGCAAACTCCCAGCGGCGTATTGCTTTGCCTCTCGGTCAAGGAAATCTCCAGCGGCGTATTGCTTTCGCCTCTCTGCAAGCAAACTCCCAGCGGCGTATTGCTTTGCCTCTCGGTCAATTAAATCTCCAGCGGCGTATTGCTTTCGCCTCTCTGCAAGCAAACCCCCAGCGGCGTATTGCTTTGCCTCTCGGTCAAGGATATCTCCAGCGGCGTATTGCTTTCGCCTCTCTGCAAGCAAACTCCCAGCGGCGTATTGCTTTGCCTCCGTCGACTTCCAAGTTCCAGCGGCGTATTGCTTTGCCTCCGTCGACTTCCAAGTTCCAGCGGCGTATTGCTTTGCCTCTCGGTCAAGGAAATCTCCAGCGGCGTATTGCTTTCGCCTCTCTGCAAGCAAACTCCCAGCGGCGTATTGCTTTGCCTCTCGGTCAATGAAATCTCCAGCGGCGTATTGCTTTCGCCTCTCTGCAAGCAAACTCCCAGCGGCGTATTGCTTTGCCTCCGTCGACTGCCAAGTTCCAGCGGCGTATTGCTTTGCCTCTCGGTCAAGGAAATCTCCAGCGGCGTATTGCTTTCGCCTCTCTGCAAGCAAACTCCCAGCGGCGTATTGCTTTGCCTCTCGGTCAAGGAAATCTCCAGCGGCGTATTGCTTTCGCCTCTCTGCAAGCAAACTCCCAGCGGCGTATTGCTTTGCCTCTCGGTCAATGAAATCTCCAGCGGCGTATTGCTTTCGCCTCTCTGCAAGCAAACTCCCAGCGGCGTATTGCTTTGCCTCTCGGTCAATGAAATCTCCAGCGGCGTATTGCTTTCGCCTCTCTGCAAGCAAACTCCCAGCTGCGTATTGCTTTGCCTCCGTCGACTTCCAAGTTCCAGCGGCGTATTGCTTTGCCTCTCGGTCAAGGAAATCTCCAGCGGCGTATTGCTTTCGCCTCTCTGCAAGCAAGCTCCCAGCGGCGTATTGCTTTGCCTCTCGGTCAATGAAATCTCCAGCGGCGTATTGCTTTCGCCTCTCTGCAAGCAAACTCCCAGCGGAGTATTGCTTTGCCTCTCGGTCAAGGAAATCTCCAGCGGCGTATTGCTTTCGCCTCTCTGCAAGCAAACTCCCAGCGGCGTATTGCTTTGCCTCCGTCGACTTCCAAGTTCCAGCGGCGTATTGCTTTGCCTCTCGGTCAAGGAAATCTCCAGCGGCGTATTGCTTTCGCCTCTCTGCAAGCAAACTCCCAGCGACGTATTGCTTTGCCTCTCGGTCAAGGAAATCTCCAGCGGCGTATTGCTTTCGCCTCTCTGCAAGCAAACTCCCAGCGGCGTATTGCTTTGCCACCGTCGACTTCCAAGTTCCAGCGGCGTATTGCGTTGCCTCTCGGTCAAGGAAATCTCCAGCGGCGTATTGCTTTCGCCTCTCTGCAAGCAAACTCCCAGCGGCGTATTGCTTTGCCTCTCGGTCAATGAAATCTCCAGCGGCGTATTGCTTTCGCCTCTCTGCAAGCAAACTCCCAGCGGCGTATTGCTTTGCCTCTCTGTCAAGGAAATCTCCAGCGGCGTATTGCTTTCGCCTCTCTGCAAGCAAACTCACAGCGGCGTAATGCTTTGCCTCCGTCGACTTCCAAGTTCCAGCGGCGTATTGCTTTGCCTCTCGGTCAAGGAAATCTCCAGCGGCGTATTGCTTTCGCCTCTCCGCAAGCAAACTCCCAGCGGCGTATTGCTTTGCCACCGTCGACTTCCAAGTTCCAGCGGCGTATTGCTATGCCTCTCGGTCAAGGAAATCTCCAGCGGCGTATTGCTTTCGCCTCTCTGCAAGCAAACTCCCAGCGGCGTATTGCTTTGCCTCCGTCGACTTCCAAGTTCCAGCGGCGTATTGCGTTGCCTCTCGGTCAAGGAAATCTCCAGCGGCGTATTGCTTTCGCCTCTCTGCAAGCAAACTCCCAGCGGCGTATTGCTTTGCCTCTCGGTCAATGAAATCTCCAGCGGCGTATTGCTTTCGCCTCTCTGCAAGCAAACTCCCAGCGGCGTATTGCTTTGCCTCTCTGTCAAGGAAATCTCCAGCGGCGTATTGCTTTCGCCTCTCTGCAAGCAAACTCCCAGCGGCGTAATGCTTTGCCTCCGTCGACTTCCAAGTTCCAGCGGCGTATTGCTTTGCCTCTCGGTCAAGGAAATCTCCAGCGGCGTATTGCTTTCGCCTCTCTGCAAGCAAACTCCCAGCGGCGTATTGCTTTGCCTCTCGGTCAATGAAATTTCCAGCGGCGTATTGCTTTCGCCTCTCTGCAAGCAAACTCCCAGCGGAGTATTGCTTTGCCTCTCGGTCAAGGAAATCTCCAGCGGCGTATTGCTTTCGCCTCTCTGCAAGCAAACTCCCAGCGGCGTATTGCTTTGCCTCCGTCGACTTCCAAGTTCCAGCGGCGTATTGCTTTGCCTCTCGGTCAAGGAAATCTCCAGCGGCGTATTGTTTTCGCCTCTCTGCAAGCAAACTCCCAGCGGCGTATTGCTTTGCCTCTCGGTCAAGGAAATCTCCAGCGGCGTATTGCTTTCGCCTCTCTGCAAGCAAACTCCCAGCGGCGTATTGCTTTGCCACCGTCGACTTCCAAGTTCCAGCGGCGTATTGCTTTGCCTCTCGGTCAAGGAAATCTCCAGCGGCGTATTGCTTTCGCCTCTCTGCAAGCAAACTCCCAGCGGCGTATTGCTTTGCCTCTCGGTCAATGAAATCTCCAGCGGCGTATTGCTTTCGCCTCTCTGCAAGCAAACTCCCAGCGGCGTATTGCTTTGCCACTCGGTCTAGGAAATCTCCAGCGGCGTATTGCTTTCGCCTCTCTGCAAGCAAACTCCCAGCGGCGTATTGCTTTGCCTCTCGGTCAATGAAATCTCCAGCGGCGTATTGCTTTCGCCTCTCTGCAAGCAAACTCCCAGCGGCGTATTGCTTTGCCTCTCGGTCAAGGAAATCTCCAGCGGCGTATTGCTTTCGCCTCTCTGCAAGCAAACTCCCAGCGGCGTATTGCTTTGCCTCTCGGTCAATTAAATCTCCAGCGGCGTATTGCTTTCGCCTCTCTGCAAGCAAACCCCCAGCGGCGTATTGCTTTGCCTCTCGGTCAAGGATATCTCCAGCGGCGTATTGCTTTCGCCTCTCTGCAAGCAAACTCCCAGCGGCGTATTGCTTTGCCTCCGTCGACTTCCAAGTTCCAGCGGCGTATTGCTTTGCCTCCGTCGACTTCCAAGTTCCAGCGGCGTATTGCTTTGCCTCTCGGTCAAGGAAATCTCCAGCGGCGTATTGCGTTCGCCTCTCTGCAAGCAAACTCCCAGCGGCGTATTGCTTTGCCTCTCGGTCAATGAAATCTCCAGCGGCGTATTGCTTTCGCCTCTCTGCAAGCAAACTCCCAGCGGCGTATTGCTTTGCCTCCGTCGACTGCCAAGTTCCAGCGGCGTATTGCTTTGCCTCTCGGTCAAGGAAATCTCCAGCGGCGTATTGCTTTCGCCTCTCTGCAAGCAAACTCCCAGCGGCGTATTGCTTTGCCTCTCGGTCAAGGAAATCTCCAGCGGCGTATTGCTTTCGCCTCTCTGCAAGCAAACTCCCAGCGGCGTATTGCTTTGCCTCTCGGTCAATGAAATCTCCAGCGGCGTATTGCTTTCGCCTCTCTGCAAGCAAACTCCCAGCGGCGTATTGCTTTGCCTCTCGGTCAATGAAATCTCCAGCGGCGTATTGCTTTCGCCTCTCTGCAAGCAAACTCCCAGCTGCGTATTGCTTTGCCTCCGTCGACTTCCAAGTTCCAGCGGCGTATTGCTTTGCCTCTCGGTCAAGGAAATCTCCAGCGGCGTATTGCTTTCGCCTCTCTGCAAGCAAGCTCCCAGCGGCGTATTGCTTTGCCTCTCGGTCAATGAAATCTCCAGCGGCGTATTGCTTTCGCCTCTCTGCAAGCAAACTCCCAGCGGAGTATTGCTTTGCCTCTCGGTCAAGGAAATCTCCAGCGGCGTATTGCTTTCGCCTCTCTGCAAGCAAACTCCCAGCGGCGTATTGCTTTGCCTCCGTCGACTTCCAAGTTCCAGCGGCGTATTGCTTTGCCTCTCGGTCAAGGAAATCTCCAGCGGCGTATTGCTTTCGCCTCTCTGCAAGCAAACTCCCAGCGACGTATTGCTTTGCCTCTCGGTCAAGGAAATCTCCAGCGGCGTATTGCTTTCGCCTCTCTGCAAGCAAACTCCCAGCGGCGTATTGCTTTGCCACCGTCGACTTCCAAGTTCCAGCGGCGTATTGCGTTGCCTCTCGGTCAAGGAAATCTCCAGCGGCGTATTGCTTTCGCCTCTCTGCAAGCAAACTCCCAGCGGCGTATTGCTTTGCCTCTCGGTCAATGAAATCTCCAGCGGCGTATTGCTTTCGCCTCTCTGCAAGCAAACTCCCAGCGGCGTATTGCTTTGCCTCTCTGTCAAGGAAATCTCCAGCGGCGTATTGCTTTCGCCTCTCTGCAAGCAAACTCCCAGCGGCGTAATGCTTTGCCTCCGTCGACTTCCAAGTTCCAGCGGCGTATTGCTTTGCCTCTCGGTCAAGGAAATCTCCAGCGGCGTATTGCTTTCGCCTCTCCGCAAGCAAACTCCCAGCGGCGTATTGCTTTGCCACCGTCGACTTCCAAGTTCCAGCGGCGTATTGCTATGCCTCTCGGTCAAGGAAATCTCCAGCGGCGTATTGCTTTCGCCTCTCTGCAAGCAAACTCCCAGCGGCGTATTGCTTTGCCTCCGTCGACTTCCAAGTTCCAGCGGCGTATTGCTTTGCCTCTCGGTCAAGGAAATCTCTAGCGGCGTATTGCTTTCGCCTCGCTGCAAGCAAACTCCCAGCGGCGTATTGCTTTGCCTCCCGGTCAAGGAAATCTCCAGCGGCGTATTGCTTTCGCCTTGCTGCAAGCAAACTCCCAGCGGCGTATTGCTTTGCCTCTCGGTCAATGAAATCTCCAGCGGCGTATTGCTTTCGCCTCTCTGCAAGCAAACTCCCAGCGGCGTATTGCTTTGCCACTCGGTCAAGGAAATCTCCAGCGGCGTATTGCTTTCGCCTCTCTGCAAGCAAACTCCCAGCGGCGTATTGCTTTGCCTCTCGGTCAATGAAATCTCCAGCGGCGTATTGCTTTCGCCTCTCTGCAAGCAAACTCCCAGCGGCGTATTTCTTTGCCTCTCGGTCAAGGAAATCTCCAGCGGCGTATTGCTTTCGCCTCTCTGCAAGCAAACTCCCAGCGGCGTATTGCTTTGCCTCTCGGTCAAGGAAATCTCCAGCGGCGTGTTGCTTTCGCCTCTCTGCAAGCAAACTCCCAGCGGCGTATTGCTTTGCCTCCGTCGACTTCCAAGTTCCAGCGGCGTATTGCTTTGCCTCTCGGTCAAGGAAATCTCCAGCGGCGTATTGCTTTCGCCTCTCTGCAAGCAAACTCCCAGCGGCGTATTGCTTTGCCTCTCGGTCAATGAAATCTCCAGCGGCGTATTGCTTTCGCCTCTCTGCAAGCAAACTCCCAGCGGCGTATTGCTTTGCCTCTCGGTCAATGAAATCTCCAGCGGCGTATTGCTTTCGCCTCTCTGCAAGCAAACTCCCAGCTGCGTATTGCTTTGCCTCCGTCGACTTCCAAGTTCCAGCGGCGTATTGCTTTGCCTCTCGGTCAAGGAAATCTCCAGCGGCGTATTGCTTTCGCCTCTCTGCAAGCAAGCTCCCAGCGGCGTATTGCTTTGCCTCTCGGTCAATGAAATCTCCAGCGGCGTATTGCTTTCGCCTCTCTGCAAGCAAACTCCCAGCGGAGTATTGCTTTGCCTCTCGGTCAAGGAAATCTCCAGCGGCGTATTGCTTTCGCCTCTCTGCAAGCAAACTCCCAGCGGCGTATTGCTTTGCCTCCGTCGACTTCCAAGTTCCAGCGGCGTATTGCTTTGCCTCTCGGTCAAGGAAATCTCCAGCGGCGTATTGCTTTCGCCTCTCTGCAAGCAAACTCCCAGCGACGTATTGCTTTGCCTCTCGGTCAAGGAAATCTCCAGCGGCGTATTGCTTTCGCCTCTCTGCAAGCAAACTCCCAGCGGCGTATTGCTTTGCCACCGTCGACTTCCAAGTTCCAGCGGCGTATTGCGTTGCCTCTCGGTCAAGGAAATCTCCAGCGGCGTATTGCTTTCGCCTCTCTGCAAGCAAACTCCCAGCGGCGTATTGCTTTGCCTCTCGGTCAATGAAATCTCCAGCGGCGTATTGCTTTCGCCTCTCTGCAAGCAAACTCCCAGCGGCGTATTGCTTTGCCTCTCTGTCAAGGAAATCTCCAGCGGCGTATTGCTTTCGCCTCTCTGCAAGCAAACTCCCAGCGGCGTAATGCTTTGCCTCCGTCGACTTCCAAGTTCCAGCGGCGTATTGCTTTGCCTCTCGGTCAAGGAAATCTCCAGCGGCGTATTGCTTTCGCCTCTCCGCAAGCAAACTCCCAGCGGCGTATTGCTTTGCCACCGTCGACTTCCAAGTTCCAGCGGCGTATTGCTATGCCTCTCGGTCAAGGAAATCTCCAGCGGCGTATTGCTTTCGCCTCTCTGCAAGCAAACTCCCAGCGGCGTATTGCTTTGCCTCCGTCGACTTCCAAGTTCCAGCGGCGTATTGCTTTGCCTCTCGGTCAAGGAAATCTCTAGCGGCGTATTGCTTTCGCCTCGCTGCAAGCAAACTCCCAGCGGCGTATTGCTTTGCCTCCCGGTCAAGGAAATCTCCAGCGGCGTATTGCTTTCGCCTTGCTGCAAGCAAACTCCCAGCGGCGTATTGCTTTGCCTCTCGGTCAATGAAATCTCCAGCGGCGTATTGCTTTCGCCTCTCTGCAAGCAAACTCCCAGCGGCGTATTGCTTTGCCACTCGGTCAAGGAAATCTCCAGCGGCGTATTGCTTTCGCCTCTCTGCAAGCAAACTCCCAGCGGCGTATTGCTTTGCCTCTCGGTCAATGAAATCTCCAGCGGCGTATTGCTTTCGCCTCTCTGCAAGCAAACTCCCAGCGGCGTATTTCTTTGCCTCTCGGTCAAGGAAATCTCCAGCGGCGTATTGCTTTCGCCTCTCTGCAAGCAAACTCCCAGCGGCGTATTGCTTTGCCTCTCGGTCAAGGAAATCTCCAGCGGCGTGTTGCTTTCGCCTCTCTGCAAGCAAACTCCCAGCGGCGTATTGCTTTGCCTCCGTCGACTTCCAAGTTCCAGCGGCGTATTGCTTTGCCTCTCGGTCAAGGAAATCTCCAGCGGCGTATTGCTTTCGCCTCTCTGCAAGCAAACTCCCAGCGGCGTATTGCTTTGCCTCTCGGTCAATGAAATCTCCAGCGGCGTATTGCTTTCGCCTCTCTGCAAGCAAACTCCCAGCGGCGTATTGCTTTGCCTCCGTCGACTTCCAAGTTCCAGCGGCGTATTGCTTTGCCTCTCGGTCAAGGAAATCTCCAGCGGCGTATTGCTTTCGCCTCGCTGCAAGCAAACTCCCAGCGGCGTATAGCTTTGCCTCTCGGTCAAGGAAATCTCCAGCGGCGTATTGCTTTCGCCTCTCTGCAAGCAAACTCCCAGCGGCGTATTGCTTTGCCTCTCGGTCAAGGAAATCTCCAGCGGCGTATTGCTTTCGCCTCTCTGCAAGCAAGCTCCCAGCGGCGTATTGCTTTGCCTCTCGGTCAATGAAATTTCCAGCGGCGTATTGCTTTCGCCTCTCTGCAAGCAAACTCCCAGCGGAGTATTGCTTTGCCTCTCGGTCAAGGAAATCTCCAGCGGCGTATTGCTTTCGCCTCTCTGCAAGCAAACTCCCAGCGGCGTATTGCTTTGCCTCCGTCGACTTCCAAGTTCCAGCGGCGTATTGCTTTGCCTCTCGGTCAAGGAAATCTCCAGCGGCGTATTGCTTTCGCCTCTCTGCAAGCAAACTCCCAGCGACGTATTGCTTTGCCTCTCGGTCAAGGAAATCTCCAGCGGCGTATTGCTTTCGCCTCTCTGCAAGCAAACTCCCAGCGGCGTATTGCTTTGCCACCGTCGACTTCCAAGTTCCAGCGGCGTATTGCGTTGCCTCTCGGTCAAGGAAATCTCCAGCGGCGTATTGCTTTCGCCTCTCTGCAAGCAAACTCCCAGCGGCGTATTGCTTTGCCTCTCGGTCAATGAAATCTCCAGCGGCGTATTGCTTTCGCCTCTCTGCAAGCAAACTCCCAGCGGCGTATTGCTTTGCCTCTCTGTCAAGGAAATCTCCAGCGGCGTATTGCTTTCGCCTCTCTGCAAGCAAACTCCCAGCGGCGTAATGCTTTGCCTCCGTCGACTTCCAAGTTCCAGCGGCGTATTGCTTTGCCTCTCGGTCAAGGAAATCTCCAGCGGCGTATTGCTTTCGCCTCTCCGCAAGCAAACTCCCAGCGGCGTATTGCTTTGCCACCGTCGACTTCCAAGTTCCAGCGGCGTATTGCTATGCCTCTCGGTCAAGGAAATCTCCAGCGGCGTATTGCTTTCGCCTCTCTGCAAGCAAACTCCCAGCGGCGTATTGCTTTGCCTCCGTCGACTTCCAAGTTCCAGCGGCGTATTGCTTTGCCTCTCGGTCAAGGAAATCTCTAGCGGCGTATTGCTTTCGCCTCTCTGCAAGCAAACTCCCAGCGGCGTATTGCTTTGCCACTCGGTCAAGGAAATCTCCAGCGGCGTATTGCTTTCGCCTCTCTGCAAGCAAACTCCCAGCGGCGTATTGCTTTGCCTCTCGGTCAATGAAATCTCCAGCGGCGTATTGCTTTCGCCTCTCTGCAAGCAAACTCCCAGCGGCGTATTTCTTTGCCTCTCGGTCAAGGAAATCTCCAGCGGCGTATTGCTTTCGCCTCTCTGCAAGCAAACTCCCAGCGGCGTATTGCTTTGCCTCTCGGTCAAGGAAATCTCCAGCGGCGTGTTGCTTTCGCCTCTCTGCAAGCAAACTCCCAGCGGCGTATTGCTTTGCCTCCGTCGACTTCCAAGTTCCAGCGGCGTATTGCTTTGCCTCTCGGTCAAGGAAATCTCCAGCGGCGTATTGCTTTCGCCTCTCTGCAAGCAAACTCCCAGCGGCGTATTGCTTTGCCTCTCGGTCAATGAAATCTCCAGCGGCGTATTGCTTTCGCCTCTCTGCAAGCAAACTCCCAGCGGCGTATTGCTTTGCCTCCGTCGACTTCCAAGTTCCAGCGGCGTATTGCTTTGCCTCTCGGTCAAGGAAATCTCCAGCGGCGTATTGCTTTCGCCTCGCTGCAAGCAAACTCCCAGCGGCGTATAGCTTTGCCTCTCGGTCAAGGAAATCTCCAGCGGCGTATTGCTTTCGCCTCTCTGCAAGCAAACTCCCAGCGGCGTATTGCTTTGCCTCTCGGTCAATCAAATCTCCAGCGGCGTATTTCTTTCGCCTCTCTGCAAGAAAACTCCCAGCGGCGTATTGCTTTGCCTCCGTCGACTGCCAAGTTCCAGCGGCGTATTGCTTTGCCTCTCGGTCAAGGAAATCTCCAGCGGCGTATTGCTTTCGCCTCTCTGCAAGCAAACTCCCAGCGGCGTATTGCTTTGCCTCTCGGTCAAGGAAATCTCCAGCGGCGTATTGCTTTCGCCTCTCTGCAAGCAAACTCCCAGCGGCGTATTGCTTTGCCTCTCGGTCAATGAAATCTCCAGCGGCGTATTGCTTTCGCCTCTCTGCAAGCAAACTCCCAGCGGCGTATTGCTTTGCCTCTCGGTCAAGGAAATCTCCAGCGGCGTATTGCTTTCGCCTCTCTGCAAGCAAACTCCCAGCGGCGTATTGCTTTCGCCTCTCTGCAAGCAAACTCCCAGCGGCGTATTGCATTGCCTCCGTCGACTTCCAAGTTCCAGCGGCGTATTGTTTTGCCTCTCGGTCAAGGAAATCTCCAGCGGCGTATTGCTTTCGCCTCGCTGCAAGCAAACTCCCAGCGGCGTATTGCTTTGCCTCTCGGTCAATGAAATCTCCAGCGGCGTATTGCTTTCGCCTCTCTGCAAGCAAACTCCCAGCGGCGTATTGCTTTGCCTCTCGGTCAAGGAAATCTCCAGCGGCGTATTGGTTTCGCCTCTCTGCAAGCAAACTCCCAGCGGCGTATTGCTTTGCCTCCGTCGACTTCCAAGTTCCAGCGGCGTATTGCTTTGCCTCTCGGTCAAGGAAATCTCCAGCGGCGTATTGCTTTCGCCTCTCTGCAAGCAAACTCCCAGCGGCGTATTGCTTTGCCTCTCGGTCAAGGAAATCTCCAGCGGCGTATTGCTTTCGCCTCTCTGCAAGCAAACTCCCAGCGGCGTATTGCTTTGCCTCTCGGTCAATGAAATCTCCAGCGGCGTATTGCTTTCGCCTCTCTGCAAGCAAACTCCCAGCGGCGTATTGCTTTGCCTCCGTCGACTTCCAAGTTCCAGCGGCGTATTGCTTTGCCTCTCGGTCAAGGAAATCTCCAGCGGCGTATTGCTTTCGCCTCTCTGCAAGCAAACTCCCAGCGGCGTATTGCTTTGCCTCCGTCGACTTCCAAGTTCCAGCGGCGTATTGCTTTGCCTCTCGGTCAAGGAAATCTCCAGCGGCGTATTGCTTTCGCCTCTCTGCAAGCAAACTCCCAGCGGCCTATTGCTTTGCCTCTCGGTCAATGAAATCTCCAGCGGCGTATTGCTTTCGCCTCTCTGCAAGCAAACTCCCAGCGGCGTATTGCTTTGCCTCTCGGTCAAGGAAATCTCCAGCGGCGTATTGCTTTCGCCTCTCTGCAAGCAAACTCCCAGCGGCGTATTGCTTTGCCTCTCGGTCAATGAAATCTCCAGCGGCGTATTGCTTTCGCCTCTCTGCAAGCAAACTCCCAGCGGCGTATTGCTTTGCCTCTCGGTCAAGGAAATCTCCAGCGGCGTATTGCTTTCGCCTCTCTGCAAGCAAACTCCCAGCGGCGTATTGCTTTGCCTCTCGGTCAAGGAAATCTCCAGCGGCGTATTGCTTTCGCCTCTCTGCAAGCAAACTCCCAGCGGCGTATTGCTTTGCCTCCGTCGACTTCCAAGTTCCAGCGGCGTATTGCTTTGCCTCTCAGTCAAGGAAATCTCCAGCGGCGTATTGCTTTCGCCTCTCTGCAAGCAAACTCCCAGCGGCGTATTGCTTTGCCTCTCGGTCAAGGAAATCTCCAGCGGCGTATTGCTTTCGCCTCCCTGCAAGCAAACTCCCAGCGGCGTATTGATTTGCCTCTCGGTCAATGAAATCTCCAGCGGCGTATTGTTTTCGCCTCTCTGCAAGCAAACTCCCAGCGGCGTATTGCTTTGCCTCTCGGTCAAGGAAATCTCCAGCGGCGTATTGCTTTCGCCTCTCTGCAAGCAAACTCCCAGCGGCGTATTGCTTTGCCTCCGTCGACTTCCAAGTTCCAGCGGCGTATTGCTTTGCCTCACGGTCAAGGAAATCTCCAGCGGCGTATTGCTTTCGCCTCTCTGCAAGCAAACTCCCAGCGGCGTATTGCTTTGCCTCCGTCGACTTCCAAGTTCCAGCGGCGTATTGCTTTGCCTCTCGGTCAAGGAAATCTCCAGCGGCGTATTGCTTTCGCCTCTCTGCAAGCAAACTCCCAGCGGCGTATTGCTTTGCCTCTCGGTCAATGAAATCTCCAGCGGCGTATTGCTTTCGCCTCTCTGCAAGCAAACTCCCAGCGGCGTATTGGTTTGCCTCTCGGTCAAGGAAATCTCCAGCGGCGTATTGCTTTCGCCTCTCTGCAAGCAAACTCCCAGCGGCGTATTGCTTTGCCTCCGTCGACTTCCAAGTTCCAGCGGCGTATTGTTTTGCCTCTCGGTCAAGGAAATCTCCAGCGGCGTATTGCTTTCGCCTCGCTGCAAGCAAACTCCCAGTGGCGTATTGCTTTGCCTCTCGGTCAAGGAAATCTCCAGCGGCGTATTGCTTTCGCCTCTCTGCAAGCAAACTCCCAGCGGCGTATTGCTTTGCCTCTCGGTCAATGAAATCTCCAGCGGCGTATTGTTTTCGCCTCTCTGCAAGCAAACTCCCAGCGGCGTATTGCTTTGCCTCTCGGTCAAGGAAATCTCCAGCGGCGTATTGCTTTCGCCTCTCTGCAAGCAAACTCCCAGCGGCGTATTGCTTTCGCCTCTCTGCAAGCAAACTCCCAGCGGCGTATTGCATTGCCTCCGTCGACTTCCAAGTTCCAGCGGCGTATTGTTTTGCCTCTCGGTCAAGGAAATCTCCAGCGGCGTATTGCTTTCGCCTCGCTGCAAGCAAACTCCCAGCGGCGTATTGCTTTGCCTCTCG
Source organism: Nomada flava (assembly GCA_951802745.1). Taxonomy (NCBI): domain Eukaryota; kingdom Metazoa; phylum Arthropoda; class Insecta; order Hymenoptera; family Apidae; genus Nomada; species Nomada flava. The sequence continues at coordinate 3,779,136 of CATOQN010000045.1, forward strand.
GTCAATGAAATCTCCAGCGGCGTATTGCTTTCGCCTCTCTGCAAGCAAACTCCCAGCGGCGTATTGCTTTGCCTCTCGGTCAAGGAAATCTCCAGCGGCGTATTGCTTTCGCCTCTCTGCAAGCAAACTCCCAGCGGCGTATTGCTTTGCCTCCGTCGACTTCCAAGTTCCAGCGGCGTATTGCTTTGCCTCTCGGTCAAGGAAATCTCCAGCGGCGTATTGCTTTCGCCTCTCTGCAAGCAAACTCCCAGCGGCGTATTGCTTTGCCTCTCGGTCAAGGAAATCTCCAGCGGCGTATTGCTTTCGCCTCTCTGCAAGCAAACTCCCAGCGGCGTATTGCTTTGCCTCTCGGTCAATGAAATCTCCAGCGGCGTATTGCTTTCGCCTCTCTGCAAGCAAACTCCCAGCGGCGTATTGCTTTGCCTCCGTCGACTTCCAAGTTCCAGCGGCGTATTGCTTTGCCTCTCGGTCAAGGAAATCTCCAGCGGCGTATTGCTTTCGCCTCTCTGCAAGCAAACTCCCAGCGGCGTATTGCTTTGCCTCTCGGTCAATGAAATCTCCAGCGGCGTATTGCTTTCGCCTCTCTGCAAGCAAACTCCCAGCGGCGTATTGCTTTGCCTCTCGGTCAATGAAATCTCCAGCGGCGTATTGCTTTCGCCTCTCTGCAAGCAAACTCCCAGCGGCGTATTGCTTTGCCTCTCGGTCAAGGAAATCTCCAGCGGCGTATTGCTTTCGCCTCTCTGCAAGCAAACTCCCAGCGGCCTATTGCTTTGCCTCTCGGTCAATGAAATCTCCAGCGGCGTATTGCTTTCGCCTCTCTGCAAGCAAACTCCCAGCGGCGTATTGCTTTGCCTCTCGGTCAAGGAAATCTCCAGCGGCGTATTGCTTTCGCCTCTCTGCAAGCAAACTCCCAGCGGCGTATTGCTTTGCCTCCGTCGACTTCCAAGTTCCAGCGGCGTATTGTTTTGCCTCTCGGTCAAGGAAATCTCCAGCGGCGTATTGCTTTCGCCTCGCTGCAAGCAAACTCCCAGTGGCGTATTGCTTTGCCTCTCGGTCAAGGAAATCTCCAGCGGCGTATTGCTTTCGCCTCTCTGCAAGCAAACTCCCAGCGGCGTATTGCTTTGCCTCTCGGTCAATGAAATCTCCAGCGGCGTATTGCTTTCGCCTCTCTGCAAGCAAACTCCCAGCGGCGTATTGCTTTGCCTCTCGGTCAATGAAATCTCCAGCGGCGTATTGCTTTCGCCTCTCTGCAAGCAAACTCCCAGCGGCGTATTGCTTTGCCTCTCGGTCAAGGAAATCTCCAGCGGCGTATTGCTTTCGCCTCCCTGCAAGCAAACTCCCAGCGGCGTATTGCTTTGCCTCTCGGTCAATGAAATCTCCAGCGGCGTATTGTTTTCGCCTCTCTGCAAGCAAACTCCCAGCGGCGTATTGCTTTGCCTCTCGGTCAAGGAAATCTCCAGCGGCGTATTGCTTTCGCCTCTCTGCAAGCAAACTCCCAGCGGCGTATTGCTTTGCCTCCGTCGACTTCCAAGTTCCAGCGGCGTATTGCTTTGCCTCTCGGTCAAGGAAATCTCCAGCGGCGTATTGCTTTCGCCTCTCTGCAAGCAAACTCCCAGCGGCGTATTGCTTTGCCTCTCGGTCAAGGAAATCTCCAGCGGCGTATTGCTTTCGCCTCTCTGCAAGCAAACTCCCAGCGGCGTATTGCTTTGCCTCTCGGTCAATGAAATCTCCAGCGGCGTATTGCTTTCGCCTCTCTGCAAGCAAACTCCCAGCGGCGTATTGCTTTGCCTCCGTCGACTTCCAAGTTCCAGCGGCGTATTGCTTTGCCTCTCGGTCAAGGAAATCTCCAGCGGCGTATTGCTTTCGCCTCTCTGCAAGCAAACTCCCAGCGGCGTATTGCTTTGCCTCTCGGTCAAGGAAATCTCCAGCGGCGTATTGCTTTCGCCTCTCTGCAAGCAAACTCCCAGCGGCGTATTGCTTTGCCTCCGTCGACTTCCAAGTTCCAGCGGCGTATTGCTTTGCCTCTCGGTCAAGGAAATCTCCAGCGGCGTATTGCTTTCGCCTCTCTGCAAGCAAACTCCCAGCGGCGTATTGCTTTGCCTCCGTCGACTTCCAAGTTCCAGCGGCGTATTGCTTTGCCTCTCGGTCAAGGAAATCTCCAGCGGCGTATTGCTTTCGCCTCTCTGCAAGCAAACTCCCAGCGGCCTATTGCTTTGCCTCTCGGTCAATGAAATCTCCAGCGGCGTATTGCTTTCGCCTCTCTGCAAGCAAACTCCCAGCGGCGTATTGCTTTGCCTCTCGGTCAAGGAAATCTCCAGCGGCGTATTGCTTTCGCCTCTCTGCAAGCAAACTCCCAGCGGCGTATTGCTTTGCCTCCGTCGACTTCCAAGTTCCAGCGGCGTATTGTTTTGCCTCTCGGTCAAGGAAATCTCCAGCGGCGTATTGCTTTCGCCTCTCTGCAAGCAAACTCCCAGCGGCGTATTGCTTTGCCTCTCGGTCAAGGAAATCTCCAGCGGCGTATTGCTTTCGCCTCTCTGCAAGCAAACTCCCAGCGGCGTATTGCTTTGCCTCCGTCGACTTCCAAGTTCCAGCGGCGTATTGCTTTGCCTCTCGGTCAAGGAAATCTCCAGCGGCGTATTGCTTTCGCCTCTCTGCAAGCAAACTCCCAGCGGCGTATTGCTTTGCCTCCGTCGACTTCCAAGTTCCAGCGGCGTATTGCTTTGCCTCTCGGTCAAGGAAATCTCCAGCGGCGTATTGCTTTCGCCTCTCTGCAAGCAAACTCCCAGCGGCCTATTGCTTTGCCTCTCGGTCAATGAAATCTCCAGCGGCGTATTGCTTTCGCCTCTCTGCAAGCAAACTCCCAGCGGCGTATTGCTTTGCCTCTCGGTCAAGGAAATCTCCAGCGGCGTATTGCTTTCGCCTCTCTGCAAGCAAACTCCCAGCGGCGTATTGCTTTGCCTCCGTCGACTTCCAAGTTCCAGCGGCGTATTGTTTTGCCTCTCGGTCAAGGAAATCTCCAGCGGCGTATTGCTTTCGCCTCGCTGCAAGCAAACTCCCAGTGGCGTATTGCTTTGCCTCTCGGTCAAGGAAATCTCCAGCGGCGTATTGCTTTCGCCTCTCTGCAAGCAAACTCCCAGCGGCGTATTGCTTTGCCTCTCGGTCAATGAAATCTCCAGCGGCGTATTGCTTTCGCCTCTCTGCAAGCAAACTCCCAGCGGCGTATTGCTTTGCCTCTCGGTCAATGAAATCTCCAGCGGCGTATTGCTTTCGCCTCTCTGCAAGCAAACTCCCAGCGGCGTATTGCTTTGCCTCTCGGTCAAGGAAATCTCCAGCGGCGTATTGCTTTCGCCTCCCTGCAAGCAAACTCCCAGCGGCGTATTGCTTTGCCTCTCGGTCAATGAAATCTCCAGCGGCGTATTGTTTTCGCCTCTCTGCAAGCAAACTCCCAGCGGCGTATTGCTTTGCCTCTCGGTCAAGGAAATCTCCAGCGGCGTATTGCTTTCGCCTCTCTGCAAGCAAACTCCCAGCGGCGTATTGCTTTGCCTCCGTCGACTTCCAAGTTCCAGCGGCGTATTGCTTTGCCTCTCGGTCAAGGAAATCTCCAGCGGCGTATTGCTTTCGCCTCTCTGCAAGCAAACTCCCAGCGGCGTATTGCTTTGCCTCCGTCGACTTCCAAGTTCCAGCGGCGTATTGCTTTGCCTCTCGGTCAAGGAAATCTCCAGCGGCGTATTGCTTTCGCCTCTCTGCAAGCAAACTCCCAGCGGCGTATTGCTTTGCCTCTCGGTCAATGAAATCTCCAGCGGCGTATTGCTTTCGCCTCTCTGCAAGCAAACTCCCAGCGGCGTATTGGTTTGCATCTCGGTCAAGGAAATCTCCAGCGGCGTATTGCTTTCGCCTCTCTGCAAGCAAACTCCCAGCGGCGTATTGCTTTGCCTCTCGGTCAATGAAATCTCCAGCGGCGTATTGCTTTCGCCTCTCTGCAAGCAAACTCCCAGCGGCGTATTGCTTTGCCTCTCGGTCAAGGAAATCTCCAGCGGCGTATTGCTTTCGCCTCTCTGCAAGCAAACTCCCAGCGGCGTATTGCTTTCGCCTCTCTGCAAGCAAACTCCCAGCGGCGTATTGCATTGCCTCCGTCGACTTCCTAGTTCCAGCGGCGTATTGTTTTGCCTCTCGGTCAAGGAAATCTCCAGCGGCGTATTGCTTTCGCCTCGCTGCAAGCAAACTCCCAGCGGCGTATTGCTTTGCCTCTCGGTCAATGAAATCTCCAGCGGCGTATTGCTTTCGCCTCTCTGCAAGCAAACTCCCAGCGGCGTATTGCTTTGCCTCTCGGTCAAGGAAATCTCCAGCGGCGTATTGCTTTCGCCTCTCTGCAAGCAAACTCCCAGCGGCGTATTGCTTTGCCTCCGTCGACTTCCAAGTTCCAGCGGCGTATTGCTTTGCCTCTCGGTCAAGGAAATCTCCAGCGGCGTATTGCTTTCGCCTCTCTGCAAGCAAACTCCCAGCGGCGTATTGCTTTGCCTCTCGGTCAAGGAAATCTCCAGCGGCGTATTGCTTTCGCCTCTCTGCAAGCAAACTCCCAGCGGCGTATTGCTTTGCCTCTCGGTCAATGAAATCTCCAGCGGCGTATTGCTTTCGCCTCTCTGCAAGCAAACTCCCAGCGGCGTATTGCTTTGCCTCCGTCGACTTCCAAGTTCCAGCGGCGTATTGCTTTGCCTCTCGGTCAAGGAAATCTCCAGCGGCGTATTGCTTTCGCCTCTCTGCAAGCAAACTCCCAGCGGCGTATTGCTTTGCCTCCGTCGACTTCCAAGTTCCAGCGGCGTATTGCTTTGCCTCTCGGTCAAGGAAATCTCCAGCGGCGTATTGCTTTCGCCTCTCTGCAAGCAAACTCCCAGCGGCCTATTGCTTTGCCTCTCGGTCAATGAAATCTCCAGCGGCGTATTGCTTTCGCCTCTCTGCAAGCAAACTCCCAGCGGCGTATTGCTTTGCCTCTCGGTCAAGGAAATCTCCAGCGGCGTATTGCTTTCGCCTCTCTGCAAGCAAACTCCCAGCGGCGTATTGCTTTGCCTCCGTCGACTTCCAAGTTCCAGCGGCGTATTGTTTTGCCTCTCGGTCAAGGAAATCTCCAGCGGCGTATTGCTTTCGCCTCGCTGCAAGCAAACTCCCAGTGGCGTATTGCTTTGCCTCTCGGTCAAGGAAATCTCCAGCGGCGTATTGCTTTCGCCTCTCTGCAAGCAAACTCCCAGCGGCGTATTGCTTTGCCTCTCGGTCAATGAAATCTCCAGCGGCGTATTGCTTTCGCCTCTCTGCAAGCAAACTCCCAGCGGCGTATTGCTTTGCCTCTCGGTCAAGGAAATCTCCAGCGGCGTATTGCTTTCGCCTCTCTGCAAGCAAACTCCCAGCGGCGTATTGCTTTGCCTCTCGGTCAAGGAAATCTCCAGCGGCGTATTGCTTTCGCCTCTCTGCAAGCAAACTCCCAGCGGCGTATTGCTTTGCCTCCGTCGACTTCCAAGTTCCAGCGGCGTATTGCTTTGCCTCTCAGTCAAGGAAATCTCCAGCGGCGTATTGCTTTCGCCTCTATGCAAGCAAACTCCCAGCGGCGTATTGCTTTGCCTCTCGGTCAAGGAAATCTCCAGCGGCGTATTGCTTTCGCCTCCCTGCAAGCAAACTCCCAGCGGCGTATTGATTTGCCTCTCGGTCAATGAAATCTCCAGCGGCGTATTGTTTTCGCCTCTCTGCAAGCAAACTCCCAGCGGCGTATTGCTTTGCCTCTCGGTCAAGGAAATCTCCAGCGGCGTATTGCTTTCGCCTCTCTGCAAGCAAACTCCCAGCGGCGTATTGCTTTGCCTCTCGGTCAATGAAATCTCCAGCGGCGTATTGCTTTCGCCTCTCTGCAAGCAAACTCCCAGCGGCGTATTGCTTTGCCTCTCGGTCAATGAAATCTCCAGCGGCGTATTGCTTTCGCCTCTCTGCAAGCAAACTCCCAGCGGCGTATTGTTTTGCCTCTCGGTCAAGGAAATCTCCAGCGGCGTATTGCTTTCGCCTCCCTGCAAGCAAACTCCCAGCGGCGTATTGCTTTGCCTCTCGGTCAATGAAATCTCCAGCGGCGTATTGCTTTCGCCTCTCTGCAAGCAAACTCCCAGCGGCGTATTGCTTTGCCTCCGTCGACTTCCAAGTTCCAGCGGCGTATTGCTTTGCCTCTCGGTCAAGGAAATCTCCAGCGGCGTATTGCTTTCGCCTCTCTGCAAGCAAACTCCCAGCGGCGTATTGCTTTGCCTCTCGGTCAATGAAATCTCCAGCGGCGTATTGCTTTCGCCTCTCTGCAAGCAAACTCCCAGCGGCGTATTGCTTTGCCTCTCGGTCAAGGAAATCTCCAGCGGCGTATTGCTTTCGCCTCTCTGCAAGCAAACTCCCAGCGGCGTATTGCTTTCGCCTCTCTGCAAGCAAACTCCCAGCGGCGTATTGCTTTGCCTCTCGGTCAAGGAAATCTCCAGCGGCGTATTGCTTTCGCCTCTCTGCAAGCAAACTCCCAGCGGCGTATTGCTTTGCCTCTCGGTCAATGAAATCTCCAGCGGCGTATTGCTTTCGCCTCTCTGCAAGCAAACTCCCAGCGGCGTATTGCTTTGCCTCTCTGTCAAGGAAATCTCCAGCGGCGTATTGCTTTCGCCTCTCTGCAAGCAAACTCCCAGCGGCGTAATGCTTTGCCTCCGTCGACTTCCAAGTTCCAGCGGCGTATTGCTTTGCCTCTCGGTCAAGGAAATCTCCAGCGGCGTATTGCTTTCGCCTCTCCGCAAGCAAACTCCCAGCGGCGTATTGCTTTGCCACCGTCGACTTCCAAGTTCCAGCGGCGTATTGCTATGCCTCTCGGTCAAGGAAATCTCCAGCGGCGTATTGCTTTCGCCTCTCTGCAAGCAAACTCCCAGCGGCGTATTGCTTTGCCTCCGTCGACTTCCAAGTTCCAGCGGCGTATTGCTTTGCCTCTCGGTCAAGGAAATCTCTAGCGGCGTATTGCTTTCGCCTCGCTGCAAGCAAACTCCCAGCGGCGTATTGCTTTGCCTCTCGGTCAAGGAAATCTCCAGCGGCGTATTGCTTTCGCCTTGCTGCAAGCAAACTCCCAGCGGCGTATTGCTTTGCCTCTCGGTCAATGAAATCTCCAGCGGCGTATTGCTTTCGCCTCTCTGCAAGCAAACTCCCAGCGGCGTATTGCTTTGCCACTCGGTCAAGGAAATCTCCAGCGGCGTATTGCTTTCACCTCTCTGCAAGCAAACTCCCAGCGGCGTATTGCTTTGCCTCTCGGTCAATGAAATCTCCAGCGGCGTATTGCTTTCGCCTCTCTGCAAGCAAACTCCCAGCGGCGTATTTCTTTGCCTCTCGGTCAAGGAAATCTCCAGCGGCGTATTGCTTTCGCCTCTCTGCAAGCAAACTCCCAGCGGCGTATTGCTTTGCCTCTCGGTCAATGAAATCTCCAGCGGCGTATTGCTTTCGCCTCTCTGCAAGCAAACTCCCAGCGGCGTATTGCTTTGCCTCTCGGTCAAGGAAATCTCCAGCGGCGTGTTGCTTTCGCCTCTCTGCAAGCAAACTCCCAGCGGCGTATTGCTTTGCCTCCGTCGACTTCCAAGTTCCAGCGGCGTATTGCTTTGCCTCTCGGTCAAGGAAATCTCCAGCGGCGTATTGCTTTCGCCTCTCTGCAAGCAAACTCCCAGCGGCGTATTGCTTTGCCTCTCGGTCAATGAAATCTCCAGCGGCGTATTGCTTTCGCCTCTCTGCAAGCAAACTCCCAGCGGCGTATTGCTTTGCCTCCGTCGACTTCCAAGTTCCAGCGGCGTATTGCTTTGCCTCTCGGTCAAGGAAATCTCCAGCGGCGTATTGCTTTCGCCTCGCTGCAAGCAAACTCCCAGCGGCGTATTGCTTTGCCTCTCGGTCAAGGAAATCTCCAGCGGCGTATTGCTTTCGCCTCTCTGCAAGCAAACTCCCAGCGGCGTATTGCTTTGCCTCTCGGTCAAGGAAATCTCCAGCGGCGTATTGCTTTCGCCTCTCTGCAAGCAAACTCCCAGCGGCGTATTGCTTTGCCTCTCGGTCAATGAAATCTCCAGCGGCGTATTGCTTTCGCCTCTCTGCAAGCAAACTCCCAGCGGCGTATTGCTTTGCCTCTCGGTCAATGAAATCTCCAGCGGCGCATTGCTTTCGCCTCTCTGCAAGCAAACTCCCAGCTGCGTATTGCTTTGCCTCCGTCGACTTCCAAGTTCCAGCGGCGTATTGCTTTGCCTCTCGGTCAAGGAAATCTCCAGCGGCGTATTGCTTTCGCCTCTCTGCAAGCAAACTCCCAGCGGCGTATTGCTTTGCCTCTCGGTCAATGAAATTTCCAGCGGCGTATTGCTTTCGCCTCTCTGCAAGCAAACTCCCAGCGGAGTATTGCTTTGCCTCTCGGTCAAGGAAATCTCCAGCGGCGTATTGCTTTCGCCTCTCTGCAAGCAAACTCCCAGCGGCGTATTGCTTTGCCTCCGTCGACTTCCAAGTTCCAGCGGCGTATTGCTTCGCCTCTCGGTCAAGGAAATCTCCAGCGGCGTATTGCTTTAGCCTCTCTGCAAGCAAACTCCCAGCGGCGTATTGCTTTGCCTCTCGGTCAAGGAAATCTCCAGCGGCGTATTGCTTTCGCCTCTCTGCAAGCAAACTCCCAGCGGCGTATTGCTTTGCCACCGTCGACTTTCAAGTTCCAGCGGCGTATTGCTTTGCCTCTCGGTCAAGGAAATCTCCAGCGGCGTATTGCTTTCGCCTCTCTGCAAGCAAACTCCCAGCGGCGTATTGCTTTGCCACTCGGTCAAGGAAATCTCCAGCGGCGTATTGCTTTCGCCTCTCTGCAAGCAAACTCCCAGCGGCGTATTGCTTTGCCTCTCGGTCAATGAAATCTCCAGCGGCGTATTGCTTTCGCCTCTCTGCAAGCAAACTCCCAGCGGCGTATTTCTTTGCCTCTCGGTCAAGGAAATCTCCAGCGGCGTATTGCTTTCGCCTCTCTGCAAGCAAACTCCCAGCGGCGTATTGCTTTGCCTCTCGGTCAATGAAATCTCCAGCGGCGTATTGCTTTCGCCTCTCTGCAAGCAAACTCCCAGCGGCGTATTGCTTTGCCTCTCGGTCAAGGAAATCTCCAGCGGCGTGTTGCTTTCGCCTCTCTGCAAGCAAACTCCCAGCGGCGTATTGCTTTGCCTCCGTCGACTTCCAAGTTCCAGCGGCGTATTGCTTTGCCTCTCGGTCAAGGAAATCTCCAGCGGCGTATTGCTTTCGCCTCTCTGCAAGCAAACTCCCAGCGGCGTATTGCTTTGCCTCTCGGTCAATGAAATCTCCAGCGGCGTATTGCTTTCACCTCTCTGCAAGCAAACTCCCAGCGGCGTATTGCTTTGCCTCTCGGTCAATGAAATCTCCAGCGGCGTATTGCTTTCGCCTCTCTGCAAGCAAACTCCCAGCGGCGTATTGCTTTGCCTCCGTCGACTTCCAAGTTCCAGCGGCGTATTGCTTTGCCTCTCGGTCAATGAAATCTCCAGCGGCGTAATGCTTTCGCCTCTCTGCAAGCAAACTCCCAGCGGCGTATTGCTTTGCCTCTCGGTCAAGGAAATCTCCAGCGGCGTAATGCTTTCGCCTCTCTGCAAGCAAACTCCCAGCGGCGTATTGCTTTGCCTCTCGGTCATTGAAATCTCCAGCGGCGTATTGCTTTCGCCTCTCTGCAAGCAAACTCCCAGCGGCGTAATGCTTTGCCTCTCGGTCAAGGAAATCTCCAGCGGCGTATTGCTTTCGCCTCTCTGCAAGCAAACTCCCAGCGGCGTATTGCTTTGCCTCCGTCGACTTCCAAGTTCCAGCGGCGTATTGCTTTGCCTCTCGGTCAAGGAAATCTCCAGCGGCGTATTGCTTTCGCCTCTCTGCAAGCAAACTCCCAGCGGCGTATTGCTTTGCCTCTCGGTCAATGAAATCTCCAGCGGCGTATTGTTTTCGCCTCTCTGCAAGCAAACTCCCAGCGGCGTATTGCTTTGCCTCCGTCGACTTCCAAGTTCCAGCGGCGTATTGCTTTGCCTCTCGGTCAAGGAAATCTCCAGCGGCGTATTGCTTTGCCTCTCGGTCAAGGAAATCTCCAGCGGCGTATTGCTTTCGCCTCTCTGCAAGCAAACTCCCAGCGGCGTATTGCTTTACCTCTCGGTCAATGAAATCTCCAGCGGCGTATTGCTTTCGCCTCTCTGCAAGCAAACTCCCAGCGGCGTAATGCTTTGCCTCTCGGTCAATGAAATCTCCAGCGGCGTATTGCTTTCGCCTCTCTGCAAGCAAACTCCCAGCGGCGTATTGCTTTGCCTCTCGGTCAAGGAAATCTCCAGCGGCGTATTGCTTTCGCCTCTCTGCAAGCAAACTCCCAGCGGCGTATTGCTTTGCCTCTCGGTCAATGAAATCTCCAGCGGCGTATTGCTTTCGCCTCTCTGCAAGCAAACTCCCAGCGGCGTATTGATTTCGCCTCTCTGCAAGCAAACTCCCAGCGGCGTATTGCTTTGCCTCTCGGTCAAGGAAATCTCCAGCGGCGTATTGCTTTCGCCCCTCTGCAAGCAAACTCCCAGCGACGTATTGCTTTGCCTCCGTCGACTTCCAAGTTCCAGCGGCGTATTGTTTTGCCTCTCGGTCAAGGAAATCTCCAGCGGCGTATTGCTTTCGCCTCGCTGCAAGCAAACTCCCAGCGGCGTATTGCTTTGCCTCTCGGTCAAGGAAATCTCCAGCGGCGTATTGCTTTCGCCTCTCTGCAAGCAAACTCCCAGCGGCGTATTGCTTTGCCTCTCGGTCAATGAAATCTCCAGCGGCGTATTGCTTTCGCCTCTCTGCAAGCAAACTCCCAGCGGCGTATTGCTTTGCCACTCGGTCAAGGAAATCTCCAGCGGCGTATTGCTTTCGCCTCTCTGCAAGCAAACTCCCAGCGGCGTATTGCTTTGCCTCTCGGTCAATGAAATCTCCAGCGGCGTATTGCTTTCGCCTCTCTGCAAGCAAACTCCCAGCGGCGTATTTCTTTGCCTCTCGGTCAAGGAAATCTCCAGCGGCGTATTGCTTTCGCCTCTCTGCAAGCAAACTCCCAGCGGCGTATTGCTTTGCCTCTCGGTCAATGAAATCTCCAGCGGCGTATTGCTTTCGCCTCTCTGCAAGCAAACTCCCAGCGGCGTATTGCTTTGCCTCTCGGTCAAGGAAATCTCCAGCGGCGTGTTGCTTTCGCCTCTCTGCAAGCAAACTCCCAGCGGCGTATTGCTTTGCCTCCGTCGACTTCCAAGTTCCAGCGGCGTATTGCTTTGCCTCTCGGTCAAGGAAATCTCCAGCGGCGTATTGCTTTCGCCTCTCTGCAAGCAAACTCCCAGCGGCGTATTGCTTTGCCTCTCGGTCAATGAAATCTCCAGCGGCGTATTGCTTTCGCCTCTCTGCAAGCAAACTCCCAGCGGCGTATTGCTTTGCCTCCGTCGACTTCCAAGTTCCAGCGGCGTATTGCTTTGCCTCTCGGTCAAGGAAATCTCCAGCGGCGTATTGCTTTCGCCTCGCTGCAAGCAAACTCCCAGCGGCGTAATGCTTTGCCTCTCGGTCAAGGAAATCTCCAGCGGCGTATTGCTTTCGCCTCTCTGCAAGCAAACTCCCAGCGGCGTATTGCTTTGCCTCTCGGTCAATGAAATCTCCAGCGGCGTATTTCATTCGCCTCTCTGCAAGCAAACTCCCAGCGGCGTATTGCTTTGCCTCCGTCGACTGCCAAGTTCCAGCGGCGTATTGCTTTGCCTCTCGGTCAAGGAAATCTCCAGCGGCGTATTGCTTTCGCCTCTCTGCAAGCAAACTCCCAGCGGCGTATTGCTTTGCCTCTCGGTCAAGGAAATCTCCAGCGGCGTATTGCTTTCGCCTCTCTGCAAGCAAACTCCCAGCGGCGTATTGCTTTGCCTCTCGGTCAATGAAATCTCCAGCGGCGTATTGCTTTCGCCTCTCTGCAAGCAAACTCCCAGCGGCGTATTGCTTTGCCTCTCGGTCAATGAAATCTCCAGCGGCGTATTGCTTTCGCCTCTCTGCAAGCAAACTCCCAGCTGCGTATTGCTTTGCCTCCGTCGACTTCCAAGTTCCAGCGGCGTATTGCTTTGCCTCTCGGTCAAGGAAATCTCCAGCGGCGTATTGCTTTCGCCTCTCTGCAAGCAAACTCCCAGCGGCGTATTGCTTTGCCTCCGTCGACTTCCAAGTTCCAGCGGCGTATTGCTTTGCCTCTCGGTCAAGGAAATCTCCAGCGGCGTATTGTTTTCGCCTCTCTGCAAGCAAACTCCCAGCGGCGTATTGCTTTGCCTCTCGGTCAAGGAAATCTCCAGCGGCGTATTGCTTTCGCCTCTCTGCAAGCAAACTCCCAGCGGCGTATTGCTTTGCCACCGTCGACTTCCAAGTTCCAGCGGCGTATTGCTTTGCCTCTCGGTCAAGGAAATCTCCAGCGGCGTATTGCTTTCGCCTCTCTGCAAGCAAACTCCCAGCGGCGTATTGCTTTGCCTCTCGGTCAATGAAATCTCCAGCGGCGTATTGCTTTCGCCTCTCTGCAAGCAAACTCCCAGCGGCGTATTGCTTTGCCACTCGGTCTAGGAAATCTCCAGCGGCGTATTGCTTTCGCCTCTCTGCAAGCAAACTCCCAGCGGCGTATTGCTTTGCCTCTCGGTCAATGAAATCTCCAGCGGCGTATTGCTTTCGCCTCTCTGCAAGCAAACTCCCAGCGGCGTATTGCTTTGCCTCTCGGTCAAGGAAATCTCCAGCGGCGTATTGCTTTCGCCTCTCTGCAAGCAAACTCCCAGCGGCGTATTGCTTTGCCTCTCGGTCAATTAAATCTCCAGCGGCGTATTGCTTTCGCCTCTCTGCAAGCAAACCCCCAGCGGCGTATTGCTTTGCCTCTCGGTCAAGGATATCTCCAGCGGCGTATTGCTTTCGCCTCTCTGCAAGCAAACTCCCAGCGGCGTATTGCTTTGCCTCCGTCGACTTCCAAGTTCCAGCGGCGTATTGCTTTGCCTCCGTCGACTTCCAAGTTCCAGCGGCGTATTGCTTTGCCTCTCGGTCAAGGAAATCTCCAGCGGCGTATTGCTTTCGCCTCTCTGCAAGCAAACTCCCAGCGGCGTATTGCTTTGCCTCTCGGTCAATGAAATCTCCAGCGGCGTATTGCTTTCGCCTCTCTGCAAGCAAACTCCCAGCGGCGTATTGCTTTGCCTCCGTCGACTGCCAAGTTCCAGCGGCGTATTGCTTTGCCTCTCGGTCAAGGAAATCTCCAGCGGCGTATTGCTTTCGCCTCTCTGCAAGCAAACTCCCAGCGGCGTATTGCTTTGCCTCTCGGTCAAGGAAATCTCCAGCGGCGTATTGCTTTCGCCTCTCTGCAAGCAAACTCCCAGCGGCGTATTGCTTTGCCTCTCGGTCAATGAAATCTCCAGCGGCGTATTGCTTTCGCCTCTCTGCAAGCAAACTCCCAGCGGCGTATTGCTTTCGCCTCTCTGCAAGCAAACTCCCAGCTGCGTATTGCTTTGCCTCCGTCGACTTCCAAGTTCCAGCGGCGTATTGCTTTGCCTCTCGGTCAAGGAAATCTCCAGCGGCGTATTGCTTTCGCCTCTCTGCAAGCAAGCTCCCAGCGGCGTATTGCTTTGCCTCTCGGTCAATGAAATCTCCAGCGGCGTATTGCTTTCGCCTCTCTGCAAGCAAACTCCCAGCGGAGTATTGCTTTGCCTCTCGGTCAAGGAAATCTCCAGCGGCGTATTGCTTTCGCCTCTCTGCAAGCAAACTCCCAGCGGCGTATTGCTTTGCCTCCGTCGACTTCCAAGTTCCAGCGGCGTATTGCTTTGCCTCTCGGTCAAGGAAATCTCCAGCGGCGTATTGCTTTCGCCTCTCTGCAAGCAAACTCCCAGCGACGTATTGCTTTGCCTCTCGGTCAAGGAAATCTCCAGCGGCGTATTGCTTTCGCCTCTCTGCAAGCAAACTCCCAGCGGCGTATTGCTTTGCCACCGTCGACTTCCAAGTTCCAGCGGCGTATTGCGTTGCCTCTCGGTCAAGGAAATCTCCAGCGGCGTATTGCTTTCGCCTCTCTGCAAGCAAACTCCCAGCGGCGTATTGCTTTGCCTCTCGGTCAATGAAATCTCCAGCGGCGTATTGCTTTCGCCTCTCTGCAAGCAAACTCCCAGCGGCGTATTGCTTTGCCTCTCTGTCAAGGAAATCTCCAGCGGCGTATTGCTTTCGCCTCTCTGCAAGCAAACTCCCAGCGGCGTAATGCTTTGCCTCCGTCGACTTCCAAGTTCCAGCGGCGTATTGCTTTGCCTCTCGGTCAAGGAAATCTCCAGCGGCGTATTGCTTTCGCCTCTCCGCAAGCAAACTCCCAGCGGCGTATTGCTTTGCCACCGTCGACTTCCAAGTTCCAGCGGCGTATTGCTATGCCTCTCGGTCAAGGAAATCTCCAGCGGCGTATTGCTTTCGCCTCTCTGCAAGCAAACTCCCAGCGGCGTATTGCTTTGCCTCCGTCGACTTCCAAGTTCCAGCGGCGTATTGCGTTGCCTCTCGGTCAAGGAAATCTCCAGCGGCGTATTGCTTTCGCCTCTCTGCAAGCAAACTCCCAGCGGCGTATTGCTTTGCCTCTCGGTCAATGAAATCTCCAGCGGCGTATTGCTTTCGCCTCTCTGCAAGCAAACTCCCAGCGGCGTATTGCTTTGCCTCTCTGTCAAGGAAATCTCCAGCGGCGTATTGCTTTCGCCTCTCTGCAAGCAAACTCCCAGCGGCGTAATGCTTTGCCTCCGTCGACTTCCAAGTTCCAGCGGCGTATTGCTTTGCCTCTCGGTCAAGGAAATCTCCAGCGGCGTATTGCTTTCGCCTCTCTGCAAGCAAACTCCCAGCGGCGTATTGCTTTGCCTCTCGGTCAATGAAATTTCCAGCGGCGTATTGCTTTCGCCTCTCTGCAAGCAAACTCCCAGCGGAGTATTGCTTTGCCTCTCGGTCAAGGAAATCTCCAGCGGCGTATTGCTTTCGCCTCTCTGCAAGCAAACTCCCAGCGGCGTATTGCTTTGCCTCCGTCGACTTCCAAGTTCCAGCGGCGTATTGCTTTGCCTCTCGGTCAAGGAAATCTCCAGCGGCGTATTGTTTTCGCCTCTCTGCAAGCAAACTCCCAGCGGCGTATTGCTTTGCCTCTCGGTCAAGGAAATCTCCAGCGGCGTATTGCTTTCGCCTCTCTGCAAGCAAACTCCCAGCGGCGTATTGCTTTGCCACCGTCGACTTCCAAGTTCCAGCGGCGTATTGCTTTGCCTCTCGGTCAAGGAAATCTCCAGCGGCGTATTGCTTTCGCCTCTCTGCAAGCAAACTCCCAGCGGCGTATTGCTTTGCCTCTCGGTCAATGAAATCTCCAGCGGCGTATTGCTTTCGCCTCTCTGCAAGCAAACTCCCAGCGGCGTATTGCTTTGCCACTCGGTCTAGGAAATCTCCAGCGGCGTATTGCTTTCGCCTCTCTGCAAGCAAACTCCCAGCGGCGTATTGCTTTGCCTCTCGGTCAATGAAATCTCCAGCGGCGTATTGCTTTCGCCTCTCTGCAAGCAAACTCCCAGCGGCGTATTGCTTTGCCTCTCGGTCAAGGAAATCTCCAGCGGCGTATTGCTTTCGCCTCTCTGCAAGCAAACTCCCAGCGGCGTATTGCTTTGCCTCTCGGTCAATTAAATCTCCAGCGGCGTATTGCTTTCGCCTCTCTGCAAGCAAACCCCCAGCGGCGTATTGCTTTGCCTCTCGGTCAAGGATATCTCCAGCGGCGTATTGCTTTCGCCTCTCTGCAAGCAAACTCCCAGCGGCGTATTGCTTTGCCTCCGTCGACTTCCAAGTTCCAGCGGCGTATTGCTTTGCCTCCGTCGACTTCCAAGTTCCAGCGGCGTATTGCTTTGCCTCTCGGTCAAGGAAATCTCCAGCGGCGTATTGCTTTCGCCTCTCTGCAAGCAAACTCCCAGCGGCGTATTGCTTTGCCTCTCGGTCAATGAAATCTCCAGCGGCGTATTGCTTTCGCCTCTCTGCAAGCAAACTCCCAGCGGCGTATTGCTTTGCCTCCGTCGACTGCCAAGTTCCAGCGGCGTATTGCTTTGCCTCTCGGTCAAGGAAATCTCCAGCGGCGTATTGCTTTCGCCTCTCTGCAAGCAAACTCCCAGCGGCGTATTGCTTTGCCTCCGTCGACTTCCAAGTTCCAGCGGCGTATTGCTTTGCCTCTCGGTCAAGGAAATCTCCAGCGGCGTATTGCTTTCGCCTCTCTGCAAGCAAACTCCCAGCGACGTATTGCTTTGCCTCTCGGTCAAGGAAATCTCCAGCGGCGTATTGCTTTCGCCTCTCTGCAAGCAAACTCCCAGCGGCGTATTGCTTTGCCACCGTCGACTTCCAAGTTCCAGCGGCGTATTGCGTTGCCTCTCGGTCAAGGAAATCTCCAGCGGCGTATTGCTTTCGCCTCTCTGCAAGCAAACTCCCAGCGGCGTATTGCTTTGCCTCTCGGTCAATGAAATCTCCAGCGGCGTATTGCTTTCGCCTCTCTGCAAGCAAACTCCCAGCGGCGTATTGCTTTGCCTCTCTGTCAAGGAAATCTCCAGCGGCGTATTGCTTTCGCCTCTCTGCAAGCAAACTCCCAGCGGCGTAATGCTTTGCCTCCGTCGACTTCCAAGTTCCAGCGGCGTATTGCTTTGCCTCTCGGTCAAGGAAATCTCCAGCGGCGTATTGCTTTCGCCTCTCCGCAAGCAAACTCCCAGCGGCGTATTGCTTTGCCACCGTCGACTTCCAAGTTCCAGCGGCGTATTGCTATGCCTCTCGGTCAAGGAAATCTCCAGCGGCGTATTGCTTTCGCCTCTCTGCAAGCAAACTCCCAGCGGCGTATTGCTTTGCCTCCGTCGACTTCCAAGTTCCAGCGGCGTATTGCTTTGCCTCTCGGTCAAGGAAATCTCTAGCGGCGTATTGCTTTCGCCTCGCTGCAAGCAAACTCCCAGCGGCGTATTGCTTTGCCTCCCGGTCAAGGAAATCTCCAGCGGCGTATTGCTTTCGCCTTGCTGCAAGCAAACTCCCAGCGGCGTATTGCTTTGCCTCTCGGTCAATGAAATCTCCAGCGGCGTATTGCTTTCGCCTCTCTGCAAGCAAACTCCCAGCGGCGTATTGCTTTGCCACTCGGTCAAGGAAATCTCCAGCGGCGTATTGCTTTCGCCTCTCTGCAAGCAAACTCCCAGCGGCGTATTGCTTTGCCTCTCGGTCAATGAAATCTCCAGCGGCGTATTGCTTTCGCCTCTCTGCAAGCAAACTCCCAGCGGCGTATTTCTTTGCCTCTCGGTCAAGGAAATCTCCAGCGGCGTATTGCTTTCGCCTCTCTGCAAGCAAACTCCCAGCGGCGTATTGCTTTGCCTCTCGGTCAAGGAAATCTCCAGCGGCGTGTTGCTTTCGCCTCTCTGCAAGCAAACTCCCAGCGGCGTATTGCTTTGCCTCCGTCGACTTCCAAGTTCCAGCGGCGTATTGCTTTGCCTCTCGGTCAAGGAAATCTCCAGCGGCGTATTGCTTTCGCCTCTCTGCAAGCAAACTCCCAGCGGCGTATTGCTTTGCCTCTCGGTCAATGAAATCTCCAGCGGCGTATTGCTTTCGCCTCTCTGCAAGCAAACTCCCAGCGGCGTATTGCTTTGCCTCCGTCGACTTCCAAGTTCCAGCGGCGTATTGCTTTGCCTCTCGGTCAAGGAAATCTCCAGCGGCGTATTGCTTTCGCCTCGCTGCAAGCAAACTCCCAGCGGCGTATAGCTTTGCCTCTCGGTCAAGGAAATCTCCAGCGGCGTATTGCTTTCGCCTCTCTGCAAGCAAACTCCCAGCGGCGTATTGCTTTGCCTCTCGGTCAAGGAAATCTCCAGCGGCGTATTGCTTTCGCCTCTCTGCAAGCAAGCTCCCAGCGGCGTATTGCTTTGCCTCTCGGTCAATGAAATTTCCAGCGGCGTATTGCTTTCGCCTCTCTGCAAGCAAACTCCCAGCGGAGTATTGCTTTGCCTCTCGGTCAAGGAAATCTCCAGCGGCGTATTGCTTTCGCCTCTCTGCAAGCAAACTCCCAGCGGCGTATTGCTTTGCCTCCGTCGACTTCCAAGTTCCAGCGGCGTATTGCTTTGCCTCTCGGTCAAGGAAATCTCCAGCGGCGTATTGCTTTCGCCTCTCTGCAAGCAAACTCCCAGCGACGTATTGCTTTGCCTCTCGGTCAAGGAAATCTCCAGCGGCGTATTGCTTTCGCCTCTCTGCAAGCAAACTCCCAGCGGCGTATTGCTTTGCCTCTCTGTCAAGGAAATCTCCAGCGGCGTATTGCTTTCGCCTCTCTGCAAGCAAACTCCCAGCGGCGTAATGCTTTGCCTCCGTCGACTTCCAAGTTCCAGCGGCGTATTGCTTTGCCTCTCGGTCAAGGAAATCTCCAGCGGCGTATTGCTTTCGCCTCTCCGCAAGCAAACTCCCAGCGGCGTATTGCTTTGCCACCGTCGACTTCCAAGTTCCAGCGGCGTATTGCTATGCCTCTCGGTCAAGGAAATCTCCAGCGGCGTATTGCTTTCGCCTCTCTGCAAGCAAACTCCCAGCGGCGTATTGCTTTGCCTCCGTCGACTTCCAAGTTCCAGCGGCGTATTGCTTTGCCTCTCGGTCAAGGAAATCTCTAGCGGCGTATTGCTTTCGCCTCGCTGCAAGCAAACTCCCAGCGGAGTATTGCTTTGCCTCCCGGTCAAGGAAATCTCCAGCGGCGTATTGCTTTCGCCTTGCTGCAAGCAAACTCCCAGCGGCGTATTGCTTTGCCTCTCGGTCAATGAAATCTCCAGCGGCGTATTGCTTTCGCCTCTCTGCAAGCAAACTCCCAGCGGCGTATTGCTTTGCCACTCGGTCAAGGAAATCTCCAGCGGCGTATTGCTTTCGCCTCTCTGCAAGCAAACTCCCAGCGGCGTATTGCTTTGCCTCTCGGTCAATGAAATCTCCAGCGGCGTATTGCTTTCGCCTCTCTGCAAGCAAACTCCCAGCGGCGTATTTCTTTGCCTCTCGGTCAAGGAAATCTCCAGCGGCGTATTGCTTTCGCCTCTCTGCAAGCAAACTCCCAGCGGCGTATTGCTTTGCCTCTCGGTCAAGGAAATCTCCAGCGGCGTGTTGCTTTCGCCTCTCTGCAAGCAAACTCCCAGCGGCGTATTGCTTTGCCTCCGTCGACTTCCAAGTTCCAGCGGCGTATTGCTTTGCCTCTCGGTCAAGGAAATCTCCAGCGGCGTATTGCTTTCGCCTCTCTGCAAGCAAACTCCCAGCGGCGTATTGCTTTGCCTCTCGGTCAATGAAATCTCCAGCGGCGTATTGCTTTCGCCTCTCTGCAAGCAAACTCCCAGCGGCGTATTGCTTTGCCTCCGTCGACTTCCAAGTTCCAGCGGCGTATTGCTTTGCCTCTCGGTCAAGGAAATCTCCAGCGGCGTATTGCTTTCGCCTCGCTGCAAGCAAACTCCCAGCGGCGTATAGCTTTGCCTCTCGGTCAAGGAAATCTCCAGCGGCGTATTGCTTTCGCCTCTCTGCAAGCAAACTCCCAGCGGCGTATTGCTTTGCCTCTCGGTCAATCAAATCTCCAGCGGCGTATTTCTTTCGCCTCTCTGCAAGAAAACTCCCAGCGGCGTATTGCTTTGCCTCCGTCGACTGCCAAGTTCCAGCGGCGTATTGCTTTGCCTCTCGGTCAAGGAAATCTCCAGCGGCGTATTGCTTTCGCCTCTCTGCAAGCAAACTCCCAGCGGCGTATTGCTTTGCCTCTCGGTCAAGGAAATCTCCAGCGGCGTATTGCTTTCGCCTCTCTGCAAGCAAACTCCCAGCGGCGTATTGCTTTGCCTCTCGGTCAATGAAATCTCCAGCGGCGTATTGCTTTCGCCTCTCTGCAAGCAAACTCCCAGCGGCGTATTGCTTTGCCTCTCGGTCAAGGAAATCTCCAGCGGCGTATTGCTTTCGCCTCTCTGCAAGCAAACTCCCAGCGGCGTATTGCTTTCGCCTCTCTGCAAGCAAACTCCCAGCGGCGTATTGCTTTGCCTCTCGGTCAAGGAAATCTCCAGCGGCGTATTGCTTTCGCCTCTCTGCAAGCAAACTCCCAGCGGCGTATTGCTTTGCCTCTCGGTCAATGAAATCTCCAGCGGCGTATTGCTTTCGCCTCTCTGCAAGCAAACTCCCAGCGGCGTATTGCTTTGCCTCTCTGTCAAGGAAATCTCCAGCGGCGTATTGCTTTCGCCTCTCTGCAAGCAAACTCCCAGCGGCGTAATGCTTTGCCTCCGTCGACTTCCAAGTTCCAGCGGCGTATTGCTTTGCCTCTCGGTCAAGGAAATCTCCAGCGGCGTATTGCTTTCGCCTCTCCGCAAGCAAACTCCCAGCGGCGTATTGCTTTGCCACCGTCGACTTCCAAGTTCCAGCGGCGTATTGCTATGCCTCTCGGTCAAGGAAATCTCCAGCGGCGTATTGCTTTCGCCTCTCTGCAAGCAAACTCCCAGCGGCGTATTGCTTTGCCTCCGTCGACTTCCAAGTTCCAGCGGCGTATTGCTTTGCCTCTCGGTCAAGGAAATCTCTAGCGGCGTATTGCTTTCGCCTCGCTGCAAGCAAACTCCCAGCGGCGTATTGCTTTGCCTCTCGGTCAAGGAAATCTCCAGCGGCGTATTGCTTTCGCCTTGCTGCAAGCAAACTCCCAGCGGCGTATTGCTTTGCCTCTCGGTCAATGAAATCTCCAGCGGCGTATTGCTTTCGCCTCTCTGCAAGCAAACTCCCAGCGGCGTATTGCTTTGCCACTCGGTCAAGGAAATCTCCAGCGGCGTATTGCTTTCACCTCTCTGCAAGCAAACTCCCAGCGGCGTATTGCTTTGCCTCTCGGTCAATGAAATCTCCAGCGGCGTATTGCTTTCGCCTCTCTGCAAGCAAACTCCCAGCGGCGTATTGCTTTGCCACTCGGTCAAGGAAATCTCCAGCGGCGTATTGCTTTCGCCTCTCTGCAAGCAAACTCCCAGCGGCGTATTGCTTTGCCTCTCGGTCAATGAAATCTCCAGCGGCGTATTGCTTTCGCCTCTCTGCAAGCAAACTCCCAGCGGCGTATTTCTTTGCCTCTCGGTCAAGGAAATCTCCAGCGGCGTATTGCTTTCGCCTCTCTGCAAGCAAACTCCCAGCGGCGTATTGCTTTGCCTCTCGGTCAAGGAAATCTCCAGCGGCGTGTTGCTTTCGCCTCTCTGCAAGCAAACTCCCAGCGGCGTATTGCTTTGCCTCCGTCGACTTCCAAGTTCCAGCGGCGTATTGCTTTGCCTCTCGGTCAAGGAAATCTCCAGCGGCGTATTGCTTTCGCCTCTCTGCAAGCAAACTCCCAGCGGCGTATTGCTTTGCCTCTCGGTCAATGAAATCTCCAGCGGCGTATTGCTTTCGCCTCTCTGCAAGCAAACTCCCAGCGGCGTATTGCTTTGCCTCCGTCGACTTCCAAGTTCCAGCGGCGTATTGCTTTGCCTCTCGGTCAAGGAAATCTCCAGCGGCGTATTGCTTTCGCCTCGCTGCAAGCAAACTCCCAGCGGCGTATAGCTTTGCCTCTCGGTCAAGGAAATCTCCAGCGGCGTATTGCTTTCGCCTCTCTGCAAGCAAACTCCCAGCGGCGTATTGCTTTGCCTCTCGGTCAATCAAATCTCCAGCGGCGTATTTCTTTCGCCTCTCTGCAAGAAAACTCCCAGCGGCGTATTGCTTTGCCTCCGTCGACTGCCAAGTTCCAGCGGCGTATTGCTTTGCCTCTCGGTCAAGGAAATCTCCAGCGGCGTATTGCTTTCGCCTCTCTGCAAGCAAACTCCCAGCGGCGTATTGCTTTGCCTCTCGGTCAAGGAAATCTCCAGCGGCGTATTGCTTTCGCCTCTCTGCAAGCAAACTCCCAGCGGCGTATTGCTTTGCCTCTCGGTCAATGAAATCTCCAGCGGCGTATTGCTTTCGCCTCTCTGCAAGCAAACTCCCAGCGGCGTATTGCTTTGCCTCTCGGTCAAGGAAATCTCCAGCGGCGTATTGCTTTCGCCTCTCTGCAAGCAAACTCCCAGCGGCGTATTGCTTTCGCCTCTCTGCAAGCAAACTCCCAGCGGCGTATTGCTTTGCCTCTCGGTCAAGGAAATCTCCAGCGGCGTATTGCTTTCGCCTCTCTGCAAGCAAACTCCCAGCGGCGTATTGCTTTGCCTCTCGGTCAATGAAATCTCCAGCGGCGTATTGCTTTCGCCTCTCTGCAAGCAAACTCCCAGCGGCGTATTGCTTTGCCTCTCTGTCAAGGAAATCTCCAGCGGCGTATTGCTTTCGCCTCTCTGCAAGCAAACTCCCAGCGGCGTAATGCTTTGCCTCCGTCGACTTCCAAGTTCCAGCGGCGTATTGCTTTGCCTCTCGGTCAAGGAAATCTCCAGCGGCGTATTGCTTTCGCCTCTCCGCAAGCAAACTCCCAGCGGCGTATTGCTTTGCCACCGTCGACTTCCAAGTTCCAGCGGCGTATTGCTATGCCTCTCGGTCAAGGAAATCTCCAGCGGCGTATTGCTTTCGCCTCTCTGCAAGCAAACTCCCAGCGGCGTATTGCTTTGCCTCCGTCGACTTCCAAGTTCCAGCGGCGTATTGCTTTGCCTCTCGGTCAAGGAAATCTCTAGCGGCGTATTGCTTTCGCCTCGCTGCAAGCAAACTCCCAGCGGCGTATTGCTTTGCCTCTCGGTCAAGGAAATCTCCAGCGGCGTATTGCTTTCGCCTTGCTGCAAGCAAACTCCCAGCGGCGTATTGCTTTGCCTCTCGGTCAATGAAATCTCCAGCGGCGTATTGCTTTCGCCTCTCTGCAAGCAAACTCCCAGCGGCGTATTGCTTTGCCACTCGGTCAAGGAAATCTCCAGCGGCGTATTGCTTTCACCTCTCTGCAAGCAAACTCCCAGCGGCGTATTGCTTTGCCTCTCGGTCAATGAAATCTCCAGCGGCGTATTGCTTTCGCCTCTCTGCAAGCAAACTCCCAGCGGCGTATTTCTTTGCCTCTCGGTCAAGGAAATCTCCAGCGGCGTATTGCTTTCGCCTCTCTGCAAGCAAACTCCCAGCGGCGTATTGCTTTGCCTCTCGGTCAATGAAATCTCCAGCGGCGTATTGCTTTCGCCTCTCTGCAAGCAAACTCCCAGCGGCGTATTGCTTTGCCTCTCGGTCAAGGAAATCTCCAGCGGCGTGTTGCTTTCGCCTCTCTGCAAGCAAACTCCCAGCGGCGTATTGCTTTGCCTCCGTCGACTTCCAAGTTCCAGCGGCGTATTGCTTTGCCTCTCGGTCAAGGAAATCTCCAGCGGCGTATTGCTTTCGCCTCTCTGCAAGCAAACTCCCAGCGGCGTATTGCTTTGCCTCTCTGTCAAGGAAATCTCCAGCGGCGTATTGCTTTCGCCTCTCTGCAAGCAAACTCCCAGCGGCGTAATGCTTTGCCTCCGTCGACTTCCAAGTTCCAGCGGCGTATTGCTTTGCCTCTCGGTCAAGGAAATCTCCAGCGGCGTATTGCTTTCGCCTCTCCGCAAGCAAACTCCCAGCGGCGTATTGCTTTGCCACCGTCGACTTCCAAGTTCCAGCGGCGTATTGCTATGCCTCTCGGTCAAGGAAATCTCCAGCGGCGTATTGCTTTCGCCTCTCTGCAAGCAAACTCCCAGCGGCGTATTGCTTTGCCTCCGTCGACTTCCAAGTTCCAGCGGCGTATTGCTTTGCCTCTCGGTCAAGGAAATCTCTAGCGGCGTATTGCTTTCGCCTCGCTGCAAGCAAACTCCCAGCGGCGTATTGCTTTGCCTCCCGGTCAAGGAAATCTCCAGCGGCGTATTGCTTTCGCCTTGCTGCAAGCAAACTCCCAGCGGCGTATTGCTTTGCCTCTCGGTCAATGAAATCTCCAGCGGCGTATTGCTTTCGCCTCTCTGCAAGCAAACTCCCAGCGGCGTATTGCTTTGCCACTCGGTCAAGGAAATCTCCAGCGGCGTATTGCTTTCGCCTCTCTGCAAGCAAACTCCCAGCGGCGTATTGCTTTGCCTCTCGGTCAATGAAATCTCCAGCGGCGTATTGCTTTCGCCTCTCTGCAAGCAAACTCCCAGCGGCGTATTTCTTTGCCTCTCGGTCAAGGAAATCTCCAGCGGCGTATTGCTTTCGCCTCTCTGCAAGCAAACTCCCAGCGGCGTATTGCTTTGCCTCTCGGTCAAGGAAATCTCCAGCGGCGTGTTGCTTTCGCCTCTCTGCAAGCAAACTCCCAGCGGCGTATTGCTTTGCCTCCGTCGACTTCCAAGTTCCAGCGGCGTATTGCTTTGCCTCTCGGTCAAGGAAATCTCCAGCGGCGTATTGCTTTCGCCTCTCTGCAAGCAAACTCCCAGCGGCGTATTGCTTTGCCTCTCGGTCAATGAAATCTCCAGCGGCGTATTGCTTTCGCCTCTCTGCAAGCAAACTCCCAGCGGCGTATTGCTTTGCCTCCGTCGACTTCCAAGTTCCAGCGGCGTATTGCTTTGCCTCTCGGTCAAGGAAATCTCCAGCGGCGTATTGCTTTCGCCTCGCTGCAAGCAAACTCCCAGCGGCGTATAGCTTTGCCTCTCGGTCAAGGAAATCTCCAGCGGCGTATTGCTTTCGCCTCTCTGCAAGCAAACTCCCAGCGGCGTATTGCTTTGCCTCTCGGTCAAGGAAATCTCCAGCGGCGTATTGCTTTCGCCTCTCTGCAAGCAAGCTCCCAGCGGCGTATTGCTTTGCCTCTCGGTCAATGAAATTTCCAGCGGCGTATTGCTTTCGCCTCTCTGCAAGCAAACTCCCAGCGGAGTATTGCTTTGCCTCTCGGTCAAGGAAATCTCCAGCGGCGTATTGCTTTCGCCTCTCTGCAAGCAAACTCCCAGCGGCGTATTGCTTTGCCTCCGTCGACTTCCAAGTTCCAGCGGCGTATTGCTTTGCCTCTCGGTCAAGGAAATCTCCAGCGGCGTATTGCTTTCGCCTCTCTGCAAGCAAACTCCCAGCGACGTATTGCTTTGCCTCTCGGTCAAGGAAATCTCCAGCGGCGTATTGCTTTCGCCTCTCTGCAAGCAAACTCCCAGCGGCGTATTGCTTTGCCTCTCTGTCAAGGAAATCTCCAGCGGCGTATTGCTTTCGCCTCTCTGCAAGCAAACTCCCAGCGGCGTAATGCTTTGCCTCCGTCGACTTCCAAGTTCCAGCGGCGTATTGCTTTGCCTCTCGGTCAAGGAAATCTCCAGCGGCGTATTGCTTTCGCCTCTCCGCAAGCAAACTCCCAGCGGCGTATTGCTTTGCCACCGTCGACTTCCAAGTTCCAGCGGCGTATTGCTATGCCTCTCGGTCAAGGAAATCTCCAGCGGCGTATTGCTTTCGCCTCTCTGCAAGCAAACTCCCAGCGGCGTATTGCTTTGCCTCCGTCGACTTCCAAGTTCCAGCGGCGTATTGCTTTGCCTCTCGGTCAAGGAAATCTCTAGCGGCGTATAGCTTTCGCCTCGCTGCAAGCAAACTCCCAGCGGAGTATTGCTTTGCCTCCCGGTCAAGGAAATCTCCAGCGGCGTATTGCTTTCGCCTTGCTGCAAGCAAACTCCCAGCGGCGTATTGCTTTGCCTCTCGGTCAATGAAATCTCCAGCGGCGTATTGCTTTCGCCTCTCTGCAAGCAAACTCCCAGCGGCGTATTGCTTTGCCACTCGGTCAAGGAAATCTCCAGCGGCGTATTGCTTTCGCCTCTCTGCAAGCAAACTCCCAGCGGCGTATTGCTTTGCCTCTCGGTCAATGAAATCTCCAGCGGCGTATTGCTTTCGCCTCTCTGCAAGCAAACTCCCAGCGGCGTATTTCTTTGCCTCTCGGTCAAGGAAATCTCCAGCGGCGTATTGCTTTCGCCTCTCTGCAAGCAAACTCCCAGCGGCGTATTGCTTTGCCTCTCGGTCAAGGAAATCTCCAGCGGCGTGTTGCTTTCGCCTCTCTGCAAGCAAACTCCCAGCGGCGTATTGCTTTGCCTCCGTCGACTTCCAAGTTCCAGCGGCGTATTGCTTTGCCTCTCGGTCAAGGAAATCTCCAGCGGCGTATTGCTTTCGCCTCTCTGCAAGCAAACTCCCAGCGGCGTATTGCTTTGCCTCTCGGTCAATGAAATCTCCAGCGGCGTATTGCTTTCGCCTCTCTGCAAGCAAACTCCCAGCGGCGTATTGCTTTGCCTCCGTCGACTTCCAAGTTCCAGCGGCGTATTGCTTTGCCTCTCGGTCAAGGAAATCTCCAGCGGCGTATTGCTTTCGCCTCGCTGCAAGCAAACTCCCAGCGGCGTATAGCTTTGCCTCTCGGTCAAGGAAATCTCCAGCGGCGTATTGCTTTCGCCTCTCTGCAAGAAAACTCCCAGCGGCGTATTGCTTTGCCTCCGTCGACTGCCAAGTTCCAGCGGCGTATTGCTTTGCCTCTCGGTCAAGGAAATCTCCAGCGGCGTATTGCTTTCGCCTCTCTGCAAGCAAACTCCCAGCGGCGTATTGCTTTGCCTCTCGGTCAAGGAAATCTCCAGCGGCGTATTGCTTTCGCCTCTCTGCAAGCAAACTCCCAGCGGCGTATTGCTTTGCCTCTCGGTCAATGAAATCTCCAGCGGCGTATTGCTTTCGCCTCTCTGCAAGCAAACTCCCAGCGGCGTATTGCTTTGCCTCTCGGTCAAGGAAATCTCCAGCGGCGTATTGCTTTCGCCTCTCTGCAAGCAAACTCCCAGCGGCGTATTGCTTTCGCCTCTCTGCAAGCAAACTCCCAGCGGCGTATTGCTTTGCCTCTCGGTCAAGGAAATCTCCAGCGGCGTATTGCTTTCGCCTCTCTGCAAGCAAACTCCCAGCGGCGTATTGCTTTGCCTCTCGGTCAATGAAATCTCCAGCGGCGTATTGCTTTCGCCTCTCTGCAAGCAAACTCCCAGCGGCGTATTGCTTTGCCTCTCTGTCAAGGAAATCTCCAGCGGCGTATTGCTTTCGCCTCTCTGCAAGCAAACTCCCAGCGGCGTAATGCTTTGCCTCCGTCGACTTCCAAGTTCCAGCGGCGTATTGCTTTGCCTCTCGGTCAAGGAAATCTCCAGCGGCGTATTGCTTTCGCCTCTCCGCAAGCAAACTCCCAGCGGCGTATTGCTTTGCCACCGTCGACTTCCAAGTTCCAGCGGCGTATTGCTATGCCTCTCGGTCAAGGAAATCTCCAGCGGCGTATTGCTTTCGCCTCTCTGCAAGCAAACTCCCAGCGGCGTATTGCTTTGCCTCCGTCGACTTCCAAGTTCCAGCGGCGTATTGCTTTGCCTCTCGGTCAAGGAAATCTCTAGCGGCGTATTGCTTTCGCCTCGCTGCAAGCAAACTCCCAGCGGCGTATTGCTTTGCCTCTCGGTCAAGGAAATCTCCAGCGGCGTATTGCTTTCGCCTTGCTGCAAGCAAACTCCCAGCGGCGTATTGCTTTGCCTCTCGGTCAATGAAATCTCCAGCGGCGTATTGCTTTCGCCTCTCTGCAAGCAAACTCCCAGCGGCGTATTGCTTTGCCACTCGGTCAAGGAAATCTCCAGCGGCGTATTGCTTTCACCTCTCTGCAAGCAAACTCCCAGCGGCGTATTGCTTTGCCTCTCGGTCAATGAAATCTCCAGCGGCGTATTGCTTTCGCCTCTCTGCAAGCAAACTCCCAGCGGCGTATTGCTTTGCCACTCGGTCAAGGAAATCTCCAGCGGCGTATTGCTTTCGCCTCTCTGCAAGCAAACTCCCAGCGGCGTATTGCTTTGCCTCTCGGTCAATGAAATCTCCAGCGGCGTATTGCTTTCGCCTCTCTGCAAGCAAACTCCCAGCGGCGTATTTCTTTGCCTCTCGGTCAAGGAAATCTCCAGCGGCGTATTGCTTTCGCCTCTCTGCAAGCAAACTCCCAGCGGCGTATTGCTTTGCCTCTCGGTCAAGGAAATCTCCAGCGGCGTGTTGCTTTCGCCTCTCTGCAAGCAAACTCCCAGCGGCGTATTGCTTTGCCTCCGTCGACTTCCAAGTTCCAGCGGCGTATTGCTTTGCCTCTCGGTCAAGGAAATCTCCAGCGGCGTATTGCTTTCGCCTCTCTGCAAGCAAACTCCCAGCGGCGTATTGCTTTGCCTCTCGGTCAATGAAATCTCCAGCGGCGTATTGCTTTCGCCTCTCTGCAAGCAAACTCCCAGCGGCGTATTGCTTTGCCTCCGTCGACTTCCAAGTTCCAGCGGCGTATTGCTTTGCCTCTCGGTCAAGGAAATCTCCAGCGGCGTATTGCTTTCGCCTCGCTGCAAGCAAACTCCCAGCGGCGTATAGCTTTGCCTCTCGGTCAAGGAAATCTCCAGCGGCGTATTGCTTTCGCCTCTCTGCAAGCAAACTCCCAGCGGCGTATTGCTTTGCCTCTCGGTCAATCAAATCTCCAGCGGCGTATTTCTTTCGCCTCTCTGCAAGAAAACTCCCAGCGGCGTATTGCTTTGCCTCCGTCGACTGCCAAGTTCCAGCGGCGTATTGCTTTGCCTCTCGGTCAAGGAAATCTCCAGCGGCGTATTGCTTTCGCCTCTCTGCAAGCAAACTCCCAGCGGCGTATTGCTTTGCCTCTCGGTCAAGGAAATCTCCAGCGGCGTATTGCTTTCGCCTCTCTGCAAGCAAACTCCCAGCGGCGTATTGCTTTGCCTCTCGGTCAATGAAATCTCCAGCGGCGTATTGCTTTCGCCTCTCTGCAAGCAAACTCCCAGCGGCGTATTGCTTTGCCTCTCGGTCAAGGAAATCTCCAGCGGCGTATTGCTTTCGCCTCTCTGCAAGCAAACTCCCAGCGGCGTATTGCTTTCGCCTCTCTGCAAGCAAACTCCCAGCGGCGTATTGCTTTGCCTCTCGGTCAAGGAAATCTCCAGCGGCGTATTGCTTTCGCCTCTCTGCAAGCAAACTCCCAGCGGCGTATTGCTTTGCCTCTCGGTCAATGAAATCTCCAGCGGCGTATTGCTTTCGCCTCTCTGCAAGCAAACTCCCAGCGGCGTATTGCTTTGCCTCTCTGTCAAGGAAATCTCCAGCGGCGTATTGCTTTCGCCTCTCTGCAAGCAAACTCCCAGCGGCGTAATGCTTTGCCTCCGTCGACTTCCAAGTTCCAGCGGCGTATTGCTTTGCCTCTCGGTCAAGGAAATCTCCAGCGGCGTATTGCTTTCGCCTCTCCGCAAGCAAACTCCCAGCGGCGTATTGCTTTGCCACCGTCGACTTCCAAGTTCCAGCGGCGTATTGCTATGCCTCTCGGTCAAGGAAATCTCCAGCGGCGTATTGCTTTCGCCTCTCTGCAAGCAAACTCCCAGCGGCGTATTGCTTTGCCTCCGTCGACTTCCAAGTTCCAGCGGCGTATTGCTTTGCCTCTCGGTCAAGGAAATCTCTAGCGGCGTATTGCTTTCGCCTCGCTGCAAGCAAACTCCCAGCGGCGTATTGCTTTGCCTCTCGGTCAAGGAAATCTCCAGCGGCGTATTGCTTTCGCCTTGCTGCAAGCAAACTCCCAGCGGCGTATTGCTTTGCCTCTCGGTCAATGAAATCTCCAGCGGCGTATTGCTTTCGCCTCTCTGCAAGCAAACTCCCAGCGGCGTATTGCTTTGCCACTCGGTCAAGGAAATCTCCAGCGGCGTATTGCTTTCACCTCTCTGCAAGCAAACTCCCAGCGGCGTATTGCTTTGCCTCTCGGTCAATGAAATCTCCAGCGGCGTATTGCTTTCGCCTCTCTGCAAGCAAACTCCCAGCGGCGTATTTCTTTGCCTCTCGGTCAAGGAAATCTCCAGCGGCGTATTGCTTTCGCCTCTCTGCAAGCAAACTCCCAGCGGCGTATTGCTTTGCCTCTCGGTCAATGAAATCTCCAGCGGCGTATTGCTTTCGCCTCTCTGCAAGCAAACTCCCAGCGGCGTATTGCTTTGCCTCTCGGTCAAGGAAATCTCCAGCGGCGTGTTGCTTTCGCCTCTCTGCAAGCAAACTCCCAGCGGCGTATTGCTTTGCCTCCGTCGACTTCCAAGTTCCAGCGGCGTATTGCTTTGCCTCTCGGTCAAGGAAATCTCCAGCGGCGTATTGCTTTCGCCTCTCTGCAAGCAAACTCCCAGCGGCGTATTGCTTTGCCTCTCGGTCAATGAAATCTCCAGCGGCGTATTGCTTTCGCCTCTCTGCAAGCAAACTCCCAGCGGCGTATTGCTTTGCCTCCGTCGACTTCCAAGTTCCAGCGGCGTATTGCTTTGCCTCTCGGTCAAGGAAATCTCCAGCGGCGTATTGCTTTCGCCTCGCTGCAAGCAAACTCCCAGCGGCGTATTGCTTTGCCTCTCGGTCAAGGAAATCTCCAGCGGCGTATTGCTTTCGCCTCTCTGCAAGCAAACTCCCAGCGGCGTATTGCTTTGCCTCTCGGTCAAGGAAATCTCCAGCGGCGTATTGCTTTCGCCTCTCTGCAAGCAAACTCCCAGCGGCGTATTGCTTTGCCTCTCGGTCAATGAAATCTCCAGCGGCGTATTGCTTTCGCCTCTCTGCAAGCAAACTCCCAGCGGCGTATTGCTTTGCCTCTCGGTCAATGAAATCTCCAGCGGCGCATTGCTTTCGCCTCTCTGCAAGCAAACTCCCAGCTGCGTATTGCTTTGCCTCCGTCGACTTCCAAGTTCCAGCGGCGTATTGCTTTGCCTCTCGGTCAAGGAAATCTCCAGCGGCGTATTGCTTTCGCCTCTCTGCAAGCAAACTCCCAGCGGCGTATTGCTTTGCCTCTCGGTCAATGAAATTTCCAGCGGCGTATTGCTTTCGCCTCTCTGCAAGCAAACTCCCAGCGGAGTATTGCTTTGCCTCTCGGTCAAGGAAATCTCCAGCGGCGTATTGCTTTCGCCTCTCTGCAAGCAAACTCCCAGCGGCGTATTGCTTTGCCTCCGTCGACTTCCAAGTTCCAGCGGCGTATTGCTTCGCCTCTCGGTCAAGGAAATCTCCAGCGGCGTATTGCTTTCGCCTCTCTGCAAGCAAACTCCCAGCGGCGTATTGCTTTGCCTCTCGGTCAAGGAAATCTCCAGCGGCGTATTGCTTTCGCCTCTCTGCAAGCAAACTCCCAGCGGCGTATTGCTTTGCCACCGTCGACTTTCAAGTTCCAGCGGCGTATTGCTTTGCCTCTCGGTCAAGGAAATCTCCAGCGGCGTATTGCTTTCGCCTCTCTGCAAGCAAACTCCCAGCGGCGTATTGCTTTGCCACTCGGTCAAGGAAATCTCCAGCGGCGTATTGCTTTCGCCTCTCGGCAAGCAAACTCCCAGCGGCGTATTGCTTTGCCTCTCGGTCAATGAAATCTCCAGCGGCGTATTGCTTTCGCCTCTCTGCAAGCAAACTCCCAGCGGCGTATTTCTTTGCCTCTCGGTCAAGGAAATCTCCAGCGGCGTATTGCTTTCGCCTCTCTGCAAGCAAACTCCCAGCGGCGTATTGCTTTGCCTCTCGGTCAATGAAATCTCCAGCGGCGTATTGCTTTCGCCTCTCTGCAAGCAAACTCCCAGCGGCGTATTGCTTTGCCTCTCGGTCAAGGAAATCTCCAGCGGCGTGTTGCTTTCGCCTCTCTGCAAGCAAACTCCCAGCGGCGTATTGCTTTGCCTCCGTCGACTTCCAAGTTCCAGCGGCGTATTGCTTTGCCTCTCGGTCAAGGAAATCTCCAGCGGCGTATTGCTTTCGCCTCTCTGCAAGCAAACTCCCAGCGGCGTATTGCTTTGCCTCTCGGTCAATGAAATCTCCAGCGGCGTATTGCTTTCACCTCTCTGCAAGCAAACTCCCAGCGGCGTATTGCTTTGCCTCTCGGTCAATGAAATCTCCAGCGGCGTATTGCTTTCGCCTCTCTGCAAGCAAACTCCCAGCGGCGTATTTCTTTGCCTCTCGGTCAAGGAAATCTCCAGCGGCGTATTGCTTTCGCCTCTCTGCAAGCAAACTCCCAGCGGCGTATTGCTTTGCCTCTCGGTCAATGAAATCTCCAGCGGCGTATTGCTTTCGCCTCTCTGCAAGCAAACTCCCAGCGGCGTATTGCTTTGCCTCTCGGTCAAGGAAATCTCCAGCGGCGTGTTGCTTTCGCCTCTCTGCAAGCAAACTCCCAGCGGCGTATTGCTTTGCCTCCGTCGACTTCCAAGTTCCAGCGGCGTATTGCTTTGCCTCTCGGTCAAGGAAATCTCCAGCGGCGTATTGCTTTCGCCTCTCTGCAAGCAAACTCCCAGCGGCGTATTGCTTTGCCTCTCGGTCAATGAAATCTCCAGCGGCGTATTGCTTTCGCCTCTCTGCAAGCAAACTCCCAGCGGCGTATTGCTTTGCCTCCGTCGACTTCCAAGTTCCAGCGGCGTATTGCTTTGCCTCTCGGTCAAGGAAATCTCCAGCGGCGTATTGCTTTCGCCTCGCTGCAAGCAAACTCCCAGCGGCGTATTGCTTTGCCTCTCGGTCAAGGAAATCTCCAGCGGCGTATTGCTTTCGCCTCTCTGCAAGCAAACTCCCAGCGGAGTATTGCTTTGCCTCTCGGTCAAGGAAATCTCCAGCGGCGTATTGCTTTCGCCTCTCTGCAAGCAAACTCCCAGCGGCGTATTGCTTTGCCTCCGTCGACTTCCAAGTTCCAGCGGCGTATTGCTTTGCCTCTCGGTCAAGGAAATCTCCAGCGGCGTATTGCTTTCGCCTCTCTGCAAGCAAACTCCCAGCGGCGTATTGCTTTGCCTCTCGGTCAAGGAAATCTCCAGCGGCGTATTGCTTTCGCCTCTCTGCAAGCAAACTCCCAGCGGCGTATTACTTTGCCACCGTCGACTTTCAAGTTCCAGCGGCGTATTGCTTTGCCTCTCGGTCAAGGAAATCTCCAGCGGCGTATTGCTTTCGCCTCTCTGCAAGCAAACTCCCAGCGGCGTATTGCTTTGCCACTCGGTCAAGGAAATCTCCAGCGGCGTAATGCTTTCGCCTCTCTGCAAGCAAACTCCCAGCGGCGTATTGCTTTGCCTCTCGGTCAATGAAATCTCCAGCGGCGTATTGCTTTCGCCTCTCTGCAAGCAAACTCCCAGCGGCGTATTGCTTTGCCTCTCGGTCAAGGAAATCTCCAGCGGCGTGTTGCTTTCGCCTCTCTGCAAGCAAACTCCCAGCGGCGTATTGCTTTGCCTCCGTCGACTTCCAAGTTCCAGCGGCGTATTGCTTTGCCTCTCGGTCAAGGAAATCTCCAGCGGCGTATTGCTTTCGCCTCTCTGCAAGCAAACTCCCAGCGGCGTATTGCTTTGCCTCTCGGTCAATGAAATCTCCAGCGGCGTATTGCTTTCGCCTCTCTGCAAGCAAACTCCCAGCGGCGTATTGCTTTGCCTCCGTCGACTTCCAAGTTCCAGCGGCGTATTGCTTTGCCTCTCGGTCAAGGAAATCTCCAGCGGCGTATTGCTTTCGCCTCGCTGCAAGCAAACTCCCAGCGGCGTATTGCTTTGCCTCTCGGTCAAGGAAATCTCCAGCGGCGTATTGCTTTCGCCTCTCTGCAAGCAAACTCCCAGCGGCGTATTGCTTTGCCTCTCGGTCAAGGAAATCTCCAGCGGCGTGTTGCTTTCGCCTCTCTGCAAGCAAACTCCCAGCGGCGTATTGCTTTGCCTCCGTCGACTTCCAAGTTCCAGCGGCGTATTGCTTTGCCTCTCGGTCAAGGAAATCTCCAGCGGCGTATTGCTTTCGCCTCTCTGCAAGCAAACTCCCAGCGGCGTATTGCTTTGCCTCTCGGTCAATGAAATCTCCAGCGGCGTATTGCTTTCACCTCTCTGCAAGCAAACTCCCAGCGGCGTATTGCTTTGCCTCTCGGTCAATGAAATCTCCAGCGGCGTATTGCTTTCGCCTCTCTGCAAGCAAACTCCCAGCGGCGTATTTCTTTGCCTCTCGGTCAAGGAAATCTCCAGCGGCGTATTGCTTTCGCCTCTCTGCAAGCAAACTCCCAGCGGCGTATTGCTTTGCCTCTCGGTCAATGAAATCTCCAGCGGCGTATTGCTTTCGCCTCTCTGCAAGCAAACTCCCAGCGGCGTATTGCTTTGCCTCTCGGTCAAGGAAATCTCCAGCGGCGTGTTGCTTTCGCCTCTCTGCAAGCAAACTCCCAGCGGCGTATTGCTTTGCCTCCGTCGACTTCCAAGTTCCAGCGGCGTATTGCTTTGCCTCTCGGTCAAGGAAATCTCCAGCGGCGTATTGCTTTCGCCTCTCTGCAAGCAAACTCCCAGCGGCGTATTGCTTTGCCTCTCGGTCAATGAAATCTCCAGCGGCGTATTGCTTTCGCCTCTCTGCAAGCAAACTCCCAGCGGCGTATTGCTTTGCCTCCGTCGACTTCCAAGTTCCAGCGGCGTATTGCTTTGCCTCTCGGTCAAGGAAATCTCCAGCGGCGTATTGCTTTCGCCTCGCTGCAAGCAAACTCCCAGCGGCGTATTGCTTTGCCTCTCGGTCAAGGAAATCTCCAGCGGCGTATTGCTTTCGCCTCTCTGCAAGCAAACTCCCAGCGGAGTATTGCTTTGCCTCTCGGTCAAGGAAATCTCCAGCGGCGTATTGCTTTCGCCTCTCTGCAAGCAAACTCCCAGCGGCGTATTGCTTTGCCTCCGTCGACTTCCAAGTTCCAGCGGCGTATTGCTTTGCCTCTCGGTCAAGGAAATCTCCAGCGGCGTATTGCTTTCGCCTCTCTGCAAGCAAACTCCCAGCGGCGTATTGCTTTGCCTCTCGGTCAAGGAAATCTCCAGCGGCGTATTGCTTTCGCCTCTCTGCAAGCAAACTCCCAGCGGCGTATTACTTTGCCACCGTCGACTTTCAAGTTCCAGCGGCGTATTGCTTTGCCTCTCGGTCAAGGAAATCTCCAGCGGCGTATTGCTTTCGCCTCTCTGCAAGCAAACTCCCAGCGGCGTATTGCTTTGCCACTCGGTCAAGGAAATCTCCAGCGGCGTATTGCTTTCGCCTCTCTGCAAGCAAACTCCCAGCGGCGTATTGCTTTGCCTCTCGGTCAATGAAATCTCCAGCGGCGTATTGCTTTCGCCTCTCTGCAAGCAAACTCCCAGCGGCGTATTTCTTTGCCTCTCGGTCAAGGAAATCTCCAGCGGCGTATTGCTTTCGCCTCTCTGCAAGCAAACTCCCAGCGGCGTATTGCTTTGCCTCTCGGTCAATGAAATCTCCAGCGGCGTATTGCTTTCGCCTCTCTGCAAGCAAACTCCCAGCGGCGTATTGCTTTGCCTCTCGGTCAAGGAAATCTCCAGCGGCGTGTTGCTTTCGCCTCTCTGCAAGCAAACTCCCAGCGGCGTATTGCTTTGCCTCCGTCGACTTCCAAGTTCCAGCGGCGTATTGCTTTGCCTCTCGGTCAAGGAAATCTCCAGCGGCGTATTGCTTTCGCCTCTCTGCAAGCAAACTCCCAGCGGCGTATTGCTTTGCCTCTCGGTCAATGAAATCTCCAGCGGCGTATTGCTTTCGCCTCTCTGCAAGCAAACTCCCAGCGGCGTATTGCTTTGCCTCTCGGTCAAGGAAATCTCCAGCGGCGTATTGCTTTCGCCTCTCTGCAAGCAAACTCCCAGCGGCGTATTGCTTTGCCTCTCGGTCAATGAAATCTCCAGCGGCGTATTGCTTTCGCCTCTCTGCAAGCAAACTCCCAGCGGCGTATTGCTTTGCCTCTCGGTCAATGAAATCTCCAGCGGCGCATTGCTTTCGCCTCTCTGCAAGCAAACTCCCAGCTGCGTATTGCTTTGCCTCCGTCGACTTCCAAGTTCCAGCGGCGTATTGCTTTGCCTCTCGGTCAAGGAAATCTCCAGCGGCGTATTGCTTTCGCCTCTCTGCAAGCAAACTCCCAGCGGCGTATTGCTTTGCCTCTCGGTCAATGAAATTTCCAGCGGCGTATTGCTTTCGCCTCTCTGCAAGCAAACTCCCAGCGGAGTATTGCTTTGCCTCTCGGTCAAGGAAATCTCCAGCGGCGTATTGCTTTCGCCTCTCTGCAAGCAAACTCCCAGCGGCGTATTGCTTTGCCTCCGTCGACTTCCAAGTTCCAGCGGCGTATTGCTTTGCCTCTCGGTCAAGGAAATCTCCAGCGGCGTATTGCTTTCGCCTCTCTGCAAGCAAACTCCCAGCGGCGTATTGCTTTGCCTCTCGGTCAAGGAAATCTCCAGCGGCGTATTGCTTTCGCCTCTCTGCAAGCAAACTCCCAGCGGCGTATTGCTTTGCCACCGTCGACTTCCAAGTTCCAGCGGCGTATTGCTTTGCCTCTCGGTCAAGGAAATCTCCAGCGGCGTATTGCTTTCGCCTCTCTGCAAGCAAACTCCCAGCGGCGTATTGCTTTGCCTCTCGGTCAATGAAATCTCCAGCGGCGTATTGCTTTCGCCTCTCTGCAAGCAAACTCCCAGCGGCGTATTGCTTTGCCACTCGGTCTAGGAAATCTCCAGCGGCGTATTGCTTTCGCCTCTCTGCAAGCAAACTCCCAGCGGCGTATTGCTTTGCCTCTCGGTCAATGAAATCTCCAGCGGCGTATTGCTTTCGCCTCTCTGCAAGCAAACTCCCAGCGGCGTATTGCTTTGCCTCTCGGTCAAGGAAATCTCCAGCGGCGTATTGCTTTCGCCTCTCTGCAAGCAAACTCCCAGCGGCGTATTGCTTTGCCTCTCGGTCAATTAAATCTCCAGCGGCGTATTGCTTTCGCCTCTCTGCAAGCAAACCCCCAGCGGCGTATTGCTTTGCCTCTCGGTCAAGGAAATCTCCAGCGGCGTATTGCTTTCGCCTCTCTGCAAGCAAACTCCCAGCGGCGTATTGCTTTGCCTCCGTCGACTTCCAAGTTCCAGCGGCGTATTGCTTTGCCTCTCGGTCAAGGAAATCTCCAGCGGCGTATTGCTTTCGCCTCTCTGCAAGCAAACTCCCAGCGGCGTATTGCTTTGCCTCTCGGTCAATGAAATCTCCAGCGGCGTATTGCTTTCGCCTCTCTGCAAGCAAACTCCCAGCGGCGTATTGCTTTGCCTCCGTCGACTGCCAAGTTCCAGCGGCGTATTGCTTTGCCTCTCGGTCAAGGAAATCTCCAGCGGCGTATTGCTTTCGCCTCTCTGCAAGCAAACTCCCAGCGGCGTATTGCTTTGCCTCTCGGTCAAGGAAATCTCCAGCGGCGTATTGCTTTCGCCTCTCTGCAAGCAAACTCCCAGCGGCGTATTGCTTTGCCTCTCGGTCAATGAAATCTCCAGCGGCGTATTGCTTTCGCCTCTCTGCAAGCAAACTCCCAGCGGCGTATTGCTTTGCCTCTCGGTCAATGAAATCTCCAGCTGCGTATTGCTTTCGCCTCTCTGCAAGCAAACTCCCAGCTGCGTATTGCTTTACCTCCGTCGACTTCCAAGTTCCAGCGGCGTATTGCTTTGCCTCTCGGTCAAGGAAATCTCCAGCGGCGTATTGCTTTCGCCTCTCTGCAAGCAAACTCCCAGCGGCGTATTGCTTTGCCTCTCGGTCAATGAAATCTCCAGCGGCGTATTGCTTTCGCCTCTCTGCAAGCAAACTCCCAGCGGCGTATTGCTTTGCCACTCGGTCAAGGAAATCTCCAGCGGCGTATTGCTTTCGCCTCTCTGCAAGCAAACTCCCAGCGGCGTATTGCTTTGCCTCTCGGTCAATGAAATCTCCAGCGGCGTATTGCTTTCGCCTCTCTGCAAGCAAACTCCCAGCGGCGTATTGCTTTGCCTCTCGGTCAAGGAAATCTCCAGCGGCGTATTGCATTCGCCTCTCTGCAAGCAAACTCCCAGCGGCGTATTGCTTTGCCTCTCGGTCAAGGAAATCTCCAGCGGCGTATTGCTTTCGCCTCTCTGCAAGCAAACTCCCAACGGCGTATTGCTTTGCCTCCGTCGACTTCCAAGTTCCAGCGGCGTATTGCTTTGCCTCTCGGTCAATGAAATCTCCAGCGGCGTATTGCTTTCGCCTCTCTGCAAGCAAACTCCCAGCGGCGTATTGCTTTGCCTCCGTCGACTTCCAAGTTCCAGCGGTGTATTGCTTTGCCTCTCGGTCAAGGAAATCTCCAGCGGCGTATTGCTTTCGCCTCTCTGCAAGCAAACTCCCAGCGGCGTATTGCTTTGCCTCTCGGTCAATGAAATCTCCAGCGGCGTATTGCTTTCGCCTCTCTGCAAGCAAACTCCCAGCGGCGTATTGCTTTGCCTCTCGGTCAATGAAATCTCCAGCGGCGTATTGCTTTCGCCTCTCTGCAAGCAAACTCCCAGCTGCGTATTGCTTTGCCTCCGTCGACTTCCAAGTTCCAGCGGCGTATTGCTTTGCCTCTCGGTCAAGGAAATCTCCAGCGGCGTATTGCTTTCGCCTCTCTGCAAGCAAACTCCCAGCGGCGTATAGCTTTGCCTCTCGGTCAATGAAATCTCCAGCGGCGTATTGTTTTCGCCTCTCTGCAAGCAAACTCCCATCGGAGTATTGCTTTGCCTCTCGGTCAAGGAAATCTCCAGCGGCGTATTGCTTTCGCCTCTCTGCAAGCAAACTCCCAGCGGCGTATTGCTTTGCCTCCGTCGACTTCCAAGTTCCAGCGGCGTATTGCTTTGCCTCTCGGTCAAGGAAATCTCCAGCGGCGTATTGCTTTCGCCTCTCTGCAAGCAAACTCCCAGCGGCGTATTGCTTTCGCCTCTCTGCAAGCAAACTCCCAGCGGCGTATTGCTTTGCCTCTCGGTCAAGGAAATCTCCAGCGGCGTATTGCTTTCGCCTCTCTGCAAGCAAACTCCCAGCGGCGTATTGCTTTGCCTCTCGGTCAATGAAATCTCCAGCGGCGTATTGCTTTCGCCTCTCTGCAAGCAAACTCCCAGCGGCGTATTGCTTTGCCTCTCTGTCAAGGAAATCTCCAGCGGCGTATTGCTTTCGCCTCTCTGCAAGCAAACTCCCAGCGGCGTAATGCTTTGCCTCCGTCGACTTCCAAGTTCCAGCGGCGTATTGCTTTGCCTCTCGGTCAAGGAAATCTCCAGCGGCGTATTGCTTTCGCCTCTCCGCAAGCAAACTCCCAGCGGCGTATTGCTTTGCCACCGTCGACTTCCAAGTTCCAGCGGCGTATTGCTATGCCTCTCGGTCAAGGAAATCTCCAGCGGCGTATTGCTTTCGCCTCTCTGCAAGCAAACTCCCAGCGGCGTATTGCTTTGCCTCCGTCGACTTCCAAGTTCCAGCGGCGTATTGCTTTGCCTCTCGGTCAAGGAAATCTCTAGCGGCGTATTGCTTTCGCCTCGCTGCAAGCAAACTCCCAGCGGCGTATTGCTTTGCCTCTCGGTCAAGGAAATCTCCAGCGGCGTATTGCTTTCGCCTTGCTGCAAGCAAACTCCCAGCGGCGTATTGCTTTGCCTCTCGGTCAAGGAAATCTCCAGCGGCGTATTGCTTTCGCCTCTCTGCAAGCAAACTCCCAGCGGCGTATTGCTTTGCCTCTCGGTCAATGAAATCTCCAGCGGCGTATTGCTTTCGCCTCACTGCAATCAAACTCCCAGCGGCGTATTGCTTTGCCTCCGTCGACTTCCAAGTTCCAGCGGTGTATTGCTTTGCCTCTCGGTCAAGGAAATCTCCAGCGGCGTATTGCTTTCGCCTCTCTGCAAGCAAACTCCCAGCGGCGTATTGCTTTGCCTCTCGGTCAATGAAATCTCCAGCGGCGTATTGCTTTCGCCTCTCTGCAAGCAAACTCCCAGCGGCGTATTGCTTTGCCTCTCGGTCAATGAAATCTCCAGCGGCGTATTGTTTTCGCCTCTCTGCAAGCAAACTCCCAGCTGCGTATTGCTTTGCCTCCGTCGACTTCCAAGTTCCAGCGGCGTATTGCTTTGCCTCTCGGTCAAGGAAATCTCCAGCGGCGTATTGCTTTCGCCTCTCTGCAAGCAAACTCCCAGCGGCGTATTGCTTTGCCTCTCGGTCAATGAAATCTCCAGCGGCGTATTGTTTTCGCCTCTCTGCAAGCAAACTCCCAGCGGAGTATTGCTTTGCCTCTCGGTCAAGGAAATCTCCAGCGGCGTATTGCTTTCGCCTCTCTGCAAGCAAACTCCCAGCGGCGTATTGCTTTGCCTCCGTCGACTTCCAAGTTCCAGCGGCGTATTGCTTTGCCTCTCGGTCAAGGAAATCTCCAGCGGCGTATTGCTTTCGCCTCTCTGCAAGCAAACTCCCAGCGGCGTATAGCTTTCGCCTCTCTGCAAGCAAACTCCCAGCGGCGTATTGCTTTGCCTCTCGGTCAAGGAAATCTCCAGCGGCGTATTGCTTTCGCCTCTCTGCAAGCAAACTCCCAGCGGCGTATTGCTTTGCCTCTCGGTCAATGAAATCTCCAGCGGCGTATTGTTTTCGCCTCTCTGCAAGCAAACTCCCAGCGGCGTATTGCTTTGCCTCTCTGTCAAGGAAATCTCCAGCGGCGTATTGCTTTCGCCTCTCTGCAAGCAAACTCCCAGCGGCGTAATGCTTTGCCTCCGTCGACTTCCAAGTTCCAGCGGCGTATTGCTTTGCCTCTCGGTCAAGGAAATCTCCAGCGGCGTATTGCTTTCGCCTCTCTGCAAGCAAACTCCCAGCGGCGTATTGCTTTGCCACCGTCGACTTCCAAGTTCCAGCGGCGTATTGCTTTGCCTCTCGGTCAAGGAAATCTCCAGCGGCGTATTGCTTTCGCCTCTCTGCAAGCAAACTCCCAGCGGCGTATTGCTTTGCCTCTCGGTCAATGAAATCTCCAGCGGCGTATTGCTTTCGCCTCTCTGCAAGCAAACTCCCAGCGGCGTATTGCTTTGCCTCTCGGTCAATGAAATCTCCAGCGGCGTATTTCTTTCGCCTCTCTGCAAGCAAACTCCCAGCGGCGTATTGCTTTGCCACCGTCGACTTCCAAGTTCCAGCGGCGTATTGCTTTGCCTCTCGGTCAAGGAAATCTCCAGCGGCGTATTGCTTTCGCCTCTCTGCAAGCAAACTCCCAGCGGCGTATTGCTTTGCCTCTCGGTCAAGGAAATCTCCAGCGGCGTATTGCTTTCGCCTCTCTGCAAGCAAACTCCCAGCGGCGTATTGCTTTGCCTCTCGGTCAATGAAATCTCCAGCGGCGTATTGCTTTCGCCTCTCTGCAAGCAAACTCCCAGCGGCGTATTGCTTTGCCTCTCGGTCAATGAAATCTCCAGCGGCGTATTGCTTTCGCCTCTCTGCAAGCAAACTCCCAGCTGCGTATTGCTTTGCCTCCGTCGACTTCCAAGTTCCAGCGGCGTATTGCTTTGCCTCTCGGTCAAGGAAATCTCCAGCGGCGTATTGCTTTCGCCTCTCTGCAAGCAAACTCCCAGCGGCGTATTGCTTTGCCTCTCGGTCAATGAAATTTCCAGCGGCGTATTGCTTTCGCCTCTCTGCAAGCAAACTCCCAGCGGAGTATTGCTTTGCCTCTCGGTCAAGGAAATCTCCAGCGGCGTATTGCTTTCGCCTCTCTGCAAGCAAACTCCCAGCGGCGTATTGCTTTGCCTCCGTCGACTTCCAAGTTCCAGCGGCGTATTGCTTTGCCTCTCGGTCAAGGAAATCTCCAGCGGCGTATTGCTTTCGCCTCTCTGCAAGCAAACTCCCAGCGGCGTATTGCTTTGCCTCTCGGTCAAGGAAATCTCCAGCGGCGTATTGCTTTCGCCTCTCTGCAAGCAAACTCCCAGCGGCGTATTGCTTTCGCCTCTCTGCAAGCAAACTCCCAGCGGCGTATTGCTTTGCCTCTCGGTCAATGAAATCTCCAGCGGCGTATTGCTTTCGCCTCTCTGCAAGCAAACTCCCAGCGGCGTATTGCTTTGCCACTCGGTCTAGGAAATCTCCAGCGGCGTATTGCTTTCGCCTCTCTGCAAGCAAACTCCCAGCGGCGTATTGCTTTGCCACCGTCGATTTCCAAGTTCCAGCGGCGTATTGCTTTGCCTCTCGGTCAAGGAAATCTCCAGCGGCGTATTGCTTTCGCCTCTCTGCAAGCAAACTCCCAGCGGCGTATTGCTTTCGCCTCTCTGCAAGCAAACTCCCAGCGGCGTATTGCTTTGCCTCTCGGTCAATGAAATCTCCAGCGGCGTATTGCTTTCGCCTCTCTGCAAGCAAACTCCCAGCGGCGTATTGCTTTGCCTCTCGGTCAATGAAATCTCCAGCGGCGTATTGCTTTCGCCTCTCTGCAAGCAAACTCCCAGCGGCGTATTGCTTTGCCTCTCGGTCAAGGAAATCTCCAGCGGCGTATTGCTTTCGCCTCTCTGCAAGCAAACTCCCAGCGGCGTATTGCTTTGCCACCGTCGACTTTCAAGTTCCAGCGGCGTATTGCTTTGCCTCTCGGTCAAGGAAATCTCCAGCGGCGTATTGCTTTCGCCTCTCTGCAAGCAAACTCCCAGCGGCGTATTGCTTTGCCACTCGGTCAAGGAAATCTCCAGCGGCGTATTGCTTTCGCCTCTCTGCAAGCAAACTCCCAGCGGCGTATTGCTTTGCCTCTCGGTCAATGAAATCTCCAGCGGCGTATTGCTTTCGCCTCTCTGCAAGCAAACTCCCAGCGGCGTATTTCTTTGCCTCTCGGTCAAGGAAATCTCCAGCGGCGTATTGCTTTCGCCTCTCTGCAAGCAAACTCCCAGCGGCGTATTGCTTTGCCTCTCGGTCAATGAAATCTCCAGCGGCGTATTGCTTTCGCCTCTCTGCAAGCAAACTCCCAGCGGCGTATTGCTTTGCCTCTCGGTCAAGGAAATCTCCAGCGGCGTGTTGCTTTCGCCTCTCTGCAAGCAAACTCCCAGCGGCGTATTGCTTTGCCTCCGTCGACTTCCAAGTTCCAGCGGCGTATTGCTTTGCCTCTCGGTCAAGGAAATCTCCAGCGGCGTATTGCTTTCGCCTCTCTGCAAGCAAACTCCCAGCGGCGTATTGCTTTGCCTCTCGGTCAATGAAATCTCCAGCGGCGTATTGCTTTCGCCTCTCTGCAAGCAAACTCCCAGCGGCGTATTGCTTTGCCTCCGTCGACTTCCAAGTTCCAGCGGCGTATTGCTTTGCCTCTCGGTCAAGGAAATCTCCAGCGGCGTATTGCTTTCGCCTCGCTGCAAGCAAACTCCCAGCGGCGTATTGCTTTGCCTCTCGGTCAATTAAATCTCCAGCGGCGTATTGCTTTCGCCTCTCTGCAAGCAAACCCCCAGCGGCGTATTGCTTTGCCTCTCGGTCAAGGAAATCTCCAGCGGCGTATTGCTTTCGCCTCTCTGCAAGCAAACTCCCAGCGGCGTATTGCTTTGCCTCCGTCGACTTCCAAGTTCCAGCGGCGTATTGCTTTGCCTCTCGGTCAAGGAAATCTCCAGCGGCGTATTGCTTTCGCCTCTCTGCAAGCAAACTCCCAGCGGCGTATTGCTTTGCCTCTCGGTCAATGAAATCTCCAGCGGCGTATTGCTTTCGCCTCTCTGCAAGCAAACTCCCAGCGGCGTATTGCTTTGCCTCCGTCGACTGCCAAGTTCCAGCGGCGTATTGCTTTGCCTCTCGGTCAAGGAAATCTCCAGCGGCGTATTGCTTTCGCCTCTCTGCAAGCAAACTCCCAGCGGCGTATTGCTTTGCCTCTCGGTCAAGGAAATCTCCAGCGGCGTATTGCTTTCGCCTCTCTGCAAGCAAACTCCCAGCGGCGTATTGCTTTGCCTCTCGGTCAATGAAATCTCCAGCGGCGTATTGCTTTCGCCTCTCTGCAAGCAAACTCCCAGCGGCGTATTGCTTTGCCTCTCGGTCAATGAAATCTCCAGCTGCGTATTGCTTTCGCCTCTCTGCAAGCAAACTCCCA
This sequence comes from Nomada flava, assembly GCA_951802745.1. Lineage (NCBI taxonomy): Eukaryota > Metazoa > Arthropoda > Insecta > Hymenoptera > Apidae > Nomada > Nomada flava. The sequence goes on from CATOQN010000045.1 coordinate 3,822,754, forward strand.
GCTGCGTATTGCTTTACCTCCGTCGACTTCCAAGTTCCAGCGGCGTATTGCTTTGCCTCTCGGTCAAGGAAATCTCCAGCGGCGTATTGCTTTCGCCTCTCTGCAAGCAAACTCCCAGCGGCGTATTGCTTTGCCTCTCGGTCAATGAAATCTCCAGCGGCGTATTGCTTTCGCCTCTCTGCAAGCAAACTCCCAGCGGCGTATTGCTTTGCCACTCGGTCAAGGAAATCTCCAGCGGCGTATTGCTTTCGCCTCTCTGCAAGCAAACTCCCAGCGGCGTATTGCTTTGCCTCTCGGTCAATGAAATCTCCAGCGGCGTATTGCTTTCGCCTCTCTGCAAGCAAACTCCCAGCGGCGTATTGCTTTGCCTCTCGGTCAAGGAAATCTCCAGCGGCGTATTGCATTCGCCTCTCTGCAAGCAAACTCCCAGCGGCGTATTGCTTTGCCTCTCGGTCAAGGAAATCTCCAGCGGCGTATTGCTTTCGCCTCTCTGCAAGCAAACTCCCAGCGGCGTATTGCTTTGCCTCTCGGTCAAGGAAATCTCCAGCGGCGTATTGCTTTCGCCTCTCTGCAAGCAAACTCCCAACGGCGTATTGCTTTGCCTCCGTCGACTTCCAAGTTCCAGCGGCGTATTGCTTTGCCTCTCGGTCAATGAAATCTCCAGCGGCGTATTGCTTTCGCCTCTCTGCAAGCAAACTCCCAGCGGCGTATTGCTTTGCCTCCGTCGACTTCCAAGTTCCAGCGGTGTATTGCTTTGCCTCTCGGTCAAGGAAATCTCCAGCGGCGTATTGCTTTCGCCTCTCTGCAAGCAAACTCCCAGCGGCGTATTGCTTTGCCTCTCGGTCAATGAAATCTCCAGCGGCGTATTGCTTTCGCCTCTCTGCAAGCAAACTCCCAGCGGCGTATTGCTTTGCCTCTCGGTCAATGAAATCTCCAGCGGCGTATTGCTTTCGCCTCTCTGCAAGCAAACTCCCAGCTGCGTATTGCTTTGCCTCCGTCGACTTCCAAGTTCCAGCGGCGTATTGCTTTGCCTCTCGGTCAAGGAAATCTCCAGCGGCGTATTGCTTTCGCCTCTCTGCAAGCAAACTCCCAGCGGCGTATAGCTTTGCCTCTCGGTCAATGAAATCTCCAGCGGCGTATTGTTTTCGCCTCTCTGCAAGCAAACTCCCATCGGAGTATTGCTTTGCCTCTCGGTCAAGGAAATCTCCAGCGGCGTATTGCTTTCGCCTCTCTGCAAGCAAACTCCCAGCGGCGTATTGCTTTGCCTCCGTCGACTTCCAAGTTCCAGCGGCGTATTGCTTTGCCTCTCGGTCAAGGAAATCTCCAGCGGCGTATTGCTTTCGCCTCTCTGCAAGCAAACTCCCAGCGGCGTATTGCTTTCGCCTCTCTGCAAGCAAACTCCCAGCGGCGTATTGCTTTGCCTCTCGGTCAAGGAAATCTCCAGCGGCGTATTGCTTTCGCCTCTCTGCAAGCAAACTCCCAGCGGCGTATTGCTTTGCCTCTCGGTCAATGAAATCTCCAGCGGCGTATTGCTTTCGCCTCTCTGCAAGCAAACTCCCAGCGGCGTATTGCTTTGCCTCTCTGTCAAGGAAATCTCCAGCGGCGTATTGCTTTCGCCTCTCTGCAAGCAAACTCCCAGCGGCGTAATGCTTTGCCTCCGTCGACTTCCAAGTTCCAGCGGCGTATTGCTTTGCCTCTCGGTCAAGGAAATCTCCAGCGGCGTATTGCTTTCGCCTCTCCGCAAGCAAACTCCCAGCGGCGTATTGCTTTGCCACCGTCGACTTCCAAGTTCCAGCGGCGTATTGCTATGCCTCTCGGTCAAGGAAATCTCCAGCGGCGTATTGCTTTCGCCTCTCTGCAAGCAAACTCCCAGCGGCGTATTGCTTTGCCTCCGTCGACTTCCAAGTTCCAGCGGCGTATTGCTTTGCCTCTCGGTCAAGGAAATCTCTAGCGGCGTATTGCTTTCGCCTCGCTGCAAGCAAACTCCCAGCGGCGTATTGCTTTGCCTCTCGGTCAAGGAAATCTCCAGCGGCGTATTGCTTTCGCCTTGCTGCAAGCAAACTCCCAGCGGCGTATTGCTTTGCCTCTCGGTCAAGGAAATCTCCAGCGGCGTATTGCTTTCGCCTCTCTGCAAGCAAACTCCCAGCGGCGTATTGCTTTGCCTCTCGGTCAATGAAATCTCCAGCGGCGTATTGCTTTCGCCTCACTGCAATCAAACTCCCAGCGGCGTATTGCTTTGCCTCCGTCGACTTCCAAGTTCCAGCGGTGTATTGCTTTGCCTCTCGGTCAAGGAAATCTCCAGCGGCGTATTGCTTTCGCCTCTCTGCAAGCAAACTCCCAGCGGCGTATTGCTTTGCCTCTCGGTCAATGAAATCTCCAGCGGCGTATTGCTTTCGCCTCTCTGCAAGCAAACTCCCAGCGGCGTATTGCTTTGCCTCTCGGTCAATGAAATCTCCAGCGGCGTATTGTTTTCGCCTCTCTGCAAGCAAACTCCCAGCTGCGTATTGCTTTGCCTCCGTCGACTTCCAAGTTCCAGCGGCGTATTGCTTTGCCTCTCGGTCAAGGAAATCTCCAGCGGCGTATTGCTTTCGCCTCTCTGCAAGCAAACTCCCAGCGGCGTATTGCTTTGCCTCTCGGTCAATGAAATCTCCAGCGGCGTATTGTTTTCGCCTCTCTGCAAGCAAACTCCCAGCGGAGTATTGCTTTGCCTCTCGGTCAAGGAAATCTCCAGCGGCGTATTGCTTTCGCCTCTCTGCAAGCAAACTCCCAGCGGCGTATTGCTTTGCCTCCGTCGACTTCCAAGTTCCAGCGGCGTATTGCTTTGCCTCTCGGTCAAGGAAATCTCCAGCGGCGTATTGCTTTCGCCTCTCTGCAAGCAAACTCCCAGCGGCGTATAGCTTTCGCCTCTCTGCAAGCAAACTCCCAGCGGCGTATTGCTTTGCCTCTCGGTCAAGGAAATCTCCAGCGGCGTATTGCTTTCGCCTCTCTGCAAGCAAACTCCCAGCGGCGTATTGCTTTGCCTCTCGGTCAATGAAATCTCCAGCGGCGTATTGTTTTCGCCTCTCTGCAAGCAAACTCCCAGCGGCGTATTGCTTTGCCTCTCTGTCAAGGAAATCTCCAGCGGCGTATTGCTTTCGCCTCTCTGCAAGCAAACTCCCAGCGGCGTAATGCTTTGCCTCCGTCGACTTCCAAGTTCCAGCGGCGTATTGCTTTGCCTCTCGGTCAAGGAAATCTCCAGCGGCGTATTGCTTTCGCCTCTCTGCAAGCAAACTCCCAGCGGCGTATTGCTTTGCCACCGTCGACTTCCAAGTTCCAGCGGCGTATTGCTTTGCCTCTCGGTCAAGGAAATCTCCAGCGGCGTATTGCTTTCGCCTCTCTGCAAGCAAACTCCCAGCGGCGTATTGCTTTGCCTCTCGGTCAATGAAATCTCCAGCGGCGTATTGCTTTCGCCTCTCTGCAAGCAAACTCCCAGCGGCGTATTGCTTTGCCTCTCGGTCAATGAAATCTCCAGCGGCGTATTTCTTTCGCCTCTCTGCAAGCAAACTCCCAGCGGCGTATTGCTTTGCCACCGTCGACTTCCAAGTTCCAGCGGCGTATTGCTTTGCCTCTCGGTCAAGGAAATCTCCAGCGGCGTATTGCTTTCGCCTCTCTGCAAGCAAACTCCCAGCGGCGTATTGCTTTGCCTCTCGGTCAAGGAAATCTCCAGCGGCGTATTGCTTTCGCCTCTCTGCAAGCAAACTCCCAGCGGCGTATTGCTTTGCCTCTCGGTCAATGAAATCTCCAGCGGCGTATTGCTTTCGCCTCTCTGCAAGCAAACTCCCAGCGGCGTATTGCTTTGCCTCTCGGTCAATGAAATCTCCAGCGGCGTATTGCTTTCGCCTCTCTGCAAGCAAACTCCCAGCTGCGTATTGCTTTGCCTCCGTCGACTTCCAAGTTCCAGCGGCGTATTGCTTTGCCTCTCGGTCAAGGAAATCTCCAGCGGCGTATTGCTTTCGCCTCTCTGCAAGCAAACTCCCAGCGGCGTATTGCTTTGCCTCTCGGTCAATGAAATTTCCAGCGGCGTATTGCTTTCGCCTCTCTGCAAGCAAACTCCCAGCGGAGTATTGCTTTGCCTCTCGGTCAAGGAAATCTCCAGCGGCGTATTGCTTTCGCCTCTCTGCAAGCAAACTCCCAGCGGCGTATTGCTTTGCCTCCGTCGACTTCCAAGTTCCAGCGGCGTATTGCTTTGCCTCTCGGTCAAGGAAATCTCCAGCGGCGTATTGCTTTCGCCTCTCTGCAAGCAAACTCCCAGCGGCGTATTGCTTTGCCTCTCGGTCAAGGAAATCTCCAGCGGCGTATTGCTTTCGCCTCTCTGCAAGCAAACTCCCAGCGGCGTATTGCTTTCGCCTCTCTGCAAGCAAACTCCCAGCGGCGTATTGCTTTGCCTCTCGGTCAATGAAATCTCCAGCGGCGTATTGCTTTCGCCTCTCTGCAAGCAAACTCCCAGCGGCGTATTGCTTTGCCACTCGGTCTAGGAAATCTCCAGCGGCGTATTGCTTTCGCCTCTCTGCAAGCAAACTCCCAGCGGCGTATTGCTTTGCCACCGTCGATTTCCAAGTTCCAGCGGCGTATTGCTTTGCCTCTCGGTCAAGGAAATCTCCAGCGGCGTATTGCTTTCGCCTCTCTGCAAGCAAACTCCCAGCGGCGTATTGCTTTCGCCTCTCTGCAAGCAAACTCCCAGCGGCGTATTGCTTTGCCTCTCGGTCAATGAAATCTCCAGCGGCGTATTGCTTTCGCCTCTCTGCAAGCAAACTCCCAGCGGCGTATTGCTTTGCCTCTCGGTCAATGAAATCTCCAGCGGCGTATTGCTTTCGCCTCTCTGCAAGCAAACTCCCAGCGGCGTATTGCTTTGCCTCTCGGTCAAGGAAATCTCCAGCGGCGTATTGCTTTCGCCTCTCTGCAAGCAAACTCCCAGCGGCGTATTGCTTTGCCACCGTCGACTTTCAAGTTCCAGCGGCGTATTGCTTTGCCTCTCGGTCAAGGAAATCTCCAGCGGCGTATTGCTTTCGCCTCTCTGCAAGCAAACTCCCAGCGGCGTATTGCTTTGCCACTCGGTCAAGGAAATCTCCAGCGGCGTATTGCTTTCGCCTCTCTGCAAGCAAACTCCCAGCGGCGTATTGCTTTGCCTCTCGGTCAATGAAATCTCCAGCGGCGTATTGCTTTCGCCTCTCTGCAAGCAAACTCCCAGCGGCGTATTTCTTTGCCTCTCGGTCAAGGAAATCTCCAGCGGCGTATTGCTTTCGCCTCTCTGCAAGCAAACTCCCAGCGGCGTATTGCTTTGCCTCTCGGTCAATGAAATCTCCAGCGGCGTATTGCTTTCGCCTCTCTGCAAGCAAACTCCCAGCGGCGTATTGCTTTGCCTCTCGGTCAAGGAAATCTCCAGCGGCGTGTTGCTTTCGCCTCTCTGCAAGCAAACTCCCAGCGGCGTATTGCTTTGCCTCCGTCGACTTCCAAGTTCCAGCGGCGTATTGCTTTGCCTCTCGGTCAAGGAAATCTCCAGCGGCGTATTGCTTTCGCCTCTCTGCAAGCAAACTCCCAGCGGCGTATTGCTTTGCCTCTCGGTCAATGAAATCTCCAGCGGCGTATTGCTTTCGCCTCTCTGCAAGCAAACTCCCAGCGGCGTATTGCTTTGCCTCCGTCGACTTCCAAGTTCCAGCGGCGTATTGCTTTGCCTCTCGGTCAAGGAAATCTCCAGCGGCGTATTGCTTTCGCCTCGCTGCAAGCAAACTCCCAGCGGCGTATTGCTTTGCCTCTCGGTCAAGGAAATCTCCAGCGGCGTATTGCTTTCGCCTCTCTGCAAGCAAACTCCCAGCGGCGTATTGCTTTGCCTCTCGGTCAATGAAATCTCCAGCGGCGTATTTCTTTCGCCTCTCTGCAAGCAAACTCCCAGCGGCGTATTGCTTTGCCTCCGTCGACTGCCAAGTTCCAGCGGCGTATTGCTTTGCCTCTCGGTCAAGGAAATCTCCAGCGGCGTATTGCTTTCGCCTCTCTGCAAGCAAACTCCCAGCGGCGTATTGCTTTGCCTCTCGGTCAAGGAAATCTCCAGCGGCGTATTGCTTTCGCCTCTCTGCAAGCAAACTCCCAGCGGCGTATTGCTTTGCCTCTCGGTCAATGAAATCTCCAGCGGCGCATTGCTTTCGCCTCTCTGCAAGCAAACTCCCAGCTGCGTATTGCTTTGCCTCCGTCGACTTCCAAGTTCCAGCGGCGTATTGCTTTGCCTCTCGGTCAAGGAAATCTCCAGCGGCGTATTGCTTTCGCCTCTCTGCAAGCAAACTCCCAGCGGCGTATTGCTTTGCCTCTCGGTCAATGAAATTTCCAGCGGCGTATTGCTTTCGCCTCTCTGGAAGCAAACTCCCAGCGGAGTATTGCTTTGCCTCTCGGTCAAGGAAATCTCCAGCGGCGTATTGCTTTCGCCTCTCTGCAAGCAAACTCCCAGCGGCGTATTGCTTTGCCTCCGTCGACTTCCAAGTTCCAGCGGCGTATTGCTTTGCCTCTCGGTCAAGGAAATCTCCAGCGGCGTATTGCTTTCGCCTCTCTGCAAGCAAACTCCCAGCGGCGTATTGCTTTGCCTCTCGGTCAAGGAAATCTCCAGCGGCGTATTGCTTTCGCCTCTCTGCAAGCAAACTCCCAGCGGCGTATTGCTTTGCCACCGTCGACTTCCAAGTTCCAGCGGCGTATTGCTTTGCCTCTCGGTCAAGGAAATCTCCAGCGGCGTATTGCTTTCGCCTCTCTGCAAGCAAACTCCCAGCGGCGTATTGCTTTGCCTCCGTCGACTTCCAAGTTCCAGCGGCGTATTGCTTTGCCTCTCGGTCAAGGAAATCTCCAGCGGCGTATTGCTTTCGCCTCTCTGCAAGCAAACTCCCAGCGGCGTATTGCTTTGCCTCTCGGTCAATGAAATCTCCAGCGGCGTATTGCTTTCGCCTCTCTGCAAGCAAACTCCCAGCGGCGTATTGCTTTGCCTCCGTCGACTGCCAAGTTCCAGCGGCGTATTGCTTTGCCTCTCGGTCAAGGAAATCTCCAGCGGCGTATTGCTTTCGCCTCTCTGCAAGCAAACTCCCAGCGGCGTATTGCTTTGCCTCTCGGTCAAGGAAATCTCCAGCGGCGTATTGCTTTCGCCTCTCTGCAAGCAAACTCCCAGCGGCGTATTGCTTTGCCTCTCGGTCAATGAAATCTCCAGCGGCGTATTGCTTTCGCCTCTCTGCAAGCAAACTCCCAGCGGCGTATTGCTTTGCCTCTCGGTCAATGAAATCTCCAGCTGCGTATTGCTTTCGCCTCTCTGCAAGCAAACTCCCAGCTGCGTATTGCTTTGCCTCCGTCGACTTCCAAGTTCCAGCGGCGTATTGCTTTGCCTCTCGGTCAAGGAAATCTCCAGCGGCGTATTGCTTTCGCCTCTCTGCAAGCAAACTCCCAGCGGCGTATTGCTTTGCCTCTCGGTCAATGAAATCTCCAGCGGCGTATTGCTTTCGCCTCTCTGCAAGCAAACTCCCAGCGGCGTATTGCTTTGCCACTCGGTCAAGGAAATCTCCAGCGGCGTATTGCTTTCGCCTCTCTGCAAGCAAACTCCCAGCGGCGTATTGCTTTGCCTCTCGGTCAATGAAATCTCCAGCGGCGTATTGCTTTCGCCTCTCTGCAAGCAAACTCCCAGCGGCGTATTGCTTTGCCTCTCGGTCAAGGAAATCTCCAGCGGCGTATTGCTTTCGCCTCTCTGCAAGCAAACTCCCAGCGGCGTATTGCTTTGCCTCTCGGTCAAGGAAATCTCCAGCGGCGTATTGCTTTCGCCTCTCTGCAAGCAAACTCCCAGCGGCGTATTGCTTTGCCTCTCGGTCAAGGAAATCTCCAGCGGCGTATTGCTTTCGCCTCTCTGCAAGCAAACTCCCAGCGGCGTATTGCTTTGCCTCTCGGTCAATGAAATCTCCAGCGGCGTATTGTTTTCGCCTCTCTGCAAGCAAACTCCCAGCGGAGTATTGCTTTGCCTCTCGGTCAAGGAAATCTCCAGCGGCGTATTGCTTTCGCCTCTCTGCAAGCAAACTCCCAGCGGCGTATTGCTTTGCCTCCGTCGACTTCCAAGTTCCAGCGGCGTATTGCTTTGCCTCTCGGTCAAGGAAATCTCCAGCGGCGTATTGCTTTCGCCTCTCTGCAAGCAAACTCCCAGCGGCGTATTGCTTTGCCTCTCTGTCAAGGAAATCTCCAGCGGCGTATTGCTTTCGCCTCTCTGCAAGCAAACTCCCAGCGGCGTAATGCTTTGCCTCCGTCGACTTCCAAGTTCCAGCGGCGTATTGCTTTGCCTCTCGGTCAAGGAAATCTCCAGCGGCGTATTGCTTTCGCCTCTCCGCAAGCAAACTCCCAGCGGCGTATTGCTTTGCCACCGTCGACTTCCAAGTTCCAGCGGCGTATTGCTGTGCCTCTCGGTCAAGGAAATCTCCAGCGGCGTATTGCTTTCGCCTCTCTGCAAGCAAACTCCCAGCGGCGTATTGCTTTGCCTCCGTCGACTTCCAAGTTCCAGCGGCGTATTGCTTTGCCTCTCGGTCAAGGAAATCTCCAGCGGCGTATTGCTTTCGCCTTGCTGCAAGCAAACTCCCAGCGGCGTATTGCTTTGCCTCTCGGTCAAGGAAATCTCCAGCGGCGTATTGCTTTCGCCTCTCTGCAAGCAAACTCCCAGCGGCGTATTGCTTTGCCTCTCGGTCAATGAAATCTCCAGCGGCGTATTGCTTTCGCCTCTCTGCAAGCAAACTCCCAGCGGCGTATTGCTTTGCCTCTCTGTCAAGGAAATCTCCAGCGGCGTATTGCTTTCGCCTCTCTGCAAGCAAACTCCCAGCGGCGTAATGCTTTGCCTCCGTCGACTTCCAAGTTCCAGCGGCGTATTGCTTTGCCTCTCGGTCAAGGAAATCTCCAGCGGCGTATTGCTTTCGCCTCTCCGCAAGCAAACTCCCAGCGGCGTATTGCTTTGCCACCGTCGACTTCCAAGTTCCAGCGGCGTATTGCTGTGCCTCTCGGTCAAGGAAATCTCCAGCGGCGTATTGCTTTCGCCTCTCTGCAAGCAAACTCCCAGCGGCGTATTGCTTTGCCTCCGTCGACTTCCAAGTTCCAGCGGCGTATTGCTTTGCCTCTCGGTCAAGGAAATCTCCAGCGGCGTATTGCTTTCGCCTTGCTGCAAGCAAACTCCCAGCGGCGTATTGCTTTGCCTCTCGGTCAAGGAAATCTCCAGCGGCGTATTGCTTTCGCCTCTCTGCAAGCAAACTCCCAGCGGCGTATTGCTTTGCCTCTCGGTCAATGAAATCTCCAGCGGCGTATTGCTTTCGCCTCTCTGCAAGCAAACTCCCAGCGGCGTATTGCTTTGCCTCCGTCGACTTCCAAGTTCCAGCGGTGTATTGCTTTGCCTCTCGGTCAAGGAAATCTCCAGCGGCGTATTGCTTTCGCCTCTCTGCAAGCAAACTCCCAGCGGCGTATTGCTTTGCCTCTCGGTCAATGAAATCTCCAGCGGCGTATTGCTTTCGCCTCTCTGCAAGCAAACTCCCAGCGGCGTATTGCTTTGCCTCTCGGTCAATGAAATCTCCAGCGGCGTATTGCTTTCGCCTCTCTGCAAGCAAACTCCCAGCTGCGTATTGCTTTGCCTCCGTCGACTTCCAAGTTCCAGCGGCGTATTGCTTTGCCTCTCGGTCAAGGAAATCTCCAGCGGCGTATTGCTTTCGCCTCTCTGCAAGCAAACTCCCAGCGGCGTATTGCTTTGCCTCTCGGTCAATGAAATTTCCAGCGGCGTATTGCTTTCGCCTCTCTGCAAGCAAACTCCCAGCGGAGTATTGCTTTGCCTCTCGGTCAAGGAAATCTCCAGCGGCGTATTGCTTTCGCCTCTCTGCAAGCAAACTCCCAGCGGCGTATTGCTTTGCCTCCGTCGACTTCCAAGTTCCAGCGGCGTATTGCGTTCGCCTCTCCGCAAGCAAACTCCCAGCGGCGTATTGCTTTGCCACCGTCGACTTCCAAGTTCCAGCGGCGTATTGCTATGCCTCTCGGTCAAGGAAATCTCCAGCGGCGTATTGCTTTCGCCTCTCTGCAAGCAAACTCCCAGCGGCGTATTGCTTTGCCTCCGTCGACTTCCAAGTTCCAGCGGCGTATTGCTTTGCCTCTCGGTCAAGGAAATCTCTAGCGGCGTATTGCTTTCGCCTCGCTGCAAGCAAACTCCCAGCGGCGTATTGCTTTGCCTCTCGGTCAAGGAAATCTCCAGCGGCGTATTGCTTTCGCCTCTCTGCAAGCAAACTCCCAGCGGCGTATTGCTTTGCCTCTCGGTCAAGGAAATCTCCAGCGGCGTATTGCTTTCGCCTCTCTGCAAGCAAACTCCCAGCGGCGTATTGCTTTGCCACCGTCGACTTCCAAGTTCCAGCGGCGTATTGCTTTGCCTCTCGGTCAAGGAAATCTCCAGCGGCGTATTGCTTTCGCCTCTCTGCAAGCAAACTCCCAGCGGCGTATTGCTTTGCCTCTCGGTCAATGAAATCTCCAGCGGCGTATTGCTTTCGCCTCTCTGCAAGCAAACTCCCAGCGGCGTATTGCTTTGCCACTCGGTCTAGGAAATCTCCAGCGGCGTATTGCTTTCGCCTCTCTGCAAGCAAACTCCCAGCGGCGTATTGCTTTGCCTCTCGGTCAATGAAATCTCCAGCGGCGTATTGCTTTCGCCTCTCTGCAAGCAAACTCCCAGCGGCGTATTGCTTTGCCTCTCGGTCAAGGAAATCTCCAGCGGCGTATTGCTTTCGCCTCTCTGCAAGCAAACTCCCAGCGGCGTATTGCTTTGCCTCCGTCGACTTCCAAGTTCCAGCGGCGTATTGCTTTGCCTCTCGGTCAAGGAAATCTCCAGCGGCGTATTGCTTTCGCCTTGCTGCAAGCAAACTCCCAGCGGCGTATTGCTTTGCCTCTCGGTCAAGGAAATCTCCAGCGGCGTATTGCTTTCGCCTCTCTGCAAGCAAACTCCCAGCGGCGTATTGCTTTGCCTCTCGGTCAATGAAATCTCCAGCGGCGTATTGCTTTCGCCTCTCTGCAAGCAAACTCCCAGCGGCGTATTGCTTTGCCTCCGTCGACTTCCAAGTTCCAGCGGTGTATTGCTTTGCCTCTCGGTCAAGGAAATCTCCAGCGGCGTATTGCTTTCGCCTCTCTGCAAGCAAACTCCCAGCGGCGTATTGCTTTGCCTCTCGGTCAATGAAATCTCCAGCGGCGTATTGCTTTCGCCTCTCTGCAAGCAAACTCCCAGCGGCGTATTGCTTTGCCTCTCGGTCAATGAAATCTCCAGCGGCGTATTGCTTTCGCCTCTCTGCAAGCAAACTCCCAGCTGCGTATTGCTTTGCCTCCGTCGACTTCCAAGTTCCAGCGGCGTATTGCTTTGCCTCTCGGTCAAGGAAATCTCCAGCGGCGTATTGCTTTCGCCTCTCTGCAAGCAAACTCCCAGCGGCGTATTGCTTTGCCTCTCGGTCAATGAAATTTCCAGCGGCGTATTGCTTTCGCCTCTCTGCAAGCAAACTCCCAGCGGAGTATTGCTTTGCCTCTCGGTCAAGGAAATCTCCAGCGGCGTATTGCTTTCGCCTCTCTGCAAGCAAACTCCCAGCGGCGTATTGCTTTGCCTCCGTCGACTTCCAAGTTCCAGCGGCGTATTGCGTTCGCCTCTCCGCAAGCAAACTCCCAGCGGCGTATTGCTTTGCCACCGTCGACTTCCAAGTTCCAGCGGCGTATTGCTATGCCTCTCGGTCAAGGAAATCTCCAGCGGCGTATTGCTTTCGCCTCTCTGCAAGCAAACTCCCAGCGGCGTATTGCTTTGCCTCCGTCGACTTCCAAGTTCCAGCGGCGTATTGCTTTGCCTCTCGGTCAAGGAAATCTCTAGCGGCGTATTGCTTTCGCCTCGCTGCAAGCAAACTCCCAGCGGCGTATTGCTTTGCCTCTCGGTCAAGGAAATCTCCAGCGGCGTATTGCTTTCGCCTCTCTGCAAGCAAACTCCCAGCGGCGTATTGCTTTGCCTCTCGGTCAAGGAAATCTCCAGCGGCGTATTGCTTTCGCCTCTCTGCAAGCAAACTCCCAGCGGCGTATTGCTTTGCCACCGTCGACTTCCAAGTTCCAGCGGCGTATTGCTTTGCCTCTCGGTCAAGGAAATCTCCAGCGGCGTATTGCTTTCGCCTCTCTGCAAGCAAACTCCCAGCGGCGTATTGCTTTGCCTCTCGGTCAATGAAATCTCCAGCGGCGTATTGCTTTCGCCTCTCTGCAAGCAAACTCCCAGCGGCGTATTGCTTTGCCACTCGGTCTAGGAAATCTCCAGCGGCGTATTGCTTTCGCCTCTCTGCAAGCAAACTCCCAGCGGCGTATTGCTTTGCCTCTCGGTCAATGAAATCTCCAGCGGCGTATTGCTTTCGCCTCTCTGCAAGCAAACTCCCAGCGGCGTATTGCTTTGCCTCTCGGTCAAGGAAATCTCCAGCGGCGTATTGCTTTCGCCTCTCTGCAAGCAAACTCCCAGCGGCGTATTGCTTTGCCTCTCGGTCAATTAAATCTCCAGCGGCGTATTGCTTTCGCCTCTCTGCAAGCAAACCCCCAGCGGCGTATTGCTTTGCCTCTCGGTCAAGGAAATCTCCAGCGGCGTATTGCTTTCGCCTCTCTGCAAGCAAACTCCCAGCGGCGTATTGCTTTGCCTCCGTCGACTTCCAAGTTCCAGCGGCGTATTGCTTTGCCTCTCGGTCAAGGAAATCTCCAGCGGCGTATTGCTTTCGCCCCTCTGCAAGCAAACTCCCAGCGGCGTATTGCTTTGCCTCTCGGTCAATGAAATCTCCAGCGGCGTATTGCTTTCGCCTCTCTGCAAGCAAACTCCCAGCGGCGTATTGCTTTGCCTCCGTCGACTGCCAAGTTCCAGCGGCGTATTGCTTTGCCTCTCGGTCAAGGAAATCTCCAGCGGCGTATTGCTTTCGCCTCTCTGCAAGCAAACTCCCAGCGGCGTATTGCTTTGCCTCTCGGTCAAGGAAATCTCCAGCGGCGTATTGCTTTCGCCTCTCTGCAAGCAAACTCCCAGCGGCGTATTGCTTTGCCTCTCGGTCAATGAAATCTCCAGCGGCGTATTGCTTTCGCCTCTCTGCAAGCAAACTCCCAGCGGCGTATTGCTTTGCCTCTCGGTCAATGAAATCTCCAGCGGCGTATTGCTTTCGCCTCTCTGCAAGCAAACTCCCAGCTGCGTATTGCTTTGCCTCCGTCGACTTCCAAGTTCCAGCGGCGTATTGCTTTGCCTCTCGGTCAAGGTAATCTCCAGCGGCGTATTGCTTTCGCCTCTCTGCAAGCAAACTCCCAGCGGCGTATTGCTTTGCCTCTCGGTCAATGAAATCTCCAGCGGCGTATTGCTTTCGCCTCTCTGCAAGCAAACTCCCAGCGGAGTATTGCTTTGCCTCTCGGTCAAGGAAATCTCCAGCGGCGTATTGCTTTCGCCTCTCTGCAAGCAAACTCCCAGCGGCGTATTGCTTTGCCTCCGTCGACTTCCAAGTTCCAGCGGCGTATTGCTTTGCCTCTCGGTCAAGGAAATCTCCAGCGGCGTATTGCTTTCGCCTCTCTGCAAGCAAACTCCCAGCGGCGTATTGCTTTGCCTCTCGGTCAAGGAAATCTCCAGCGGCGTATTGCTTTCGCCTCTCTGCAAGCAAACTCCCAGCGGCGTATTGCTTTGCCACCGTCGACTTCCAAGTTCCAGCGGCGTATTGCGTTGCCTCTCGGTCAAGGAAATCTCCAGCGGCGTATTGCTTTCGCCTCTCTGCAAGCAAACTCCCAGCGGCGTATTGCTTTGCCTCTCGGTCAATGAAATCTCCAGCGGCGTATTGCTTTCGCCTCTCTGCAAGCAAACTCCCAGCGGCGTATTGCTTTGCCACTCGGTCAAGGAAATCTCCAGCGGCGTATTGCTTTCGCCTCTCTGCAAGCAAACTCCCAGCGGCGTATTGCTTTGCCTCTCGGTCAATGAAATCTCCAGCGGCGTATTGCTTTCGCCTCTCTGCAAGCAAACTCCCAGCGGCGTATTGCTTTGCCTCTCGGTCAAGGAAATCTCCAGCGGCGTATTGCTTTCGCCTCTCTGCAAGCAAACTCCCAGCGGCGTATTGCTTTGCCTCTCGGTCAAGGAAATCTCCAGCGGCGTATTGCTTTCGCCTCTCTGTAAGCAAACTCCCAACGGCGTATTGCTTTGCCTCCGTCGACTTCCAAGTTCCAGCGGCGTATTGCTTTGCCTCTCGGTCAAGGAAATCTCCAGCGGCGTATTGCTTTCGCCTCTCTGCAAGCAAACTCGCAGCGGCGTATTGCTTTGCCTCTCGGTCAATGAAATCTCCAGCGGCGTATTGCTTTCGCCTCTCTGCAAGCAAACTCCCAGCGGCGTATTGCTTTGCCTCCGTCGACTTCCAAGTTCCAGCGGTGTATTGCTTTGCCTCTCGGTCAAGGAAATCTCCAGCGGCGTATTGCTTTCGCCTCTCTGCAAGCAAACTCCCAGCGGCGTATTGTTTTGCCTCTCGGTCAATGAAATCTCCAGCGGCGTATTGCTTTCGCCTCTCTGCAAGCAAACTCCCAGCGGCGTATTGCTTTGCCTCTCGGTCAATGAAATCTCCAGCGGCGTATTGCTTTCGCCTCTCTGCAAGCAAACTCCCAGCGGCGTATTGCTTTGCCTCTCGGTCAATGAAATCTCCAGCGGCGTATTGCTTTCGCCTCTCTGCAAGCAAACTCCCAGCGGCGTATTGCTTTGCCTCTCTGTCAAGGAAATCTCCAGCGGCGTATTGCTTTCGCCTCTCTGCAAGCAAACTCCCAGCGGCGTAATGCTTTGCCTCCGTCGACTTCCAAGTTCCAGCGGCGTATTGCTTTGCCTCTCGGTCAAGGAAATCTCCAGCGGCGTATTGCTTTCGCCTCTCCGCAAGCAAACTCCCAGCGGCGTATTGCTTTGCCACCGTCGACTTCCAAGTTCCAGCGGCGTATTGCTATGCCTCTCGGTCAAGGAAATCTCCAGCGGCGTATTGCTTTCGCCTCTCTGCAAGCAAACTCCCAGCGGCGTATTGCTTTGCCTCCGTCGACTTCCAAGTTCCAGCGGCGTATTGCTTTGCCTCTCGGTCAAGGAAATCTCTAGCGGCGTATTGCTTTCGCCTCGCTGCAAGCAAACTCCCAGCGGCGTATTGCTTTGCCTCTCGGTCAAGGAAATCTCCAGCGGCGTATTGCTTTCGCCTTGCTGCAAGCAAACTCCCAGCGGCGTATTGCTTTGCCTCTCGGTCAAGGAAATCTCCAGCGGCGTATTGCTTTCGCCTCTCTGCAAGCAAACTCCCAGCGGCGTATTGCTTTGCCTCTCGGTCAATGAAATCTCCAGCGGCGTATTGCTTTCGCCTCTCTGCAAGCAAACTCCCAGCGGCGTATTGCTTTGCCTCCGTCGACTTCCAAGTTCCAGCGGTGTATTGCTTTGCCTCTCGGTCAAGGAAATCTCCAGCGGCGTATTGCTTTCGCCTCTCTGCAAGCAAACTCCCAGCGGCGTATTGCTTTGCCTCTCGGTCAATGAAATCTCCAGCGGCGTATTGCTTTCGCCTCTCTGCAAGCAAACTCCCAGCGGCGTATTGCTTTGCCTCTCGGTCAATGAAATCTCCAGCGGCGTATTGCTTTCGCCTCTCTGCAAGCAAACTCCCAGCTGCGTATTGCTTTGCCTCCGTCGACTTCCAAGTTCCAGCGGCGTATTGCTTTGCCTCTCGGTCAAGGAAATCTCCAGCGGCGTATTGCTTTCGCCTCTCTGCAAGCAAACTCCCAGCGGCGTATTGCTTTGCCTCTCGGTCAATGAAATCTCCAGCGGCGTATTGTTTTCGCCTCTCTGCAAGCAAACTCCCAGCGGAGTATTGCTTTGCCTCTCGGTCAAGGAAATCTCCAGCGGCGTATTGTTTTCGCCTCTCTGCAAGCAAACTCCCAGCGGCGTATTGCTTTGCCTCCGTCGACTTCCAAGTTCCAGCGGCGTATTGCTTTGCCTCTCGGTCAAGGAAATCTCCAGCGGCGTATTGCTTTCGCCTCTCTGCAACCAAACTCCCAGCGGCGTATAGCTTTCGCCTCTCTGCAAGCAAACTCCCAGCGGCGTATTGCTTTGCCTCTCGGTCAAGGAAATCTCCAGCGGCGTATTGCTTTCGCCTCTCTGCAAGCAAACTCCCAGCGGCGTATTGCTTTGCCTCTCGGTCAAGGAAATCTCCAGCGGCGTATTGCTTTCGCCTCTCTGCAAGCAAACTCCCAGCGGCGTATTGCTTTGCCACCGTCGACTTCCAAGTTCCAGCGGCGTATTGCTTTGCCTCTCGGTCAAGGAAATCTCCAGCGGCGTATTGCTTTCGCCTCTCTGCAAGCAAACTCCCAGCGGCGTATTGCTTTGCCTCTCGGTCAATGAAATCTCCAGCGGCGTATTTCTTTCGCCTCTCTGCAAGCAAACTCCCAGCGGCGTATTGCTTTGCCTCCGTCGACTGCCAAGTTCCAGCGGCGTATTGCTTTGCCTCTCGGTCAAGGAAATCTCCAGCGGCGTATTGCTTTCGCCTCTCTGCAAGCAAACTCCCAGCGGCGTATTGCTTTGCCTCTCGGTCAAGGAAATCTC
Organism: Nomada flava; assembly: GCA_951802745.1. NCBI lineage: Eukaryota > Metazoa > Arthropoda > Insecta > Hymenoptera > Apidae > Nomada > Nomada flava. Next base: position 3,839,366 of record CATOQN010000045.1, read on the forward strand.
CAGCGGCGTATTGCTTTCGCCTCTCTGCAAGCAAACTCCCAGCGGCGTATTGCTTTGCCTCTCGGTCAATGAAATCTCCAGCGGCGTATTGCTTTCGCCTCTCTGCAAGCAAAGTCCCAGCGGCGTATTGCTTTGCCTCTCGGTCAATGAAATCTCCAGCGGCGTATTGCTTTCGCCTCTCTGCAAGCAAACTCCCAGCTGCGTATTGCTTTGCCTCCGTCGACTTCCAAGTTCCAGCGGCGTATTGCTTTGCCTCTCGGTCAAGGAAATCTCCAGCGGCGTATTGCTTTCGCCTCTCTGCAAGCAAACTCCCAGCGGCGTATTGCTTTGCCTCTCGGTCAATGAAATTTCCAGCGGCGTATTGCTTTCGCCTCTCTGCAAGCAAACTCCCAGCGGAGTATTGCTTTGCCTCTCGGTCAAGGAAATCTCCAGCGGCGTATTGCTTTCGCCTCTCTGCAAGCAAACTCCCAGCGGCGTATTGCTTTGCCTCCGTCGACTTCCAAGTTCCAGCGGCGTATTGCTTTGCCTCTCGGTCAAGGAAATCTCCAGCGGCGTATTGCTTTCGCCTCTCTGCAAGCAAACTCCCAGCGGCGTATTGCTTTGCCCCTCGGTCAAGGAAATCTCCAGCGGCGTATTGCTTTCGCCTCTCTGCAAGCAAACTCCCAGCGGCGTATTGCTTTGCCACCGTCGACTTCCAAGTTCCAGCGGCGTATTGCTTTGCCTCTCGGTCAAGGAAATCTCCAGCGGCGTATTGCTTTCGCCTCTCTGCAAGCAAACTCCCAGCGGCGTATTGCTTTGCCTCTCGGTCAATGAAATCTCCAGCGGCGTATTGCTTTCGCCTCTCTGCAAGCAAACTCCCAGCGGCGTATTGCTTTGCCACTCGGTCTAGGAAATCTCCAGCGGCGTATTGCTTTCGCCTCTCTGCAAGCAAACTCCCAGCGGCGTATTGCTTTGCCTCTCGGTCAATGAAATCTCCAGCGGCGTATTGCTTTCGCCTCTCTGCAAGCAAACTCCCAGCGGCGTATTGCTTTGCCTCTCGGTCAAGGAAATCTCCAGCGGCGTATTGCTTTCGCCTCTCTGCAAGCAAACTCCCAGCGGCGTATTGCTTTGCCTCTCGGTCAATTAAATCTCCAGCGGCGTATTGCTTTCGCCTCTCTGCAAGCAAACCCCCAGCGGCGTATTGCTTTGCCTCTCGGTCAAGGAAATCTCCAGCGGCGTATTGCTTTCGCCTCTCTGCAAGCAAACTCCCAGCGGCGTATTGCTTTGCCTCTCGGTCAAGGAAATCTCCAGCGGCGTATTGCTTTCGCCTTGCTGCAAGCAAACTCCCAGCGGCGTATTGCTTTGCCTCTCGGTCAAGGAAATCTCCAGCGGCGTATTGCTTTCGCCTCTCTGCAAGCAAACTCCCAGCGGCGTATTGCTTTGCCTCTCGGTCAATGAAATCTCCAGCGGCGTATTGCTTTCGCCTCTCTGCAAGCAAACTCCCAGCGGCGTATTGCTTTGCCTCCGTCGACTTCCAAGTTCCAGCGGTGTATTGCTTTGCCTCTCGGTCAAGGAAATCTCCAGCGGCGTATTGCTTTCGCCTCTCTGCAAGCAAACTCCCAGCGGCGTATTGCTTTGCCTCTCGGTCAATGAAATCTCCAGCGGCGTATTGCTTTCGCCTCTCTGCAAGCAAACTCCCAGCGGCGTATTGCTTTGCCTCTCGGTCAATGAAATCTCCAGCGGCGTATTGCTTTCGCCTCTCTGCAAGCAAACTCCCAGCTGCGTATTGCTTTGCCTCCGTCGACTTCCAAGTTCCAGCGGCGTATTGCTTTGCCTCTCGGTCAAGGAAATCTCCAGCGGCGTATTGCTTTCGCCTCTCTGCAAGCAAACTCCCAGCGGCGTATTGCTTTGCCTCTCGGTCAATGAAATCTCCAGCGGCGTATTGTTTTCGCCTCTCTGCAAGCAAACTCCCAGCGGAGTATTGCTTTGCCTCTCGGTCAAGGAAATCTCCAGCGGCGTATTGCTTTCGCCTCTCTGCAAGTAAACTCCCAGCGGCGTATTGCTTTGCCTCCGTCGACTTCCAAGTTCCAGCGGCGTATTGCTTTGCCTCTCGGTCAAGGAAATCTCCAGCGGCGTATTGCTTTCGCCTCTCTGCAACCAAACTCCCAGCGGCGTATAGCTTTCGCCTCTCTGCAAGCAAACTCCCAGCGGCGTATTGCTTTGCCTCTCGGTCAAGGAAATCTCCAGCGGCGTATTGCTTTCGCCTCTCTGCAAGCAAACTCCCAGCGGCGTATTGCTTTGCCTCTCGGTCAATGAAATCTCCAGCGGCGTATTGCTTTCGCCTCTCTGCAAGCAAACTCCCAGCGGCGTATTGCTTTGCCTCTCTGTCAAGGAAATCTCCAGCGGCGTATTGCTTTCGCCTCTCTGCAAGCAAACTCCCAGCGGCGTAATGCTTTGCCTCCGTCGACTTCCAAGTTCCAGCGGCGTATTGCTTTGCCTCTCGGTCAAGGAAATCTCCAGCGGCGTATTGCTTTCGCCTCTCTGCAAGCAAACTCCCAGCGGCGTATTGCTTTGCCACCGTCGACTTCCAAGTTCCAGCGGCGTATTGCTTTGCCTCTCGGTCAAGGAAATCTCCAGCGGCGTATTGCTTTCGCCTCTCTGCAAGCAAACTCCCAGCGGCGTATTGCTTTGCCTCTCGGTCAATGAAATCTCCAGCGGCGTATTTCTTTCGCCTCTCTGCAAGCAAACTCCCAGCGGCGTATTGCTTTGCCTCCGTCGACTGCCAAGTTCCAGCGGCGTATTGCTTTGCCTCTCGGTCAAGGAAATCTCCAGCGGCGTATTGCTTTCGCCTCTCTGCAAGCAAACTCCCAGCGGCGTATTGCTTTGCCTCTCGGTCAATGAAATCTCCAGCGGCGTATTGCTTTCGCCTCTCTGCAAGCAAACTCCCAGCGGCGTATTGCTTTGCCACTCGGTCTAGGAAATCTCCAGCGGCGTATTGCTTTCGCCTCTCTGCAAGCAAACTCCCAGCGGCGTATTGCTTTGCCTCTCGGTCAATGAAATCTCCAGCGGCGTATTGCTTTCGCCTCTCTGCAAGCAAACTCCCAGCGGCGTATTGCTTTGCCTCTCGGTCAAGGAAATCTCCAGCGGCGTATTGCTTTCGCCTCTCTGCAAGCAAACTCCCAGCGGCGTATTGCTTTGCCTCTCGGTCAATTAAATCTCCAGCGGCGTATTGCTTTCGCCTCTCTGCAAGCAAACCCCCAGCGGCGTATTGCTTTGCCTCTCGGTCAAGGAAATCTCCAGCGGCGTATTGCTTTCGCCTCTCTGCAAGCAAACTCCCAGCGGCGTATTGCTTTGCCTCCGTCGACTTCCAAGTTCCAGCGGCGTATTGCTTTGCCTCTCGGTCAAGGAAATCTCCAGCGGCGTATTGCTTTCGCCCCTCTGCAAGCAAACTCCCAGCGGCGTATTGCTTTGCCTCTCGGTCAATGAAATCTCCAGCGGCGTATTGCTTTCGCCTCTCTGCAAGCAAACTCCCAGCGGCGTATTGCTTTGCCTCTCTGTCAAGGAAATCTCCAGCGGCGTATTGCTTTCGCCTCTCTGCAAGCAAACTCCCAGCGGCGTAATGCTTTGCCTCCGTCGACTTCCAAGTTCCAGCGGCGTATTGCTTTGCCTCTCGGTCAAGGAAATCTCCAGCTGCGTATTGCTTTCGCCTCTCTGCAAGCAAACTCCCAGCGGCGTATTGCTTTGCCACCGTCGACTTCCAAGTTCCAGCGGCGTATTGCTTTGCCTCTCGGTCAAGGAAATCTCCAGCGGCGTATTGCTTTCGCCTCTCTGCAAGCAAACTCCCAGCGGCGTATTGCTTTGCCTCTCGGTCAATGAAATCTCCAGCGGCGTATTGTTTTCGCCTCTCTGCAAGCAAACTCCCAGCGGAGTATTGCTTTGCCTCTCGGTCAAGGAAATCTCCAGCGGCGTATTGCTTTCGCCTCTCTGCAAGCAAACTCCCAGCGGCGTATTGCTTTGCCTCCGTCGACTTCCAAGTTCCAGCGGCGTATTGCTTTGCCTCTCGGTCAAGGAAATCTCCAGCGGCGTATTGCTTTCGCCTCTCTGCAACCAAACTCCCAGCGGCGTATAGCTTTCGCCTCTCTGCAAGCAAACTCCCAGCGGCGTATTGCTTTGCCTCTCGGTCAAGGAAATCTCCAGCGGCGTATTGCTTTCGCCTCTCTGCAAGCAAACTCCCAGCGGCGTATTGCTTTGCCTCTCGGTCAATGAAATCTCCAGCGGCGTATTGCTTTCGCCTCTCTGCAAGCAAACTCCCAGCGGCGTATTGCTTTGCCTCTCTGTCAAGGAAATCTCCAGCGGCGTATTGCTTTCGCCTCTCTGCAAGCAAACTCCCAGCGGCGTAATGCTTTGCCTCCGTCGACTTCCAAGTTCCAGCGGCGTATTGCTTTGCCTCTCGGTCAAGGAAATCTCCAGCGGCGTATTGCTTTCGCCTCTCTGCAAGCAAACTCCCAGCGGCGTATTGCTTTGCCACCGTCGACTTCCAAGTTCCAGCGGCGTATTGCTTTGCCTCTCGGTCAAGGAAATCTCCAGCGGCGTATTGCTTTCGCCTCTCTGCAAGCAAACTCCCAGCGGCGTATTGCTTTGCCTCTCGGTCAATGAAATCTCCAGCGGCGTATTTCTTTCGCCTCTCTGCAAGCAAACTCCCAGCGGCGTATTGCTTTGCCTCCGTCGACTGCCAAGTTCCAGCGGCGTATTGCTTTGCCTCTCGGTCAAGGAAATCTCCAGCGGCGTATTGCTTTCGCCTCTCTGCAAGCAAACTCCCAGCGGCGTATTGCTTTGCCTCTCGGTCAAGGAAATCTCCAGCGGCGTATTGCTTTCGCCTCTCTGCAAGCAAACTCCCAGCGGCGTATTGCTTTGCCTCTCGGTCAATGAAATCTCCAGCGGCGTATTGCTTTCGCCTCTCTGCAAGCAAACTCCCAGCTGCGTATTGCTTTGCCTCCGTCGACTTCCAAGTTCCAGCGGCGTATTGCTTTGCCTCTCGGTCAAGGAAATCTCCAGCGGCGTATTGCTTTCGCCTCTCTGCAAGCAAACTCCCAGCGGCGTATTGCTTTGCCTCTCGGTCAATGAAATTTCCAGCGGCGTATTGCTTTCGCCTCTCTGCAAGCAAACTCCCAGCGGAGTATTGCTTTGCCTCTCGGTCAAGGAAATCTCCAGCGGCGTATTGCTTTCGCCTCTCTGCAAGCAAACTCCCAGCGGCGTATTGCTTTGCCTCCGTCGACTTCCAAGTTCCAGCGGCGTATTGCTTTGCCTCTCGGTCAAGGAAATCTCCAGCGGCGTATTGCTTTCGCCTCTCTGCAAGCAAACTCCCAGCGGCGTATTGCTTTGCCCCTCGGTCAAGGAAATCTCCAGCGGCGTATTGCTTTCGCCTCTCTGCAAGCAAACTCCCAGCGGCGTATTGCTTTGCCACCGTCGACTTCCAAGTTCCAGCGGCGTATTGCTTTGCCTCTCGGTCAAGGAAATCTCCAGCGGCGTATTGCTTTCGCCTCTCTGCAAGCAAACTCCCAGCGGCGTATTGCTTTGCCTCTCGGTCAATGAAATCTCCAGCGGCGTATTGCTTTCGCCTCTCTGCAAGCAAACTCCCAGCGGCGTATTGCTTTGCCACTCGGTCTAGGAAATCTCCAGCGGCGTATTGCTTTCGCCTCTCTGCAAGCAAACTCCCAGCGGCGTATTGCTTTGCCTCTCGGTCAATGAAATCTCCAGCGGCGTATTGCTTTCGCCTCTCTGCAAGCAAACTCCCAGCGGCGTATTGCTTTGCCTCTCGGTCAAGGAAATCTCCAGCGGCGTATTGCTTTCGCCTCTCTGCAAGCAAACTCCCAGCGGCGTATTGCTTTGCCTCTCGGTCAATTAAATCTCCAGCGGCGTATTGCTTTCGCCTCTCTGCAAGCAAACCCCCAGCGGCGTATTGCTTTGCCTCTCGGTCAAGGAAATCTCCAGCGGCGTATTGCTTTCGCCTCTCTGCAAGCAAACTCCCAGCGGCGTATTGCTTTGCCTCCGTCGACTTCCAAGTTCCAGCGGCGTATTGCTTTGCCTCTCGGTCAAGGAAATCTCCAGCGGCGTATTGCTTTCGCCCCTCTGCAAGCAAACTCCCAGCGGCGTATTGCTTTGCCTCTCGGTCAATGAAATCTCCAGCGGCGTATTGCTTTCGCCTCTCTGCAAGCAAACTCCCAGCGGCGTATTGCTTTGCCTCCGTCGACTGCCAAGTTCCAGCGGCGTATTGCTTTGCCTCTCGGTCAAGGAAATCTCCAGCGGCGTATTGCTTTCGCCTCTCTGCAAGCAAACTCCCAGCGGCGTATTGCTTTGCCTCTCGGTCAAGGAAATCTCCAGCGGCGTATTGCTTTCGCCTCTCTGCAAGCAAACTCCCAGCGGCGTATTGCTTTGCCTCTCGGTCAATGAAATCTCCAGCGGCGTATTGCTTTCGCCTCTCTGCAAGCAAACTCCCAGCGGCGTATTGCTTTGCCTCTCGGTCAATGAAATCTCCAGCGGCGTATTGCTTTCGCCTCTCTGCAAGCAAACTCCCAGCTGCGTATTGCTTTGCCTCCGTCGACTTCCAAGTTCCAGCGGCGTATTGCTTTGCCTCTCGGTCAAGGTAATCTCCAGCGGCGTATTGCTTTCGCCTCTCTGCAAGCAAACTCCCAGCGGCGTATTGCTTTGCCTCTCGGTCAATGAAATCTCCAGCGGCGTATTGCTTTCGCCTCTCTGCAAGCAAACTCCCAGCGGAGTATTGCTTTGCCTCTCGGTCAAGGAAATCTCCAGCGGCGTATTGCTTTCGCCTCTCTGCAAGCAAACTCCCAGCGGCGTATTGCTTTGCCTCCGTCGACTTCCAAGTTCCAGCGGCGTATTGCTTTGCCTCTCGGTCAAGGAAATCTCCAGCGGCGTATTGCTTTCGCCTCTCTGCAAGCAAACTCCCAGCGGCGTATTGCTTTGCCTCTCGGTCAAGGAAATCTCCAGCGGCGTATTGCTTTCGCCTCTCTGCAAGCAAACTCCCAGCGGCGTATTGCTTTGCCACCGTCGACTTCCAAGTTCCAGCGGCGTATTGCGTTGCCTCTCGGTCAAGGAAATCTCCAGCGGCGTATTGTTTTCGCCTCTCTGCAAGCAAACTCCCAGCGGCGTATTGCTTTGCCTCTCGGTCAATGAAATCTCCAGCGGCGTATTGCTTTCGCCTCTCTGCAAGCAAACTCCCAGCGGCGTATTGCTTTGCCACTCGGTCAAGGAAATCTCCAGCGGCGTATTGCTTTCGCCTCTCTGCAAGCAAACTCCCAGCGGCGTATTGCTTTGCCTCTCGGTCAATGAAATCTCCAGCGGCGTATTGCTTTCGCCTCTCTGCAAGCAAACTCCCAGCGGCGTATTGCTTTGCCTCTCGGTCAAGGAAATCTCCAGCGGCGTATTGCTTTCGCCTCTCTGCAAGCAAACTCCCAGCGGCGTATTGCTTTGCCTCTCGGTCAAGGAAATCTCCAGCGGCGTATTGCTTTCGCCTCTCTGTAAGCAAACTCCCAACGGCGTATTGCTTTGCCTCCGTCGACTTCCAAGTTCCAGCGGCGTATTGCTTTGCCTCTCGGTCAAGGAAATCTCCAGCGGCGTATTGCTTTCGCCTCTCTGCAAGCAAACTCGCAGCGGCGTATTGCTTTGCCTCTCGGTCAATGAAATCTCCAGCGGCGTATTGCTTTCGCCTCTCTGCAAGCAAACTCCCAGCGGCGTATTGCTTTGCCTCCGTCGACTTCCAAGTTCCAGCGGTGTATTGCTTTGCCTCTCGGTCAAGGAAATCTCCAGCGGCGTATTGCTTTCGCCTCTCTGCAAGCAAACTCCCAGCGGCGTATTGCTTTGCCTCTCGGTCAATGAAATCTCCAGCGGCGTATTGCTTTCGCCTCTCTGCAAGCAAACTCCCAGCGGCGTATTGCTTTGCCTCTCGGTCAATGAAATCTCCAGCGGCGTATTGCTTTCGCCTCTCTGCAAGCAAACTCCCAGCTGCGTATTGCTTTGCCTCCGTCGACTTCCAAGTTCCAGCGGCGTATTGCTTTGCCTCTCGGTCAAGGAAATCTCCAGCGGCGTATTGCTTTCGCCTCTCTGCAAGCAAACTCCCAGCGGCGTATTGCTTTGCCTCTCGGTCAATGAAATCTCCAGCGGCGTATTGTTTTCGCCTCTCTGCAAGCAAACTCCCAGCGGAGTATTGCTTTGCCTCTCGGTCAAGGAAATCTCCAGCGGCGTATTGCTTTCGCCTCTCTGCAAGCAAACTCCCAGCGGCGTATTGCTTTGCCTCCGTCGACTTCCAAGTTCCAGCGGCGTATTGCTTTGCCTCTCGGTCAAGGAAATCTCCAGCGGCGTATTGCTTTCGCCTCTCTGCAAGCAAACTCCCAGCGGCGTATTGCTTTCGCCTCTCTGCAAGCAAACTCCCAGCGGCGTATTGCTTTGCCTCTCGGTCAATGAAATCTCCAGCGGCGTATTGCTTTCGCCTCTCTGCAAGCAAACTCCCAGCGGCGTATTGCTTTGCCTCTCTGTCAAGGAAATCTCCAGCGGCGTATTGCTTTCGCCTCTCTGCAAGCAAACTCCCAGCGGCGTAATGCTTTGCCTCCGTCGACTTCCAAGTTCCAGCGGCGTATTGCTTTGCCTCTCGGTCAAGGAAATCTCCAGCGGCGTATTGCTTTCGCCTCTCCGCAAGCAAACTCCCAGCGGCGTATTGCTTTGCCACCGTCGACTTCCAAGTTCCAGCGGCGTATTGCTATGCCTCTCGGTCAAGGAAATCTCCAGCGGCGTATTGCTTTCGCCTCTCTGCAAGCAAACTCCCAGCGGCGTATTGCTTTGCCTCCGTCGACTTCCAAGTTCCAGCGGCGTATTGCTTTGCCTCTCGGTCAAGGAAATCTCTAGCGGCGTATTGCTTTCGCCTCGCTGCAAGCAAACTCCCAGCGGCGTATTGCTTTGCCTCTCGGTCAAGGAAATCTCCAGCGGCGTATTGCTTTCGCCTTGCTGCAAGCAAACTCCCAGCGGCGTATTGCTTTGCCTCTCGGTCAAGGAAATCTCCAGCGGCGTATTGCTTTCGCCTCTCTGCAAGCAAACTCCCAGCGGCGTATTGCTTTGCCTCTCGGTCAATGAAATCTCCAGCGGCGTATTGTTTTCGCCTCTCTGCAAGCAAACTCCCAGCGGCGTATTGCTTTGCCTCCGTCGACTTCCAAGTTCCAGCGGTGTATTGCTTTGCCTCTCGGTCAAGGAAATCTCCAGCGGCGTATTGCTTTCGCCTCTCTGCAAGCAAACTCCCAGCTGCGTATTGCTTTGCCTCCGTCGACTTCCAAGTTCCAGCGGCGTATTGCTTTGCCTCTCGGTCAAGGTAATCTCCAGCGGCGTATTGCTTTCGCCTCTCTGCAAGCAAACTCCCAGCGGCGTATTGCTTTGCCTCTCGGTCAATGAAATCTCCAGCGGCGTATTGCTTTCGCCTCTCTGCAAGCAAACTCCCAGCGGAGTATTGCTTTGCCTCTCGGTCAAGGAAATCTCCAGCGGCGTATTGCTTTCGCCTCTCTGCAAGCAAACTCCCAGCGGCGTATTGCTTTGCCTCCGTCGACTTCCAAGTTCCAGCGGCGTATTGCTTTGCCTCTCGGTCAAGGAAATCTCCAGCGGCGTATTGCTTTCGCCTCTCTGCAAGCAAACTCCCAGCGGCGTATTGCTTTGCCTCTCGGTCAAGGAAATCTCCAGCGGCGTATTGCTTTCGCCTCTCTGCAAGCAAACTCCCAGCGGCGTATTGCTTTGCCACCGTCGACTTCCAAGTTCCAGCGGCGTATTGCGTTGCCTCTCGGTCAAGGAAATCTCCAGCGGCGTATTGTTTTCGCCTCTCTGCAAGCAAACTCCCAGCGGCGTATTGCTTTGCCTCTCGGTCAATGAAATCTCCAGCGGCGTATTGCTTTCGCCTCTCTGCAAGCAAACTCCCAGCGGCGTATTGCTTTGCCACTCGGTCAAGGAAATCTCCAGCGGCGTATTGCTTTCGCCTCTCTGCAAGCAAACTCCCAGCGGCGTATTGCTTTGCCTCTCGGTCAATGAAATCTCCAGCGGCGTATTGCTTTCGCCTCTCTGCAAGCAAACTCCCAGCGGCGTATTGCTTTGCCTCTCGGTCAAGGAAATCTCCAGCGGCGTATTGCTTTCGCCTCTCTGCAAGCAAACTCCCAGCGGCGTATTGCTTTGCCTCTCGGTCAAGGAAATCTCCAGCGGCGTATTGCTTTCGCCTCTCTGTAAGCAAACTCCCAACGGCGTATTGCTTTGCCTCCGTCGACTTCCAAGTTCCAGCGGCGTATTGCTTTGCCTCTCGGTCAAGGAAATCTCCAGCGGCGTATTGCTTTCGCCTCTCTGCAAGCAAACTCGCAGCGGCGTATTGCTTTGCCTCTCGGTCAATGAAATCTCCAGCGGCGTATTGCTTTCGCCTCTCTGCAAGCAAACTCCCAGCGGCGTATTGCTTTGCCTCCGTCGACTTCCAAGTTCCAGCGGTGTATTGCTTTGCCTCTCGGTCAAGGAAATCTCCAGCGGCGTATTGCTTTCGCCTCTCTGCAAGCAAACTCCCAGCGGCGTATTGCTTTGCCTCTCGGTCAATGAAATCTCCAGCGGCGTATTGCTTTCGCCTCTCTG